>CAWUFW010002591.1:105000-1305000 GCA_963921515.1 Calotriton arnoldi | reverse complement strand
CGACTCATATATTATGCATGAACCATTATTCCTTAGGAGTTCATTCATGACGTCTTCCGCTGTCCGACTCACGTCAATGCTAACATTCTGAGGTAATTCTCAGGTATAAATATACCTTCCCTAGCCCCTGTAAATCAGAGGAGACCTCGACTTCAGAGGAGCCCGTTTCCCGGCCTGACGCACTGAGAAGACGCTGTCATCCCTGCACGCAGAGAGTCCAGCTTCCAGTGATCTAACTTCCCTTGCGGGGTGTTGGAGTTCGAGTCTGGCAAAGAGATTCCTACCTCTCTCATTCTTCAGGTATGGAGCGGACTAGAACCTAGAGGGACTCTTGGCATACTTGGCATACTGGGCTTAACATACTCTTAGTATACCATAGTAAGGAATACTTCACCTACTTCATACCTCTCCCTACACCTAGGTTAGGTACATTGGGGTAGAACTAGGTTCTAAACGCATCGTATGAGTACTCGCATTTTTAGTCTGTCATTTATGTAAATGCATATATACTAAAAGATAATGCTATCGCAGTATTATTTATTTCTACTGCTCACACTGTACATTATTTATCTCGCATACCGTCTTGTGATCGTACCAGCACATTTTACTTACACCAGAAACAAGACTGTTCAATAAATCTTTTATTGAAACGCCCGTCTGTTCTTTCTGTGTAACTTTGAGGAAAACTAAGCATGCACGATTGAGCTGAGTGAAATAGTTATCTATTGTTTCCACGACTCTGGGACACGTTCTGATTCTAAAGGGAAACAAAGTGGTCATGTTTTGCGGCTGCCAGAAACTACTACCTTCTTGTCGTCAAGGAGTTTCTAGTGGCCTCTGAGTTAGCTGGCACAAGTAATTAAGTTTAATATACTCGATAGGGACATACTGACCTTAGTCCTATGTCAAACCTATAGGATATATTATTCCAATGCGCAGAGCCTATTAGGGAAATAGGAGCTACACTACAGTGGAAAAACCTGGAAAGGCCATCCTCAGTGGCATTGTCTGTTCCTGGTCTGAATTCCACTGTAAAGACCATAAGTTGTAGGGAAACGGACCACAACAGTTTGGGATTTTCTCCTCATCTGTATCAGCCATCTAAGAGTCCTGTGGTCAGTTTGAACCTTAAAGTGAATTCCAAATAAGTGGGACCTCAGCTTTTTCAGGGACCAAACCACAGCAAAGGCTTACCTCTCAATGGCACTCCAACACTGCTCTCTAGGGAGGATTCGCCTGCTGATACAGGAAACTGGTTGATCCTGGCCCTCATCATTTGCTTGTGCCCTAATTTCATGTTTCAGAAGCGTCTGTTTGGACAATGAACTCCTTTCCATAGTCAGATGCCTTCAGTACAGGTGCTGAGCACATTACAGCCTCCTTCAGGGTGACAAAGGCCATTTGGCACGTTTTTTGGAGGCACGTTCAGTGAGTGGGGCCACAATGGTCCCATAACCCTTTACAAACCTCCTGTAGTGCCCAGTCAAGACAAGGAGGGCCCCGACTTGAGTCTGGGTTTTGGAGCTTCCCAATCCAGAATAGTCTGGATCTTGGGCTGAAGAGGTTGGACTTTGTCTCCACCTACGAGATGGCCCAAGTATACAGTAGAACTCTGCCCTATCTAGCACTTGCTGGCCTTGATAGTTAGGCCTGCCTGATGCAGGGCCTGTAACACTTCCTTGAGGTGGACCAGGTGATCCTCACAGGTGGAGCGAAAGACAGCTATATCATTTAGATATGCTGCACTAAAGTTATCCAACCCTGAAAAAACTAATCACCAACCTCTGGAAGGTGGCAGGTGCATTTTTTAATCCAAACAGTATCACTTTGAATTGGTAGTGGCCTTCTGGGGTCGAAAATGCTGAACTCTTTTGCTCCCTGGGTGAGGCCATCTGCCAGTACCCTGATGTTAAATCAAAGTTACTCAAGAACTTTGCTGCACCCAGCTTGTCAATCAAGTCATCTGCTCTTGGACTGGGGTGAGCATCAGTTCTGGTAACTGCATTGAGTCCTGTAATCCACACAGAACCTCATCTCAGGTTTTCCACCCTTTGGAATGAGGTTTGGGGACCAGTACCACTGGGCTAGCCCAGGGAGTGTCGGAAGGTTAAAATTCCCCAAGCTGAAACATCTTGCTGACCTGTCAGACCAAGTTAATGCTTGCATTAAGACTACCTGTAAATCTTAGTTTTGATAGAGAGGCTGTCCCCAGTGTCCACATTATGGGTACACCATGTGGTCTGACCAGGGGTCAAAGAAAAGAGCTCAGCAACCTGACCTTGGAATTTCTTGCAGTTAGATTGCTGTTTTACAGTAAGTGTGTCAGCCAAGACAACACCTTCAACTGACCCACCCTGGGGGTGGTTTGATAGTAGGTCAGGGAGGGGTTCATTTCCTCTACCTGCCCTCCATCAGTGACCAGGAGCATGGTCATGTCAGCTCTGTCCTGGTGGGAATTTAGGCGATTTACAAGGACAACTATGTGAGGACTCCTTGGAGTGCCCAAGCCAACCAAGTAGGTGACATCCTCCTCCTTCCCCAAGATTGGATAGGGCCTAGTCCACTTGTCCTGGAGGACCTTGGGCTCCAACACTCATACCAGCTGGCCTGGTTGGTACTCCATCAGTTCTGTTTTCTGGTCATACCAGTGCTTAATAAGCTCCTGGCTGGCCTCTAGTTTCCTTTATGCCCTCTTCATGTACTCTGCATACGTGAACGCAGGCCAAGTACATAGTCCACTGTCTTGCTTGGGCTCCTTGAGAGGTCTCTCCCATCCTTCCATTACAAGACTCAATGGACCCCTTACAAGATGGCCAAACAAAAGTTCATATGGGCTGATCCCCACCTCCATTTGTGGCATCTCTCTGTATGCAACTAGTAGGGAAGGTAACAGGACATAACTTCTTCGGAATTTTTCAGAGCGGACAATTATCATGCTTTTGTTGAACCTTTCAACTAAACTATTTGTCTGAGGGTGATAAGGGGTAGTAAACTTGTAGGTCACGCCACATTAATCCCACATAGCCTTTAGGTTTGCAGACATGAAGTTAGTCCCTCTTTCAGAGACCGCCTCTTTAGGAAACCCAACCCTGGTGAGGTTTCCAAGGAGGGCCTTTGCTACTGCTGGAGCAGTTGCAGTCCTGAGGTGAATTGCCTCTGGGTATCCAGTGGCATGGTCCCCTACCACTACGATAAATCTATTCCCAGATGCAGTTTGAGGGTCAAGGGGACCAACAATGTCAATCCCTACCCTCTCAAAGGGAGTCCCAACCAATGGCACTGGAATTAAGGGAGCCTTTGGTTGTGTGCCTGTCTTGCCACTGGCTTGACGGGTCACACAGGAGTGACAAAACTCCTTTACTTTTTCAGACATCTGGGACCTACAAAAATGGCAACCAACCTGTCCCAGGTTTTGGGTTGTCCCAGATGTCCAACTAGGGGGGATGTCATTGGCCAAAGTAAAGATGAACTATGTACATTTGGAGGACCACCAGTTTCCTGGCTCCTCCTGGTCTGGGGTCCCTGACCTCAGAGTACAAAAACCCATCCTCCCAGCAGACCCTGTGGATACCACTGACATCTCCCTCTTCTTGCCTTGCAGCTTGCTGCCGAAGGCCTCCAAGAGTACGGTACTGCTTTTGCCCTTAGGAAGGGTCCTCACTGGAGGGAGCCCCTGCACTTAAGAGTTCCGCCAGGTCCACTGTTTCAGGATCCAAGGACCCATGACTTCCCCGACGCGCTGCCTGTGCTCTGGTAGTAACACACCCACTCAGGGAGACCCAGCATTTGTGCATGAGCCTTCCTCTCCACCTCTGCCCATGCAGAATTCTCAAGATCATTTCCCAACAGACACTCCACTGGGATAGCAGGTGACACAACCACATTCTTTGGGCCAGTAAACCCTCCCCATTCTAAAGTCACCAAGACCATTGGATGGAGCTTAGTCTCATTGTCAGCATTAGTAACTGACACCAGGCAACATTTGATCTCTGGAAACCAGCCTAGCTGCCACCACAGTGATACTGGCACCTGCATCCCTCAGAGCTTTCTCCCTCAATGCCATTGATCTATGGACTTTGTATTGCCTCCAAGCTTGGAGAAATATGGACAAACAGGGCTTCAACATCCATCCCACACAGGGAAACTAAAGTAGCCTCTATCCTCTGGCCCCGCCAGAGAACACCTCTATCCCCGCCCCTATGTTGGGCAATCCCTTGGACTGTCCACCATTGGTGGAGAGTTTGGAGCGTGCTGCATCTTTCTTATGACCTGCCTTAGGACAGTCATGACATAACCCAGACGCCTTTGCTGGATCCTAGTTTCTACCCTGGTACCCCTGCCTATGGACTGGGAGAAGTCTCTGTGCTCACCCTCCTAAGAAGTATTTCAGGGACCTTTTAAGAACTCCTCCTTTTTGTCTGGTTTGTTGCTCACTTCCTGCCTCTGCTGAGAAGTATGTGAACCCTTTTTCTGGTCCCTCCAGCGCCATGAGTCTTTCTGGACATCCTGGTTCTGACCGATTTGTCAGTTATCTTCTCCAACTCTGTGAAAGAACAGACCTTAGAATCCACCAAATACTGATGCAATTTCTCTGTTTAGTTAGAAAGTACTCTTTCATAATAAAATTATACAGTTCATCATAAGTATCTAACTCATTATCCAGCCATCTAGTGCTTTCACTGAAGAGTCCACAAAGTCCACCCATGTCTGGTTTTGACCTTTAAGGGTGTCACTGAACTTTACCCTGTACTCTTCTGTAATGAGTCCAAATCCTTCTATCAAGCTCTCCTTCATATGCTGGTAGGACTCATCTACCTCTTCTTTAAGGGTCAGAGGTCTATCTCTGCCCTTCACTGAGAATAACTCCCAAAGTAGATAGCCATAGTGCTAGTGTGCTAGCCTCATTCTGCAGGCCATTTCCGAGGCTGCAAACTACTTCCAACATCACCATCACTAAACTTGGGGCATTCCTTTTGGGGATTTTAGGGTCAAAGGATTCCTCCTTCTCCCTGGTTCTATTATTGCTGCCACTATCTTTGGGCCTAACGCTCAACTTAACCCTCCTCTCTTCAAGGGCTAGTCTCCTCTCCTCAAGCTTTTTCTCCTGCAGAGAGGTGGTCAAGCTCATCCTCAAGGGTTCCTACCACCTTACCATTGGAGAGTTTACTAGAGTGACTTGTCACTTACCACTGGTGAGGGGGATCTGAGGAGACACGTACGGCTTTTGCCCTCACCTTCATCCCCATCATTCTCAATTGGGGAAGGACATCTTCCTCATCAGGATCATCTTCTGAAGGCATGACCCCCCCTCTCTAATCTTTCTCATAGGACCATAGGAGCTTCTCCAGTCCCTCCTTTTTAGCTGTCGCCTTGTAGCAAGTGCCCCTTGTTTTGCACAACACCCTCAAAATCATGATCCTCAAGGCTGTGATGACTGCTAGGTCAAGATGCCGACCAGCCTCCAGTGCCCAACATTTACATAGTAGTTGAGACCTTATTAAAAAAATGTAAAGAACTTTTGCTAATGTGCTAATTCTTCTAAAATGCACTAATGAAACGGGGATCTACACAGGGCTCCAACAATCCAATTAGAAAAATAGAAAACATTTGATGCTAAAGTCAAGTGGATTTCTCTTGCAAAATCACTTATGACCAAGTGGCACTGCGAAACACATTTTCAGGATCCCCACCACTGTAACACCAATGTAGGAAAGTGGAATATTATGTGGTATGGCTGGGTAGCCTAACCATGTAATATCACAATACTGCAAAGAGTAGCCAGGTTTTCCTAGAGGAATGAGTTAAGCATTTCAGAGTACCAACATGGACGATAAGTAAATGACACGACAGAAATCCGACACCAATTTATAAAAATAGAGTGTATTTTACCTTAATTTAGACACCGAAATTAATGGAATAGCATTCACATAACCAAGTTATATTTTTTTGAAGCAAAATTAAATCAGTGCAGAAAAATGCATAGACAAAATAACATTGCAGTCAATGGAAAAATCCACTAGTGACAATCTGTTACTTACAGGTCGGGTTACGTAGAACTCTTATAGGGTTAAGGCCATGCAGGCCCCAGGACCAGGTCACAACAGTCAGATCAATTTTACCTAGCCCGTGGAGTCCGAGTGCAGAGTTGTTCTGGCAGTTCTCGGTGCTGAACGGGAGATGCGGAGTTTACCGCTTTCACGGAGCTGCATGAAAACAGAATGCAAAAACACAACAGATACATAAGCTGCTGACGTCGGATGATGGTTGCACGGTGTTTGTTCCCTGTAGATGCAGCGTCAAGTGTTATGGTCAGTTACAGGATTGGTGACCAAAAAGCCTTGGCAGAAGTAAGCACAACGAAAATCTTATTGACTTCACTGGGTCCAGGGGAGTGAGGTAGTGGCCTGAAACTTCAGGACAGGAGGGACTACAACTTTCCACAACGCACTGGACCACCAGGATTTAGGCAATCCCACAGAGGGCCGATGATACAGCAATTCTTTGAATCTGGGGAGTGTTTTTATCTATAGTTTGCAGGGGACTAGTGACACTAGTCCAGGGGAGACTGGGGGTGCTTCTGGCTTCCACAAGGGTCCCCGTCTTAAGGAGTGTCGAGTTTTAGCCAAGGACGAGGGTCGTTCACTCAGTTCAAAGTCTGTTGCCTCAGGGACAAAGTGCCCCTCTTTAGCTTTGGTGCTGTGGGCAAAGTCCAGTTGTCGGCTTCACGGGTCTAGTCTTGGTCCTTTCTTGAAGTATGTTGCTCAGATCTGAGGTTCTTGTGTCGGGGGGGCCCTTAAATCCAAGCTTTAAAGGAGTTAGGGGTGTGGGAGCTAGTAGCCAAAGGGCAGCTTGTCCCTACAGCTAATCCGCCCCCAAGGTGAGCACATCCAGTGGGGTAGGTCACCTTTTCCACCCAGAACCCACTATCTCTGCCCTCTTAAAGATGGCAGAAGTCGATTTTAGGTGTACAGATCAGACAGCCCACACTAGAGGTGTGATACAAAAGGGGATGATGGACGGAACGTTTGAGCCAATCAAACACTCACCCCCAGTCAACTGATCTGGGTTTAATCCATCATCATTCCTTAGCTCACTCCACCACCCCAGTTCAGGCTCACTTTGCCACTGGATTCAAGCAAGCCTGGCTGATGACGGCTGGAATGCCAGAAACCGGTCCTAGGATGCTTGTTTCCGGTCCAGGGAAGACATGGCTTGGCAGTTCGGGCTGGACTGTTCCCATGAGGCACAGGGTCAGACTGATTTGCATATGGCCATGTCTGAACTGGGGTGGTGGAGTGAGCTAAAGAATGATGATGGATTAAACCCAGATCAGTTGACTGGGGGTGAGTGTTTGATTGGCTCAAACGCTCCGTCCATCATCCCCTTTTGTATCGCTTTGTTCGCCCTAAGTTGGCGGGGGTATGCCCAGACGTGGGTCCCTTGCTCACTTTGCCACTGGATTCAAGCAAGCCTGGCTGATGACGGCTGGAATGCCAGAAACCGGTCCTAGGATGCTTGTTTCCGGTCCAGGGAAGACATGGCTTGGCAGTTCGGGCTGGACTGTTCCCATGAGGCACAGGGTCAGACTGATTTGCATATGGCCATGTCTGAACTGGGGTGGTGGAGTGAGCTAAAGAATGATGATGGATTAAACCCAGATCAGTTGACTGGGGGTGAGTGTTTGATTGGCTCAAACGTTCCGTCCATCATCCCCTTTGTATCGCTTTGTTCGCCCTAAGTTGGCAGGGGTATGCCCAGACGTGGGTCCCTTGCTCACTTTGCCACTGGATTCAAGCAAGCCTGGCTGATGACGGCTGGAATGCCAGAAACCGGTCCTAGGATGCTGGTTTCCGGTCCAGGGAAGACATGGCTTGGCAGTTCGGGCTGGACTGTTCCCATGAGGCACAGGGTCAGACTGATTTGCATATGGCCATGTCTGAACTGGGGTGGTGGAGTGAGCTAAAGAATGATGATGGATTAAACCCAGATCAGTTGACTGGGGGTGAGTGTTTGATTGGCTCAAACGTTCCGTCCATCATCCCCTTTTGTAACACTAGAGGTGTGGCCAGCCTTCCTGGAGGTGTACACCTCCTGCATATCTAAGTTACCGCCTCGCCCGGGTGCTGTGTCCTCCTCCGGGGGACAGCCCAGATGCATATCAGAGGCGATACAGCCTTTAAAGCTCACTGCTCTGATGTGCCAATTCACTAGTCTGCTGAGGAGGGCCCAGCCTTTGTTCTGGACTCCTGGGAGTGATTACACTGCCTGGCTAGAGGTCAGAATCCTGTCTTGGCGGCAGTAGGCGCAGGAAGGTACAGGCTGGTCAGCTAGAGCACAGTGAAGTTGGGGCAACCAGGTAGGCAACCTCTAACCTGGGTGCATGCCACGTCATCCAGGGCACAATAATAGTTTCAGGAGGCACACTGTTTGATACCAAACATGTCATATTTTAGTGGTACCATAATGGAGATGCCAATCTCTAGAGTGCCCGGTTGGCAGCCCATGTTATCCTATGGACTACTAACAGTAGTTTCCAATGGAGAACGCTACTATAGGGTTGCACTTTTAGATGTTCACACCTTTAATATAATGCACCCTGCTGCCTGGGCTGAGAAGGCTTATCTTAGGGGTGCCTTACATATATTACAGACAGTGCCTTTGACTGGGCCACACATGGTGAGGGCATAGTCTAGTTGGAGCAGTTTGCACTGCCCCTGCAGTCTGCACAGGCTGCCCTGCTGTCAATAGTCTGCAGGGGTCAACCAGGATGGCACAACACTGTGCTGCAGCCCTGGGGACCCCTTTACAACCAATGCCATGGGTACGCCTGGTACCATATACTAGTTACTTATAAGGGGGTAGTCTTTGCCAAATTGGGATTATCAAGTCCAACACAAGTTTTGCGAGGAAACTGGGGCCTGGACTGCACACTCCAGTGCACTACCAGAGTCATAACCACCAGCAGTTGGAGCAACAAGTGAGGGGTAACTATACCTAAAGGGGCACTTTCCTACAAAATATATACATATATTTCATGTAGTTGACAGTGATATGTTGGGTAGTATATAGGGACTGGTGCGCCCCAACACAACTATTAGATGAAAATTACTTTCACTAAAGGTAGATATTTTGTTTGGTTATAGCAGCCATGTCCTCTTTTGCTATACGAGGGGCTGCTTTCTATGGAGTGAATATTGTACGACTCCTGGCACAAGACTCAGGAGCCCACTTTGTCCTGTTTTTGCTGTACCACATGGTGGTGTCTGTGAGAACTTGCACCCGTTCTACCTTGTTAGTCAGAAGGAACGCTCTCAGTGCAAAGTGAATCGTTCATAACTTCAACAAGTCGATGCGGAGGTGGGCTTTCACCAGAAATAAAAGTCCTCTGATCTGCACCTCTACCAGATGACCTCCCCCACCCAGCAAAGATGCATCTGTCACAACTGTTAGTTCCAGTTGGTGTCAGGAGAGGGGTCTGTCACTGGTCCAATTGTGGTCTAGCAGCCACCTCTGTAGGTCTTTCACAGACTTCTCCAACACCTGAATGGAATCCGAGAGGTCCCCTTGGTACTGAGCCCACTGCCACTTCAGATCCAACTGCAGAGCCCCCAGGTGCCACCTGGCATGGTCCACAAGCAGGATGCACGAGGAAGCCAAGAGACCAAGAAGCCTCAGAGCTACTCTCACTGAGACACAGGTCAAGGGTTGAAACATCAAAACCATAGCCCAAGTGTCCTGGACTCGCTGAGGTAGAGGGAAGGTTCAGAAGAGCAGTGTCCATCCGATGAAGGGGAGCCATTGTGAAGAAGTCAGGTGTGACTGTCACATTGATGGAAAAGCCCAACGATGTCAACAGGTCAGCCATTGTCTGTAGGTGGTTTATGGCTGTTAGAGGCTAGCCTGCCTTCAGTAGCCAGGTGCTGAGGTATGGAATGACTGGTATTACCAACCCGCAGATGGGTAGTGACCACCACCATCACCGTTGTGAACACCAGAGGTGCACTGGTATGGCTGTAAGGGAATATCGAGAACTGAACGTGCCCGTAGACTACCTGAAACCACAGGTAGCGTGGACTGCAGGACTTGAATGTGGAAATATGGGTCCTTACATACAGAGCTGATGAAAGGGATTGAACCCATCAAGAAATCTATTAACTCTCTTCATCCTTTGGGACCTTAGTTTCTGGGTATGAATGCTCCAATTGGGAGAGACTGTGTCTATGTCCAGTCCTTGAAGCCCCAGATATTCGTGCTTTTAAGTCGCCCCAGCTGCTTTCCCAACCTTTGGTACCTCTGCTATTGCCTGTTTCAAGGACATATTGGGAGGGAACAGGAATCCAAGTAGACGAACAGATCGAATGGAGACAGTGGCAGTGGGGGAAAGTGGGGTGCAACGGGAAGCAAGGTCTCCTTGTCTAAATCTACCTCCCGATTGCTGTCCCTACGTAGCAATTTTGGCAGGGGTACCGTGTATTAGTGCACATACTACAGAATCTACTGTCCAACTAAAAAAACAAAGTATGTCATTGGTTAGCAAAAAATGCACACTTTAATTGCAAGGATTATGATGATATTTTTTTGTCTGGAGGGTTGGGTGGATCGGGCCCGTCCCCAAAACCCTAGAGGAGGATTGAGTTATAATCAACTGTAGGTTTCTGGTTTTGGCTAAGCGATTAATTCAAAGTCCCGATCCATTGCCAACTAAGGATTCAGGTATCAACATTGACATTATTATGCTCCAGGAAACTTGGGCCCAAGAGCAAGTTGGCTGGGATGGCTATGCAAGCTTTACGTGGCAGCAACCCCCTCCCCTGGTCAAACATCGCGAGGTGGGCTAACCACCCTGGTTCGTCTTTCCAAGCAATTAAGGGATTTTCCAGTTTCCCTGAAACACAATGGGATACAGATATCATGGGTGATGGTCTCCAAAGATTTACATTTTTTTGGGTGAATTTCTATAATTCTATTAGCGATCCTGGGTGTCAGATCGAGGCTCTTTTTGAAGCAATAACAATCCTAGAGGCTAGATCATATACCTATTTTTAATTTTTTAACATCATAATAGGTGGGGATTTTAATGCGAAGGTAGGAGTTAACCCAAATGATTGCAACCTCTTTGTAGTCAATGATTCTTTGATTAGCAATTCAGGGTCAGACCAAAGGGGCCGCAAGCTATTGGATGCACTTGGTCAGGCAGGTTACGAAATGCCATGCCTAGGGGGCCCAGCTCACCCAGGGCATTGCCCACTTTAATGGGATGGGGGAAAGGGACTATTGTTGAATATGTTTTTATATCAAGGTCGCTCGAAGACTATGTTGGCCCAGGGATGGTTCATTAAACCTGCTTTAGCGACAATAACCCAATAGATATTAGGTTAGGAGTAAACGCCAGTTTGGGTGCAAACCCAGATCCAGGCCTGACCGGTTTAACTGTGAAAGATGAGGGACTCAGGGTGAAGTGGCGCAACCTTCCAATTCCAACATTGATGTATGTAGTTCGTTTCAGCTTAGGAATTATTATGAAGCCCCTATTAGCTATTGAAACATCACCTGCAACAATTATGGAAGCGTTTGATCAACTAAATAACTCTACTAATACCATTATGAGGGATATGTTGAGCAAACATAGGGGGACACAATCGGGCTGGTTTGATAAAGAATGCAGGCAGGCTAGTAACTACCTGCGAGAGGCCCTCAATCTTAAACCTCGCAATCGGGATACTATTAAGGAAGCAAGAAGGGCCTATAAATTAGCTATTGTGAAGCGGAAAGCTGAGCTTAAAGAGGCCTTTTGGGAACGGTTGGTGTCTACTTGCACCACTAGGGACTGTAGGGATTTTTTGCAGTGGTTAATGGAAGGCAGCTCAGGATGACATTGGTTTTCCATCTCTCCAGCTCACTGGGTGGCTCACTATCATAGGGTCTATGTCCTGGACACTGTTGTGTCCGTAGTTATGGATAAAGATGGTGGCTTGTACCCACTTGAGATTAGGTTTGATCCCGAGGAGGTTTATGCAGCTATTATCGGCAGCCTCTCCAACAAAGCCCCTGGTCCAGATTGGATACCTATGGATTTATATAAGGCAGAACCACATCTCTGGGCCTCAGTTTTGACTAATGTACTTAATGCTGCAGCTCAGACTAGGCTTACCCCCATCTTGGAAATCTTCTACCATAGTTCGTCTTCAAAAAGGGGAATAGGCAGGATCCCACCTGTTATAGACCAATTTCGCTGTTAAACTCAGTTGTGAAGGTGGTAGGTCGTATTGTTTTAAAGCGTGTAGAAGCCTGGGCTCAAGCTAATGACATTATTTTCCCTGTCCAATATGGATTTAGGGATGGGATGGGCGCATTGGAACAATGCATAAACCTTAACCTTCTGAAGTAAATATGTAGTGGCGAAACGGGGGTCCATTTTTCTTGCATTCATGGACCTCAGTAGCACCTTTGACCGGGTAAACAGGTCAAAGCTCTGGGACATCCTGGGTGTATTAGGACTACCTTCCCCACCTGGTCAATTTTCTTAGAGCCCTACTCCCGGACATAAATGCCTGTGTAAGATATGGCATGGTGGGGTGAGTGCACCCAATCATTTAGCCTTGCACGGGGGTGAGGCAGGGCTGTGTGATGGCACCAATTTTGTTTTTTTTATACATAAATAGCTTGAACACCTGTCGGATTGAAAACGGGGTTGACCTGCCCAAGATAAAGTCAGCTAGTATGTCCACTCTGCTCTATGCGGATGATGCTGTGTTGATGGCCAGAACGGCAAATGGGCTAAAGCTATTGGTTGATCTGTCAATTTATGGATGACTTGAATCTGGACACAAACATCTCCAAGACTCACTATATGGTTTGCGGGAGGAAGGCTGCAAAAACTAGACCTATTGACAAAGGTGCGAATAATTACTACAATCTCTACTTTTCCATATTTGGGTGTGTCATTTGACTATCAGAACAATTGGCTTACCTGTATATCTAATCGATGCTCTAAATTCAGTCAAGCTTGCAGTGCTCTGCTTAGATTTCCCTCGTCGATGGGCAAGAAGCCTATTCTAGCCCTACTGCAAATCTATAGAATCCAGTATTGACATATGGTGTGGCAATTTGGGGGTACCGTAACTGCAAGGTGATTCAGCAGGAAGAGGACCGATTTTGTAGAAAATTATTGGCCCTGGGTATAAATAGTTGATCTTTTTTTATTCATGAAGAACTGGGATTGGATTATGTGGAGGATCAAGTTAAATTGGCACCATTGTTACTTTGGATCTCAGTATGGGGCAACGAGAGACTGAATTTTAACAAGAGTGTGTTCGAGGATTGTCTCAGGAGTATGTATGGCCACAAGATACCGTGGTTAAATGACATTAGAACTGTTGCTCGCTCCCTAGACTGTATGGACCTTTTTAATAGGCTAGTTTCTTAAAAATGGAGATCAGAGCCTCCTTAGGGAATGATTTTTAAACAGACTGAAGGGTTAGAGGGAATTCAGGGTGCTGGAGAAACACTCCAATAGATCCTGCCTGCTCCTGAAAACTAACAGGCATCGAACCGTACCTTACAGCTGTTAGACATTTTTGGGACAGATCATTGCTTACAAAATTTCATTTGGGCATTATCCATACAATGACCTGTTTCCCCCCAGGTCAGTATGATCCCCATGCACTTTTAACTTGTCCTTGTGATGGTTGCTCCCCCCAAACCCTAATACATCTGGTCTTATTCTGTAAATTTTATGATTTTTTGCGTAAAAAGTATTTAATACAGCTTTTAAAATCTAGGGGTTTCATCCAATTTCAACCTGCCTTTTTACATTCACAGCTATTACCTGATCATGTGGTGATGCTGGCGGTTACTGAATATTTAAAAGGAGCTCTATATTGGAATAAAATTATGTGCGCCTAATTTATAATGATTTGATTGATAGGCTGGCCTGTTTTCCTTTAAATTGTACCTAATGTCTATAGAATGTGCGATCTGAGCGCGATAAGATGGATTGTATATTTTAAAGTTAACATTTGTGGTTCTTATGTTTTTATCTTTTATGATTATGATGCATAATCGAATAAAGATCTTTTCGATCTATGGGTCCTGTAGATTTAGCACCACCATCCATTCTCCTGGATCTATGGCAGACAAAACTTGGGCCAGGTGAGTATTTTGAATTTGTCCTTCTGGAGTAATAAGTTCAAGGGGCAAAGATCTAGGATAGGGCACAGGCCTCCATCGTTTTTAAGCATCAGAATATAACAGAAATAGCAACCAGTCTCAATCTCCAATGCTGGCACCATTTCCATGGCTCCCTTGACCAGCAGAGCTTGAACTGCTTCACAGAGTATGGCCAAGTGGTCCTGCGGGAGGTGTTGTGCTGTGGGAGACATGGGGGGGCTGTGTCAGAAAATGAAGGGAGTAACGATTCTGTCCGATCTGGAGCGGTGCGGATCTGGATCCACTGGGTGGATGTGAGCTCTTAAACATGGGGAGATGAAATGTGATGAGGCTTCCCTCCAGGCACCTGTGTGCTGCAGAGGGTGACAAAGTGGTTTTGTGTCAGTAGGGGGAAGGTTTTGGTAGATCGTTGCCCCTGGGGGCCTGGATGCTGGCAGCCTGATCCTTGGCCCCCCTGCCTGGGGGTGTGGGTCGGAACACACTGGGTTTCAATCAACTAATGGAAGCCTATACCACCAGGCTTTCTGGAGGAGGAAGACAGGATAGCCTGGGGCAGGCCTGTGCTGCCTTGTGATCTGCCTCTTCACTGGAGGGCAAAAACTTGGCTTTGCTCAGGTGCCCAACAATGTGTCCGTGAGTATTCATTGAAAGGGAGAAGAGGCTCCTACATAGTCTGTCCTGTGTAGAGAACCCACGTTAAATGATTAGTCTTGACCTCAGTTGTGGGTAAAGTGATGAACAAAACATTTGCTTCTCTCTTGATGACAGTGGCAAAGGAGGCATATTCTTTCTGTAGCTACATAAGGCAAGGGTACGTGAAGGCTGTTGTCTGGTGAGGTGTCCAAGCCACTGTTGTCTTGGAGGTCTAAAAATATGTTTTCATCACTGTATGGTATACTGGTGTTGTCCTCATCGCCATAGTCGTGAAATTGTTGCGGTAGCAATTCGGGGTCAAAGTGTGGTTATATGCACGGTTGGTGAAACATCGATGGAAGTTGCCCTGGGTCCTCTTCCAAATCCGACAGGGTTATTGGCTTTCAACCCGGTGTACACAGTTTGGATTGTGGCATGGGCTTTGGTGCTGTAAATGGTATAGGTGTTGAGCCCGAAGCTAGAGGTGAACTTGGAATGAGATGAAGTGGAACCGTCAGTGTCACAGACCAATTCATCAGATTAGGGCTCGAAGGCACGCTATAGGGATCCAGTCCATAGCTTCTTGAATTCCCTTATATGTTGAGGCATAGTGCCAGGAAGTCGGGTTGAATAGAGAGGAGGGTCAGAATAAGGTTCAGGGGTGGGAGGCTGAGTTTGCAGCCTGGGGGTACCTGGGACATCCAAATGCTGGGAGTGGTGGGATGTAGAACAGCCTTATTTTGACTTTTTGCCTTCAGGCTCATCTTCGTGCATTTGTCAGATGACAATGAAATGTGCTTGGAGCCCAGACAGCAGAGACCGACCTCATATGGGTTCCACAATAACATCTGTTTGTGGCAGGCCTTAAACGGTTTAAATGCGGTCACTTTAGCAGGCATGTCACTTGCACACTGGAAATAATTTAACAAGAAACTTATGTCCAGACTGACAAACTGGAGGGAGCGAGCGCTCCCGATTCTCCTTGGGAGACGTGGAAAGAAATGGACGTCAGGTTGCGGAGTGGCATTGATATAGTGGCCTGACGTCACATCAAGGGCAGGACCGCCCCAACACGGAGCCGCATAAAGTCAACTAACGTCACAGGAGGCAGCTGCTATCAAAGGCTTCCGGATGCAGTCTAGTGCCTTGGGAAATTCATAAGGTGAGGAATATGTGATTAGAAATATCCATAAAGAGCAGCCTTGAAGGATCCAAACCTATGAATATGTACCTAGACATAATCAGAGAGGCATGCTGCCATAATTTGTCACCACACTGAATGGGATATGATTTGGCAGCCATGAATATTTTTGCTTCAAAATAATGGCCCCACCCATGTGGCAAGTCATTTATTGGATCCTATTTTTTCGACCCTTTTTAACGTATGCTGCTCTCCTGCTCTCCCTGTCCTTTGGTCAGATCACTTTTTGGTTGGCTTGAGGGTCACGTTAGACCTGAATAATTCATCTGTTCACGTTTTAGGCAATAAGCTCAACTCAAGAAACTGGGGGAAATTAGATATGAAACTTTTCAATAATTTTTTAATTAACAATGCCCCTACCATTAACCTAGTCTCCATGACAGACCTGAAGACTATTAATAACTGGATTTCGAATTCTGTTGATACTGGTCTCCCCCCTTTCACTCAGAAGGTGAAAAATCACCGCCCTCCCGCCCTCCTGCCCCTTGGTTTTCACAAAGTCTAAAAATAGAAAAAAGCAAATGTAAAGCGCTGGAAAGGCGCTGGAGAAAGGACTATGCGTCTGAGTCAAAAATTGCTTACAAACAAGCAATTAGAGAATATCACTCTCTTTGCAATATTGGCCGGGCTGATTGCGTGAGCTCCACCATTACTAATGCTCAAAATTGTCCCAAAACTCTATTTAAATTGGTGAAGGAACTTTCCGGTGCAGCAAACCAAGCTCCCCCTCCGATTCTCACGGAATCGCAATGTGAGGACCTTGCATTGTTTTTTTTTAAATAAAGTAGAGAAAATTTACTCCGCTTTAAATACTACAAATGCTACTACCACACAGCTAATTTCAATTGCTCCCTCTCTATCCAATACAGATTTTCAGTTGGAGGTTCAAGAGGAGACTTGCTTGAGTAAATTAGAGCACTGGCTTCCGCTAGATATCATTTCTCTTAGTCCGATTTTAGGGAGCCTAAAATCTGGTTCTCCTCTAGACCCGCTTCCTGTCGCTGTGTTACAGAAAATGGAGCTACCTGCCATGAGGTTGATCATGGAGCTACTGAATGCATCCTTGCAGGAAGCCGTGATTCCACCTGAGTGGAAACATGCTATGATTCTTCCGCTTTTAAAGAAAGCAAATGCTGATCCGACACAGCTGTCTAACTTTCGCCCCATTTCAATTTTTTCTAAAATTTTAGAAAAACATGTAAACTTGCAATTAACTCAGTACGTTGAGTCCCAAGGATTCTTACATCCCTCTCAATAAGGCTTTCGGAAAGGCTTTTCAACAGAAACCACGCTCCTGGGAGTCACTGAGATGTTGCGCAGTCGTTTAGATGCAGGTGACACTCATACTATTAGATTTGAGTGCCGCTTTTGACACGGTATCCCACACTGTGCTACTGCAAGCCTTACGATCCATTGGCGTGGTTGGACCTGCCTTGAAATGGCTGGCGGATTTTTGGGTGGATCGTACGTATCCGGTCTTCTCCTCAGCCGCAACTTCCAAAACCCACGCATCCCCCTACGGGGTACCAACAGGGCTCTATCCTCAGCCCTTTATTATTTAATATTTATGTGAAATCTCTGGCGGACATCGCCGCTGAGGCAGGGTTGTCGATCTTTTCTTACGCTGACGACACCCAAATAATTTTCTCCCTTTCTGTTAAAGGAGCGCCCAAACCATCATCCCTTCAAACAGGGTTACGTAAAATTGCATGGTGGATGCAAGCCAACTCACTAAAACTTAATGGGGAGAAGACCGATGTGTTGATACTGGGGAATAATAAAGAGCTTTGGGGTCCCCAACACTGGCCACCTGAACTGGGTGCCCTTCCTCAGCCCACCCACCAAGCACGTAATCTAGGTTTCATTATAGATGATCAGCTTTCTATGAAACACCAGGTGGTATAGGTGGCCGCAACCTGCTTTTGCATCCTTAGATGGCTCAGGAAAATTCTGTGGATGATGCCAGTTTCTACTCAAAGGACTGTAGTCCAGGCTCTTGTCATCTCACGCTTGGACTATGGCAACATCCTCTTTTTGGGAGCCAATAAGGATGTGATACATAAGCTGCAGGTTGTACAAAATGCTGCAGCCCGCCTACTTTGCCACATTCCGAAAACTGACTATTTCAAGCTCTTTACGTGAACTTCATTGGCTTAAGGTTGAAAATCGCATAAAATTTAAAACTCTAACCTATACGTTCAAGATTAAAACTGGCAAGGCCCCGGAATACTTAAATACTATTGTCCACCAATATGCCCCGTCGCGTTCTCTCCGCTCATCCACTCAAGTGAAGCACAAGTTACTACTTGTGTAACGATATATCTGTAGGAGACATTAGTTAGTGATAGATTCCTTACCTTAGAATATCCCCAGGCGTCAGACTGGATCCAGAAAGTTTTTTCGTCAGCAGTACCCCTGCGTCGGTAGGTGGCGTCGTGCGGCTCTGCGTTCATCGCTGGCGTCGTAAGCGCCGAGATGACGTCACGGAGACTACTTAGGCGCCACCCATGCGCGCTGACGTCAGTTCTGTACACGACTTTCCGTGCCAGGAACGAAGAGCCATGCAAGAAACTGATCACTGGTGCCATGAAACTAGGGCCCTGAAAGGGATGACCTTAACCCTAGAATCAGTTCGCAGAACGGGGAGAATGGGTGGGGCGGTAAGGAATCTATCACTAACGTCTCTTACAGATATATCGTTACACAAGTAGTAACTTGTGCATCTGAAAGAGACACGTTAGTGATAGATTCCTTACCTTAGAATAGATACCCCAGCAATACCAACCCCGGTGGTGGGTCTGCGAATAGATTACACCAGAAAGTCTCGGAGAACAGAACGGCCAAAGAAGCCGTCTCTCCGGACTGGACTGTCAAGGCAGTAATGCTTGGTAAATGTGTGCAGCGAGGCCCACGTGGCTGCCTGACAAATATCCTGCAAGGGAACGCCGCGTCCCAAGGCAGTAGTGGCTGCTGTTGCCCTGGTAGAATGGGCACGCAGCCCCACAGGAGGCTCCTTATTAGCCAAGGAGTAACACGCTTTGATGCACAAAACGACCCACCGAGAGATGGTGCGTTTGTGCACGGCCCGACCTTTTTTGGCGCCCACGTAGCCAACAAAGAGCTGGTCATCCACCCGGAACTGTTGTGTGCGCGTGAGATAGAACGAGAGCGCACGTTTTGGGTCCAGACGATGGAGCCTCTCTTCCTCTTTTGAAGGATGCGGAGGCGGAAAGAAAGTGGGCAAAGTGATGGTCTGCCCAATGTGGAAGGGCGCGACAACCTTTGGCAAGAAAGAAGGACGGGTCCTTAAAACCACCTTGTCCGGATGAACAGAAAGGAAAGGAGGTTTAGAAGAAAGAGCCTGGAGCTCACTCACTCTTCTGGCAGAGGTGATAGCTACCAGGAAAGCCGTCTTTAGAGTAAGAAGACGTAAAGGACAGTTATGAAGGGGCTCGAAGGAGCGCACATCAGATAGGTCAAGACAAGATTTAAGTCCCATTGAGGCATTATGAAAGGCACGGGAGGAAACGTGTGTGTAATGCCTTTCAGGAAACGGTTAACAACCGGGGACTTAAAGAGAGAAGGCTGATCTGGAAGCCGGAGAAAGGCAGAGATGGCCGAAAGATAACCTTTGACAGTGCCCAGAGCAGAGCCCTGCTGGGCCAAGGATAGTAGGAACAGAAGGACCTCAGAAAGAAGGGCAGAAAGGGGATCCACAGACTTCGCTGTGCACCATGCCACAAACTTGTTCCACCGGCAGGCGTATACTGTCTTAGTGGAGGGACGCCTGGCTGCCAAAATGACATCACAGACTTCGGGCGGAAGATCAAAAGCTGTCAACGGTCGCCGCTCAATCTCCACGCATGGAGGTGGAGGCTGGACAGGTTCGGGTGGAGGACCGTCCCCTGCTGCTGCGACAGAAGATCCTCCCGAAGAGGCAGTCGGATCGGGGGATCCATCGCCATGTTGAGTAGCTCGGGATACCAGTATCTTCGTGCCTAATCCGGAGCCAAAAGGATGACTTGGGCCCGGTTGCGCCGGATCTTCTTCAGCACTCTGGGCAGAAGTGGTATAGGAGGAAGGGCGTACCACAGACTGCAGCTCCACTTGCGACGATAAGCGTCAACGAGCGAGTGCCGCCTTGGAAATTCCAACACACAGAACTGATGATATTGCACGTTCTCTTCGGTGGCGAATAGATCTAACCAAGGCTCTCCCCACTGCAGAAAGAGACCTTGCGCCACGTCCAAGTTCAGACGCCATTCGTGATCCATCAAGCACCGGCGGCTGAGTTCGTCGGCCCTGGCGTTCAGAGAACCTGCCAGGTGTTGAACCACCAAGGTAATGCCTTGATGTTCCAGCCATGTCCAGAGGCGCAGAGCCTCCTGACAAAGGGTCCACGACTCCACCCCGCCCTGTTTGTTGCAATACCACATGGCGGTGGTGTTGTCCGTGAACACCTGCACTACACTTCCCCAGACAGAGGGAAGGAATGCCTTCAGTGCAAGTCGGATCACCCGAAGCTCCAAAAGATTGATATGGAGCCGGGACTCCGCCGGAGACCAGAGGCCTCTGATCTCCGCCTCTCCCAAGTGGCCGCCCCATCCCAGGAGGGACGCATCTGTCACCACTGTGTGCTCCGGTTGGGGAAGGGAGAGGGATCTGCCATTGACCCAATCGCGATTCGTGAGCCACCACTGCAATTGTCATGCAGTGCCCTCTGAGATCTGGACATGATCGGACAGGTTGCCCTGATGCTGTGCCCACTGGAACTTCAGGTCCCACTGCAGAGCCCGCATATGCCATCTGGCACGTTGCACCAGCAGGATGCAGGAGGCCATCAGGCCCAGGAGCCGGAGGGTCAACATGACCGAAACCCGGGATAGAGGCTGAAAGATCGGAATCATAGCCTGAATATCCCGGACTCGCTGCTCGGGAGGATAAACCCGAAACCGCGTCGAATCCAGAACCGCTCCGATGAAGGGGAGCTTCTGAGAGGGACTCAGGTGCGACTTCGGCACGTTGATGGAGAACCCCAGCAAATGCAGGAGGTCGGCCGTAGTCTGAAGGTGGGTGACAACTGCCTGGGGCGAACCCGCCTTCAACAACCAGTCGTCGAGGTAGGGGAAGACTGACACCCCTGACCTGCGCAGGTGAGCAGCGACCACCGCCATCACTTTCGTGAACACCCGAGGGGCACTGGTAAGGCCGAAGGGGAGCACAGCAAACTGAAAATGCTCCTGGCCTACCATGAACCGCAGGTAACGCCGGCAGGACGGGTAATGTGAAAATATGCATCCTGCAAGTCCAGCGCCACCATCCAGTCTCCAGGGTCGAGGGCAGCCAAGACCTGAGCCAGAGTCAACATCTTGAACTTCTCCTTCCGGAGGAAGCGATTGACGTTCCTGAGGTCCAAGATGGGGCGCAAGCCCCCCATGTCCTTCTTGGGGACCAGAAAGTAGTGGGAATAACAACCACTCCCTACGTCTGGCCCAGGAACAAACTCGATGGCCCCCTTGGCCAAGAGGGCCGTGACTTCCTGCTGGAGAAGCGTCAAGTGTTTCCCCGACATGCAGTGGCACTGAGGTGGCATGGCTGGAGGGGTGGACTGAAAGGGAAGGGAGTAACCCTTGCGGATGATCTGCAACACCCACTCGTCCGATGTGATAGCGTGCCAGTGGGGGAAGATGATGGCGGATCCTGCCACCCACTGGCGTGGGGTGCCCCACAAAGCTCGGATTAGGAAGGTTTGGAGGCAGAAGCAGCGGGGGCGGAGGTGGACTGACCCCCACGCTGATTCCCAGACCCGCCCCTGCGGAAACCACGTCCGCGCTGAGGCTGGTTCTGCACAGGCTTGCTGAAGGAACGTGCCTGGGCGCCCCTTCCGTGGCCACGAAAGGAACGAAAACCAGGAGTGGCTGGGCTTTTCGTGGAAAGACCTAAGGACTTAGCCGTGGCCCGCGAGTCCTTAAAACGCTCCAGCGCGCTGTCGGCTTTATCGCCAAACAGGCGAGTGCCATCAAAGGGCATGTCCATGAGTGAGCTCTGGACATCTGGCGAGAACCCGGTAGATCTCAACCAGGTGTGGCGACGAAGTGCTACAGTCGTAGAAATTGCTCTACCTAGTGAGTCCGCAGTGTCCAAACCACACCGAATGGCGAACTTAGCCGCATCTTTACCCTCGGCAACAGCTTGGGTCTCCTCAGGACACTGAGGCAACACCTGTGCAACTGTATCCCACACCGCGTGGGAATAGCGGCCCAATAGACATGCGGTGTTCACCGACCGCAGCCCCAAGCTGGCCGAAGAGAACAACCGCTTGCCGAACTGCTACAGCTTCTTAGAGTCCTTCTCCGGCGGAGCCGTGGGAAAGGCACTCTGGGACGTCGAAGCTTGGATGACCAGGCTCTCGGGCGTAGGATGAGTGGTCAGAAAGGCAGGGTCACCCGGCGCCGGGCGATGACACCTGGCGACGTTCTTATCCACAGGGGCCCCTGTGGCTGGCCGCGACCAAGTGCCCAGTAAGACGTCAGTGAGGGAGTCATTAAATGGCAGCAGCGGCTCCGATGAAGTGGACGCCGTCTGGAGCACCTCAGTGAAGAGATTAGTCTTCAGGGCCACCGTAGGGAGATCAAGGTTGAGGACCTCAGCGGCCCGACGGAGCACCATCGTGTAAGAAGCACCCTCCTCCATGGTAGGCGGAGGAGAGGCAAACCCCGGGTCAGAGGAGATATCAAGGCCGCCGGCCTCCTAACTCGTCCGCCCAGTCCTGCTCAGAGTCACACTGATGAGCAAGAGGGTCCTCGGACCCTCCCAGTCGTCCTCCACCTCCGCCGTATGTGGAACAGACTGCGGCTGCAAGGCAGGGACCGGTGAAGGAACAAACGGCGCCGTGTCCCAATGCGGATCCCAGGTAGGGACAAAATTGTCCTGGAACCTGGGCAGGGGCGGAACAAACGGCATCCACAGCGGCGCCGGAGGCGGAGCCGAGGGTGGCGCTGGGGCCGGAGCCGGTAGCGTGGGACCTTTTGGCGCCGTGGCCGGAGCCGCCGGCGGCGCCGACAGGATCCTGACACGGGATCGCTGGGCCCAAGGGCGCACCGGCGGGCGCCGAGGCCTGAACAGGCGGTCCATGGTAGCAAGAAATTCTTGCACCTGTGCAGGAGTCGCCGACGGACTAGGGTAAGGTGGGTAGGCCGCGGGACTCCCTGTCCCCCTCGTCCGCATCCGGGGACCGACGGGGGGGACGTCGGAGAGCGACAACGCTTCTTCGACTTCTTTTTGTGTCGTCTCTTACCCGAATCCGAGGATGAAGACTTGGAGACAGAGGAGCGATGATGGTGGCCCCGCGAGCATTCTCTGGAGCGTCCCCTAGACAGAGAACGGCGCTGGGACGAGTGCCGGACCTCAAGCAGCTTCCGGCGATGCTCCCTTAAGGCCTTCGGGGCCATGGCCAGACAGTCCATGCAGGACCGGGAGTTGTGGTCGTTCTCCAGGCAGTAGAGACAGACGTCGTGGGGGACCGACATATTGCGACGGCAGGCCCCACAAGACTTAAAACCAGGCATCCCTACATGCACCAGAGTAGACTAAAACTTACAGGAGACAAAAGTCTCAAAAAGATAGTCAAAAAGTGACTAAGGTACGTGCTCTAACCGGATCTGCGCTTACTGGCGCGGAAAAATAAAGAACTGACGTCAGCGCGCATGGGTGGCGCCTAAGTAATCTCCGTGACGTCATCTCGGCGCTTACGACGCCAGCGACGAACGCGGAGCCGCACGACGCCACCTACCGACGCGCAGGGGTACTGCGGACGAAAAAACTTTCCGGATCCAGTCTGACGCCTGGGGATATTCTAAGGTAAGGAATCTATCACTAACGTGTCTCTTTCAGATATTCACGGTTCCTAGGCACAGATTGTCACACATGGGTGGCAGATCCTTTTCTTGCCTGGGCCCCATCCTGTGGAACTCCCTCCCTTTGCTATTAAGGAAAGAGACCACTTTCGTCCACTTCCGTAAGTCACTGAAAACTGGGCTATTCAATCAATAAGTTTTTCCTTCTTTCTCTCTCTTGGTCCCCTCAGGCGGCGCCGGGAAACCCTTGGGTAGCTGTGCACCATATAAATTCGAAATAACATAACGAGGATTATGTTTTACTACAGTAGAAATAAAATTCTAAAGCATCTTGTCCCTTGAACAAGTAGACATTTTATAAAATTCCATATTCCTGTTATGGGCTTAATTTTTTGGGTTTAAAAGATCACTTTAAATTACAGTAAGGATAACCATAGAATATTCTGTTAAGTATTATTTGCATCGCCCTCCTTCCATGAAAGCAACAATGGCAATAGGTCTTGGAGACAAATGCAAAGACAGGTTTGTATCGACATTGAGGATACAAAGACTCTCTCTGGAAGGGTGTTGTACCTACTTTTTGAGAGGCAGCTACAAGGGATCATTTGGTGCTCAAACAAATCTAGAAAAGAAGTTCTTGAATAATGATTGAGCCGTGTAGTACAGCCACTGTAGAAAGTGATGTGACTCTAGATGTTAACTTTTTCCGCCCATTTGCCAAGGGTTCTGATAAAGGTTGTTTGTCAAAGTGGTGACAGTCTTTGACGGTCAGTGAATGAATGAATGAAATGAAAAGGGCACTTATATAGCGCATGGCTACCCGGGGCCTCCCAGCGCTGGACTAGACCAGTGACCACTAACAGAAACACTCAAGGGAACAGCAGAGTTTTTAGTTGCCTTCGAAAGGCAGGGTGGCTGGGTTCCCTGCGTAGATGAAGTGGTAGTGCATTCCAAAGTTTGGCCGCATTGAGTGGAAAAAGGCGGCCGCCACTTCTCGCCCTCTTGATCCTTGGGACCTCCACCAAGTGGAGTTCATCCGAACGCAATTCCCTGGTAGCCTTATAGCGGCGAAACATTGTCGAGATTAAGGTAGACCCATTCCCTTGCAGAGACTTGTGGACAATACAGAGGGCCTTAAAGCTGATTCTTTCCTTCACTGGGAGCCAGTGAAGGGCACATAGGGCCGGTTTCACAGAGAGGCGATTAGATATTCCAAATAATAGTCTGGCCGCGCAGTTTTGGACCGTTTGCAGTTTCATAGTTACTGCCAGTGGGGCCCCTAAGTAGAGTGCATTTCCGTAGTCTATCCATGACAATATCAAGGATTGGACTAATATTTTTTTTGGCTTGGGGGAGGGAGAAGAGGAAGCACTTTGCGGGCCATTCTAAGCAATCCATAACAAGTTGCCACAGTCTTCCTGGCTTGCACCCTAAAAGTCAAATTCTGGTCTAGCCAGATGCCCAGGCTCTTTATCTCGCTCTTGGGAGTTGGGACTGGTCCCATACATGCTGGCCACATAGTACTCAATGAGACGTTGGAGGGATTACCCAGGATCATGATCTCTGTCTTGCCTCCATTGAGTTTAAGGTGGGACGCCCCATCCACTTAGAGACTTCATCCAGGCATGAGTGGAGGTCTTGAGATAACTGCTTGGCTTGATTAAGCGCAACGACCAACTGGGTGTCGTCGGCGTAGGTCACCATATGGATTCCAAAGGGGGCTACAATAGCCGCCAGTGGGACCATATACACATTAAAAAGAGTCTGGCTCAGAGAGGATCCCTGAGGTACTAGACAACGCAGAGGCATCGATTTGGAGGTCATCTCATCTTCAAATATCTGGAAGGATCTATCTTCCAGGAAGGAGCGCAGCCACTGCAGTGCGGTGTCAGTGACTCCCAACTTCCTAAGACGGTGAATCAAAATACGGTGATTCACCGTGTCAAATGCTGCGCTCAAATCAAGGAGTATGATGGCGGATGCCCCTCCTGAGTCCAGAATCTTTCTACTTTCTTCAACTACTACTAACAAGGCAGTTTCCGTGCCCTGTCGAGGTCGAAATCCCATTTGGGAGGGGTGGAGCAAATTGTTGGATTCAATAAAATTGGAGAGGGTAGAATTTACATACTTTTCAGCGAGCTTGGCCATCCCGGGAAGCAAGGAAATAGGGCGGTAGTTACCCAAGTCCCCTGGGTCCAGGTTGGGTTTTTTCAAAAGTGTCTTTGCCATGGCCCTTTTCCAATTACAGGGAACTATTCCTGTACTTAATGATGCATTAATTACATCCGTGAAGACGGGGGCAATTATCGGGGCAACCCTTACCAAAACGTTCATAGGCGCCGGATCCCTAGGAGACCCACTTTTCACCGAGGATAGCAGAGTCAAAAGAGTTTCCTGGGTGAGTGGTGGAAAGGTTTCCAGCAAAGGTCTGGTTAACAGGGCACCTTGATCTGTATCCTCACCTAATAGGTCATATTTATCATCAATTTGAGGCAGGCATTTAAGAATATTCTCTATTTTAGTGGTAAACAAATCTGCTAGTTTGTTACATCGTTGCCCGGAAATATCAGGGGCCACAGACGGGGCAGGAGTTTTGAGGAGATTCTTTATAATAATAAAGGTTTCTCTAGGGGAATTTCCAGCCAACAGAATTTTTTTCCTCAAAGTAGGAGGTCTGTGCCTGTTTAATACCTGCTTTGTAAGTACCAATGGCTCTCCGATATTCCAGTTTTTTGCTTGGTGAAAAATCTTTCCTCCAGCTTCTTTCCAGGACCTTGCATCGCTGTTTAAGAATGCGTAATTCGGAGGAGTACCAGGGGGATTTATGCGGGCCTTCTGTCTTTTTCATCAAAATTTTTGGTAGGACTGCATTCAACGAGTTATCTATCCAATTGCAAAAGTCGTCATTGGCTACACCTGGGCTGAGGTTCGGCTTGGGTCTGGTATTGTCCAGTTCATGAGCCCAGCTGTCCGTAGAAAGCTTGGACCAGGGCCGTTTCATAGTTAATGAAGGTTGTGCACAGGGAGCGATGACCCGAGGGCTCCAAGATAGGGGAATGAGGAAATGATCAGACCATGGGACAGGGATAGGGACATCCCCTTTTAGGTTCTCCAGATTCGAGAACACAGAATCAAGGCAGTGCCCTTTGACATGGGTGGCTTGCGTAACCTTTTGCGATAGCTGCAGGGCCGTAAGATCCTGCGCAAGTTCTAGCACAGTCACTGCTTCCAAATCATCAAAATGTAGGTTAAAATCTCCGAGGAGAGTAAAATTTGCTGCCGTACTGGCAGAATTAATAACTGTTTCAAGCAGGGTTTTACAGAAGGTGCCCATCGCACTTGGGGGCCGGTAAATCAGAATGCCTGTAAATGAAAGAAGTGGGGTAAATTCTAATGAAAAGTGAACATTCTCGCAGTCCAGAAGTGGGCTTCCCAGCATGCGGCATGTGAGATGATCTTTATAAACAATAGCTATCCCGCCACCCTTGCCTGTCGACCTGTCCACTCTCTGTATCTGGTACCCCTGGGGGAGCGCTTGGACAATGTCAGGTTCCGAGCTGGGATTCAGCCATGTTTCTGTTAAAAACAGGACCTCTGGATCATGATCCTTTAGAAGTATAGAGATCTCTGTGGTATGCTTGAGCAGGGAGCGACAGTTTAATAAGAGAAGTTTAAAGGCCCTAATAGATACGGGGGGCTTAGTGGTCCTAGTTATCTGAGAGGAAAAGATAAACGAGCAATGAGGGCACTTTTTCATGGATTTTCCACATGCAATCTGATGATAGCATGTAGTTCCTAGTCCACTATTTAACTGATGGAGCTGAGAGCTAGAATAGCGGTAGTGCCGCGGCGAGAAAGATCCAGGGGTCCTGGTCCCTGGGCCCGGTCGTGCGCGGGCGCAGACTGGCTTGCCTTAGGCGCACCCGCTGCGCGGTCGCGTCATTGGGCGCATTTATGCCACGATTCCGGCGTTGGGAGCAGCAACTGGACCGCTGCCCCGATGCGGAAGTGATCACGGCCCCTCCTACCCCTCGAGCCTTAACACAGCTCTTCCCAGCACATTAAAACCCAAGTAAAAACAGGAGCAAATAAAGTGCAAATTCAATAGCAGCAGTTTAAATTAAAAACGGTAATCAACAGAGTTAATTTTAAAAAACGGGTCAACACCGGCAGAGCCACTCTCCTCTCCCGAGTGTTCTGCCCGAGTCACCGGTCAGCCTAAGCGCGGTCGCGTCATCGGGCGCATTTATGCCACGATTCCGGCGTCGGGAGCAGCAACTAGACCGCTGCCCCGATGCGGAAGTGATCACGGCCCCTCCTACCCCTCGAGCCTTAACACAGCTCTTCCCAGCACATTAAAACCCAAGTAAAAACAGGAACAAATAAAGTGCAAATTCAATAGCAGCAGTTTAAATTAAAAACGGTAATCAACAGTGGTAAAGTACTTACTAAGCATAATATGCTCAACTTTGTCTTAACAAAATCAAGTCCTTAGCTTTGACACCCTGCATTATATCTTCACCCGAGCCTAGTTTTAGCATGTATTCGACAGCTGTGAGTTATAACGGTATTTCCTTCTTTCAAAATTGCAGGTAGGCATTTCAGACACAAGTAATGACTCTAAACATTTAAGGAACAAAGACAAACTCAGTTTAATCCATATTCCATAATTTCTGAGTATAGGTTCTCATCCAAAGTCACTCCTGATAGCAAAATATTTTGAGCATTACATTTTATATATACAACAATGACTGTATCACTGGGTAAAACAAGGAGCGGTCTTTGTATAGAGCACTTCAGCTGATTAATGTGTTTTAAGATATTTAAAGGCAATTGAAACAGTCTGTATTTACGCTCTTATTTTTCCAATTGTTCAATATATTGTGGCAAACAATTGATATATAGTATATATTTATCTCTAAAAAACGTTCTATCAATTTCAGATCTATCAGTGGCCATCACCATTTGTAAATTGCACTAAGCAAGACCAACAGCTTTGGGAAGTACAGCACAACAGCAGTCACCCAGTGCTGCTGGTACTGATCATAAGTGAGAAAATACATTTAACTTTCCCACACAAATTCACAATAAATGAAAATTATTCCACTCTGCAAAACAAGAACACTGTGCCATTCATTTCGCAAACTGCTTGAGGTCCTACTCGAAAATTCCTGCACCTCCTGAAAGGGCAAGACTAAGACTGTTTGACACAATTCAGCAACAATGAGACATTGTTTACAGTTAAGAATACTATTTTCCGGACCAATGCAATAATAAACAAAAACTATTTAACCAATTAGACTTTTAACATACAAATGCCATCAATGGTGGGAGGGACTTTGATGGAAATAGTGGAATATACACTAACGAAAAAGCATCTCCATCTTGTGCTTACATGCTAAGAAGAAAAAAAAGGTAAGCATAATTGGCATCTTCATGTTTTGTACAAGAGATGTTCGAAAGCTTACCATGAGACATTGATAATTCTGATAGCACGTTGCAATTATACTCTTCATTAAACAAAATTAGTAACTTGTGAGCAACGGGCAACAACTGATTTACTTCAGAACATGTTTTACTCACTTTCTGTATAAAGATAACTTGAGTCTAAAACTAAACCATTACATGAAATTCTGATTTTCTGGATTTACAAATAGAATTACAGTAGTTGGTCATTTTAGAGAACCTTTGGATTTTTCAGTAACTAGCAGTGGTGATTAATTCTTGGTCTTGAAGGCTGGTTGCACAGACATAGTCCCGAGTTGATTTCACATACAAAGGCAGACAACAAAAGACAAGACTGAGCTAAGCACAGAAATGTAATCAGACCCAACATACTTTAACAAGGCCACATATGAAGATTTTACATGTATTACCAATGCAAACAGATCTACAAACAGTTTAATGAAAACTATTGTTCATTGAAAAGAAAATAAATATTTGAGGCTGAGAGTTGGATCATCTGTATTCTGCACATTCATTTTAAGTACCATGAGAAAGTAAAAAAAAAAATGTGTATTTTTTGATGGTTAAAAATCGTTACAAGATAAGTAAAACAAAGGTAGAAAGTTCCCAAAGGAAAGAAAAACAAAGTGCGGTGCCCTATGGAAGACGTACTCTACTAATGATGTAATAGCATGCCTACCAGAAAATTGACAATTGCCCACGATCGCCCACACAATTTCTACAAAATGAACCCATATAATGGTAATGACATCTCTGCCATCCAACCACACTTTGTAGACACTAGAAATATGTCTACTTGCAAGGAGCTAACTATATTAATTTCCACAGAAGCAGCTATATCCCTAGACAATGAAGACAGTTTAAGTTATACTGAAATCTCCAATGTTGGTAAATTAAGCTAGCTAATAACTCACTGACCAATAGTTCCATCTTCACTTTCACAGAGTGGGAACTTTCCAACCAATAATAACTATTGAAGGCAGTGACAGCTGATAAAGTATCAGCTGTTATAAGAAGCAGAATTACCACAAATATTGACTTTCTTATGCTTCCATCTAATAGTAGAACAGGCACAAAAAGGCTAACCAGAAAAATCACTTAATTTTATTTCATTTCTTCATGTGTTTAATATCATGGGACGAGATTGAACGATTGAAACCTTAATCAAGAGCTACTTCACAAAGGATTGTTTATGGCAGGAAAACTGTCACGAGATTAGCAAAGTAAGATAAGAGAAAATTCACACACTGTAAAACAGTACATTTTCCCCTATAATACCTCTTGTCATTTCCCAAAATATTATAAAATCCAATCTTAGTGAACCATTTTTCAGGAAGACACGGCAACAAATACATTTAAAAGAAGGGTTAAATTAACATTTACAAGACTTATATCCTTAAATTCTATTAAAACCACAGCAAGGAATAAAGAACTTTTTTATTCTTTGAATTTTGAGAAAGGACTGAATGTGCCACGGACATCTGCCATTGATGATTTAATATACACTTCTGTCCAACAGTTTGTTTCATTTTGTTTTATAATAGTGAGATCATTAAAGGCAAAGCCTGTAGGACACTGTGCACAAAACAGTCACCGTGGGCCATCACTACCAACAATGTGGTAGGTAGACAAATCTTTATGGCCGACAAAAATGAAAAAATAAAGAAACTGCAGGCCATGCCTTCTTCTACAAGATGAACTTCCCTAGAAAAAATCCAATGAAAATGGCTGCAATTACAACAAGCAGTGATGGAAGAGGGTGAGCGACATTGGGGCTGACTTTTGCTCCTGCATGTGAGATCCTTGATCTTTCATCCTGCAATAAAAACCACAAAAGAAAAGCGTCAACTTAACAGAAAACAAATGTACACTGCTTTTCTTGTAAAGTCATTTACAGACAATCATTTTGCTAAATATGTACATATGTGACAGCCTAATTCATCTGTTTGGTAAAGAAGTTTATGTAAATATACAAGCCAAAAGAGAACTTGATTTCTATGTTCTTCTAGGTTCTGGTCATGATAAACTGTTTAAACATTTAACATCTGGGAGTTACAGTTTTCTGTGGAAAAAATAAAGGTCATATGAACGAATGAACACCTTGAAAATGATGCAAAGGAGCAAGCAAACTAAGCTCCGGGCTCAGACTATGATCCAGGGTCCTGAATTCTCAACATTAAAGTGATCAATTCTGGATTCAACGAATACAAAATATTACTTTTAATACTTACGTTCATTTAATTTATCACAAATATGGATTCCAAATTTGACAAACAGTTGACAGCCTTATACAGGAATAGCAGACGGCTGTAGTTTAGTAGCAGAGGGAAATCTTTCTAAATCAGGGCAGTTGACGTGTCATCCAATAAGAGTCACTGTGAGGAGACTGTTGGGTCAAAGGTAACCCTAAGTGGTACCATGCTTCTAGTCAAAGATTTTCTGTAAGGATAACCAAATCATCAGGCAGTCTCACTGCCCTCAACAAGTATGGTTAGGAAACACTGGCAATTCAAAAACTGTCCACCGCTAACAGAGTGCCCTTCCTGATAGCTTACCTTATCAGATGCTACTGTTCCCTTTGCTTTCAGACCAAGATTTTCAAAGCACATGACAAATCCAGTAAGCCTTCATGGCAATAACAGATTGACCTTGGCAAGGCTAATGCCAGCCAACAAACTGCTCTGAAATGATCATCATGTCTGACAACCCTTCAAGAGCCCACAGTTCATTAACTGCTGAAAAAACCTACATAAGTGGGTCTTATTGAATGAAAGACGCTTAAAGGCTAACAGAAACAACATTGCAGCAAACACGGGGTAGCTAACGTCTGCCTTTGCATCATGCCACCTCGGTTACCAACACCAGAAATTTTTTAAAAGCCGGAAACTAACAAGAGGATGGCAGAAGTGAAGCCAGTACTATCTGCATCTCTACTGAACAGGGTGAAGTAGTACTTGCAGAAAGCAAATGATATCCAAGAGAACAGAACAACTGTTTTCCAGTGACTAAATACCTTTGGAAAGCATATGAAACAGCATCAGTAAAGCAAGTATTAAGATGGAAAGTCCAATGGATGGCTTTTCATTTGGGAATGAAAGTAATTGGAGATACCAGGTCTGGAAAATGCTGGGTGTGGGTCTCAGTGAACTTATGCCTCTACTAAAGGAATCTGTGTTTGACCTCATGGTTACCAGTTCAAATCCTGGCAGGTCCACTCAGCCTTTCATCCTTGCAAGATCAATAAATTGGAGTACAGTGGAGTTGGGTAACACGCATATGTTATTACAGTACCAAGATACTCTTCTGAGTGAATGTTGTGCTGCACAAACACACGTTATGTTAATGTTAGGCTTTGTATGCATGAGAAACCTGATGTTCAGTGCACATCTTTTCTAAACTGTAGAGGTATGGAGCTACATGTCCTGGTTTATAGAGAAGCTGTACAAATTAAAAAGAACCTAGAGGGTCTGAAATACCACTATAGATTTTTCATGCAGAATAAGACAGATCTTTTATGCATTTAGCTTACTCAATAGTGAGGTTGGGGAGTTTGTACATAACAAGTTTAATGTAGCGGGTTACCAACTATTTAAATGGGAAGCGCCACAAAATGGTTAAAAGAATGTTCAAATCCAACAATGTATTAACCCCTTAATAAAGGACAACAGTTCAACAAGTTATACAAATTACATAATGCTGGTACAGTGGAATAAAAAGGATCCAGAGGTATTTCTGTAGACCACAACCGTGGCTATACAGTCTGCATACAAATCACTTGGTCGCAAGTTGCATCCTCCAGAATTAAACACTGAAGTAAAGAATTTAAATAGGAGGGGGAGTGATTCAAACCTACTTTCTAGTAGAAGAGATGAAAATCATCAGCAACAGCAAACTGGGCATGCCCGCACAGGTCAATGCACCCTGCTTCCGCAACCTGAATGGACATGCTGTGGATGATCATCAAATGGCCCCAAGCAAGAGCAAGAAAACTCACTCACGCCCAAGTCGCTAGCAAGTTGCAATACTACTGTATGTTGGAATCATCAAGCAACTCACTAGAATACTAACAACTATACAGAACTCAGCAGCCAGACCCATCATTAACCTCCCATCTCAGGGAGCTCCAATACACAAACTCGCTCAATTCAAACTCCCCACACACATTTTCAAGCCACTACACAACTTAGGCCCCACCAACCTGAACCAAGTCCAGGCAGCAGGAGGGCACAGACTAAGGCTAGTTCCGGGAGAACACTGCATTTGCAAGCATCATTTATCAGACACTCGTCAGTGCTTCTATTCCTACATTGTCCATGAGGAGTAGACTATATTGGAAAAGTCACAAGAATGGCCTGGAATGACTACAAATAAAATGTAAGAAATAAGAGCAGTAAATACCCTTCAGCTCAACATTATAATGTAATGAACCACACAGTGCCCGAAATTGCCTCCAAGTTAATATGTTTGCGATACCAAGAAAGAGAGGTGACTAGGTAACACTCATCAAGCTGTGAAATAAATTGCATCAATTAGGCACACTGTCCCCATGTGGTTTAAATGACCAAGAAGAATTGCTTTTTAGTATGGAATTCAATTTAAGAGTATGTGATTGATAGATGTTTGTCAATTATACACAATATCATAAATGGCATGATGAACTTTGATTAATGTAAAAAACTGGTTTGGTATGCTAACTGCTCTTTCAACCTAGGTCATTTGGAAAACAAGAGGGCAACGATACTAGTATCTCTATGAATATTTTAAAGTTAGCGAGTCCTGCTATCTGAAAAGAATCTGGATAAGAGATGATAAACCTTTTTAACAATAATCAAATTAAAAATGCATGAATAGCTGCAAAGTCTCACATGAACAAGTTCACACCAATCTGTGTTCCTCATGCCTGAAATAGTGTGGACTGTGAACATCTATAGCAGAAATATGATGTGAATAAACACAATTCAGCCATAATGTAGCCACTTAAAATAAGAATAAGCTAATGGTACAGTTAGGAGGTGGTGAACATGGTGGGTAATCACTTGCGGAACAAACTATTTTTGAGTTGGAAGATTGCACAGACATCTATATAATGACAACTTCAATCTGCAGTACTTCCCTGAACAATATTCAGCATAAAGTGAAGTACAGGAATGGAACAGGGAATACTGAAATAAAATGCTGAAATATTCAGTTTTCCGATAAACCCAGCTATTACCATTGTGTCAGGGAACAGGAAGGAACAGGCATAAGAGTACGATTAATTATGATCCGATGTTGATGCGCTAACTATATAGGAAGTTGAAATAAATGATGGGAAATTATTCCAGTTTTGTTAGACTATGCAAGCTTATGTTGGTATTTTAAGGATTTTTCTCCTGTGTACAGATCACACAATTCGAAATGCATTAAGATTATAATATCCCTGGTCCTACGGATTTACTGAAACAAACTATCAAAACAGAGAATGGTTTGAGAAATATTTGAAGATATTTGTATGCTTGAAATGACCCGAGAACGAGAAGAACTAAATTTTTGTTAATCTTAAACAATTGATAACAGAGGTTGTTTTTGGCTAATAGTTTAAGCAGAAGGCTTATGACACCCGTGTGATCTATAGTTTATTATCGCTAATTAGGGGACCAGCATTATTGCAGAGATGAGCACCCCAAACCATGAATGTTGGCAATATGCCAAGATTCTGAACTATCATGTTATGTTAATCAAATTTGTAAAGCGCGCTGTTACCCAAGGGTGTCCTGGTGCCATGCACTGCCTGCTAAAAAAAGGTGACCAGAAGGCTTATTGGTTAAAAAGCCAGGTTTTGAGCCCCACACAGCTTAGTGTGAGGAAAGGCACAGCCCTATTCAGGTGTCAGTGACAACTCTTCCCACCACTCTAGCTCAGGAAGGCCCATCAGCCTGATGGCCCATCAGGATATTCAAGGCGCACATCAGCACCCTTTGTGGGACTATCTAGAGTGAATGCTCAAGAGCCCAACCGTCAGCCAACCTAGACATGTATTCTACAGACAGGCAGAGGTACAGAATGGTCAAGCAAGAAATTGGCCGCTTTCTAAAAGTAGCATTTTCAAACACGCAATTTAAAAATTAACTTCACCAAAAGATGTATTTTTAAATTGTGAGTTCAGGGACCCCAAACTCCACATTTGTATCTGCTCCCAATGGGAAATAACACTTAAAAGATATTTCAAGGCAATCCCCATGTTACTACATGGTAGAGAGAGTACTTGCAATAGTGAAAAACTAAATTAGCAGTATTTCACTATTAGGACATGTAAAACACACCAGTACATGTCCTACCTTTTAGATACACTACACCCTGCCCATGGGGCTGCCTTGGGCCTACCTTAGGGATGACTTACATGTAGTAAAAGGGAGGGTTCGGGCCTGGCAAGTGGGTGCACTTGCCAGGTCAAAATGGCAGTTTCAAACGGGGCACAGAAACTGCAGTGGCAGATCTGAGACATGTTTGCCGGGCTACTCATGTGGGTGGCACAATCAGTGCTGCAGGCCCACTAGTAGCATTTGATTTACAGGCCCTGGGCACACCTGGTGCACTTTACTAGGGACTTATTAGTAAATCAAATATGCCAATCATGGATAAAACCACCACCAATACATTTTACACAGGGACCACTTGCACTTTAGCACCGGACAGCAGTGGGAACGTGCCCAGAGTCCTACAACCAGGAAAAACTAAATGCAGTACACAATCAAAAACAGGTCAGAAGCAAAAAGACAGGGGAAATACCGCCATAAGATGCCAGGTCTAACACTAGCATACATTGGATAAGTACATGCCTGGAGAATGTTACCAACTTCACTTTAGCCCTGGCAGTGTGTGACACATAAAGTGGAGGTTAGCTCCATGCACAATGCATCAATGGAAAATCCAGGAATTAATCCATCTGGCCCTGGTGCCCTGAACAGGTGCCTGGCTGGCATCACAAAGGTCACAAAAAGCTGGTCTGTAGTATCTTCTCCAGTTGAGATGAAAGAGCAAGGTGTACTTTATTACCACACTATGAAGACGTTCCTCCTCTGGTGAGCAAGCAAGGTAGAAGCAATATGACAGTTTTGAGAACAACTGCCTAATTTAGGTGCAATTTCCAAGAATATTTACAGAATGAAAGAAGGTAGAATCATTAGAACCCTGTTCCTGTGAAAAACCGTTAATGCTTCGAGTTGCAAAGTGGATGGAGAGTGCTTAAGTACCCGACTGTCAGAGTAGCCACTAACTACAAAAGCAGTTTTTAAGGAACCACGCTGCAATTCTCAATATGCGATGGGCTCAAAAGATTTGAATATCAACCTGATGAAAACTAGATTAAGGTCACAGGAGCTGCAAGAACAACTGACCAGAAACAAAATATGCTTCAGACCCTACAGATATCCTGACAGCCTTGTTGGTCATCAAGAAGGTTTTTCCAGGCCTGAGGGGTTAGGTTCCCTTGACCATGGAGGACATCTTATAGTCTATTAAACATGTGAGCAATTTGATGTTCCCCATGGTCCTCCAATGACAGAAGCTGAGACGCTCTTGCTACTATACTTGGCTTTGGTAGAGAGCTTCTTTAAGGAATACTCAATTCTCTGAGGAGAGGCGTAGAAAGGTCAACCTTAAGGTGAGCGATAATAGGGAGGGTTGTGTACTACATCTCTTTCCAAGGACAGAATATAACTCATAGGGTCAAGCAGACTTGATTCTTCTGTAAGAACTGGTGCTGCAGAAAGATCAGGTAGGGCCCAACTAGTCCTACCAGTGTCACGCGGTGCAATGTAGGCTCTCCATGATCTTCTGGAGCACCCTCAGAATCCGGGGTAACGAGGGGAAAAGATCTTCTATGAATGCCCTCAGAGTCCATTGTCAGGCTGCACTTTTTCCAACCCCTCCCCCCTCTCATCCCAAACTCACCCCAATGCAGGACATTAGGAGATTTCTAGTCCCAGAAGTTTCTGGGCCAAACAAGATGCCCCATTCAATAAGAAAAGTAGTTTTCTTTACTAGCAGTGATTTATTTAAAACTGTAAACCATAATTGGATTGTGCGCTTCTCAAACATGGGCACATGAAACTAGCATCTCCTGTCTTTGCTCTAAACAGCTGCCAAAAAGTGTGCCAAAACCAGCAAAAAATGTTTGCATGGGGCCAAACTGATTGAGATGGTAAAGACTCAGGAGAAAATTACCCTATCCTTTTTCTTCCCCTTACAAAGTCAGTCAGTGAGTCAGTTGAATTGTGCAAACCTGCAGCTGCTGCATTTCCACACAATAATGGATTTGTTGCATTTGCCATGCAATTCACCATGTGCCCCATAAATTGCTGATTTCACAAAAAAATTAGATTGTAGTTCAAAAGGTTAAATAAGTTCTAAAATAAAGGGACACTTTCTTTAGCAGATTGTGTTTCCTGCTGTTCTACTGGTACTAACTAGGTGCCCAGACAGTAGAAGAAATAGTTAAAATGCCAAAATAAATCTACAATACTGCAGTTTAGATTGTGCTGCATAACATGCCATTTCTTGCTGCATAATTTTGCAACCCTGCCTCATAATTGGGTCCACTACTGCTGCAAAACTCCAGTGGCCCTACTTACACAAAAGTAGGAGTGGTGTGTCACTGCCCATTTTTTTTAGGAGCAAGACTCACAACTGCTAAGAGGAGCCGCTCTACCTCTAGTATAAGTTCCTGGATATCCGACTGTGACAGGTGTTCCAAACGAACAGAGCTCCGATACAGCATAGCCCTTCTTTACCACACAGAAAAACAATGCATATTTGGTTATCAGGGCCCAGTAGTGACAGTGGTCCTGCAGAGGGCTTCCTTAGGTGGTGTCGAGGAAGGCTTGTACACAAAGAGGTAACTGGAATTTTTTGTCTCTATTGAAGGAGGGGGGACAACCTTGCTCTTTCTGTATACATGTCTACTTGTCTGTCTGCTTCTAGAAAAGTGAAGAGTCGAGCAGGGGTCTTGCTTCAAAAGGACACTGGCACATTAAGAGACTTGTGGGTCTTTGGCAGCTACAAAAGGGGAGATCTGCCCAATATTGCTTTGGTTGCGAATATGCCCATCTTACACCGCTAAAAGACTTCCTCTAGTCAAACAACATCTTCCCATCGAATGGGTGGTTGACAACTTTTCACCGAGCCTTAAAGGCTTTCGGTCCGAGGCTGGTGCTTCCTAATGGTCTGCTTCTTTGAGAACCGCCTGTGCATGATGAGCACGAGAGAAGGCCTGCCTCCCAAACTTTTTTCAGCACATCAGCCAAGCTCAACTGCGAGGGCAAAGAATGAGTCAAGAAAGCATACTATGCCAGGAAGGGTCTACAATAGACACCCAACAAGAGGAGCTGAACTCTGAGTAATTGGTTCAAGTCTTTAGATTCAATGAAGAGGTGACAGTGTCCCTCCATGGGGTCCAGGACCACTTCCATTGGGCCTGCAGCACCATGTTCAGAGAGAGTGGCTCAACCCTTCGATGCACAGGCAGCTTACGGTCTCTGCAAGCATACAAACAAGTTGGGCTCAATTCAATGATTGAATGATATCTATTGAGAGGCGGGACTTCAAGCTTTGAGAGTTGTCTTACTGTGGAGGACATCCTTCCAGAGTACTATGACAACAGGATGGATCCAGATACTGCGGGTAGAGTATCACAACCTGGTGTTTCCACCTTCCTGTGAATTAATCTAAGCACTGAAACAAGGTCAGTGAGTGTGTCCTCCAGCCAGAGAAGGATTTGCAGGGCTGAAGTATGCCTGACTACTTACTGGCAGAAAGGATGCTTGGCACTGAGCCTGGTAGCGGAGTTGTTTTACTGCTCTCAAAAGTCTTCTTCCTGGTGATAAAACATAACGTTAGCAGGCAGTTTTGGAGGACCTCTTATCAATAGTAAGAAATAGAAAGCAGGGGTGTGCTAGATGTCTGTCATCCAGACCCAAGGTTATGCCGCCCAGCCACTTCAAAACGCTGATAGAACCACAACCAAAATAAAAGGTAAATAGTTGTGCAAATGCTCTGAAAGAAGAAAGCGAGGGAGAAAGGATTTTTGAAAAGTAGTTAGGCTGCAAAAGGAATATGTTGTGTGAAAAAACAAAGGATCCAAAGTACACCCACGGCCAGAAACGAGGTAACTAGCAAGGGTGCACTGTCAATTACATACACATGTGCAAAGTTTCCACTATGTGAATGCTCTGTATTAATAGCTGTAGAAGCAGTTTCTGGTCGCACCACTAGGTGACAGATACATCTGAAATTTGAGAAGGAGAAAAGCTAGAACACAAGAGTACAAAATATTAATCAACTTGCATGTTACAAGTCTTTTGCATAGTGTGGACTCTGGCCTTTTATCACTAAGGTAAGAATGCTAAAATTAGGATCTTGCTCAAGGGTGCATTGGAGAAGAGACAAACGTTTGTCAAATCTTGGGAAGATCCAGGAATATTTCATTCACCACGCTTCGATCAGTGAGAACCAAACTATGTACAAACTATAACAAGATCGCACCAGAGCTTCTGGATCTGGTAGACTCCAGAAGTGTCTGCTGAAAAAGTTCTATTGACAAGCATGAGACAGCCACCAAAGAAATTCCTGATAAGTTTAAGAAACATAAGGATGGAACAAAACCTATAGCACAACAGCAACGTGAGCCAGGGCCTTTCACTAAATGCCATGTTTCGCAACTGAAAGACTAGTACATTGCACCTAATAATTTGGACCATCAATGAGATGCAATACCCTATTAAACAGACTAACTTACTGACTTACCTTCAGAAAGAGCACTGCCCGATCCAGAGAGCACACCCTCATTGAACAGAGAACTGAAACATCTTATGAATCTGGCTGCAGACAAAACAAAATCTATGAACTAAAAATAAAGACCCCCATATCAAGTTGCCTTAATTGCATGCTGGTCTTCCGCATTATGCATATCTACCTTAAAGTATGTTAGCCTCTCAATCAGGGTGCTCATGGCTGCATCTATTTACCGAAGCTGAAACTGCTCTGAAAAAAATGTATGGCCTTAACTAATACACACACACTTCAGTACACTTTTCTCCCAAACTAGCAGAGTACAGTGTGTGTATAGTCTGGCAGTTGATGAGGAAAAAACACAGGAGTGGCAATTTAGATAAACAAGAAAACCGCCTCCCACATGGAAGTTATAATTACCAATAGGGAGGAACGGTGGGTGGAGCCTGACACTTATACCCCCATATGAGAGGAACCAATGCAAGCCTTCATTTTCTTCCTAGGAAGAGGTATTCCCCCTTCCAGATACTGCACTATTAATAGCATAAGAATGGAATAATAGAGTGCTGGGCCCACTAGGTTAGCCTGTAAGGTGATCCTTGACTGCTGGGTGACTGGCAAGGGAGCCTTTTTCCTCAACTGTTTAGACACTGCTGCTCTTAGGAACATGACCAAACCTTTCAATCACCCGACACTCACATACTGACAGTATTTTCTTTCTCCCATGCAGTCGGTACCTTATAAATTCTTGAACGAACAATTTCTCTTATAACGATCTGCTGTTGAACTGGTGAACGTGGTTTTAACACCTCATTCTTCAAAGTGCGAAGAGACCTTTCCCTGGTGAACATTTCTGCTGTTCCAGTTCTTGATGGAATTGTTTGGGATAAGGCATCATATGATATATTTCGATCGACAAACTCTACAGATTCCATATGCATTTAGAATTCTTTACAAGATGTTATCACTCCTAGTACTATCTGATGATTGGGACATTGATGCAGTGCAGGAAATGCTAGATCTACAGCATTCTACTGTCTTTAATATTGAAGAAATGTATGATGGTAGCTACAATTATGATGAAATGTTCTGTTTTCACCCTTATGGTGACCATTGTTTGCATAAAGCAAGCACTTCACATGCAGTATTTAATTACACACAGTGGAAACTGCCTTGCACTACAACAGGGTAGCTCAAAAGCATTTGCACAGACGTTTTCATATTTTTCTGGTCACAATTCAGCTGACCCAGAGTCCTATTATTATAAACCAACACCTTCACGGGCTAAGAAAACTATGCTCATTGACACCAAGCCAATTTATTCTGCATCTTTCATCTCCCAGCTGTCTGTACAAGTTTTTGACTTTTGGAAGGACAATGTAGATTTAAAATCTATATGGGGAACAAGAGTGGCAGGTTCAGGGGAACGAGGCTTTATTTAGAGCATGCCTTATCCCACACCAACTGATTTTCCTGAACAAAGCTGTGCAGCAAACATCCTGTCATGGCCTGGCCAAGATAAAAGATTTAAATGCACCAAATATTCCCACATTCGCACAATTTGCGAATTGGCAAAGATTCACAAATTAGACAATAGAAACATTAAATAACATGCTTTGCAATGGAACACACAATTTTTCACGGACCAATCAGGAGGGATGGTTAGTGTGGCCGTTGGATACTAACGGATGTAAGGCACTTTTTCTTGACAACACCCAAGGCTTTAGGATCAATCGGCCTGACCCAGGTTATGTGCAGAAAACACTCAGGGGTGGTGACAACTTACAGCATTGGGAAGTTGTGCCTTGATTGGCTTAGACATTCAACGTGGTCCCAGTTGAAACAACACATGTACCTTTTTGCTGATGGGATGGGATCACAGGACTTCTTGTTTGGTCCTCGAAGACCACATCAAAAGCGCTTTCTGTATGCTATATAAAATGAAGTGTGGAAGGTTTCACAGCATGAAGCTGCCCACAAACCGAGTGAAATTGACAGGGCAAATTTAGAAAGGGCTCTAGCAGTAGCAGACAATTGTATGACTACTTTATCCACCAGGATATAATCTCTGGATAATATTGTGTCGTCTGCAATCGACATCATACAGAGCGACATGTCTTCTTTACAACCTGGGCAGTCTCAGCTTAGGGCTATTATGTTACTGAGTTGGACTCTACAGACACTTTGTGCTGGTCTCGTTCCATGGAAACACCTTAATGCCACTAGCTTGTTTCTACCTTATAACCGAACAAAACACAAACTATCATGGCCAAGAAGGACGTGACATACACTATGCAACACATAGAGAAGCTAGAAAAACGGCCATTCACTGTTGCAGAAATATCTTGCGCTGACTGGATAATCTACGGCTTTATTTCTCTGCCAATATCGACTTTAAACTTCCAATACTGCTCACAACACCATCAAGTGGTCAGACGTGAAGCGCTAGGAGAGGGGTATGCACACAAGTCATGGATGTTACCTTTTAAATACTGATGTAGGAATGAAGAAAACTGAGGTTTTTCTTAGCAACACTCAGTGTGAGTACCCTGGGACACTCTTTGGTTTGCAGGGAGGTTTCCCTTCTTGGCGCATGTAATAAGTCTGAAGTAAACTTGTTGTGTTATCTGAAGGGTTCTCCAGCAGCTGTGATTCGTTCGGCATTCAAATTGCTTTCAAATGACAGCCATTTGATGTTGAACGATCAGGGCTACTGAGGGATGAAACCAGGAATCGCCAATCTGGTGACTGTTTCCACGGTTGTGACCTGTTGTACGCAAGTACTGTTTCCACCTGCCCATACAGTTAGGGATGCAGCACTTAGGCCTTCGATAAAGCTTTCGAATGTGCACTTTGATGCTTTGAGCAGACTGAAAGCCATATTGTTTCAGTAGGATGTGGTCTGAACATCAGCAAAGGAGATGTTTGATCTTCAAGTTGCAAGGTCTTATTCTGAGATACAGTTGCTACTCCGCAATAATTTCCCACACCATTTTGGGGAGCTTGTGCACTGCATTTTTAACATGTCTAGTACTGTGGAGGTAGCCCACTTTTTTAAGTCAGTTGGCTCTGGGTTAGTTAGTACCTTCCAGAAATCTTCAGAGTTATTCCATTTTTCATACACTTTGTCCTGGGAAGCATTTCTGGAGGCTTACTACTGGTCATGTTTCTAATTCTCAGGACTGATTTAATTTTTTCTGTTCCGCAAAGGATGTTCCGTTGCGTGGCCAAATGGGGATGGCACAGCCACATGTGCTCCTGTGTCGTGAAAGAATGATAGTTCTTTGGCGCACCATTGCTCCAAGAACGTAATCATGTTCTTGTGCTTTCAGCCTGTCTGGCTACACTGCGTGCATCCAGTCTTCTGCTGTCTACGGTGCACTTTCAAGTGTGCCCTCGACATATGCTTTGGAACACAGCTGGTTCAATCTATGGACATAGAACTACTGGTGAATCCTCTAAAGACCCGCTTGTTTCGATACCCTTCGCGATTGCTTCAAAATGCATACCATGAGACTTCTAGGGACGCTTCAGCTCATGGCTCATCTGCGGTTTTGGTACTGGCCGTTCTTCATTCGGTGGCTGCTGAGAAGGCTGAATTGGATCATTGTTGCTTAATACAGGTGGTGCGATCGGTACCACCCGAAACATATGTAGATGCTGGAAACAGCAATGTTTTTTCTACTCCTTGGAACATTTAAACAATCTGGCAGTTTCGAGCAGTACAGCTTTTTTTAATTTGGCCTTGTTTTTATCATTCCAAATTGCTTTTAAACCATAGTTTTATTCACGTTTATATTGATTTTAAAATATGGCTGAATGCTTTTATTTTCAAATAGAACGATACATTTTTAGCATTGTTTTTAGGAAGCATTTAGTCTCACGTCCAATGAGTGGGTGTCATGTGGTCACATTATAGGCCTGAATAGAAACACCACCATTTTCAATGCTCACTTATTTGAGGTTGCCTTCTTTTCTTAAACAGGACAACTGACACATTTGCTTGCGTGCCTGTGAGGGATACTATTCTCTGAAACAGCTTTGCTTACATTTCTACTTCGTAGGCATATTATCAAATACCTTGGAAATTCTGTACAAGGGCTAAGTTCACTGCGCAAAATGTTTGTTATTGTCAGTTCAGCGACTGCGCTATCACAATAGAATCAATAATAGCGGCCTGACAAGGACTTCGGCATGGCAACATGGGTGATGTTTATTATATAAACATCACTCCCTTGTTTAGTTAGTGGAGCACTTTGCTGGCACTGAGAGGTCGCCACATGCCGGAATTCCAGCCCAGCTGATTCTGGTTTACCGCTTGCGAAGGATGATGCCCTGCTTCACCATGATAGGCACCCTGATGACACTTACCCACAGGTAATAGGGTGTTAGCTCACCCTACAGGGATTTCGCAGATTCACCCACCCTAGGCACACTAGGCAGGAGCAAAATATAACAGTATTTATGTGCTTGAATATATTTGCTGTAAACTGCACGATGGTTAAACTGTTTATCTTCACCATTCTCATTATGCTAATCACGTTATTCTGTTTCCTTCTATTGATTATTGCAGTGCACGTATTTTACTCAAGAATCAGAATGCTTCATTAAATATTGAAACGTCATGTTGTGCATTTCTTGTTTATCTCTTTCGGTATGCATGAGTAACTAGAGTAAAAGGTTCTAGATCTGTTACCAGGATTTCTTTGGGGAGCAGGGTTGTCATGTTCTGAGGCTGCACATTCCATTTGTTACCGGGTCAGGTTTGGGGTACAGATGGTGCACTGTGAGCCAGCAGGACCAACATATCTTGATGGTGTGCATAGAATCAATCTTGCACAGTTTTGATGTTTATGTTGTCTAATACACACACAGTTTTTACTGAGAAAGTATAGGCCCTACGACAGTTTTAGTACACCTTCAGGGTCTCGGTCTTTCAAAACCCCTGCAATTGCAGGTATCAATTAGCCAAACGCAAAGCAATGGCACAAAATAGCCAATTTATATTTAATCTACTGACCTGAAATTCAATTTCCATCAGGGCATCATTAAACACCAAATTATAATCATCTGGAGACGACCATTTGTTTCTATCATATATAACATGTGCCAGTCAATTGAATAGCCATCTAAAAGACAAACACTCATAGCATTCCAATAGTTACGTTTTTTAGGCCGCAGTAATCTGCATTGTTATTATTCTAGACTGCTTACTTTTCAATTAATCTGGGACTCTGTTCTTCTAGCACAGTCCAGAAAGCTAAATGTGAGGTTTCCCATGTAGGTCCTTGACAGGGATTTGATGACCTTTCATCCTATTCAGCTGACTGGTTTCTTGACACTGGCTTTTGTCTTCATCTTTTGCAGCTTATCGTCAGAATGTACAAGCAAACAAACACCTATTGCTGGCAGCTCCACTACTTTTTGTAGTACAGTGGGCTTAAGGCCCATAATGGAAAGACCGTAATCACCTCATGAAAAGGTTGCTGCAAAATCCCACGCTGAGTAGCTTATAAAGGCTTGTATTGTGGGACAAATGTGTAAGATGGCCTAAGGAGTTCCCTAGTGAGCGACAAGTTGCGATGCCATATGGCTGATGAACTGCCATTAAGTTGGTGGCTTGGTTTAGAAGGGTTTCTATTTAAAATACCCACTGGGCTTCCTTCTCATGAGGTGAATGGCGAAGCATATACTTCATTCTCACAACCCAAGTAATAGAGCGGGGAAAAAAAGAAAATCAGATGGAGTGTTACATATTAGTGATAAAACATTCTGATCAAGGGCCCAACATTTTATTTTTTGCCCGTGGCCTCACACAGGTAGATGTTGAAACCAGTACAGAGCAGGCTCACAAACAGAAAGGATGAGATTTTTCACGAGGTTGCAATGCTTTGATGATTATCAATATTTTTCGTTGAGGTGCTGTAGTGGAAATGTTATATTTTCAAGCATGGTCTGTTTGAGATCTCATTAAGTGTGCAATCGTCATCCACCAAGGGAATGGCTTAAGAGATGAAAAAATTTACAACATTTACTCCAAGTGACCTGTAGATCATGTTACTCCTTTTGGAGGTGGGTTCTTCAACAATGATTTTAGAAATGGTTGTTTTCCCTACAGTGGGCCTTCCCTCTGGGACAGAAACAGCACTTTGGAGTTATGCTCAGTGTGCTAGGGTGTGATCAGCTTCTAGGATGACTTGGGTTGGGCTTTCTGCTCCTTACAGTAGACCGCATATCATGTGTGTCTGCTTCTAGGGAGATGGTTCCTTGGCCTGAAGCTGCTAGTGCTCAAGATGAAATGGTTAACTTGACTGAATCTGCGGGGTAGGTTAATGCATGCCCACATGCTCATTTTCTGGCTACCGGTGCTCAATTACAGAACTCTCCCTTGCAGAAATGAATCTCAAGAGGTCAACTTTAAAGCCACCACTATTTACTCCTCTGCAACCATTTTGGTCTATAGATCCTAAACATCGAAAATTGGCATCACCGTAGAGCAGGTCACAAGGAACTTTCTCTAGAGTCAGTCCCAACAAGGTCTGGGTTATCCAAAGAGAGAGCCTGGCAATGAGGCATACTGCAGTCTTGTCCAATGGCATTTCCAGTCAGGACTTTAGACAGTAGGCATTGCTGGTATCTGTACAGGACGACAGCCAGGGTGCGAGTGTGTACATTACAGATGTCTCTTATGGCTCGTGAGCTTATCCCTTAGCTGGGCCTACAGCCTTTGCAAAGCTTCAAGACCACTGTTAAAGAGAAATTGGGGCAATTTTTGGAATCGGTCTATAAAAGGAAGCTATGCCCACTACAAACGTTCTCAGTATTAAGTATACCTATTTAAATTTGTCAGACTACTCTTTCTACACAACTCATGTCTGAGGAACAACTCTTCAAAGCAGAAAAGGGCGTTTGGGGCCATTAGGTCTGGGGGTAAGTGTCTTCCTGAGGGCGACTAGATGCTTCAACATTGAGACCAGTGAACACACTGAAAGATGTTTACAGATCTAAAGATGTCCTCTGGTCACGTGGCCGATAGGGACATTGTCAACATCGCTAAGTTACCATGAGCCCAGCAACCATCATGCTGCTTTTGCGCATGTTACTACATGGCTTTATTTTTGCAAGACTCTGTTTATGCCTTTCACATGAGAACCGTCTGCTTTGTTAGTTCTCTGCCTGTTCCTGGAGTTTAGTCTGAACACTGTGAGCAAGGTCGATAAACAATGCCCCTCGTTATTCTGGTCAGTCCCTAGCACTTAAACAAAACATGCTAATGCAGCTGCAGCTGGAAACTCGTACTTTGATATTATGGGGATGCATGTTTAGGTAACACACACTTTGAGAGGGAGCTTTTCAGGGAGAAGAGCAATGCGGTTCCTATGATGAAGACATACAGTCTAGGCACTAAGGTATGGGGTCTGCTGACAAAGCCCAGAGATCTTCTATTATATAATAATACTTCTTACCAAGGGGAGGGTGCTTAGGCCTTATAGTCCTTTATCCACTATCTTTATATGATGACATCTCCCTTTATGATATATGGCCTTGCTGCAATGCTAACTGTTAGTTTTATGCATTTTTCCGCTGGTTGTGGCTCGTATACTGCGTTTTAGAGCACAATAGTTTAAATAAACATTTTAAACTATATTCGTGTTTTGGTCAGTTCTTACACTAGAGAGTGAGCGAAAAGGTGTGTCTTGTTATCGAGATTCATGAGAGATCTGGGAGTGTTGTATTCTGGGGTGTCTAATCATTTGCTTCCTCATGAGTGTGCAGGAGAGCGAGTGAGACACTATAGCTAGTTGGTCCTGGGTTCGTGGCACTAAGGTGGTGGGAAGGCTTAGCCCCTATACACACAGGTCCCATATTCCTGCGCATAGTTCTGTGTATGTGCAGAATCCCTGCAACATGGCGCCCAACGTTTGGTCTGGTACTTATTCGCAAGACCCCCGAGTAGCGCTTGTTCTTGTCCACAATACCCCCTCACCAGTTAGAGACGTACGTGGTGCGAGGGATTAACCTCCTATATGTGAAGATTATAGGTTTTTTCAAGCTTGAATTGTTAAAAGGTTTAGTTTTCCTTGTTCTTCACCCAGTGTTGCGCTACCATTTCTCTGATTTGATTTACAGTGTCTATAATGGCGCAACCAATTAACATTGCTGCGCCTCACGGCGCCGCGGGTACTGCTCATTTGACTCAACATGGAGTCCCGGCTGCGGGAGCAGATTTTATATTTGTCGTAGAGGTGGACGCTAACTTCCGTTTCGAAGTCTTATTCTTGGCTTACTTTTCCGGCTGTTGACGGGAACGATCACTTCTTTCATGAAGTGATCGTGGTGCGATTCCACAAGTATACTGTCCGTATCGTTTACTTGAAGTTCCGTTGTCGGCTTGGGAGCACACCATATGGTTTAATGGCACTCTTCCTCACCCTGTCTCTCTGGTCCGTCTCGGCCCATTATCGGTCGACGGAGCAACATGGCCCATTTTGGCGGGATTTACTCCTCATCCAAATTATCTTGGGGTTACTATTGTGGAGCTGCGTGCGTTACACACATCGTTAATTCATATACACAGAAGTGTCATACAATATATGTCTCGTACTATAGCGGCAGCGCCGGCTGGTGCCGCTCAGCCACCAGGGCATGGTGGTGGCGTGGTTATTAGTCCCATTATGATTAACTCAGTGATGGGGGATGCGGCCACAGTATAGGGATGATTTTCCCTTCTGGTTGGCCGAGAAGTTTGAGCAACTCAAGGCTGTTTTTCCACATACGCCTCCTGTGGATGAACACAGGATACGGACCATGAGCTTACCTAAAGGTCTTACTCTCAATCTGGCTGATTGCACCACTGGGGGGGGACGGGGGGGAGGTGAAGGGGGGGGGAGGTGTTTGCAGCTGTTCATTCCCTGTGTTTTGGGACCCCCTCAATGACCGTGCTTCCGTCTGTTCTTAAGAAGGTTCAGGATGAACATGGGGCAGAAGCCGCCCTCGAGTTGGGGATGAGATTGGTGGGTGCGTTCCCTATTGTCTCCGACATGATCCTTGCAAACGTCAAGGGGGAAGCAGTTAGCTTGCAGGTGAGTCAGCACTTAGAGGCGGTAGCTGAAGTGGATAAACAACGTGAACTACCGAAGATTATTGCTAAAGTGTATAAATCTTTAGGGCGCAATAATCTGGGAATTAAACCTTTTACTCAAACGCAGAATAAGCCGCCTCCTGAAAAGGAGGGGTGTCAAGTCTTTCCTAAAAAGTCTTGGAACAGAAATCAGCGGCAGCAACAGCAGAAGTAAGGTTTGCGTGCAAGTTTACCGACACCCGATGCTTTTTAACGTAGATCTGATTTGCGTGACCGCTCTAAAATTAAGACACCTGAGAGGTTTCAGGTTCCCGATTCTCGCTCTTCTCGTTCCTTTCAGGAATCATCGGATCCACAGTTCGGTGGTGGAGAGCGTCAGGATCGCAGACAAGGCGAGACCACGCAGCAACTACATGATCCGCCACGCCAGTTTGACGTAAAAGCCAAACCGGAGGGACTACCTCCTTTTCGAGCCCTGTTTCAGAAGAAAGTTGCCGCTTTAACAGCGAAGTATGCCTCAGACGGTGAGAACCCTGCTCCTCGATTGGAGATGGGCGGTGACACTCCTTGACAGCAGAAGTTACCATAGTGCGGGAGGCACTCCATCCTTGTCTGGAGGCGAGAGCAACTGATACTTTCATTACAGTGGAAACAGCAGATACACGAGTGGCACCCCCTGATAGGCTATACGAGATAGTCCTCCAAATTGAAGGCAATATTAAAAGGACAATTAAGGGAGTCTTTTGGGACAACCTTACTTCCTCTTATGACATTTTGTTGGCAGAGACAGATTGGCCTCATCCATTTGTTCTCTCTTCTTCCCGAGGGGGAAGATGTGATACTCCAGAGTTTTTCCCGTTATGTCTCTGAAGAGGCTAAACAAGCTTACGCTTCGGAATGGGCTTTGGCCCTAGCACCGGTTGTGTATCGTAATCAGGTATGCTGGGATAAGGATTCACCAGCACATGAAATTCCTTTACGATCTATGCCACAGCCACAGGCTCAATATCCGATCAGGCGTGAAGCAAAGGCATCCTTAAGTGAAATTTTGACCCAATTGGAATATCAGGGTGTCATTGAACCCTGTGTTTTATCCGTGAATAATCCTCTTTTTCCGATATCGAAACCGGACGGTTCATATCATATAGTTTTGGATTACAGACATTTAAACAGTCACGTTCGTACATTTGCAGTACAAAACACACACAGCTCTGCTTTAGTGAATAATATTGTTTGCAAAAAGTACAAAACTACACTGGATATTTGGTTTTTAGAGTCACAATTTGGCTCCTGGTAGCCGCGACTTGTCCGCATTTACCACAGTCGGCAATCAAGTGATTTACGCGTTTGCCTATGGGCTATAAGAACAGTCCTGGGGCTTTTGCTGCGCGTATCGTGTCTCTTTTACACGCCATTAACCCTGATGCTTTCTCATACATCGATGACATTTATCTGACAGATGCGTTAATACCGCATCTTGTATGTGTGGATCGCATCATATTGTCTTGTGCAGACTTGGGGTACAAATTAAATTTTGCTAAGTCACACATCGCCTGTCTGGTGGTACTTTTCTTGGGCTACGAGCTCAATAACGAAGGTTGGGGTTTAGCACCCCACTTTCTGGAGAAATGTGCACAATTGCAACCTCCGTCCATGTTGAAAAGACTGCAATCCTTGCTGGGATTTTTAAGCTTTGGGAGGACTTACATTCCTGATTATGCCCAGCATATCAAACCGCTTTACGCATTGATACAACCCTCTTTTTCGTCTTCCAGCTGGCTTTCGGAACATTCCTCGATTCTTCGGTCTTTGCAGTCTGATCTGCTTGCGACCAACGTCTTGTTAACACGTGATAATTCTATGAACTTGGTCATAAGAATTGTGCCAGGGGCTGTAGGCTTCACATATTTGACATTCAATGAAGGTGACAGTACCAATCGCATTTGTACACATCAGCGGAAATGAGATTTTCCACAGTTGAGAAAATTTCGACTGCGGTTCAGATGGCGATTCTGAAGGAATGCTCTCTAGCGCAGGGAAAATGCATTCTTATGGTTTTGCCTGTACCTACTTTAGAAGCAGTGACTAAGGCGAGTATTCCGAATTCTAAAGCTCTGCATCCACGTTGGATACAAAGGGCGAGTTCTTTGACATCGGCTGATGTCACTTTTATCTTTGATCCCTCATTGCAGACACAGGAGTTTTTACAATATGAACATGTTCATCCTCCTCCGTTGTCTTTGCTTCCTTTGGATCAGTACAAATGTATTTTCTATACCGATGGATCTGCTCAGGCAGCCGTCGGGTCAAAGCATGCTTATTCAGCGGCTTGCGCTATTGTAGCTGGCTCAATTGTAAATGGTAAATTTAAGTCTTCTATTGTACATACACAGGTACTTGTGGACTGTACGGCTCAATTGGCAGAGCTGCGTGCTTTGATTTTAGCTCTAGAATTCGCAGATCCTGATGTTAACACTTGTGTGCGATTCCTACTACTGTGTGCAGGCTTTCAATGATAATTTGTTTTTTTGGTCTCAGAATGATTATCGAGACTCTAAAGGTAGCCCAATAAAGCATAAAAAGCTTTGGGTCAGAGTGACAGAACTTAAAGAACGTTTGCCGCTCACACAGGTTATTCATACTCTTGGCCATCAGCGTGTGGGAACACATGCTGTTGGTAGGTAATTCTTTGTCTGATGAGGTAGCCAAATCTGCAGTGGCCACATGTTCGGTAGCAGCAGTTACTAGGTCCATGACTAAGATTGATAATGATATTCTTGCTGCGATTACTGCTACGAAGAGTGGGACAGACTTCCCACAAGGTTTCCCTTCTAAGTATTCTTATCATTTGTCACCTGAGCAAGTCCCAATATGTTGTGATCTCACAGGTAGACGCCAGGATGTATTTAAGTCTTCTTTATTTCATCCATCTGTCCAAGTTACATCTGTCTTGAATCCAGCCAGCACTGGTGTGGTACCAGCCCCACCAGGAGCAGCCTGCCTAGCTGCTCAGCCCATCCATAACTACCAACACTCATCCACTCAGACACCCAGGCATTCCACGCATCACAGGCACACCAACATTCCATAACCAACTCACACTCTGGCTGAGCAGCTAGAGGCAGCAGGGCTAGAGTACATACAAGTACAACATATCAGGATATAACATTATCCCTTTTTCTTCAAAGAAAACGAAAAATGAATATAATATAACACCAATCAAGAACTATAAACAAGAAAAATGAATCATGGTACAAGTCTCTCGGTTGCAGCAATAAAGACAAAACATCGCAGGAGAAAGAACCATTAAAGCAAGAAAGGATGGTAAAGATACAGCAAATAAACAATTGACCAACACTATCCCCCATCCTCCCTAATAAGAAATTATAAAACATTTTTAAGCGCAAGCAAAAGTGTCACATTACAAGAAATACAGTTCAAGCATATTGTATAAAACACTGTAACATAATGTGCAATAACGCAAAGGGTAAAAGACCCCGAAACACAAATGCCAAAAAGCATAACTTAGAGTAGCGAAAGGTAGAATACCCTGCCACTTCAATCCCAATAGTAAGGGAACAAAGAAGTATACGGGTCGTCACCCATAGAAACGCCCGTGTAGGGATGTACAAATGTACTGCGCAAAACTGTGAAAGGGGTAAAAACCCACATCCAAACCCCGCGAAAGGGTTAACCTAGGTACTGTATATGTATGGGACTAACCCAAACCCAAAACCCTTGTAGAGGTTACATACCCCCAGTGGGAGTAGTAAACATAGAAACGCAAAGAAAAACTACCCCACAACATCCCTCAAGAAAGGGAACTATGGTTACTACCTGGGATTAAAACCCAACTTTACCCCTCACCTAAGGAATAAGCTGTGATAACCACCCTCAAAGAGACTAGGACGTCCCAACCATAAAACTGTGTTTAAATGTGGCATCACTACAACTAAAACAAAGCAACTGTTAATACACCTCCACTTAGTGTAAACAATAATGAACTGTGCCCCACGCCGGTGAGCGATCTCTCACCCGAATATAGCCACTCTGAGTACACACGAAATTTTGAACAGCCCCAAATTTGAGCCAACCACCAGAAACGAGTAAAAACACTATACATGTAAATGTTAACATTAACGTCAGTTCTTAAGCCAACCATAGGCTTTGTGGAATTCACATCCCCTTTCTTTGTACTAGAAAATTTTTACATAAATTTCTTCCCCAAAGTGACACCAGTGTGCAGTCACAAAATGTAGATATTGCAGACAACTCCAAAACTTACCATCCACGTAGGGCCACTTCTCATGAGAATGTCCCACAAACCCACCCCGTGTAGAGATGGATAATTGTAAATAGTGAATAGAATCTGACTTAGAGCCACAAGCTCGAAATTTTATAAATTGTCACTAGATGGCAGCGTAACCCAAATCAAAGAATTAAAGAAATGCATGAACACAAACTTTCACATTTTTTCCAATACTACGCTGCACTCGAGAAAAGAATGCCACCTTCATTAAACAAAAATGTAGAAGGGCCTGGCGGCGGTCCGTGAACAAGAGAGCATCCAATACAAAATACTCTCTGTTGAAGACATTTGCGCTGACATTGCGATCTACAAGTTCACCTCAAACAGATGCTGTTTGCTCCAACACTTGCCTGAAAATGTGATCATCACCGTAAAGTTTTTTTTTTAACAAACAAAAAAAACGTGGTTGGCAGGAAATGCAGGAAGAACCATAGCACTGCGTTGCTCCGGGCTTACAATGGTGCTTCCAAGCCCAAGATGATTGCACTCTTGCGTCCTTGCACCGGGTGGGTCCCGGCACGTAAATGCACCAAATACGTCTGTAAGCATTAACAGAGCAGAAACAAGCGTCGCCGAGGATCGCATCGAGCTGGTCACGTCACAAAGCAAGTAAGTGTGCGTGCTCTTTAACTTACAACACTCTGCTTGGCTCGTGGTGATGAATTTCAAATTGAACGAAGGTGGTTGAACTGCCAAAATGTTAAATGGACGCATGGGGCCCAAAAATAAATGTAATTAAGCCTAGCCCAACACTTCCAAACCTTCAAAAGTAGGTTGAATAGCCGGAAAAGTAATCTGAGCAAAAACGGCTTCCACACGCTGTCAACCATACCATATGAACCAACACACCAAAATGTCCACAGAATTTCTCGAACTCTTCTTGTGGAATTTCATAGACAGCAGACTATATTTAGAAGAGAGTCCCAATTGTTGTGCAAGATCTAGAGAAGCAATCTCTGCGCACGTTGTATGGACAAGCAGCACATGAAGAGACTGATCAGGCACCTCCAAAGTAACGCCAACAACTGGCAGTAAACTGCTTAAAAGTAGGACAGCTTACTGTGCTCAAACACTCACTTTGCGCAGCGTCCTGTGCTTTCTTGGAGTCACCGAAGCACAAATCTTTGAATATCCAAACTACTCCTGTGTGGCTCTTGTGACACTAAACATGTAAATCCATTGGGGTATGGAAACTGGAAACACACTTGATGAAATGTCCTTGTTTCAGCTTTTTTTGGGTCAGCCAAGCACAAATCTTTGCCTAACCAAACCGCTCTTGTGTTACACATGTGAAAACATTCACTGAGTTAGTCTCTAACACGCCTTTATGTAGCCACTATCCCTTTACTCTGCAGTCTCATGCATGCGGCACATAGAAAAGGATGTGGTAGGGCAGACATACCCTAACAGACAATACCTGTGGTCAAGTCCATGGAGCAAGTTCAGGCTGGTGGGAGGGCCGTCCGATGACTTGGACACTGGTGGGGCTGGCATACCTTTTGCTCCAAATTTTCTGCTTGTAGTTTCTTTTGTTCCTCGCTTACTGTAGTAGCTTGTGTGATCTCTTGGTTTCACTTTAAGTTTCTTAGTAGTCCCTTTGTTTCTGTGCTGTACCAAGAGTCTTTAGGGTCCAAGTCCGCTCGTCGCCAAAAATATGTTGTGATCTCACAGGTAGACACCAGGAGCCAGGATGTATTTAAGTCTTCTTTATTTCATCCATCTGTCCAAGTTACATCTGTCTTGAATCCAGCCAGCACTGGTGTGGTACCAGCCCCACCAGGAGCAGCCTGCCTAGCTGCTCAGCCCATCCATAACTACCAACACTCATCCACTCAGACACCCAGGCATTCCACGCATCACAGGCACACCAACATTCCATAACCAACTCACACTCTGGCTGAGCAGCTAGAGGCAGCAGGGCTAGAGTACATACAAGTACAACATATCAGGATATAACACATTTGCTACGATTCAGTCTGTTGGGGGATCGGCTGATTCCCAACGGGGACTGCAGCCTTCCTTTGATCATAGCCGCACATGAAGGCATGGCTTCTGCACATGCCGGAGTTTCTGCGACTGTTTCCATTTTACAGCAACGTTATTGGTGGCGTGGTTTATACAAACAAACCCGTAATTATGCACTCTTGTGACATTTGTCAACAGATTAAACCATCTACGGTTGCACGTCCGCCACATACACGGCTATACATTTCTAATCAACCTTTTCGTTGTATTTATCTTGATCACTGCGGTCCTTTGACTTCCGACTGCATATAAATATATTTTAGTTGGTTGATTCGTGCACTAGGTTCCTTTGGGTTTGGCCGCAACGCAGTGCTGACGCTCGAAATGTCAGAGATTTGCGTGTCCTTGTCGGAGCTTTTGCCTGTGGCACCTTCCATTCTGACCAAGGTCCTGCGTTTTCCTCTAAGGCTTACAAGGACGCAATGAGGTCTCTGGGGGTGCTGGTGCAGTTTTCGTCTCCATACAGGCCTGAGGGCAATTCTACAGTGGAGCAAATGAACCGTGGCTTAAAGCAATCTTTGACAGCTAGAGTCTTAGGTACTGGCAGGGGTTGGCTGACTCATTTGTATGGGGTTCAACGTGCACTAAATAATCTCCCAAGATCTCTGGGTGGGCAGACCCCATACAAAATGTCCTTTGGCATTAAAATGTTTGTGCCAGACCTTGATGGTCTAGACATTGTGGCGGCTGCCACAACATTTGACGTAGATAACCATTCTACTATGTTGCAGGAACTACAAAAGACCTGTGACACACTGGCTAACGATCATTTACCCTCGTCCACTGAAGCGGTGGTGCTGATTCCTGGTACTGGATGGCTTCTTAAAGTTGGTGATCGGGTACGAGAAAAGCTAGAGAACAAAAAAGAAATTGGTCCAATTTATCGTGCACCTGTCTCAGTTCTTGGCTTGAAGGGTACCCGTACATAGATTTTACCTCCTTTGCCTGGCCGCAAGAAAAACAGATTTCCATTGACAATGTCAAGCTACACCATATGGCCGATACTGAATAGTATGACTCCCAGTATTCCAAGCCAGGCTGTTTCACTGAATCCGATGGCTTCAGCTTCGACTACTCCACGCGTAATGGAGGGGGAGTTGGAAACTTCTATTGATTTCCTGCCTGTTATACCTTCATCTTCCTCTAATGCAGACGTCGAGTATGATTCTCCTCCTATTGAGGTCCTCATTGACGTTCCTGACAGTACTATACATCATCCATCTGATGCTGCACAGCCTCCCATGTTGCGTTTGGGAGCAAGCGGTTATTACATGGATCGAACAAGCTTCTACGATTTATCTTCTTCGTCCTCATCAGTGTCAACTCCACTGACGCGCACCAGTCTTTTCATTACCTGATTCAAGAAGACTTACCTGATCCCACCCTGGACATACATCTGGATGGTGCTCACACTCCTCTTCCTTTTTTATGTGGATTGTGTTTGTGACAGTGTTGTTCTTGCTGATCAATGGTCATTATTTGCCTGAACGCTTTCCAGGGAGAAGAGCAATGCGGTTCCTATGATGTAGACATACTGTCTAGGCACTAAGGTATGGGGTCTGCTGACAAAGCACGACAAGTAGCGTCTCCTGGTTAGGAAACACCCCCCTGAGCACAGCTTGGAGCCCACAATTGGGTTAAACCATTGAAGAAAGTGAGTACACCATGTTGATTCTATTTGAAGCAACCATGTGCTGCGGTTTATTGAGTATCCTGATATTAAATCTTCATATCAAAACATTACTCCAAATGATATCCAACAGCGTTCATCATAAGCTTCTGGGTAAGTGTTTACTTCCCAATGCATTTCGGTCCATCACAGACCTTCATCAGGGGACATACTCTACAATAAATGTAAACAAATGCGTATAAGAGGGAGCCAGGCCATTATGGTAATCTAGAGCGAGTCAAAATCAGTGCGAAACTGTTAGTTACGGTGTGTGACAATGATATAACCTGTAAATAAAACGTGCAAGTTATCGGTTGGTAACTAGGTGAGCTAACCAGTTGGCAATAGGTGAGGATAATAAAATCAAAAAGACCAGTGTGATATAGGTTTAACACAATAAATTAAAGAGATCTCCAGTGAGAAACCGCACTCAGTTTAAAAGTGCTCGGGGTGTCAAGAAAACGACGAGAAAGTTTACAGCGTGAGTGCCAAGCCATGAAGACTACGTGCGATTACATTGCTCGTAAACAACATAAGTGAAACTGTCCAGCACTCTATATCAGTGAGCAACCGGGTGATAAAAAAGCCGATTAGCGCAGGGGTACTTACATATAGAGCAGTTAAGCCCGTGTCAGAGTTGGCGAAAAGGTGTACTCGGGGAAAGGACGCCCCGTGAACTGAAATAGACGCGGAACCAGATAAACAATTCTAAACCAAGTTAAACGTGATAGAGCCTCCTTCTTGCCCCCTGCTCATAAATATGACAGAAAACAATTCTCAGTGAAGCTACATGAAGGCAATTTATCTTATTTTAACTGAACTGTTCCTCAGAACACCTTCATTACTGATCAGATCAAGGTCATCTCCTATCTCCCACCCCTTTTCCTATGCACTCGAACCTGCCTAATGGTACCTCTCTCACACCAGGAAGGTCTGCACTACCATTTTCAGGATCACGTTCTCCATCCTCAGAACAGTAATGACTATAGAACTCTCCGGACAAGTAACCTGTGATCTTAATCTAATCCATTATCTGACGTTTTCCCTGCTCTAACAGTATGTTGCTACACACCACTCCAATCACAATACCTCCTGTCGCTCTTTGATTTGTCCATCTGCGTCCAGCTCCCTATCCGACATGGATCCTGTTTCACTCGATGCAATAGACACCTACCTGGAATTTGACGGACGCAATGCTCATAAAATTAAATACCCGCCCAATCTAACCAAAAAGGCCTCCAAGAACTTCAAACACAGACTTCTCAATCTGCACCCAGAAACCCTAATCTCTGACCCCTACTACTGCGCATCTAAAGGAACCATAATAAATGACATCTACACACAAAAAAAGAGCCCAATGGAGGAAAGCCATCTACTCGACGCTCTTGATCTCTACATCCAGGAAAACCTCGCACAGCCTACGACTATACGTTGCTCCCTCACCCACCTTCAATGCAAAAATAACCATCTCCATTTATAATAATGGGATAATCCTTATCAAGTCTTCAGATCGCAACCTAGATCTATTCAACGATTTTTTCCCCCATCATCAAACATGCAGTATCTAATAAAAACTCAGCCCCCTCTCTAGATCATCCTGGATCTATAGACGACAGACAGGCACCCCAAATATTGTCCTTGCCCAGGCTAGCCACATTAAACAGTCCACTCTTATCCTGTTGTATTCCTCTTAGGGTGTCCATAAACGGGCTTTCCAGAATCATGTCCTTATATAGGCACAATTCGCCCTGCCCTTATATAGGCATAAAATCCCAGTCCTTATTTAGGCATTAAACCGTGCACTCCAAATACAGGCATGGTCTCCGACATCCGTCCACCCTAACGTCACAACGAGTTCATGAAGAACAGACCCTTAGGCTGCGGGAGTTTCCCTAGCCCAGGACTATTGATTTCTTCAAGGACTCATATTATGCATGAACCATTATTTCTTAGGGGTTCATTCATGACGTCTTCCGCTGTCCGACTCACGTCAATGCTAACATTCTGAGGTAATTCTCGGGTATAAATATACCTTCCCTAGCCCCTGTAAATCAGAGGAGACCTCGACTTCAGAGGAGCCCGTTTCCCGGCCTGACGCACTGAGAAGATGCTGTCATCCCTGCACGCAGAGAGTCCAGCTTCCAGTGATCTGACTTCCCTTGCGGGGTGTTGGAGTTAGAGTCTGGCAAAGAGATTCCTACCTCTCTCATTCTTCAGGTATGGAGCTGACTAGAACCTAGAGGGACACTTAATACTAGGCATACTAGGCTTAACATACTCTTAGTATACCATAGTAAGGAATACTTCACCTACTTCATACCTCTCCCTACACCTAGGTTAGGTACATTGGGGTAGAACTAGGTTAGAAACGCATCGTATGAGTACTCGCATTTTTAGTCTATGTTATTTATATAAATGCATATATGCTACAAAGATAATGCTATCGCAGTATTTATTTCTACTGCTCACACTGTACATTATTTATCTTGCATACTGTCTTGTGATCGTAACAGCACATTTTACTTACACCAGAAACAAGACTGTTCAATAAATCTTTTATTGAAACGCCCGTCTGTTCTGTGTAACTTTGAGGAAAACTAAGCATGCACGATTGAGCTGAGTGAAATAGTTATCTATTGTTTCCACGACTCTGGGACACGTTCTTATTCTAAAGGGAAACAAAGTGGTCATGTTTTGCGGCTGCCAGAAACTACTCCCTTCTTGTTGTCAAGGAGTTTCTAGTGGCCTCTGAGCTAGCTGGCACAAGTAATTAAGTTTAATATACTCGATAGGGACATACTGACCGTAGTCCTATGTCAAACCTATAGGATATATTATTCCAATGCGCAGAGCCTATTAGGGAAATTGGAGCTACACTACATGGCGCCCAACGGTTTGGTAAGGCGGTAATTCAACATTAGATACTGAGTAACTCAGCCGTGCTTTTTCTCTCAGAGACCCCTACCCATATACTCCAAAAGACGTCTGGAGTGGGCAGGGTTAAGTATCCACCACGGCTACATAGGGCAGTACCCTATATATTAGCCGTTTGGTTTGCTCAACGTTGAAGGATACAGTGTTCCAAAAATATTGTGCACCTTATCTTTGTTTCCTTGAAACTGGTTCTACATTTTTCAAAAAACAAAAAAATGCCTGACTCCGACAATGCCACCGGAAACGGTGGAGCTGCGGCTAATCCAGCCCAAGCAGCAGTTAACATTACAGGTTTAAATGAAACCGAGGAGGGTGTTATAGACATCACTCCAAACTTAAGAAGAGCCATCACTCTAAAACTCATAAAACATGGCCTACCACCAAGAGGAGGTAGAGCAGTTTTCGTGATAGAGGCACACGAATCCTTTCAGACAGAGGTATTCTATTCCTGGGTTATATTTCCTGAATCCAATCCAGTAACACACGTTTCACTTCTACAAAGAAGATGATCCACCAGAGGAATACATTCCTTTCGAGGATATTGAAATTCCATTAAAATACCAGGAGCATCAGCTCTGGTTTAAAGGCGCCCTAAAACATCACAGAAACATTACCAGGCTCTGTCCACTAGGTAGACCAGGAGCAACATGGCCAATTCTAGCCGGCTATACACCTCATCCTGAACTGGATATAATGTCAACTACAAGAATTAATAAAAATCTACAGACAATTGGTCCAATAGGTCATGCGGACTTTCACAGTCCAACCACCATTAACACTTTCAAATCAAACTCCTCACCAGGGGAATACACTAAAAATTACACCACACTCTATACGCAGTCATGGGTAAAATGCCCACAAAACGTGAGCAAATTCCATTTTGGATAGCTCAAAAAATTACTCAAATCGAAGCAGTATTTCCAAATACTAGCCCGCATGAGAAACACAGAATACTGACAATCAGTTTACCGATGGGGATCACACCACAACTGGAAGACTGCACCACTTGGGGCTCAGTCTTTGCTGCCATCTATACTAAAACACATGGCATTCCGTCAATTGCGGTAATACCAGATGTCCTGAAACAAATTCAAAATGAATACGTGGCAGAGCCTGCTCTAAATTTAGGTATGAAATTACTGAAAAATTTCGACCAGGTCTCAACAATAATATTATCTAATATTAAAGGGGAGGCAGCAGCAGTGGCGATCCACCAACGATTAAGGGAATTCGGTGTTACAGAACATAAAACTGAGCTACCCAGAATAATAGAACAATCTTATGCAGAATTAGGCAGAGATAGTTTGGGTGGAAGACCAGTGAAGCCGAAGCTATCTGAAAGTCCTGAGAAGGACTCAATTAAACAAACTCCTACATCTTCTAAAAAGAAGTGCGAGACTAATAAACAAAATTCAAACGAGAAACGTTCTCAATCCCGAGGTAGGTCTCCTCAAAAGGAGCCCTCTGAAAGGAGGTATAACCTCAGGAATAGGGATAATTTGAGAAAACCTGACAGGTATCAAGATACTGATACACGTTCCTCTCGTCCCTTTCAGATCTCATCACAGACTTCGGAAAGAAGAGGACGAACAGAACATAGAGAAGAACGCGTGAAATCGAAAGACAAAAAACACGCTCCAAAAACTAAAGCAAAACCTCAATTCTCCAAAAAGAAAGTAGCAGGTCTGAAGATCAGACATGCCGAGAATACTGAGAACAACTCAAGAACGAAGAATGGGCTCAGACAATGCTGGACAGTGCAGCAGAAGTCACAATAGCTCGCCAGAACCTGAAGGAACTTCTGGAGATAGTGGACTTGAATGAGTAAATCACAGTTGAGACTGTAGACACCAGGGTTAGTACTCCACAAAAGTTATATGAAATAACACTCCGGATGGAGGGAGACAAACCTAGACAGGTGAAAGCACTTTTTTGGGAAAGACTATCAAAGGGCTATGACATACTTCTAGCAGAAAAGGACTGGCCACCACAATTTGTCAGGGAGCGCCCACACGGCGAGGACATTATTATGCCTGCCTTCTCCAACCATATACCAATGCACCTAAGATATACATATGCCAGGAAATGGGCAGTAGCCCAGGCCCCAGCATTATATAAAAATCATGTAGGATGGGATGAGGACTCACCTCACCATAAAATACATCTAAAACATGAACCAACTGCACAACGGCAGTACCCAATAAAACAAGAAGCTAAAAAACAGGTCAGGGAGATCTTAGATCAACTTGAATATCAAGGGGTGATTGAAACATGCACCTCCTCAATGAACAATCCTTTGTTTCCTGTCTCCAAACCAGACCATACATATCGTCTAGTTTTGGATTACAGACACCTAAACACTTGTTCTAAAACTTTTGCAGTGCAAAATGCACATAGCACAGCATTAATGAATAACATTGTGCGTAAAAAATATAAAACAACATTAGACATCTCAAATGGTTTCTTTTGTCAAAACATAGCACCTGAAAGCAGGTACTTAACAGCATTCTCCATAATGGGGACCCAGCGTCACTTTTGTCGACTCCCACAAGGGTTCAAGAACAGCCCAGGTTTATTCTCAGCGAGGGTAACGGAGTTAATACAAATTTATGACAATGAGGCATTGTCCTATGTCGATGACATCTATCTGACAGACGATGACCTGGACAAACACTTGAACAGGGTGAGCACCATTATACTGGGTTTTGCCTCTGATGGTACAAGTTCAACTTTAAAAAGTCCCGAATTGCCCATCTCAATGTCCTGTTTTTAGGATATGAGCTTTCAAGTGAAGGCAAGAGCTTGGCAGCTAACTTTCTAGAGAAATGTGCGCTGCTCCAACCTCCAAAAACGCAAAAAAACTTACAATCCATCCTGGGTTTCCTACATTTTGGAAGAACATACATTCTAAATTACGCAGAAAGGGTTAAACCTCTACGCATTAATCAAACCTGGTTTTTCAATCAAAAACTGGACACAGGAACACACAGAAGTCTTCCGTTCACTACAGGCTAACATGTTAGCAACAAATCACTTACAAACACGTGTAAGTCAACGAAATTTGGTGATCCGAATAATTTCGGGTCAATGCGGATTCACCTACTTAACCTTCAATGAGGGTGAGAAAATACCAATCGCATACAAATCTCATTTGTACACACAAACGGAAATGCGCTTCAGTTCAACTGAAAAATTCTAACAGCAGTTCAAACCGCTGTAGCAAAAGAAAGAGCCTTAGCCCAAGGGAAACGCATTATTGTCGTAACCCCAGTACCAGCTTTAGAAGCGGTCACAAAAGCAAACATTCCAAATGCTAAAGCATTACATCCAAGATGGATACAATGGGTTAATTCTCTTGCTGCAACAGATGTTGAATATGTTTTTGATCCAGCTTTAAAAACACAAGCATTCCTGCAATATGAACAAGAATGTCCTCTGCCTACTGAAATTCTGCCGCTCGATCAGTACGAATTCATAATTTACACTGACGGATCCGCACAACCAGCAACAGGGAGTAAGCAAGCTTACAGTGCAGCGTGTGCAATCGTTAAAGGTCGCATGCGAAATGGCATCTTCAGACCTATGGTCACAAAAACTCAATCTCTAGGCGATTGTACAGCTCAGCGAGCTGAACTACACGCGTTCAAACTGGCACTTGAAAGTACAGATCGAGAATTCCCCACACTAATAGTGTGCGATTCCTTTTACTGTGTTCAGTCGTATAATGAATATATACAAAACTGGCTTGAAAATGGTTTCAAAGATGCGAAAGGTGGCACAATAAAGCATAACATGCTTTGGGAACAAGTAGTTCAGTTGAAAAACGAACTACCAAAGGCTCACGTGATCCACACACAGTCATCAACGTGATGGCGTTCACGTTGCAGGGAATTCATTGGCTGATGAAGCCGCAAAGGGGGCTGTTCAGACGGCTTCCGTAGCTGCGATCACTCGTTCAAAAACGAAAATAGACGGCGAGATAATGTTGGCTGTCAATGCTTCAAGCAAGGGCAGCAGTGCAGCGTTACCAAAAAAGTTTCCACTCAAGTATTCTTATGTAATTGATGCGAACAACGTTCCTTTTGCTCGAATCCCTGGAGTGGGGGATAGGGTAATTCCAAACATGGAACGTAGAGCAGCCTTGATTTATGAAACACATTTGGGGGAGGGTCTGTCACATCAAGGGATCTCTAAAACAATTTTAACGTTAAAAGAGATGTACTGGTGGCCTGGAATGAATACAGAAATACACATATTCATCAATAACTGCTTAGTCTGTAAATTACAGCGAGAGAGCCACCAGACACCATGCTGCGAATGCGGCAACACAGTACAGACACCACTGTTAGACAGCATTAGACTATCTACACGCCTGCGTCCTACTGGACAAGTGCGATCCCACAAATACTGAATCAAGGTTCCTATGGATATGGCCTCAGCGCTCGGCTGACGCTCGAACTGTTAGAAAAGATTTGCGAGTCTTTATCAGCACATACGCAATAGGCACGCTACATTCTGACCAGGGTCCTGCGTTTAGCTCTCGGGCTTACAAAGAAGCCATGGCCAGTCTGGGCGTTGCATTGCGGTACTCCTCTTCATTCCATCCTGAGGGAAATTCGGTTGTGGAAAGGAAAAACCGGGACATAAAGCAGTCTATAACAGCTAGGGTATTAGGTTCGGGTGATGGGTGGGTCAAACACCTTAATGGGGTCCAACGCTTATTGAACAACCTGCCAAGAAGTTCTCTAGGGGGGTCACTCCATATGAGGTCCTATTTGGGACAAGAATGTGGGTACCAGACCTTGAACACGTAGGCACAGTGGTGGAAAGTAAACCGTTTGATATCAAAGATCGTTTGGCTGTTTTACAGGATCTGAATGAATTAAGAACGAAACAAAGCAACGTATTCCTGCAGCCAACCACCACTGGGGAAAAACCGGCGGTCCCAGCAAGGCCTGTATGGATTCCAAAAGTTGGGGATCTAGTCAGAGAAAAGATTGCGGACAAGAAGGTATTTGGACCTTCTTACAGACAACCAGTACCTGTCCTAGCAGTTCAAGAAACAAGAACAGTACTTCTGCCGCCCCTTGCTGGAAGAAAGGAGAAAAGATTTGTGTCCATCGACCTTATCAAACCACAGTATGTGGCCGATACTAAACAGTAGGCCTCGTGCACTCCGACCTAGTAGCAGACGCACTCCTCTCGCTACTATCCAAGAGGTTCAGACTGAAAGACTGATAACTATCGAGAATTCAGCTGTAACAGATGAAGAACTAAGCAACAACGCTATGGAACTCATCCCTCTTGACAACCAAGTAACAGTTCGTCCAAATACGCCTTTCTACACCAATGTAGCAAGTGATCAACTGGTTCCAGCGATTTCTACAAATCCTGATGCAATTCCAACAATTGACAGAACTGCTTCTGGCTATTTCATTAACTTTGATACGTTGTCAGAAGATCCAAGTGAACCTGAAACGACGCCAGCATCATTCAAACTCAAGCAGCAAGTACAAGACTTTCTTCACTTTTTGAAAAAGACTTATCTGGTTTCTCCATGGATTGAACTCTGGATTATATCTGGACTTTTTGTTTTCCTGCTCTGGCTAGTTTTGGTTACAACTGTGAGCGTGCTTATAAGTGGCAGATACATCCATGTGAACACCGAGGGAAAAGATGTGAACGTACTTTTGAAACCTCATAAATCTTCCCATCGTGAAGCAAGAGACTTGTCATCAGTGAACATCACAGCCGTTCCTATACAGGATGGTATAGTGTGGGACAAAACAGATTTTGATATTTTTGGCCCGACGGAACAATTGAACATTCCATATTTGTTTAAAATTTCACTAAGTGATCTAATTTCGTCCAGTACCTATTCAGATGATTGGGACTTTGAAACTGTTAATGACATAATGTTTGACTTAGAAACATCTGCTGCATTTTCTAAAAATGAATATTTAGAGGGTTCATCAGACTATGAACAACTGTATTGTTATAACCACTATGGTCATCATTATTTGCATAAATCTGCATATCCAAGAAATGTGTTTATGTTTAACCAATGGGAACATTGTCCTACACCACCAAGAGGTAGTTCAAAAACATTTGCTAGTAAGTTTCCATATTTTTCAGGTTACAATACATCTGACCCAGAAACATTTTACTTTAGAAATGTAAACAAGACAGGACTGAAAATTATGTTAACTAATACAAAACAGATTTACTCTGCAGCATTTATTGCCCAACTGTCTAGACAGGGTTTCGACTTATGGAAAGACACAATAGACACAAAAAATGTGTGGGTACTAAAGATTGGCAAGTACAGGGTATAGAAGCTTTATTTAGAGCCTGTATCATCCCTGAACAAATAATGTTTTTGAATGAAACCGTCCAACAAACATCTTGTCTTGGATTAGCCAAGATCAAAGAGATGAAAACACTTTCTGTACCAAGTGATAACGATACACGAGCAGTGGTGACAGTTGACAATATACAACAACTCAACAGATCTAATCCTGATTGGAAAAAATGGTTGATCTGGCCCACAGACACGAATAACTGTCAGGAAAGATTCCTGAAGAAAACTCAGGGCTTTACTATTAATAGGCCAGACCCAAGATACGTCCAAAGACAACATCCGGGGGTAGTAACAACATACAGTGTAGGAAAATTATGCCCCGATTGGCTGCATAAATCTACACTACAGGATGTGAAACAACACTTATCCTTACTTAAAAAGGACGCAGATCTTAGGGAATTCTTGATTGGACCAAGAAAACCGTGTCAAAAACGTTTCATATATGCCGGCATTTATGCTGCCTATAATGAAGCATGGAAAGTGTCACAGATGGAGGCCGCAGAACGGATACGTGAACTTGATCGTATTAATTTAGAGAAAACACTCTCTGTGGTCGACAATGGGTTAACAACTTTGTCCTCCAGAATATATTCATTGGATGGCATTGTATCCTCTGCTATCGACATACTAGAACAAGATTTGGCGATGTTACAACAAGGTCAGTCTCAATTACATTCTATTGTGTTATTAAGCTGGACGCTGCAATCTTTGCGAGCGGGCTATGTGCCTTGGCGTTCTATCAACCCGTCAGCTCTGTTTGCAGAATACAACCTAACTGATAAACAGATCGAATTGGCACAAAGAGGAGCAAGGTATACAGTGCTGAGCATTGAAAAACTGGAAAAGTTACCATTCACAGTGGCAGAAAAACCAGCTACAGAATGGCTTATCCATGGCAAAATAACATTACCTGTGACTACTTTTCAGTTTCAGTATTGCCTCAGACAAATGCAAGCAGGCAAATATGAAAGGTTGGGTAAGGAATACATTAAGACATCTTGGGATTTACCGTATACATATAGATGTTGGAGTGGGGATCGTGAAGTGTTTTTGAGCGGTACACACTGTAAACGTGCACTGAGCGGTTCACTTATATGTCAGGACATTTCTTTACACGGGGCTTGTAATGGTTCTGTGGCAAATTTGTCTTGCCATCAGCAGGGTACACCAGCTGCTGTGATTAATCCAACGTTTGGACAACTTTCGAATGGGAGTTACCTCATGTTGAATGATCAGAGTTGCTGCGGCATGCTGCCAGGCATCCCATATCTAGTAACAGTCAACTCCAGGGTCACTTGCTGTATGCAAGTATTGTTTGCCCCAATAGACACAGTCAGGGAGTCGCCTCTATGGCCTTCGCTGAACGTCTCTTTTATAAGATTTGATACTTTGAGCAGAATGAAAGCCATGCTTTTACAGCAAACAGTGCCTTTGACCTCTGCCAAAGAAACCTATGATCTACAAGTAGCAAGGACTTCGGCTGAGATACAGACTTTAATCCGTACAAACTGCCCTATACATTTCGTAGAAATGATAGGACGTATCTTCAATATGTCTGATACAAACGGAATTGTACATGTATTTAAGAGCATCTGCTCCGGTCTGTTAGCACCTTTCCAGGCAATACTCTGAATCATCCCGAACTTTGCACATTCGGTGTTTGGTGGCATACCATTAATTCTAGCACTTGTTGCCGGAATTCTATTTCTCTTCCTGCTATTGCGCTATGGCCAGCCTATTCGCAGACATCACTCAGAGTGAAATGGAGAAAGCTCTCCTTGAAAGAAAGTGCCGTGAGCGAATAGTACAGCTATTGGGCATGACTCGTCTACGGGACCTGAATACCACGTGGTTCCTGTCATTTAGACCAATCTGGCAAGACTGCATCTTACCTGTTCTACGATGCCTGCTATGCGGTGAAGAATGCGTGTTGGACACCTGTCTAACATTTCCATCAGCAACGCCAACGGACGTCGATACTCTGCTGGTCCCGATAACGGCCCATGCTCTGTGTTGTCCCCAGAGGCTACCAATCCTGATGTCAGCATTCATTGAGATCTCACAGACGCTTCCGGCTGCTGCTGAGGTACGAGAAAGATCTACAGGCACACAGGTAACAACGGACGCAAACATTGCTGCGGCAACCTATGCTGGAAGCGATGCTTCCCATCTCTGTGCAATTAATCTACTACACGAGGTGTTCCAACTGACACCAACTACAGTGGATGATGTTTTGTCTATAGAAATAGATGATCTCATGTTTACACCAGACCCGTAAACTGACTGATTCAGCATACAGTGTTCCAGAGATGCAGTGACAATTTGGCCTTCATTTTAAAAAAACTTGGAACTCTACCAAAATTGAACTTTTTCCCATTTTTCGAACGAAAATGGCACTTCAATCTGCTTAAAGTAGAACTAGCCTTATAGTACAGACTTCGCGGTAGTTCCACGGACACTTAGTCATCTTGTGTGTCTAAAACAGTTCATTAATTTTCATGACATGAAATGACTGATTTTTGAACAACTTATCGATCATTTTCTGTCACATGTAAATATTACTGCTTATTTCATTCCAATTGCATTTATTTTCGAACTTTATGCCTGAATTGAAACGCATTGCTTAATATGTACAGTACCTTTTTGCATTTTTACTATGTTTTTTAATGCTTTTAAGAAATATTTTTTTAAATATGCGGTACTCCATTTAATGTTTAGCATTTTAAATGTTTAGCATTTTAGTATTATCGTACACACGAAAGTGGAGTGGGTGTTGTATTCCTCTTAGGGTGTCCATAACGTCTTCCGCTGTCCGACTCACGTCAATGCTAACATTGAGGTAATTCTCAGGTATAAATATACCTTCCCTAGCCCCTGTAAATCAGAGGAGACCTAGACTTCAGAGGAGCCCGTTTCCCGGCCTGACGCACTGAGAAGACGCTGTCATCCCTGCACGCAGAGAGTCCAGCTTCCAGTGATCCGACTTCCCTTGCGGGGTGTTGGAGTTCGAGTCTGGCAAAGAGATTCCTACCTCTCTCATTCTTTAGGTATGGAGCTGACTAGAACCTAGAGGGACTCTTGGCATACTAGGCTTAACATACTCTTAGTATACCATAGTAAGGAATACTTCACCTACTTCATACCTCTCCCTACACCTAGGTTAGGTATATTGGGGTAGAACTAGGTTAGAAACGCATCGTATGAGTACTCGCATTTTTAGTCTGTGTCATTTATATAAATGCATATATGCTACAAAGATAATGCTATCGCAGTATTATTTATTTCTACTGCTCACACTGTACATTATTTATCTCGCATACCGTCTTGTGATCGTACCAGCACATTTTACTTACACCAGAAACAAGACTGTTCAATAAATCTTTTATTGAAACGCCCGTCTGTTCTTTCTGTGTAACTGAGGAAAACTAAGCATGCACGATTGAGCTGAGTGAAATAGTTATCTATTGTTTCCACGACTGGGACACGTTCTGATTCTAAAGGGAAACAAAGTGGTCATGTTTTGCGGCTGCCAGAAACTACTCCCTTCTTGTCGTCAAGGAGTTTCTAGTGGCCTCTGAGCTAGCTGGCACAAGTAATTAAGTTTAATATACTCGATAGGGACATACTGACCTTAGTCCTATGTCAAACCTATAGGATATATTATTCCAATGCGCAGAGCCTATTAGGGAAATAGGAGCTACACTACAATCCCCTACACACCCCACCTTAGCTATCAGCCCACACAATACCAACTCCTCCATACCCCCTGATGGACCAGAGTCTTTCCCATCGAATCCCCAAACCAATACGTGCCCACAAATCACTGCGACAACAAGGGCCACCGAGTCACACAGCAACGCAAATATCTCCTCCACTCCGACCCCACCCCGATTTCAGAATACAAGCCTAAAACCATCTCCAGCCAGACCTCCCCCTTACCATCACTCAGACCAGCACCAACCCGACTACACAATCCAGAGCACCCCCCTACCTCCCGGCCCCTTGAGCCAAACCACAGCCACATGCTCCCATGCCTCAATAGAATCTAGACTTGACAAAATTGCACAAGACCTATACCAACTCAAGTCTGACCTACAGAGACTAATAAATATCACATCAGAGCTGGCCTATAACGGATGGCCAAAAAGGACTCCAGAAAGTAATAAGCACATCCACCCACAACTCAACACATCCCACTCACGGCTACCACAAACAGGCACTCCTTACAACAGGTTGGCAACCATCTCACCACGCCCTCTCACAAGATGGCAATCTATACCCTACCACAATGCCCCCACGAGGCCGGTCAGGCTTAAGGATTCGCTATCAGACAATGACGTACACTCCCTTCTCCTCACATATAATCCGGCACACCACGAAAACCCAGACATCCTGAATCCCTTACTAACAATTGCCTCGAACCCACAGAGAGCCTAGGCCTAACTCCAGAGAAGTAAATAAGTCCAACCTTAAGCAGGTCCCCATTGTACCGACAACCTCAGTAGATACCAAACCACACCTGAAATGCATGCTTCTAAATTGCAGATCGGCCATGAAACATACAGTGGACATTGCTGACCTCATCCTTGCCCACAAGCTTGACCTCTTACTCCTAACAGAAACATGGCTAAATGACTCCTCTGCACCAATCCTAGACATATTAGTTCCACCTAGCTATGACATTTAAAGATCAGACAGACCGAATGGACTGGGTGGGAGGCATTGCCTGCATACACCACAGTGTCAGTCAAAATTACTTTATTCGGTTATTATTAAAAACCATAAAAGCATGTTAAAAATACCCGTCGGCAATACAAAACTACTTTTTTTTTACATAAAATCATCCTTGATTAAAATATAATCACACATCCGAATATGCATACATCATTATAAAATGCAAACAATATAAAAACATTACATATACAATAGGGCAAAAATACATAAGAGGATCCGGACCCATAAACCTGCTTCACTCGCTACTTCCTTTTTTTCCTTGCTCTAACTGCAGCTACTAAAAAGCTAGCAATGCTGAAAGTTTCCCAGGGGTTACTCAACATCTGCAGGTATAAAAGAGCTGGTCTAGCCTGAAGGAAACCTTTTTTCTTTAAAATTGGAAGGATAGAACGTCTGCGTATAGATCAATATAAATCGCAAAACAGGACAAAATGCATAGTGTCCTGCATGAGCAAGGACCCAGGTTGTCTATCTTAGCCCAGCCTAAAGGGTCAGCCAGCAAAAGATGTAAATAATTAAACCTGAATTGCGTCAAAAGAAAGCGGTGTTGGGGCTTGGTGATAATGTCCAGGTAAGGCTCCATAGAATAGGAAGTTTTTAGGAGCTGGTGGGCACGGACAGTAGGTTTCAATAATTCTGAGGCCTCTCTTTCTAGTGATGCTATGCGCAGAAATGAGGTCTTGGCCCACACAAGATCTTTTTTACATATGTTTTCTGGATTGTCAAACAAGGTTGGGCGACCTAACAACTCAGCTGTGCTTTTCAAATGTCTCAACCATGGTATACTACTGGCCCTATCTAGAGCCATACAATCTCGTATGATCTTTGTTTAGCACCAAATCAGGATTAGACCTGATCGAAATCCATTTAAGAATGGGTGAACCAGTTGCAAACAGTCGAGTTATCCGCTTGTGAATACCTTTGCATAAACATTGCGAGTAACAACAAACCACTATATACACTACATGTGATCTACCACCCTCCACGCGACAACCTATCGTTCATCGAACAAATCATGGAAATCATTACTACCAACGTAGGACAACACTGCTCCCAGATCTTCCTCGGAGGCTTCAACCTTCATTGGAACGATCCTAATGACCCCTCAGTTAACAGCTTAAAATCTTTTCTAGTGGACCTTAACCTGAACCAAATCTGTGACAGCCCTACGCACAACCTGGGTGCGACCCTGGACCTAATCATTGCTAAAGCAAACTCCATTCAACTCGAGTCTATCGTCCCATGCGACTGGACAGATCACCACTCCATCACCTTTCTCATCACCGAATCAGTGAGGACACAAACCACAACTTAAGAAACCCAGACAATGGAAAAGGATCACTCACAACATAGACCTTAATGACTTGACATCCCTCAGCAATAACGTTTTGCCTCCTCCAGCGGACATGTCTGATGTCAATGACCTTACAAACCACTACAACAACTCCATGACGACCATTCTTGATACAGTTGCGCCCTTACAGCTAAAAAGACTGTCCACTAGAGACTCCAAACCATGGTACAATGGAACAGGAAGAGGTGGGAGCACACTGCTTCACCTCCCAGCACAGTTCGCCCCTTAGCATTATGGTAAATGCAGTTCGTAATACATGCTTACTTGAGATTTTACTGGAGTGTTCCACCAAAGTTGGTGCAGGTTAGTGCTGTACATCTCTAGACACGTGTTTCTGGATTTCATCCGTCATCAGTAGAGATAAAAACGAATTTTATATGGGGTTGCTGAGCAGGCTGCCACAGTCCTTACAGGTTTCAGTACCTCTCACAGGCGCACAGGTGCATCTCCACAAGCTCGTCAGCTCAATGGCTCAAGGGAGCCTTTTCAAACCAGGAAGGGGTGGGAGCACACTGCTTCACCTCCCAGCACAGTTCGCCCCTTAGCATTATGGTAAATGCAGTTCATAATACATGCTTACTTGAGATTTTACTGGAGTGTTCCACCAAAGTTGGTGCTGTACATCTCTAGACACGTGTTTCTGGATTTCATCCGTCATCAGTAGAGATAAAAACGAATTTTATATGGGGTTGCTGAGCAGGCTGCCACAATCCTTACAGGTCTCAGTACCTCTCACAGGCGCATCTCCACAAGCTCGTCAGCTCAATGGCTCAAGGGAGCCTTTTCAAAACAGGAAGGGTTGGGAGCACACTGCTTCACCTCCCAGCACAGTTCGCCCCTTAGCATTATGGTAAATGCAGTTCGTAATACATGCTTACTTGAGATTTTACTTGAGTGTTCCACCACAGTTGGTGCAGGTTAGTGCTGTACATCTCTAGTCACGTGTTTCTGGATTTCATCCGTCATCAGTAGAGATAAAAACAAATTTTATATGGGGTTGCTGAGCAGGCTGCCACAATCCTTACAGGTCTCAGTACCTCTCACAGGCGCACAAGGTGCATCTCCACAAGCTCTTCAGCTCAATGGCTCAAGATAGCCTTTTCAAAACAGGAAGGGGTGGGAGCACACTGCTTCACCTCCCAGCACAGTTCGCCCCTTAGCATTATGGTAAATGCAGTTCGTAATACATGCTTACTTGAGATTTTACTGGAGTGTTCCACCAAAGTTGGTGCAGGTTAGTGCTGTACATCTCTAGACACGTGTTTCTGGATTTCATCCATCTGGTACAATGGGAGCCTAAATGAAGAAAGACGCAATTTGAGACTAGCCGAACGAGTGTGGAGATCCTCGCCGTCCCTAGAACACCTCAAGCACCTGCGATCACTGAGGAACACCTACAATATTCACATCAGAAACGCCAAAGCAAATTTATTCAGAGTTCAACTAGACAAAGCCAAAAATCGTGCAAGAAAACTGTTCGAAATTATCAAACATCAATCTACTCAAAAACCCAACCCCTGCACAATGGGATCCCTTCCGCTGCCAAACTGCAACATATTTGCCTCCTTCTTTCTTGAAAAGTCTAAAAAGATTGAAAGTGATCTCCAAACAGCAATTGAGCTCCTCCCGATGATACCCCCGAATAGCCCAGCATATGATTTTTCAGCACCCAGACCTACATGGACTCTCCCTCAAAAACAACGCGTCGTGGGACACTTTCAAAACCTTTGATGAAAATGCCATTCTTAATATCTTAACACTTAAACCATCAAACCACTTCTGCGACCCTCTACCAGCTAACATCTTCAATGAGATTAAAACCTCTTTACTCCCTCTCTGGACTAAGATAGTGAATGCTTCACTACTCCAAGGGGCTTTACCAGACTGCCTAAAATCAGGGCAGGTAACCCCCATTCTAAAAAACCCACAGCGGATCATACGAACCCCGATAACTTCCGTCCCATCTCCACTATTCCCTCTCTGGCAAAGCTCCTTGAGAAATGCGTACATACCCAGCTATGCAATCACATTGATCAGTTCCACCTTATTGACCAATTCCAATCTGGTTTCCGTCCGGGTCATAGCACGGAAACGGTCCTTCCCCACATAGTTGATGACGCACTTAAAATGCTAGATCAGAACAAATCTTGCCTCCTAATCCTCCTAGACCTATCCTCAGCCTTCGACACAGTCAAACATGACAGCCTCCTTGAATTACTTGAACACAGAATGGGATTATCAGGGGTTGTCCTAAATTGGTTTGCCTCATTTCTACACAACAGAACTCAAAGAATTAAGGTTAACCAATCCTTGTCCACTACCACTCCTGTCACTTTAGGGGTCCCCCAGGGGTCCACCTTATCACCTACTCTCTTTAACCTGTTCATGGAGCCTCTAACCGAAATTCTGAAATTTTCCAATGTACAATACCACATGTATGCAGACGACACCCAACTATACTTTAAAATCTCCTCCCCTGAGGATATCCGCCTACTCAACACAACTCTCCAAAAAACCCAAAACTGGCTAACCAGAAACCACCTTAAACTCAACTCGCTCAAAACCGAATTCCTCTTAATTGCCCCACCAAAAAGATCCCTCGACATCTAAGATTGGATGAAACACCTAACAGTTTTCAACTGCATGCCACACATTATAGATTCCACAAGATCACTAGGAATTACACTTGACAAGAATCTCAACATGCAAGAGCACATCAGCTCAGCCACCAGAGGAGCAAACTCTCAAATGAGTATTCTAAGAAAAATAAAACCCTTCCTCCCCTGCGACGACCTTAAATCAGCGGTGCAAGCGCTAGTTATCCCCAGATTAGAATATGGGAGTGCTACCCTATGTGGTCTGCCAAGATCCAGGTTGGCTCCACTAAGGGCATCCCTTAACTCTGCTGCAAGGCTTAACACTGGATCGAAAAGGTACAGCCACATCACTCCAGATCTGAAGGCACTAAACTGGCTCCCTTATGAGGCAAGGATTCAGATGAAAATTGCTTGCATGACCCACAAAGCCCTACACTTCAATACACCGAAGTACCTAGCTGACAAACTGGAACTATCCGGCGGTGGCATATCATCTAGAAGCACCAGCACTTTACTGTTGAAACCTCAAAAATTTCAAAAAAAGAAAACCTACAACCGAGCCTTCTCCGGATTGGCCCCTAGAATCTGGAACTCCCTGCCCCCTGAAATCAGACTGATACCTTCAATCACTTCATTCAAATAAGAAGTCAAACTGCTTTTAATGAACAAATCTCTACCCTGAACCCACAAACTCATTCTCTGGATACTGATCTGACCAGCTGTTCTCCAACCAGGGCTTCCATGCCGTCTAAGTACTGGTTTATAACTAAGGCTCCCGGTTTTCCGTTTAAACGGATTTTTATATATAAATACAGACCGAAACCTTTTTGGTTTTTGTCTGTATTTATATATAGAAACGGAAAAATACTTGCAAAACAAATGCTCCTGCCACCTCTGTGCTCCTCTATAAAATCCGAGTCAGAGGTGCACAGGGGCTGCCAAAAGAAATCGGAAACTGCGGAACAATTGCAGCTGAGAGCGCCGTGTCTGCAGAGACCCTCCAGCACCCACTCACAGCGGTTGTCAGGCAAGGTAAATTGTTCGAGCAGTGCAAGCAGCCGATGTCCATTAAGAGGTGTGAAAACACCCCAGGACATCGGCTGCAGGCCCAGCAACCTTTTGTTTTGTTTTTTGTATGGGAGGGGGAAGGAGGTTGATGTGGCAGGGCAGGGGGGCAGACGTGCCTCCAACAACTATTAGCTGGCACTGACCGGATCAAAAAGGAGCACATTAAGTATCAGGGAGTAATGTGATCTTCCTACCGTAGTAGGGTGGAGAGACGCACTTGAATTGCGGTGTTGAGAACAGAGGCCTAACTTTGTGTGCCAAGAGCTAGGCCCACATCGGGTGCAGAAATATATTTAAAATTAACAGTACTCTTGTTTTTTTTTTGTTTTTTTAAAATGTAGTTGGGATGGCGTTTTCAGGCGGCGGCACATGAGTATGGAGAGATTGGTGCTTACGTTGTGGGGTAATGGGGGTGGTGGTGTGTGAGTGGCGTGGTTGCAGCTCCGAGATGTGCACACAGCCCTGACTGACTTGCACTCTGGCTGTGTGCTGATATTACCCCACGAGGACCGGAGCAGTGCCCTGGCCTCCACATCACGAAGCCCTCTCTCACGGAGTGCAACTGTGCAAGAAGACACTGCGGCTGGAGAAGAGATAGCGGCATTACTGCCCCCATTCGTGGACCTTACATAACGTTTAAGACAAAAACAATGGCAACAGAGTAGAGGGAAAGAACTCCTAAAATGACATATCCTATACAGGCTTCCTAAAACCAATGAGTTCAGTAACACATCCTAAAGTACCCGGAACCGTGTTCCATACTTGTAATACACAGCAGGGAAAACTTTTGCGTGCTTCTTTGTGGTAATAGTAGGTTGTTGCATATGATCTCCGGATCTTGTTCGACCTTATACTACAGGTTGCTCTTGTCTCCATAGGCCCTAGGCGCTAGAGAGGTTTCACTTCTCTGGGTAATGATGGGGAGGGCTTCCCTCGCCAATCAGCCACCAGGCAGGAGAACATGCTTTCTATCAGTGGGGGCATAGGGTGGAACGATCTGAGGTGTGAGGGCGGCATGCCTCCTCAGGGTAGGAAGGAATTAGCCTGCACTCTCAAAGGAAGGCAGGTTCGCTCCCAATATGTAAAGTGCACTTAGCATAGGCTCCAATTAAAAAAAAACAGCAAAACGATCTAATGCATGTGTGCATGTCAATTTAAATAAATGTGGAAAAATACTAGCTTTAGTGTCTTTTTTTTCTTGCTACAAAAATAAATATGGATAAATACAGACGGAAATGTTAAAAAAATAAATACCATAAAACCGGGAGCCCTATTTATAACTCACTGTCCCATTCCTGATTGCAACGGACATCGTCATCGTTTAGGTTTCTTGGTTATCTATTTTTTACTTATTTAACTAATCTGTAAAGCGCTCTGATACCCTCTAGGGTCAAGTTTGCGCCATATATAACTTTATAAATAAATAAATAGGACTGTGCCAGTGACTTTAAAGGTATCGGTCGCCATCTTAGAATGGTGCATAGGTGAATACTCAATCTTAATGAGTGTACCCAAAATGTGTAGCGAGTTAGAAAAACGTTAAAACGGGCTCCAAGGTTGAGTCCCTTGAGCCCCGTGAAATGAGGTTAAAAAACGATAGTTATGTTATGTTAGGGCAGATTTCTAAAGCGCACAGCTACTCGATAGAGTGTCCAAGCGCTAAAGACAGAGAGAGCCAAAATGCCAAGAGAAAAAGAGAGCAAGAAAAAGATAAACTAAAGGACGGAAAATAGTTATATTGTTTGTTGAAACAACCAGGTTTTCAATTGTTTCCTGAAGGCGAGCAGGTTAGTAACTTGCCTAAGTGGAAGAGGCAGCTTATTCCAAAGTCCAGCCACTTGCACTTGAAAGGAGCGACCGCCTTTGCGGGCTCTAAGATATTTAGGAATGACCAAGAGATGTTGATGGGCAGATCTAAGAGATCTGCCAGGCATATAAAAAGACACTCTTCTGGAAATATATTTTGCTCCTATACCGTGCAGGGCTTTAAAGGCTAGGACCAAAGCTTTGAAGCGGATTCTACTGCGCACCGGTAACCAGTGCAAATTCTTAAAGTGGCGAGAAATCCGATCTCTCGGCCCTAGACTCAGAACAGCCCTGGCTGCCGCATTCTGCACTACCTGCAGTTTGTTAAGTAAGAACTCCGGGAGGCCCAAATACAGAACATTGGCATAGTCCAACCTTGAAATAATAAGGGCCTGGATGACCATTTTTCTATGCTCGGTCTGTAGTAAAAATAAAAACCTCCGGAGCATCTTCAGGAGACCAAAACAGGTTCCGACTACCGACTGAACCTGAGGTACCATAGAGAGGGCGTCATCCATTTTAACTCCCAAGTTCTTTACAATCCTGACCGCGGCCTGGGGAGGAGACATATCTTGGGGCCACCATTATTTCCAGACGTCCAACGGGGGGAGCCGAAGAAAATGATTTCGGATTTGTCTGAATTACATTTTAGATGATTGTGTTTAAACCAGGCAAAAGTTTCTTTTAGACACTTGTTGATCTTCTCCCCGTTGAACTCCTCACCCTTCCTGCAGGTGAATAGCAGTTGAGTGTCGTCAGCGTACGATACTATTGTGACCTCGCTCTCTGCAGCCACTGTAGCTAAGGGGGCCATGTACAGATTAAAAAGTACAGGGCTCAAAATAGAGCCCTGTGGCACACCCACCCTTAAAGTCGGCACACTGGCCGAAAAGGGAGGTGACCAGACCTCCTGGTTTCTACCCTCTAAAAAGGAAGCAAACCATTTCAACACCGTGCCCTCAAAGCCAACCTCCTTCAATCTCTGCAAAAGGTGGTCATGGGGCACGGTGTCAAACGCTGCGGAAAGGTCCAAAAGGACCAAAACCGCCTTACCACCTGCGTCCACGGTCTCCTTGATGGATTCAGATACCTCCAATAGTGCCGTTTCGGTGCTAAAATTCTGCCTGAAACCAGACTGGCTAGGATGTAACAGATTGTTAGCCTCTGCAAAGTTGCTGATCACTGAGTGGACATATTTTTCAACTGTTTTTGCAAAAAAAGACAGTAGAGAAATGGGTCTATAGTTCGAAAAGACCATGGGGTCTGCCGTGGGCTTTTTTAGTAAAGGGATAATTTTTGCACTCTTGCATCCAACTGGGACTAGTCCGTTAAGGAGGAACTGTTCAAAACCCGGTTAACAGGAGGGTTCAAAATCTCTGCCATAGAGGCCAGAAATTTGGCCGGGCAGGGATCTACAGGCGAGCCAGATTTCAGACACTTCATTATTGCCAGGGATGTCTCAAGAGGCATAGGCGGGAAGATGGATAAGGAGAGCCCGACTTCTGGGCACTGGGGGACAGCCCGTTGAGTGGCCCACACCTCTTTCATGTCTGGACCATCAAACGAGGATTGTATAGTTACTATCTTAGTAAAAAAAGAATTGGCTAAATTCCCAATCCACTCGTCAGAAGGGGAGGCGAGCCTGGTTGCAGCCTTAGGTGAAGAGAAACTTTTGACAATGTCAAAGATCTCTCTGCTTTTATTTCCCGCAGACTCAATCTTTGAAGCAAAGAAACTCTTCTTAGCTTCCTGTATCTTTTTGTGATAGCCTCTTAAAGCCTCTTTGTAGATCTTTTTGTTTTCTGCCATAAAATCCTTCCTCCAAGCTCTTTCCTGACGTTTACAGTCTTTTCTGCACAGACGTAGGGCGTCATTGAACCAGGGAGCTGAGGATCTAATTATTCTTGAGGGGCACGGAATAGGAGGAGCAAGGGACAAAGTGCCTTGTGCGATACATTTTACCAATGCTTCAGCATCCAAACCTATGTCACCAGTAAGCATGGGTGGATGAAGATCCAATTCATGTTTAAATGCCTCTGGGGTGATCTTATAAAAAGATCTGGAGATAGAAGATGGTTGCTTAACCTGAGTCCGTGTATGCTTTATTACTTTAGGTAACCTAAAACTAATCAGATAATGATCTGACCAGAGTAGGGGTAGAGGGGGCTCTATCTGAATTAAACAATTTGCAAAAACCTGATCAAGAATATGACCTTTTTCATGCGTGGGGACAAATATATATGGCACAATACTGAGCGCCGCCAGGGTTTCCAGCAAGGAGAGAGCCTCCGAGGTGTCCTGTCGATCCATGTGTATATTAAAGTCCCCTAAAACGATGAAGTGTTTAAATCTAAGGGCCTTGGTGCAATAACCTCTCCAATCGACTTCAAAAAAGTTCCCGTATGCCCAGGGGGTCTGTATACAAGGAGGGAGCTCCCGCGAGACACTGGTGAGGGGACAAAGAGGCCTGAAAACATAAGCATTCCGCCCCTTCAATTTCCTCCATAGGCATACACGTAAAGACTACGTCCACTTTACTGATAATGGCAATACCGCCTTCCTTGCTTCCCACCCGGTCTTTCCTTATAACAGATTAGCCCGGAGGGATGGCTGAGGCTATTGTAGGATTAGACGAGGCAGACAGCCATGTTTCGGTCAAAAACAACACATCAGGTTTAATCTCAGCTAATATATCATAGATGTGCAAGGTATGTTTATTAAGTGAACGACAGTTTAAAAGTAGGGCCTCGATGTATTGTTGATTCTTAAGTAGAACTACCGGCTCCTCCTGATCTTGTATATTTAATACAGGCATTATGTTAAGGATGTCATTAGCGACACCCCAACCGCAATATTGGCACCCTGTTAAGAGACAGCTAGGCTCTGTATTGATTGCTTTCTTACACTGAGAAAAAGAGCTCAGCCCCAAAAGGGTTTCCCTATCGTACGTAAGTACCTTATTCACGGATGGATTCAAACTAGCACAGTTCCCGGCTCCGGCCGCCTCAGGAACGCTGGCGGGCGCAGACGGGCTTGCCTTTGGCGCGCCCGCTGCGCACGTCCGCTGCTCGGCTGGGCATCAATCATGTTTAAATGCCGTGCCGTCTGCGGAAATGACGTAGGCAGGGGGAGGAGCCGCGTCCCTCCACAGCAATCGGTCGCTAGGTGACCGTGGTGGACCGGGGACCGGCTGCACTATGCCACAGATAGCGAGAGTTTCCCAACACACAGACTAATTCCCCCCAAAAGCAATTCCCCAATAAAACAGGTAAAATGATTTTAAAAGTCAAGCGCTGGAAAAAAGTATTAAAAGATAGGCGCGAATTACAGCCGCCGAGCAGAAAGGCTTACTGTCTTTGTTCCGCCTAAGCCTCCACCAGTTTAAATGCCGTGCCGTCTGCGGAAATGACGTAGGCAGGGGGAGGAGCCGCACACTGACAAGTGTATCCGAATTCCCAACATAGTAAGAAAGGGTGAGAAGAATAATGATGGTGCTATGAATGAAGGACTGGGAGATGTAAGACAAACAACAAAAACGTGGATAGAAAAATAAAGGTGTGAAATAAACGACAAAAACATGTGAAATGAAACTGAATGAAGTAAAATCTCCATGCTAGGAGTGTGTGATGAGTTGTAAACAAGCGTAAAGGTAGGAACGGTTGAAAAACTGAATGAAACTGAAAGTAGTCAGAGTAGCTAGAATCGAGATGAAAGAAGTAAAGAATACTGATTGCAGCTGAAAGGGAGAATCGAAAACATGGAAAACTGAATGAAACTGAAAGCAGTCAGAATAGCTGGGATCGAGTTGAGAGAAGTGAAGAATATTGATTGCAGCTAAGAGGGAGAATGGAAAAGAGATTATAGATAGCACTGAAAATTCCATACGATCGTTCAAGCCATTGGGCTTAAGACAGTTCAAATATTTGATCCAGTAGTTTTCTCTCTGAAGTAGACGGTTGTTAATGTCTCTTCCTTCAATCTTTTCAACGGTTTCCAAAACCAAGAATTTTAATTGGCAAACGCTGTGGTGATGTTCTGCAAAATGGGCGGCCACTACTGATTTCATGTTCCTTGTTCTAATGTTGCTCTTGTGCTCAAGAACTCTGGTCTTCACTTTTCTCTGTTTTGCCCACATAGACCAGGCCACACAGGCATTTCAGAAGATACATCACGTTCGTGTTGCACGTTGCGTCAACATTTAGGTTGATTTTGGTGCCCCTCATGTACAACTTGGTAGTGCGTGTCCTAACTCCATTTACGTCTGCTAACAAAGCCCAGAGATCTTCTATTATATAATAATACTTCTTACCAAGGGGAGGGTGGTTAGGCCTTATAGTCCTTTATCCACTGTCTTTATATGATGACATCTCCGTTTACGATATATGGCCTTGCTGCAATGCTGTGTTAGTTTTATGCATTTTTAGGTTGAGCCTAGAGTAGCGCGCAAGCGCTGCGTCTGGCGAAGCATTATGTAGGGGAATCCAAAAGCTGACCAGACGCTCGTGCGCGTCATGGCCTTTTTCGGGCGGTTACCCGCGCGTCCGACATCTGTTTTGCATTATCGTGCCCAGACTCGTGCGCCATAATGCAAAACAGATGGCCTGCTCCCTCACACAAGCGGGCGCGCTCTCTCGCGCACCACTCGTTTTCATTACGTTGGAACGGAGAAAGTTTCAAACGCAAGAAAGCTAACAGAACATCATTTTATATTTTAAAAACGTGGCGCCCCAGCTTAATTCGGGACTATTGACACGCGAGGCATAGTTTGAGACGAGGATGGGAAACACAATTTGAGCTAATAATAATGACATTGACTAGAAGTCGCAGACTGAGTGACGTCATCTTCGAGCGCGCCGGAGACACGCTTCTGCTTTCCCTTTCCCTTCTGCAGACTGTCGGCAAACAGGCGGCTGCATCCACTGTCCCAGCACCATGTACTACAAGTTCAGCGGCTTCACACAGACCCTAATCGGGGCATCCGCACCTGGAGCCTACAATCCCCAGGTAACGCGAAAGGGTGGGAGGCACTGTACTGGAAATCTAGCCTAATTCGAACACCGGCGGATTAGTATTGTCTCGACCCTGAAACATAGTGCACGAGAGCGCTAAAGCTGTTGACCTTTAATGCATCTCACACAGGTGGAGTCACCCTGCTCTTCGCTCTGATAAGTTTCCCCTGCAGTCCAACGAAGGATTTGATGATTGTACAGCCCTGACCTTCACACGAGAGCTCGGATGAGGACTGAGGTGAATGCACACCTCTGACCTTCATACAGAGAGAGGGCTGAGGGCTGAGGAGTGCGACCACCTTTGACGCTCACAGCGATGGCTGGGGCAAGCACACACCTCTGATCTTCATATTCAGTATAGAAGAGTGTTTACCGGGACTCAAAGCGATTGAATACTTAAACCTTTCGACTTGGAGGATGGGGTGGAGGGACTCAAGGACGTTTATATTTCGCTTCCTTGTCGTTAAATAGACGGTCCAGAGTCGTTTTTACCAAAAACTGATTAATGTTCTGTTGACATTTATGAGACTGTATGAATATTTTGGGGGCTTACAAAGGGACGTGGTTAGTGATTCATTTCCACATATAGCAAATAAATGGTGTTTTGCCTTTTAAATGAGGATCACTTGTGAGTCACCATTAAATACCTAGAGAGACCATTATAAAGCATTGCAGTTGGAAGAGCATGCAAACTTCTCTAATAAATCCAGCGTGGAATTTTTGTAGGCACTTTAAAATCAAGTTTATTGAATCACGTATTTGGTTGTTGTATTTTTACTTTGAGGCACTTTAAAATCACGTTTTTGGATCCAGTATTTGGCTGTTTAAATTAAACTATTTACAGTGGTTTTTCAACTCGTTTTCCTTGCCACCGAGTAGCTCCTCGCCCGGAGAATGTGTGATGGGAGCTGGTATTGTGTGTCACAGGGTGACACCGTGTGAGCTGGCAGGTATGGAGACCAGCTCATGGGTATGCAAGAAACTGCAAGAAGGTAGCATCCATTTGCCTGTGTTTGTGGGAGCGTGTCTCTACATGCCTGTGAACGCAAGTCCAGTGGGAGTTCCTGATCATGATGGCGCTGACTTACACGAGGAAACCTGAGCACAGGGACATGGACCAGTAAACAGCAGAAATCCTGGAGGGCATTGCTGAATTAATAGGCAAAAGTGCACACCTGGATGAGCCACCGTACGCACCAACATATAGGAATGCGTGACACATCATGGCATTGACTAACATGATGGAGGTAGGGTACCCGGTACATGATAATGACTGGCAATGATGGTGCATTAAAGCACAGCATGGCAACCTTTGCAATTGGATAGTAATACCAGAGAACATAGCGGAAATAGCACACATACTTTTAATAACAAGCACTGGCATAGCCAATAGGTCTCGCCTTTGGGACCGTATAAGTGTTTAGCCATGTAACAGTTCATGTTGTTGCACCAAGGATATTGTGCTGCATAACTAAATACTTATAAGGTCCTAAAAGCGAGACCTATTGGCTATGCCAATGCTTGTTCTGCTGGTTGTGGCTCGTATACTGCGTTTTAGAGCACAATAGTTAAAATACACATTTTAAACTATATTCGTGTTTCGGTCAGTTCTTATTGTGGACATATACGAGAGAATGAGCGACAAGGTGTGTCTTGTTACTGCGATTCCTGAGAGATCCGGGAGTGTTGTGTTCTGGGGTGTCTAATCATTTGCTTCCTCATGAGTGTGCAGGAGAGCGAGTGAGACACTATAGCTAGCCGGTCCTGGATTCGTGGGCACTAAGGTGGTGGGAAGGCTTAGCCCCTATACACCGAGGTCCCATATTCCTGCGCATAGTTCTGTGTACGTGCAGAATCCCTGCAACACTCTCAGGTGTTACAAGCTGCAGCATTAACAAATAGTCTAGGGTTTCTGACTTGAATGTTAACTGGGAGTGCTGATGGACACTCACATCGGCTACTGGTTACGAAATGACCGTTCGTAGACCTGCTTTTCACTTAAGGGTATTCCTTAGACACATTATTCTAAACACATAATAGGAACTGGACACAGATTGCTTTGTGTAAATTTCCTGAGTAGGCTTGAACCAGTTGTGGTCTGGATACTAGCAGGGACTGGAATGGTCAACAAGCAAAAGAACCCAGCAAGTGCTGCTGCATACGCATGTCTAAACTTTTTCAGGAATATATAACAGTCAATGTCTCAACAGGTAATAATTTGTAGGCAAGTATGTAAACTAAAACAGTTGCAAGGGAAGAAAGGGAGACAACAAAAGTCTGTATGAGTTGTATAGAGCGGTCTATATTGGAACAAATATGTATAGAAGAAATATTATATCAGCACTATTTACATTGTATGTGGGTGTAATCCAAACATTCGTGTGCACATCAATGCTCATGCAAGAAGTGAACGGCGCAAGTGACACGTGAAGTAGTGTGAGGAACAGCGAAAATGGCGCAAGAAATAGGATTTGAAGATTGGTTACAAAACAGTATATTGACAGTACATGAAGAAATCAACTAATTTAAGAAACCATAAAACGCCAAAGGATGTGCTGAGTGCTCACCAGCGTTTCAACCTGTAAGTAATTCAGGCCATCATCAGGACAAGGTTATAAAGAATTCGGTCAGTGCTGTAGTGGAATGAGTATGTCCACGGGGAGGTTGATTCTGATATATTTGTTCTCTATATATTTTTTCAAATGTAGACTGCTCTATACAACTCATACAAACTTTTGTTCTCTCCCTTTCAACTGTAATTGATGTTTTACACTTTAAATACTTGCCTACAAATTATTACCTGTTGAGACATTGTGGACTGTTACACCTTAACTACCCAGGTCTCGACTGGGTTTATGTGTTATTAGCTGTGGTTTTTCCTGAAAAATGTTCAGGAAAGCACACTGTTTGATAATGTATACTGTGACCATAGTAAAAAAAAAATGTGCTTGCAGTCAATTCCATCTTTGAAACACTGGTACTCCGATGTTTCAGTTCACTCTCTTCCACCAGCTCCATCCCAGATTCCCCTTCCGTGTTTGGCTACTACCCAAGACAGTACTGCCACAATGTCTGATTTGTAGGACCTTGTTGTCTTGAGGCACCTGGCATCTACTGACAAACTTCACACTCCTCCAAAGTAAGACGGTGAGCGAGAAAAAACAAATGTTCAGTCCCTCGTTGGGATGCTATGCTGGGATCACTGGTGGGCATCAATTTGGTCACAAAAAGTTTCAGCCAGCAGGAATGACACCACTGGATCTATGGGAGCAGTAAAGGTCAGGGACTGAAGCTGGTGTAAGTGGTCCAATGAAAGAGGGTTCCAGGCTTAAAGAACTTTCATCAAAAGTGAACTGCTGAAGTCACATCATTCTAAAAGGCTAATAAGTTGCAGAGAAGATGTAAACTCTAAACCCCATGTGCCAGAAGAAACTTCCAACCATTTGAGGGACATTTAGAAACTCGTCCATCATATGACACTCAGGTAGCCATTTTCAGCCAAGAGTCTCTAAAGATGCCAAAGAGATGCTAGTGCCTTTCGGCTAAGCAGAATTTCAGTTCGCCATAAAAAATTAGCTTTCAGTGCCAAACCAGATGATGTTTTAGGTAGTTGTCAAGGCACACTCTTCAGCATGATGTAGTCTCAACTCTAGAACAAGATTCTTTTGACGTTGAAGGTGTTCAATCAGGAATGTGCTAAAAGTCTAGTAGTGTTACTCTGGGTCACTGGAATTATGCGATTCTGCGGCTTCTGCGTTTTCCACATAATTAAGAATATACCCAATTTGACATAATCCATTATCTGCTGCAGAATCTGCAGATTTTTAACAAAGTTTCAAGAGCAGTAAAGTTATTAAAAACGTGGTGTCGACATGTGTAAAACAATAACAATATGTGGCAGGAGAGGATCAAATTATGCAGCAGGGTTAGCTAAATTCTGGTTCCAGAAAAGACAAATTAGGTGGCACATTTTGTGATGTTACTTTATTATGTTATTGTTTTTACACTTGTTAACACTGTCTGGGTTTTGGTCTCACCCCATTAGTACCAATTTAACACCCTAATATAGCAATAAGCAACAGAAAGGTGATCAGTCAACCTTTGCAAAGGTTTGCCAATGCACAGAAACACGCGTTGCCACATTTTTAGTAACTTTTTATTTCTTTGAGAAAGTTTTTTGTAGAATCTGAAGATTATGAAGGAAATGATGGGTTATGCAGAAAATTCATAATTATGTGGAAAGCGCAGCATCCGCAAAATCACATAATTCCAATGGCAACCTGCACATATTGGCTTTAACACTGCCACAATACTTTGAAAAGGCTGACCCGTGCAGAGTTCAAAAAGGTAAAAGGAAAGACCAATACAAACAAATGTATTAATTATTCAACATGACCTATTGGACGTTAGCATTCCATTCCACTGAGAAATAAAACCCCAAACCAGATCTCTGGTTTCAAGGTTTCTCTGGTCCCAAATAGCTCTCCACACCACATTCACAGTTTCAAAATCCAGCATTAGTTGTAAGTAATAATAATAATAAGCACATTTATAAGGCGCATGGCAACACCTAGCGGCTTGTCCCAGGGCTCAGAAGGAAGAACCAGAGAGGAGCAACACCAGCTGAACGTCAGCCCTATTTAATGGAAACAGAAGGGCTAAATTAAGGGCATATACTATAACAAAGCGGAATAACCAGGTTTTAAACCTCTTTCGGAACAGTTCCGACGGTTCCATCCTTATATGAAGAGGCAGGGAATTCCAAGCTTTTACAGCAAGAAAGGCAAAAGAGCGGTCACCCCACTTAACTTTCCTCACCAGCGGGATTACTGGCAGATTAGTGCCTGAAGATTTAAGACTACGGCTAGATTGATGGCAGGTCACCAAAGAGGTCAGATACCGTGGACCCCTGTCAAAGATTATATGGCAGAAACCCATGGCTTTAAATAGAATACCCTCTGAGTGGCAACCAATGTAGAGTGGCCAAAGCTGGCCCCGCAGGAGCAAGCCTAGGGAGATTTAGCACTAAGTGGGCCGCAGCATTTTGAACTCTGTAATTTCTGAAGTCTCCCTTTGGTACCCCTAGGTATAAGACATTGCAGTAATCTAACTGTGAGGTAACCGATGCCTGTACGATGATTTTCCTGGCCCAGAGGGGAAGAACATCAAAGATCTTCCTCAACATTTTCAAGGTGTTAAAGCATTTTCCTGCCAAAGCGGCTGTCTGATGTTCTAAAGATAACCCCGGGTCCAGCCAACCTCCCAGGTTCTTTACTTTTACCTTTGGGACTGGGGTAGAGCCCATTACATCAGGCCACCAGGCTGATGTCCGGATGGAGGGGGTTATCCCCACAATGAGAACCTCCGTTTTATTAGCATTTAGTTTGAGGCAACTATTGGTCAATCAATTTATCAACTCCAAACACCTTTCAAATTGGACAGCCCCTCCATCCATCTCCTGAGATAAGGTGACTATTAATTGAGTGCCGTCTGCAAAGGACACAATAGTCACATTGTGACACTCAATCTCAGCCAGTGGGCGCGTATAGATGTTGAATAACGTAGGGCTCAAAATAGAGCCCTGCGGCACCCCCTGGGAAAAGGAGATTGGATCTGAGAAGTACGGCTTTTAGACCACTTGAAAGGAGCGGTCTTGCAGAAAAGATGCCAGCCATCGCCAAGCAACTCCTCCCACCCCGCAGTCACCTGGCCGATGCAGACGTAGGCCATGAGATGAGGTGTCAAAGGCAGCGCTTATATTCGGGATGATCAGCGCCACCATCTGACCCCCCATCGGCATGACGCCTCAGGGATTCAGTAACCATCAGTAAGGCAGATTCAGTGGAATGGTATGCACGAAAACCAGACTGCGTAATAGATTGTTGGCCTCTATAAACTTGGTCAATGGACTGACCAATTTTTTCACCACTTCTGCAAAGAAAGGGAGCAGGAGATGGGTCTTAGGTTTTCCAATTGTGAGGGATTTAGGGAAGTTTTTTTACTTAAAGTTGTAGATTTCTTTCTTATCAAGCATTTGTCGAGATCATGTGCATGCTTTCAATAGCGAAAAAATGAGGAGCACTGTTGTGGCAACAATTCCACCTAAAACAGTTGCCCATGTAAAAACACACATGTAAACAAAATGTTTTTTTTAGAATTCGACCACTAGATGGCAGAACGATTGACAATGCGACTTTAGAAATGCATTGTACTGCGAAAATGCACTATTGTCAAGATCTTGAATAGGCCTGGGCGGTGAACTTCGCTCCGTTCGCTGAGTTTTCTGCACTCCGCGGAGCTCGCGGAGTGCAGAAAACTCTGCTTCGCGATGTGCAGCGGTAAGTTCGCGAGCGCGAGCTGCCGCTCAGGTAGAATTTCTACCCGAGCGGCAGGAATACCAGCACAAACTGCAGTTCGCACTGCACTCTGCCACTCGCAGAGTTTCTTTTGTAACTTCGCGGAGTTCCGCGTAGCAAAACTACGCGAACTACGCCCAGGCCTGGTCTTGAACTGCAGGTGGACACAGTCGGACACTGAACTGTGGACAGTAGAATGGACAAGGGGCCAAGGCGCAAGATAGCAGGCACCAGCTGGATTGGACCGGTCACCAGCAGTCCTCATCCCCCACATTGGTGGCAAGGATTTGAAAATGTTCGAAGGAATGCCTTACTTGAGAACTTAATGAGTGTGCGGGCTTGGCCATTGTATGTAGTCTCAAGTCCTGTTAGAGCCGAATGCATTGGTCAGGCCCCTTGAACAAGAAACAGTTGTATTTTCACAGGGTGAGGTTTGCCTTGTCAGCCCGGAGAAACAAGATGTGTAGAGAACTTGGTTGCATTCTCTCCATAGCATTTCTCGCAAAACTAGGCAACAGAGTTTGGGGGAGGCTTGGTCGGTCGGGGAACCACCCAGGCCTGTGGCAGGGGGAGTCATCATAGATGCCCACATAACAGGTAGACAACCTTGGCATCACGAATGTAAGTGCAAGCAAATTCAAGATGGAATTATTTTTTAAGCCTTTAGCTCAAGCTGGGGCAGGAGTACTACGGTCTCTACTGGAAGGCTGGGGACGCCCGCTACAGCAATTGTCCATAGCCGGCCAGGCTACTCCATTGCACGGCCCTGGGTATCCTGGAGAATTGTGGCTGCGCCAGGGGACTAAGGTATGGCCTGGTTGCCTAGGCCCATCTCCCAATGGGTGCTTGGGGGGTGGGGGGAATCCCTGTATTGGGTTGGCTTTGGGACAGTTGTTTGGAGGACCAGCCGTTATGCTGGCCCAAGCTCCCTCGCTTTTAGGGGGCAGGTGAGTTTGCCTTTCTAGAGGACAACTTGGAGGGACCAGCGGGGTTTTGTCCTGGGTCAAAGTCAATTGAATCAGTGAATACAACAAGGGCCTGAGGGGTGGTCAACCATGACTTCTTTGAAAATGTAATGTATTAGTTATGGAGTATTGGCTAGGAAATTGAAAGTATTAGTTATGCCATGTGATAATCACAATGCTGTTCTGTATATATCGTAACTTAATACAGAAACAGAAAATGTGTCATTTTTATGAGATGTAATAAATACGATCAAATCAAGGTCGGGGGGGGAACTGTTCCTGAGAAAAGGATGTAGGTCTTAGACAGATCAGAAGGGGGACAGTCAACAAGACTATTTCTTGTAGTCTTTACACACCCCTAGGGATGTCATGCTTTATCGGGTGAGTGCTCCTCGTTGGGCCGGTGCTGCAATGCCCTACGGGTTCCCCTGAAGGGTCACTTTGGCAGAGATCTTTCGGTTTGGCTGCTGTCTGAGTGCGAGGGTGTCCTAAGTGGGGTGATAAGTTAGGTGTGTTGATAGTGGGCTAAAGCCAACTAGGGGATGTCAGATTTACCCTTATAATGTTGACTCCCCTGTCAGGCTAGAAGGCCAAAATGGTTGGTGCTACTTATGAGGGTTGGTAATGTGCCAAAGTAGCTAGTGAGATAAAGTGCGGGTCGACATGTTTTGCACCTATATGGTCTATAAGAGATCCGCAGAGCTTCTTCAGGAACAAGAAAGGTTGAATTAACTACCCCACATTTTGAGCTTATTAGGTAACCCCTATGCGGGTGGTACCTACTTGTTTTGTAGTAAAAACGATCATCCAACCTACAAAAAGAAGATGAGGAACAAGATAACAACAAAATAAAAGTAGTATTTCATTTCTGGCACTAGATTCCTTATTTACCAGAGAAGTCCCCAGGGGTGGACTCATGTGTACCAAGGGTTGGGATCGGTCCCTGACAGATACATCCAACACACGAGGTGTGTTTCAATCATGAACCAGATTGATTGAAAGCTACCCAATTGTCCCCAGAGGACTGCCGATGCGACCTTGCCCTTTCAGCACCAGAGTTCTTTCAAGCCGGGGATCTACGGTCTCTACTGGAAGGTTCGGTACACCAGCTACAGCTTAAATGAAAACTGACCATTTGTCGTGTTTATGAGATGTAATAAATATGGCCAGAGAATGGTATATTCTCCAACGCAAGAATGATGGCTTGCATTGGGTCCTTTTCTCAGTATCAGCTATATGTTAATTGGTGTGCAATGTCGATCTAGTTTGATATACGACGGGTCTCGCTGCGGACTCTCACCTGTGGAGGCGAGAACTTTGCAGCAGAAACCACATAGATGCTAAATATCACACATTTTTTGTAAGACGTTATGCGAGGTACTTTGGTTTGCTCATGTTTACAGGATTTAGGAAAAGATGGCCATTTCTTAGACATGGGAAAGCAAAGTTCTGTACTTTTCATTTCACAAGTCTCCACCCCAACGAAATATCTCTTTTGAAAAATCCTTGGTACTAGAAGGCTGGTATTTAAACACAACTGAATACATACCATGCTAGTACTGAAAGATACTTGTTACGAGTCCATTTGGAACCTCATATTGATTCTAGTATTCGAGATGTGGGATGGACAAACCAATGTACTGGGACAACCCAAGGAATCAGCAATGGTTTAGCATTCACATAGGCAGTAAAACTATGCCTGCAGAAACAAAGTTGCGGGTCTCTGGAAAGGTTCAAGCATCTATGCAAGTGGAATGCCTTTCATGGACTGCGAGACAGTAAAGCGAGGCGCTCTTCTGTCACATAGGGAAGGCCATTGCAGACCTTGCACCATATTTCAGTACTAAGTTAATATGCAAAATCAAATCATTCTAGCGGGTTTTAAGATTTCCATCACTCTCAGAATCCAGTTATGAAGTCAAGGCCAGGGTTTCGGTGCCAGACCAGTGCTTAATTTGAACTGGTGGTTGCAGGTGAGGCCCATCGGTACTCATTTTTGGGCACTGGCGCTTAGTTTTTTAATCAACAGAATTTGACCCAGAGCAAATGAGAGAAAAACAAAAAAGGGAGAAAGACGGAAAAACAGTGAAAAACTGCGAAAGCAATGATGAAAAAGAACCTCCAAGAGTGAGAAAGCGGCAGGGAGTGTGATGTTGGATGAAAGAGGCATGAGGTGGAATCAAGACTACGAGGCTTTGGGATTCAGCACGCCCAATAGTAGTAGCAATTTGGGCCTCAGCACCATTTCTTTTACAAATTAAGCACTGTGCCAGAGTTAACAAACCAGTGCAAACCATGACCCAGTGATTAATTTCATAAGATGCAATGCCTGCAAAGTTTAGATTTTTTACATATTTAAAATAACTTTACAAAACGAAAACACATCGGAACTGTGTTACAAATGGGGCTGGGATTGCACGGGAGCCCTATACATATGGTAAAGTCAGAAAATGAAAATTTAACTGCGAGCTTAAGCACATAAGGAATGCGTTAAATGCATAACTAGAGCACGAGAGGTGTGCACATGCATTGTCTGGCGCACAGTTATGGTCTCACACTCACAAAAGAGGCAGAGTTCGGCAAAAATACATGCAAAAAAGTAAGACATTTGTGGAACAAAAATCCATCACTGAAAGACGGTATTTTATCCTATTTACCATAAAATAGCAGATTTTGACTGACAGCAACGCAATTGTGAAATTTTGAGTCTCAACCACATGTTCACTGTCCAAACTAATGCAAGGCAAATTCATCAACGCAGGTACTTACAAGAAGTAGTTTATTTTTATCAGAGAGTTTCACCACTTCAGCCTGAAGTCTTTTACACTCTTCCATTAGCTTCTTTGTTTCTGTGTCATCCAGTGCGGCCGGGTGTTTTGCATGTAAATGGTGCGTTTTGTTAGCTTCCTCTTTGTGATGAGAATGCTAGGAATAATTTATGAAATGTTTAATTCCAACCACATCCTACAATAATCACAAAAACGTTAAAAAAAAATGTTTGCATGCAAACCAAATATCGTATTCCACAAACACCTTACGATCACCTTGCTGCATCCCAACTCTGCACTGCAACATAAGGATTGACATTGGTACCACTACCAGCTTCTTATTTGCAAGCAACCAACTAATTAGCCCCACAGAATTATGTTTTAATCTAGTTGTGACAGCTAAATTTTGATGCTTCATCAACCGCAGCAAAGAAGAAATGTAATACTTTCACGATTGAACGAAGCCCTTACTGTTCAAAATTAACATATCAAATATGCACCAGACAAAACATTTATCATTGATCTGATTAAAATAAAAATTACCTTTATGGTCATTCAGATAGGTTTACTCCTCTTCGCGGTCATTATAGTAACTTTTAGAATCTGCCTTATTACCTGAATGCCGATGCCTCAGAGTCAGAAACAACTTCAACAAGATATTCCCAGGGAACAAAGCAGATGTTTCGATTTACCTGAAATCACTCTATACTGGTTCATTACCAACCATTCCCACCAAATTCCAAGACGTTTTTCCTACATGTACACTCAGGCAGGGCAGTTGCGATAGCACGAGAGGATAGACTGAAGAAACCCGAAACCCTCCCAATTTGTGCCTCAATCTTTCAGGATAGGAACACATTCATAAAAACGTCATCCCGCCTGGACAGCAGATCAAGAGGTCTTATGGTATTCTAACTTTGCCTGACAACTAGCGAATTAAAGGTAGTCAACGGTGGCACAGTATTACGAATATCTGTGCAGAAATTGAAAATAGGCGGGCAGCAGCAGCAAGGATATTTCGTTCAGTGCTTAAAGATGCCTATCTCATGGTTCCAGTATCTAGGAAGTCTTGTCCGCATAATAAACATTGCAGGAGGGGAGTGAATCCACTGGAACCAGCACTTCTATACAGCACAAGTTTTCAAAGTCATCCAAAAGTTTGAGGAAGGCACTCAATTTATCACCTTCACAAGAACAGCAGAGGTTTGATCCCGCAGGCCCAATTTTACTCCGAGACTCAGCCCTCAAAGACAAAACCACCACCTCGTGGGGAAAAAGGAAAACTGGAGGTAAGAGCTTACTACAAGGGTGAGAACACTGCGCTGTGACTATATCTTAGATCAGTATTTCCCAAAGACGTGAGCTGATTTTTGGTGGTCGGGAAAGTCAGAGCAATAAATAAAGATGCCTTCAAATTCTTTGTTTAATTTGTCACATTTGGTGATTCAAAGACAGAGGTTACATGGCAGGCTGCTTTATTATTTTAATATGGGGATTGGGGTGTTTACTTTTCATTCTATGACTGCAAAGTGAGAAGAGTTTTTTAAGTGAATTATGTGACAATGTAGGATGTTGGTTTTTGCAATACACAACAAAATGTAAATACTTGTGAATGAACTGTATGCATCCAGCAGTTAGGAAAGCAAAAATGAAGAACTTTATTTCTAATTCTGAAGCGTGCTGGATAAAGATTAATAGGATCAAAACAAAACAAGACACTTGGCGATGCAAAAATAAAATATTCACAGATACAAGATTGACATCATTTGTGAGATAAAACTATATATATATATATATATATATATATATATATATATATATATATATATATATCAGTAAAATTGTACCTCTGTACAAATTTAGTGGCCATTTCAATGAAAAACCTGTCTGTAGATGACAATACGCCACCACACAATGCTTTAGTTAGATTCAAAAATTGCCTCGCCTGCTCTGCTGTCCATTAAAAGGAAGGTGGGTCCCAAACGTTTGTTGCTCTAAAAAGTGGGTTATGATTCTAAAAAGTTTGGAAATCACTTTTAGATGATCTAGGAAAAAATACCTCCCAAAAAGTGGAATGAGCTCAAATGTGCAAAGATACATGGAGCAAATGAAGAGCTCACAAGCCATTGGAGAAAGCGCTCAGATCTAGTCCAAACAGAAGAGAACAAGCATTTGCAATGCAGTAGGTCTCGCATTTGTTAAAGTTAGATCTGTTGGTGTTGAAAATGTTTTTCACTTTTGTTTTTTTATTTGCAGTGGAGTAATTATATTTGCATAGCTTTATTGCCATTGGTATAAAAAGCAAAAGTCAAAAAAATTAATTTTCAAAGCCAACAGCTCAAACTAAGAAATGGAAGACCTATTGCATTACAAATGCTTATTTACCTAGCTATGTTGCAGTGTGCAGTAACATATGTGGCCAAAATAGGTCCCATGGACCTCTTCTGGCCACATTTGGTACTGCACTCTGCAAAGTTGGAGTTATTGGCATTATAAATGCCAATGATTGTTACCTAGCCATGTTGCAATGTGGAGTACCATATGTGTCCAAAAGAGGTCCCCTGGGACCTCTTTTGGCCACATATGGTATTGCACATGGCAACATGGCTAGGTAAACAAGCATGTGCAAGCCTACAAAATGACACAAACTCCTCTTCTTACAACTGTCTACTTTACCCAGTCTATTGTGCGTAGCCAGTTCTCGTACGTGCTACTCACAAGGGACCAGCATGTAGAGCGACCCGAAAGCGCACAGGTAGATCCTGGCTAGCGAGGCTAAAAACATTCGCCGGGGAAGCCTGGTACCTACTATGGTAGGGGGCAGAAGAAGGGAGCTCAGAAACACAAGCTCCTCTTCCACAGGACAGCCAACGTGCCACGCTTGGAGTCGGCCGCAGGGCAGATGTGGTGGGTTGGTGCTGCAAAAACAGTTTGAAAACATAACAAAAACCCTAACAATCTTTAAAGTAGATTTCCAAATGCAGCATTGTATTGCTGGCTCACTGGCTGCCTCGTCTCTTTTGAAATTTGAGCACAGTGGGAGGGCTGTATCCTGCAAGTCTGTGGAGGAACAGGGTGGGGAGGAGCAGGGAAACAGCTGTGGGATCAGACACCCTTCCAGTGCAGCTTTCAGAAACTAGCATGGTAAAGAGAAGTCCAGGAGGCTTTTAGCAGGCATCAATAGCTAGTATGAGGCACATTTATGCAAAAATAAAGGACATCACACAAATGCACTATTGATATAATAACTCACCAGTTGACGAAAGGCGAGCTGAGGGGAGGTCGGGTGCTGCGCTAAGTGCTCGGGCCTCACACAGGGGCACGAGAATTCTTAAAGGCGCACTACACAGAGATTTCACAGTACTATTAAAAAAATATTAACGGAATGCATGCCCCGTAACAAATGAAAGCCTGTGTCTGCTTTGGTCAGTGCCCGAACCATGCACTGGATAGGTTAATATCTATGAATGGCAGGATGGGAAATATGCAAGGGACCCGGCGAGCACAAGGGGGTGCGTCACCTATGGGGCTAATTAATGCATGAGTGGAGCAGTGTGGCAGATAAAGACAAGGTGTTTGTTGATACTGCTCAGTACTCGTTCCTAAATCCCAAATCAGCAGTCCCTTTGTCGGTTTGAAGACTGTCGAGAGAGCCATTTACCTGGGGATGTTGCAGCCATTCATCCGAGGTGGTGCTTGGGATGCCCAGGGAGTGAGGGTACCTTGTGTGAAAGGGGCTGTGGGGTCAGGCGGAGCAGCGCCCCACATCCTCCTCCACCCTCAGCGGGCGCGGACAGTTTGTAAAGTTAGGCACCCTACAGGTGGAGGAGCGCACGCTGCAGCCGCCACCTCTGCAGTCCCCTGGGCTAAGGAGGAAGCATAGGTGGCATGCCTCGCGTAGCAGGCTTGCTGCCGATTAGTGAAACAGAGAAGGGCAAATAAAGGCGTGCAGCCGCCATTGCCTGGTGCTCCGATGAAAAGAAAGGCACGCGGTCGCTATATTAAGCGTGCCACGCTGCCAAAAATAAAAAAAATTATGTAGCTGAAAAGGTGCAAGTTGGGCAAGCCGCGCATTTAGAAAGTAGGACGTGCAGCCACCATTACTTAAAAAAATATATAAAAGCGGGCGCCCTGTATAAACCTAAAGGGTGGCTCCTGGAGGAAGGACGGCGATAAGGAGCAGATAGCCAGCAGAGGAAAAGCGGCGATGTTGCAGGAAAGCACGTTGTGCGTGCAATACAAGAAACAAAATAGTGCTCACAGACTGTAAATAAAACATACCGAGTAACAACACAAGTAAAAAGGCAAGTCCTCATGGGAGGTTACAACAGTAGAAAAGGCGGTACTAAGGAGGGACTACTAAGCCTATTCACAAATCAAAAGCAACCACTTAGAAAGGACAGTAACAGGGGCTAATTGAAAAGATAGGTGGGAAATGGGCAGAGCTTCATGTCCATACCTGAATATAGCATGTCTCGAAGAGACAGCGCAAAAGCACTGCCTAGGCGAGACCTAAAAACAAGTGTAATGCTCGAACTGTAAATAACATTATCTCTATAGTACACCTTAAACGTCTACCAATTAAGAGATTTGGGCTGCTGAAATACCAGTAGGCCTTGCAAACTTATAAGGGGAAAATTTCATATTAAAACATGTGAGAAACATCACAAAAATAAAAATAAGGAGGAAACCAAAGTGGTCAACAAAGAAAAAATAAAATACAGCCTGTTTTGAATAAACTGTATAATCAAAGTCACCCTTTCTAAAGGAGGTTTAAAGGTAGAGGGAGACTCTGGAAATACATATACGGTCACAGGTTAAGTGGAGTCAGAAATTAATGGTTTTCTGAGCCACTGAAAATTTGACTGTTTTTGTAGTACTCAATGATAACACGGGAGTCCGTGTCTGCATCAGGCATGGGGTTTTTTGTTTTTTTTATAAGAGAAGGTGCAGACTTTGGCAGTGCTGGAGTAGTCACACAAATAGGTACGTACGTATATTATATCTCTTAGTTGAGGAACCAAAGATAGTCTGGCTCTCAAAGTGTTGTGGTAAAATTTAAGAACACGTGCTCTGGAATCTTGACTTGGATATGATAGGTCCTTGCTCAAATCTGGGAGGGTGTAACAGGTTTTTGGGTTGGTTCCAGTTGCCAGGCAAAAACTGCCAATAAAGGGTTAGAAGCTCCTTAACTGGTGATAGAAAACTCAGGTCAGTAGGGAGGAAAAATAGTTAAGTGTCAACCATCTGGTAATTTTTCTTGGATGAAAATTAAATGACCTCAAAATGACTTGGAATAAGGTTGTGTTTACAGCATTTTATACCAGGAAATTCAAACCAGAAATGATTACCGATGGCGCTACATTCTCCCAAAAAATCAGTATTTGGTATAAAATAGTGCTCGCCCCTCTTATTACTCTTCTCCTTATTTTTGTGCTTTTTCACTTAATGGTTCGGTACAGGTAGCATCTGGGACCTACCTGAATATCAAAGGGGTCAAACATCTGCCCTGCTCATTAGTATGGTTTCTTTAAGCAAGCCGACTGAGCAAACAGACTTTTTTAACCCATTTGCGGGTCCACACAGTGCTCGGGAAGCACCAGTAAACAGGATTTCAGCTCAACATACTGCTGAAGGAGTTTGGCACAAGATCAATATACCTCCTTTATGCAAGAGTCCTCGTGAGACTGACCATTCCCAGAGCGCTAGGAGTTTATTCAGAATGGTACAGAGGAATAAATACTCTGCTGTACTGCCTTCACAATCTGGTCAATGTAAAAAAGTAAGGAAATAACACAGCGATTCAAGTCTGACACCCACATCAAGGACAAGAGACTTCACTGACTTGGGGTGTGTGATTTTACAAAATGCTATCAAACTGTGTATGACATTTTTGTGCCACTATGAAGTCACGGGTCTGGTTCCTGTGCCAGTTGCTTTCTCACCAATGGCAGCAGTAACTTCCTCTTGGTTGAGTTAAGCATACAATCGGCAAGTACTCTCTTGGTAAAATGTCCCCACACACAATTCAACAGGAAGGCATTTTTTCACCAGGAAAAATCTGGAAAAAAACAATAACTGTCCCTTCCAGGAAGTCGAGACACTGAAAAAGCCCTGTCAAAATAAGAAAAAGCCCCAGAGAAGAGACTCCTATAGCTTTCTAACATGCAAGATTATAAACAGGTAGGGAACGTCCAACGTGGGAGCTCTTGTCGATGTTTAAGTTGAATTATCTTAAAGAAGCATTTTTCATCCTCTCTGTGGAGCAGGTAATCCCCAACAACTTGGCAAAAAGAGAGAGTATGACAAAAGAGTAGTTGCCATTAGTCTAAGATTATAAAATAAATTAAGAAAAAAAGAATGGCACACAACATGGAAAATGATATTAAGATCAATCCAAAAATTAAGGGTTAATGGGATCTACAGCTATGCAAGCTGGCAATGTATTACAGAAAATGTCTTAAAATGTCCCCAAGGAAGAAATAAACCTTAAACCCCTTTTAAGAGCAATCTTTGATGAATAGAAACTATAGTCAGAGACCATCTTTTAAGAGGCCCTTGCATGGTATAAAAAAAAAGAAAACCTGCAGATCTGACCAAGTAGGAAGCATATGGTTCCAGCTCGGGATTTTCACAGAATCTTAAAAGTTAGTACCCAACAATGAAAAGCTTCTAGCTTTACTAGAAATTGTACCTTCTAGAACCAGCAAGAGAACATGAAGGACCTTCTTTTAACTCTAAATCCAGCTAGAAGACAAGCCAGATGGGTGCAGGAACTCTACGCAGCCAGGACAAGGGATACCCACACAAGAACAGTTCAGGGATACTTCTTCCAACCCCTCAGGCTTATGATGGTGGTACTCAATACACTCTGGAGGGAGGCTAGTGGCAACGTGAAAAGGCCAAAGTGGAGTGGTTGGTCCCACAAAGGCTAAACAAGTTAATATAGACACGAGGAGAGTGTTTATTCTCTCCTGCGGGTTGATCCTGTGTAGCCCTCATATGGTCACCGAGGCTTAGGGCTTCTTGGGAGTATTCAGTGTCGGGGTTACTGAACTCCATGACCTAATTTCCCACACAGGCAAGGTCAGCTGAATGGCAAGTCAACAGATTTTCAGCAGGGTATCAGGTTATTCCCAGTCTTGAGGAAATGAAAAACACTTAATTTCACGTTCAGAAAGCACCAAAGCAGGATTCATGCAGGTCTATCATATTGCAGCTTTTCAAAGGACTGGAGGGGACTCCAGAATAAGTTCCTTTTAAAAAAAAAAAGTGCTATTAGTTTAGGTGGGGCTGGGTGTCCCTTCTTGGTTAGCGTAAGTGTTTTGCTCCAAGGACGCATGGCAAGGGTGGGTGCCCAAATCATGCCAAAGAAAAGTAGCCAAAGGGGCAGCTATGTTAGTAAACCTTGTAAATCATAACCCTTTTTTGTAAGAAGTGATGCAGAAAGGACTGCAATTGATTTTGTACGCAAAATCCATCCTCCACCATGGACATACCACTTGCACAAATAGATGTTGGCAATCAGCTACACTTAAACAAATGATGTACCAGTGATGATCACACACTTGAACATTTTGATGATCAGACGAGTAACCATAAATCCACTACCTTTGAGAACATGGACATTCATTAAACAACTTTTTTATTGATAAAATCGCCTCTATCAAAGCCAGTATCCCCACACATACCTCTCAAGAACTCCCCTTTCCTATGCCCAGGAATCCCTACTCCCTCGAATCTTTTCTGCCCATTGATACACAGACCTTTCACGATCTGCTGTCCAAAGCCAGATCTGGATCCCCCACGGACCATTGCCCACCACATGTCCTAATAGCCGCCTTCACCGCCTTTCCAGACCCTGTTCTCGCACTTCTGAACAACTCCTTATCCCAGGGCTGTGTCCCTAAAGCCTCCAAAGAGGCAATAGTGGTCCCCCTCCTAAAGAAACCTGGGGCTGACCCCCAGACGTTGTCAAATTACCGCCCCATCTCTTTGCTCCCGTACCTAGTCAAGGTGCTGGAGGCCCATGTGGCAAAATGTCTGTCCAACTTCATGGAACAAACTAACTTTCTTGACCCACACCAAGCTGGTTTTCGTCCAGCTCACTCCACGGAAACGGTGATACTAGTGGTACTGGACTCCCTACGGGAAAAGGCTGACAGAGGCACTCCTCAGGCCCTGGTGCTGTTAGACCTCTCGGCCGCCTTTGACACTGTCGACCATGGTATATTGGCGGCCGTGTCAGAGAGGTAGGCATCCAGGGCCCAGCCCTCAGCTGGATCAGCTCCTTCCTGAAAGACCGCTCCCAGGCAGTCCGTATTGGCCAGTTTACGGCCCCCAAATTAAAAACTACGTGTGGGGTCCCACAGGGCTCTTCGCTCTCCCCGCACCTGTTCAACCTTTACCTTCTCCCGCTGATCAGGTCTCTGAAGGAAAGTAAAGTGGTCACCTTCAATTATGCCGATGACCTACAACTATTGTTCACAATCGACAACTCTCCCCAGTCAATATCCGACTTTCTGTCCACCATGCAATTCATTCGTCACTGGATGGACCACAATCACCTAAAACTAAATCCAGGCAAGACCGAAATAGTCCTGACAAGTGGCGGTCGCAATCTGTGGGGCACACACTATTGGCCAAACGAATTAGGAACCCCCCCCGCCCCCCAATTCCCTCCTCAGTAAAAAGCCTTGGGGTCACTATAAACAATGACCTATCCCTAAAAACCCATGTAGGCTCTGATCTCCACCTGATTTTTTCAGCTGCGTAAAATCAGGAAGATAAGCAGGCTACTCACCCAAGCAGCTTTGATACAGGTCTTGATAGACATGGTCCTATCACGTCTAGACTACTCCAACGCAATCTATCTTGGTATAACACTCTGCCTTACAAAACGGCTACAGATGGTACAGAACCAAGCGGCAAGACTAATCTACAAACAACCCAGGTGGCAACCTGCCTCTCCCTCCTAAGGAAGCTGCACTGGCTTCCTATTCCCCAACGTTGCGCATTCAAAATTGGCTGTCTGGTGTTTAAATCCCTGAATGGCCGGAGCCCTAAATTCATAGACTGCCTCATATCACGCTACACCCCCTCACGCAACCTCCGCTCGGCTCATCTCCAACTTTTGATAGTCCCGACCTTCAAGCTGAAGCGCCAAGGGGGTTGTAGGTTTGCAACTCTGGCCCCCAGACTGTGGAATTCCATCCCCCTGGAAATCAGGACAAGCACTGATCTATTGAGATTCAGAAAATCCCTCAAAACTTGGCTGTACATCCAGGCCTACGAATAAACTGCTCCAGGTTCGGCATTTCCTAGTATCAGTGCCATGAAACCAACCAGTGTACGAGTGCTTTATAAAACCCTTTAAATAAATAAAAATAAATGCAATAGGTCTCGCATTTACGCGAGTTTAAGCTATTGGCATTGTAAATGACAATGCCTTTTATTTATGTTTTAAAAACCAAAACATAAATAAAAGGCACTGTCATTTACAATGCCAATAGCTCAAACTCGCGTAAATGCGAGACCTGGTGGTAATGGAAAATACTCAAACTTATAGAAGAAATGGTAAACCCACAGGAAAGTGCACTAGTGTAATTTAGTCGACTTTCCCGCAGGTTTCTAATCTGACACGCAGGGGGAACAAAGAGTTGCACATGGGAAGAAGAGAGGGGTGAGAGAGGGGGCAAGAAGCATTAACAAGAACAGAGCGAAACACTGGAGGGAGCCAATATGAGTGGACAGAGAGGGATAGAATTGTAAAAAAGTAAGCACTGCATTGGAAGACGAAAGATACATCCATACATCCCAACACCATTTGCACGAGGTGAGGGAGAGAGACTATTCTGGGCTGAGTCAAGCTGTAATTGACTAAGTCTCAATCCAATGAATAAAACAAAAAAAATCAAAAAGCCAATGGTTCAAAGGGGCGGTCCCAAAGCCCATTCTGTATATTGTAAGCAGAAGGTTGTTTGGCGGCTGTGCTGTTAACCCAGACATGAAATGGGCACCAATTCTGCATTTCCAGTGAGACAGCAGAACGCAGTAGTACCTAGAGGGTAAATTGAATAGGGCAGCGATATATAAATACGGCTACATGATCACTATCGCTCACTTAAAACAAAGTATCACTGTCCCACCATTTAACTCACCACTATAGATTTCACAATCTCGCTCACCACTATAGATTTCACAATCAAGTGCGTCCTGCACCAGGGGCTGCATTATTTTACAGAGTAAGAGACAAATGAGTACAGAGAAAAAGAAAAAAAAAGAAAAAGCGAGTACGAAAGAGGAGAAAAGAGACTATTGGACTGGAAGCAAAATGGCATAGAAAGAAAGGGCGCCAAACAAGTATGACAGAGGAGGGGAATACAGAAATAACGAAATCTACTGCAGAGAAGAATGTTAAGAGATTAAAAAAGATGCGTACAAGAGGCCAGACCGATAAAAATACATTTATCTTAAACAGAGACGAGAGTCGCAAAGGCTGTTAAGAATGTCTCCTGTTTCTCCCCGGGGTGGTCTGACGTTTTGTACAATATCAGAAAAGACAAGAGGGCTTGGCAGGCGTCCCCAGCTCCTTGGCAGAGTCTGCAACCCCCACAGTCCCCGGCCCGCCCACTCCCTAACTCTGCACAGGAGCCACACTGTGCGCTCCCAGTATCACCAGCGCCGGGATTTCGTGCCAGCTCATGTGCTGAGGAGATGCGGCCAAGGTCAGCGAGTTCATCCCAGTGAGCGGGAGTGGCGCGGGGGGAAGGTGAATCCGTCTGAACCCTGCAGCAGGAATGCACACGCGAGCATGTGTGCAGCGTGCAAACACTATCAGAACACGAGCTAATGGGTTGTTCGTAAACGTGTAGGCGAGAGCAGGCTTGGAAAATGCAGCATAACCAGAGCTTTAAGTGGGTCGGGTGAGTCCCTCGTGCTTCACTCAGGCCGGAAGTAATTAACAAGCGAAAGAGAAAGCACAGTAACCTGACCCACGAGGAATGCAGCTGCCACCCTGCGCGCCGCTGCTCGCTCCCGAGAGCAACACGCCGTGGGAGTGAACATTAAAAAAGAAGGTGGGACATGCGCCCGCCTTTAGCCATTTGCGCGCTTTCATTATTGAAAGACACACGCTAAAGTCAACCACATGTATCGGGGGGGGGGGGGAGAGACGCACACAAAGTACTTTAGAGTGCTTACAAGAAGCCTCGCAGAGCAGCGCATGCGCGCTGGCTCACGCTCGACCTAAAAAATACATGGGGAATAGAGCAGGTGGACCCTCAAACTGAGCCAAAAAGGAAATCTACATTGTATTGTACTGTAATTGCATTTATATAGCGCTTACTACCCCGTACGAGGCGTCAAAGCGCTTTTTCTGCAAGTAGCAATCTACTACGAAACCCATAAAGGATTAGTGGTGAATTAGTATAGTGAAATATGAAAGTAATTTTAGTGGTGGATAGGTTAGTCAGTTATTTGGATTGAGAAGGATAGAAGAGGGAAAAGGTTTGCATGTATATAGCGCTTGCTACCTCTGATGAGGTGTTGAAGCGTTTTTTCGGCAAGTAGCACGCTACTTCAGAACCCATAAAGGATTAGTGCTGAATTAGTATAGTGAAATATGAAAAAACATTTGAGTGGTGGACATGTTAGTCGGTTATTTGTATTGAAAAGGATAGTGGAGGAATAGAAGAGGGAAGGATTTAGAATTCTATGTCAGGACCGGAGGCTCTGATTTTGCTTTTCTTTCTACGCTTTAATCAATATATAAAACTCACAGCAGCCAGAAAAGCAACAATCATGTTTTTCTTCCAACAATATAGGGGAAAAAACTTTAAACCAACAAAAAAAAAAAATCAACAAAAGTCTGAACACAGACTACATTTCCCATAAGTCCAGAGGAGGCATTATACAATAAGTCCTTCCACAGTGTCCATTAAGTATAGATAGGTCCTCCATCTTAGTTGTCCCTCCTCTTGCTTCGCGCCAGTTAAGTCGTTTTTTTCTTGTTCTTGAGTTGTGTATTCTGTATTTAATGGTATTTGTCACCCCGGGGCACTGGTTCATTACGGAGAGTGCCGGGGGCTTGTATTGACATTTTAACCTGTTTATCTTGCAGATTCCCCGCGGCCGCGGGAGCGTTTTCCGCTCCTTACGCGGCCGCCTCCACTTCTGTGCGGTGCCTTTTGAGCACGCTAGGGGGTCTCTCTCGTCTCGCTGCGAAAGCTGCTACGTTCGAGAGCCTTGTCTCAGCTGCCACACCTGAACGCCCTGCAAGGTCGGTATTTCCCCATCGCTCAATCACTTTACGCCCCGGCGGGGGTCCGTAGTGCGGCTCAGCCGCGAAAATCATCACAGGCAGTTTTTTTGTGCACTTGGTATTGTTTGCGACGCGCTGGGTGGCAGTTAGGCCCGGTCAGCTTCCCTGAGGGCCGTGCGCGTCTGAGGAGGGTGCAGCCTCGATAGCGGTTTCCAACCGCGTGTAAACTAATTGCAGCCCTCAGGCCTGCCTACATTGCCTCTGGGTCCCCCAGGCTTCTATTAAAGGGAAGGTTCCCAGCTTTACATTTACGGAGTTTCTCCACCTGTCCTGCATAGAGCCTAACAGTAGTAATACAGGCTACAGTTTGCCAGCATGGGAGATGTATATGAAGAGGAGGAGGTCCAGGAGTACCTCCCCTACGACGATTTTTTCGATGCGGTCGATAATTCCATTTACCGGTGCGTCAATGAGGTCGTAGGGCCCATGGAGCAGCGCCTTTCCGACCGCATAGTTCAGGAAGGCGCCAAGTTGGCGCAAGCCCATTTGGTACCCCCAGCTCCAGCTGCAAACGCAACCCCCGGGGAGGATCCCCCTCCCCCTAAAAAATGCTATACTGAGGGTGGCCCGGGGGAGGCGCAGGGGGTGGACAAGGATGCATTCGAGCGCCTGAGGAGCGCTTTCCTGGCTCAGGGGCATGTTCCACCCCCTGCGCCACCTCCGGCCCTGACACCTATTGAGTCTCCCGCGCCAGCTTCGCAATCCCCTGACGGGGGCTCACCAGGGGACACAGATGAGGGGTCTTCGCGGTCTTGGCGCCCGGCCAGTACTTCCACCGCATTACCGCGGGATACTTCGGGCATGCTGGACCCGGATGAGATAATTTATCCTCGGTCGGCGGCTTGGACGCCTGGGGACAAAGTGGCTAAGTTCGTGGCCGGCCGGCTCCGCAAGCCCCTAGAGAAGGAAGCTAGAGGGTGTTTGAGGGCAGAGTGTCCAAGACCCTCTTTAGAGAATAAAGTGGCCTTCACCCCGGAGCTAGATTCCAAGATGGCCACTTTTTTGGCCAAATATATCAAAGATCCCCCAGAAAGGTATAGATCGCTCTTGGCGTTCTTGTCAAGACAAATTGTTAGATGCGATAGGCCCCCTAACAAAGATATTAGATATGGCGAAGGAGGCCAAGGTGACAGGTTCCGTCATATCTCCTGAAGTGTTATCCAATTGGGCCCAACGGGCTGTCATCTTTCTGGGCAATGCCAATTGTGCACCATCGACGGAACGCCGTCGATCCCTGCTCATTAAGTTAGACCCGAAACTGGGCGACTTGGCCTCTTCGGAAGCGGGGCCGGTGGTGCAAGGGGACCTCTTTGGAGACACCTTTGTTAAGGAACTGGGTAAATTTGTCTTAACGTTCACCTCCTTAGACAAGGCCCAGTCTAATATAAAGAGGGTCTTCCAGCCCAGTTTTTCCCAAGGGGCCGGTCGTGGCAGGGGCCGCTCGACCGGCCGTGGTGGCCAGCACAATCCCAACAGGGGACAAGGCTCCGGGCGGGGGCAGTATAACTCCACCGCCAACTACACTGATTTTTACCCCACCAGAGGACAGCGGTTCCGAGGACGTGGAGGTTTCAAACCTAATGCCGGCGGCAGTGGTTCCAACGGTGTTTTACCTGCGGCACAGCTCCCTATCGGGGGTTGGCTAGCAGCCTTCCAGAGTGCTTGGGCAGCTATAACAGACGCTTGGGTCTTGCAGACCATCCGAGGGTTCCAAATCGTATTTTACGATTCCCCTCGCCAACAAAGCTTCCCTCATCCCATTACTTTTTCCGTTGCCGATGCACAGCTGGTCGACGAGGTATCCACGCTGCTTCGCAAAGGAGCAATTTGTCGCTCAGCTCTGCATCCCAACGGTTTCCTCAGCAACATCTTTTTAGTGGACAAAACCGATGGGGGGCGGCGTCCGTTAATCAACCTCAAGGATGGTTGGTTTACCGGCACTTCAAGATGGAGGGAATTCACCTCCTCCGGGATGTCCTCTTGCCTGCAGACTGGATGCTCTGCTTGGACCTCAAGGATGCTTACTTGGTGGTTCCAATCCACCCGCCACATCGGCGGTTCCTGCAATTTTGTTGGCGGGGTCAGATTTACGAGTTCACCGCCCTTCCGTTCGGACTTCCTTCAGCACCCTGGTGCTTCACGAAAGTGCTCCATCCTGCGGTGGAGTTCCTTCGAAGCCAGGGCATCCGTATGATTGTTTACCTGGACGACATCCTGCTCATGGCGCAATGCCCCAGGAAGTTGGCCAATCAGTTACAGCAGACGGTGTCTCTCTTACAGGGGTTGGGCTTAATCATCAACGAGGACAAGTCAGTCCTCACCCCGGCTCAAAGTCTAGTCTTCCTCGGATGTGTCAGATTCCGCTCGGTCTTCCTTAAGCCTACCGTCTCGAAAGATGGCCAAAATTCGACACGAGTTGAGACAGACCATCTCCAAAACACAGACTTCTCCATCAGATTGCCCGGGTGGTGGGCCTCCTTTCCTCGTCCATCCAGGCAATCTTTCCGGGGCCCCTCCACTATCGAGCCCTTCAGCGCTTAAAGGCACACCATCTCAGGAGAGGCCTGTCATACGATCAGATGGCTCCTCTCTCGTCGGAGGTAAAGGAGGAAATGTCATGGTGGCTCACTCACATGGAAGCCTGGAACGGCCGAGCCATCTTCGGATCAGTCCCGGACCTAGTCAGAGTCAGACGCCAACAGGTCGGGGTGGGGCGCCCGCTGCGGGGAGTTCTCCACCGGCGGCGCTTGGTCATTAGACGAGCAGGCATTACACATCAATTGTTTGGAACTCCTAAAGCGGTCCTTCGCCGTTCGTTGCTGGACCAAGGACAGAGTGCGATCATGTATCCTGTTAAAGATGGACAATGTCTCAGCGGTCCGCTATGTCAACCACCTGGGAGGCCCTCGTTCCCGAGCTCTGGCGAATTTGGCAAAAGATTTCTGGGATTATTGCCTGGCTAACCACATATCCGTGACAGCGGAGTACTTACCGGGTCAGGCCAATCAGATCGCAGATTGGCACTCCAGACATCTGAGGGACTCCAGTCAGTGGAAACTGGACATTCACATTTTCAAGTGGTTGGTCGACCTATGGGGACCTTTTTCAGTGGATCTTTTCGCCTCCCGCCTAGATCACCAGCTCCCACGTTTTTTCAGCTGGAGGCCGGACCCGCTTGCGGAGGCCACGGATGCATTCCTTCAGGACTGGGGTCTGGAGAAGGGTTATGCTTTTCCCCCATTCACCATGATTGTGCGAGTGGCGGCCCAGATCCGTCGCCAGCGAGCGGAGGTGGTGATAATGGTGACACCGTATTGGAGGTCCCAAGTTTGGTTTCCAGTTCTTCTGGAACTTTCTTGGGATTCTCCAATCCTACTCCCCCGGTTTCCTCGCCTTCTTCTGAATCCGGACGAGGAGCAACATCACCTAGTCCTCCAGGGCTCTCTCCGTCTCATGGTGTGGTGACTTTCAGGCAACGTTGGTCGCTTCCAGGCCTTTCGAGATCGGCTGAGGTCCTCTTATCCAAAGCACGGGCTGACAGTACCTCAAAACGCTATCGCTCTGCCTGGTTTAAGTGGATGCGTTGGTGTCTTCGACGGGATTTGGATCCCGTGGTCGCAGGCGTCGTTCCAATTTTAAATTATCTGGCAGAATTGGCGACGAACAGCCTGGCGTACCGTTCTATTAACGCGGTGCGTTCTGCAATTTCGGCAGCTCATTGCCCGGTGGACGGTGCCCCGATTGGGGAGCATCCCTTAGTCTGTAGGCTTCTGCGGGGGATTAGTCTTTTGTTGCCCCCGGAACCGCGCTATTCCGTCCTATGGGACGTCAATTTAGTTTTGAATCTCTTCCTCTCTTGGCAACCCAATAAATATCTTTCTTTAAAAGAAATCTCGGCCAAGTTGGCCATGCTCTTGTGCCTAGTCTCCTGTCGGAGAGTTTCAGATGTTCACGCATTGGACATTTCGGCGAGGGTTCTCTCTCCGGACAGAGTGACGTTTACGGTGAGCCGCCGTACTAAAACATTGTCACGGACAATTTCCTACCCAGCCTTTTCGGATGCCCCCAAATTGTGTGTCGTGAATTGTCTCAAGGCATATGAAGATAGGACTGTAGAATTCCGCCCTCCGGGCGAACGACAACTTCTTATTGCCTTACGGAAACCGCACAAGGCAGTCTCCTCACCCACTATAGCCAGGTGCGTGCGGTGGGTCATGCAGGAGGCGGGCATTGACACGAAACAGTTCGGAGCTCACTCAACCAGAGATGCGATGGCTTCTAAAGCTTTTTCTCTGGGGGCCCGTTTGGAGGACCGAATGAGCGCTGCGGATTGGTCCTCGGATTCCACTTTTAAGCGGTTTTATTTCAAACCGGTTGTGGACGTCGCTCAGTTAGTGGTAAGTAAGCTTTGAACTAGCATAATCAGAGGCTCCGGTCCTGACATAGAATCGAAATTTGCCTAGCATCGTAACGGTAAGTTTCAATTCTATTAAGGACACGGAGGCGAGGATTATCCCTCCCAGGGCACGATGTAGTGCGAACCCACCCGTATAGGTGTAAGTAACACATTTCAGTCTTCTTGCTGTTTCCATCAGTGGTCAGACGTAGTGCTCATAGTTGTTTTTGTCATCGGATGCTTTGAGTTTGGAGTCAGAAGACGAGTTCTTGAGAAACCTTACGCTGTCTCTATTTGTTTTAGGGAACAACGTTGCCAAACAGGATCAGTAGACATGTGGCGTGACTCGCGCGAAGAAAGAGGAGCGACAACTAAGATGGAGGACCTATCTATACTTAATGGACACTGTGGAAGGACTTATTGTATAATGCCTCCTCTGGACTTATGGGAAATGTAGTCTGTGTTCAGACTTTTGTTGATTTTTTTTTTTTGTTGGTTTAAAGTTTTTTCCCCTATATTGTTGGAAGAAAAACATGATTGTTGCTTTCCTGGCTGCTGAGAGTTTTATATATTGATTAAAGCGTAGAAAGAAAAGCATAATCCTCGCCTCCGTGTCCTTAATAGAATTGAAACTTACCGTTCCGATGCTAGGCAAATTTCGATTCAGTTCTAGGAGGTGGTTTGGGATGAGAGAAAGGGAGGGGGAGGGGGGGCGGAGTCAGAGGGAAGGGTTTAGAAAGGCTCGTTTGGGAGATCTGAGTTGTAAAAAGAGGTATGAGATGATGCAAGGAGGGGTAGAGTAGGGAAGAGTCAAGGAAGGGTTATTTTGGGGATCATAGTAGTATGGGGTTTGGGATGAATGAGAGTCGAGGTAGAGGATTAATTGATAAAGTTATAGGGTGAGAAATAGGGTAGTACATTGGATATGCTGAATTAGAAGAAAAATAATACATATATGGATACATAAGTACATGGAAGGTATATATATGCATAAGGAAGGTAGTATATGTAGATTAAAGATGCATTTAATAAACTCTGGCTTTCAAGTGTTGTACATTAAATTAATTTGTTTTTATTTTTTGTAATTCAAAGGTGAAGCGATTGTAGATAGTTATGATAAAAGATTTACTTATTTATGCAGTCTCATACATGTTAAAACATAGAATAATGTAACTATCAGTAATATGTACATTTGTTAAGTAGAACTAACGAATATCTATATTTTTAAAAACTATTATACACGTTTATACAAAGCAATCCACATACATAGGTACATATCTATAGCCCAAATAAATGCTTATATACAGAGGGATATGCTGTATATTTCTGTTTGCATATAGTGATTATGTGGAGAAGAGCCAATTCTTGAGTATTTTTCTGAAGATAAGGTGATTATCTCATCTTCAGTGTAGAAATTTGGTACGGGAGGTGCAGGCAGTTGCTTTACTGTCACTTATGCCCAGTTCTACTGGGGTCGATGATTTTCTTTCATAGACATTCCCAACTCAAGGAGTACACAGCAGGGGTGCCAAACACGCCGACGATTACTATTCTCTGTGGCATTAACAGCCCATTTACAAAATATTAAGCCAATGGGAAACACAACATTTCATCATTGAGAAAATGGGTTTGGCAAATATGCAAGTTTAGAATTAGAAATACATTGATTAATGGACAATGATGGCTCTTAAATTTCATGGAGTTCCTGATATCCACAGCCATAGAATTAAATGTATTTTTGTGCACCTGTTTATCCATGTCAGATTTGAAAAATAATAAGCCAAGAGGAAAAAAGGGTCCAATGAGCTTTGCACTGAAAGTGTTCATAACCAAAGTTGCTTCTTGTGAGCCGATTTAGGCCGGGTAGGAGGCGTCAATAAAAACTTGCAAAGGAGCTGTGAGGGTTGCATACTATTGTTAAGGAAGAAATGGATACTTGTAGACCTGGTTGTAACTAGGAAAACTCTTAATTGAAGTCATAAACTTTAGAATAATTCCTCCCTGCGTGCCTGGCTCTGGTACACTTTGTCAACATTTTCAGACTAGGTGCGAATTCCCATATGTCCGTATGATGTGTAGCACCCTTCAGGAGCCTATCAAAGGCAAGATTAAACAGAAATTGAGACTGCCAATCTCCAGAAATTCCTCTTTCACAACTACACTGAAGCATCTACAGTGCACAATGCAGAGTACAAGTTATTAATGAGGGGAAAATACAGTCTGATAGGCTTATATTAATTAAGCTTCTGAGAGAGTCTTGTTGCCTTAAACCTCCAGGAGCTTCCACTACTTGGGATCCTTTGTATTGACAGTTGCTTCACAGAGTCAGTTCTTGAAGCAAGAGAAAGAAATTATGAAAATGAATCAATTGCTGATGGGAGCGCCATTTATGACTGACGAAGATTCCGATGATTTTGCTCCAGGACTATTAGTGAGTAACCATTTCTTGTGCATTGTATTATTCTTCATTGATAGTCCAACATTAGAATAGCAAGCTAAGAATCAAACCGGTCCATGGCTAGTGGGCAGAAGAAACCAGAGTTGCATGCAGAAGGAATAAATGTAAGATTTGTTCTGAGAGGTGATACGATTACCCAGAGATTTCTCAGGGAAGCCTAACTATTCGAGTCAGCCTTTATTTCGGAGTCAAGGCACTAATGTCTTGTTCCAAGTAGCAGCCTTGCATATACCTACTAGTGGGTTATTTCTAGGTCTAGCTGTAGTGGCTGTCTTGTGCCTAGTGAAATGGGATTTTCTTTTTCCAGGCAGACGTTTATAAGCCAAATGGTAACATAAAACTACAGGCCAGAATTAAACAGGCGGTCAATTGTTTGCAGGTAGCCAAACCTTGACAAACATACTTTTAATTGATAAATAGTCATTTGGACTTGTGAAGTCTTTCTTTTGTCAAGATAAAAATTGCAGCACTGTTCTAACATCCAATGAATAATGAAGAGAACATTACTCAAGTGCATGTGTTAGGAAAGGCATGTAATGTAATGGCCTGGTAAATATTGAATTCAGATATCACTTTAGGAAAGAAAGAGGGGTATGTCCTCATCACCAACATGTTAGTATGAAATACTGTGTGCAGTTCAACAGCTAAAAAAAAAACTTGAATTTCACTTACGCACCCTACTTGCTGATCATATGGCATTCAGCAATACGTTCTTGCAAGAAAGATGCGGCAATGAAGCATTTTAAATAGGCTCATCTAGAGGGCCCTTTTATTTGGATAAGACCAGATTCAGTTCCCTTCCCAAAGAGGGGATGGCCTTCCGACTAGCAGGAACACTTTCTTCAGAGAGTTTGAAAAAATAAATCTGGTTTGGGGTTTTTTTGTAAGATGTGATTGCAGCAAGGTTGACTTTGACAAAAGAAAATTGGATTGTGGATTGAGTCAAATGTAAAAAAATATATATGGAGAGATGACATCCTCCTGGCAATTTAAAGGGTTATGTCCATTGTTCTGGCACATATGCAGAATCTTTTTTATTTAAAAGAATAAAAAGCCCTGGTGGACGGCTGCTTGGCTTCCTTGAGGATGTTCATATGAGCTGGATGAAGATTTTAATAGCCATATTGTTTGATCCCAGAAATTATGCTGCCAAATACAGTGCTCTTAAATTCAGATACATAATTTGCCCCTGAAACCTTGTCAATAAATTCGGTCTGTATGGCAACCTCTTGTGTGGCTGTGTGGACATCGGAGTATAATCATTGTCTCGGCCCATTTGGAGCTATCAGGATCACGGTCACTTGAGACTTGCAGATTTTCAAATTTACAGCTGGAATCAGTGGTATTAGAGGAAAGGCATAGAGTAATATCCTTGACCAGTTCAACAAAAGTGCATGGCCCAATGACTCTGAAATTCAGAATTCCAACTCTTGATTTTTAATTTTTTTTATTTTGCGATCTACCAATGGAGAACCCTACGCTTCAAAGATATGCTGCAAGACATGCTGACCGACACCCACTCCTGATTTTCTTCATAGAAGCAACTCAGTAAATCTGCTTGATGTTTGAGAGTACCTGGTACATGGACTGCCTTCAACTCAAGGCCTCTGGCTAAGGGACATAGGATAATCATCCAAGTCTCTATCGATAGGGGGTATTGATCTTGCGCCTCCCTGCTTATACAAATAATGCATGGTTATGTGACAGAAGGAAAGCCTTTAGAGCCACACAGACCGCTCTCAGCTCCTGCTAGTTGATATGATGAAAACTCAGTTCAACCAATGACCATGCACTGCCAAATGTCCTATATATCCCTGTTGTACATGGACATCAGGGTCTACTCTAGACACAGGAGTCTCAAGCCACGTAGGCAGGAGTCTCAAGCCACGTAGGCAGGAGTTTAGTTATTTTTTTAAATGTTAGGACCTTTGGTTATGGCAACCACAGCTAGGTCCTGACAGAGCTCCATCCTCCCAACTGTCCATTTCTCCTACCTACCAGCTACCCACTTGACACCAATATTCATTCACTCTCAGCATTCCTCACAGCAGCTCCTAGGAATGGACAGACAGGATACTGCACACCTCCCCTTGCTTACAAACAGCAAAACCAAGAACATCCATTCCCTTGCACATACAGTACAGCGACAATCATTCACAATCACCATCTCCAACCTGTCTAGATTACACATTCACTCAAAAACAACCTGTTAAACTCTCCAATATCCACACAGCCACATAAAGAAAACAAACAGCAGTCACAGAAACTCTGATGGGTCAAGACATGAGGCTCCCACACCTCATGTCAAACAAAGAAATGAAACAGCTAGGTTTTGACTACCATTGCACAACGGTCCAAGACATACAAGTCTTCCAACCTTCTTAGACATGAGGTCCTACCACCATGTCTGCGCACTCACAAAGATGCCTCACAACATTTATGTAAGCAGGACATGTAATCACCGATGCCCAGTCACATGAGAGCCAGGGCACGGAACCCACCTGCTTCCTTTAACAAAGGCATTCCGTCATTCCCAAGTCTATATATTCAAAGAACTAAAAAAAAAAAAAAAAAAAAAAAAAAAATGGTTAACCACGCAACCCTTCAACTAAAAGTCCCTTGATCAGACTTCAACAGAAAACCTGTCATCACAACTACACTCATACACAATATTCCCAAACATCCACCTCACTTTAGTACAGCAATAGAACCATTGACATCAGACCACGTCAACAAGTAAAAAAATAAAGTACCCCCTCCAACACACTAGAGCTACAAACACTACGATTCAAACAATACTGACTCCATTATATGCTAACCGAATAAAATGCACTCCAAGACAATCAAATGTACTGAGCCTCCTGTACCAAACTACTTTCCATTGTACAGAAGACTGGTATCAGAGTACACTCAGGCAAAATTTGTGGCCATTAACCGCAACACCATGGGGCACTACACCCCTCCCCCCACATTTTAACTGTACAGGGTACTTCCCTGTGCAACCTCCTGCGACATGGACATTTTCTCACATCACACACCATAGGGTACACCTCCATGCAACTTCTCACGAAAAGGCACTACTCTTATCCAATTTAGCACACCCTGATCATCAAACTGCTGTAGTTAGAGAGCAGGGTCTACATACAAGAGTCTTAAGTCACTCAGGTGGGAGGTAGGTTCTTTATTTCAGTTAGACCCTTAGGTTACAGCACCATCAGGTAGGTCCTGTTAGGGCTCCATCCTTGCTCCAAATGTTCTTATCTCTAGCTACCACTCTACATCACACATCAACATTCTATTACATCATTCACTCTCAACAATCCAGACACCAGCTCAGACATACAGGGATGCATCTGATACTCATATGAGAAGGGGAGTGCCTTTGAAGCAAGGCCTGTCTCTTGCACCACCATTAGAGAGAGTGGTTTGCTGGTACGGCCAACTGAAGCTGGTCATCACAGTTTTGTTTTTCTGACAATTGGTCCGCTTAGAACTGTTGCAGGGGTCTCATATGCATTCGTGCATTTTGAACAACGGGAATGCATTAAGCCGAGAAAGGAGCTTTGTCTGAATGTTTGTTTTGTGTTGCTCAACAGAATGTAACATTTGTCATGAATTGAGGACACTCTCCTCTGAAGCAAACACTTTTCCTTTGGTTGGGTCAACTTTTGATCGTAGATAAAACAAAATTTGAGCAGGCAATGACAACGATTTCTGATGATTGATGACTAGACTGCATAATGGAAATGAGAGCCACAACGTACCTCTGATACTTAACGTGATTTTTGCTAAACGGAAGTGAAAGTAGGCATCTTGCAATTCTACTATACAAATCCAACCTCCCCGTTTTATGTGGGGAAAACTTTGATGGAGAACAAACATTAGAAATGTCCCTTTTTTGATCCATTTGTTAGCAAATCATAGATCAAGAACTGGCTTAAACTCTGATTTCGGACTTCTCTTTTGGATGAGGAAATATCTCAAATACCTTGCCATGTTTGAGGGACTGGAACAGGCTCCATTAAGCAATTCGGCAATACACAGACACTTATTTTCTCAAGATGGATATCTTGTGCTTAAAGGTTAGTTTCAGAGGTATAGGCAGTGGGTATGCTTTGAAACCAAGTTCACATCTATGTCTTACAACATGCAGCACCCACTTGTCTGTTATACTTTCCCACAGGGAAGAGGAGTGGGCCTAACGGCTAGGGCGGTCAACCTCAAATCTGGGGAACCGGGTTAGAGTCTCGGCAAGGACGGGCAACATCCTGCGATTCTGGGCAAATCGCTTAATCTCCCTGTGCCTAAAAAAAAAAAAATGAATGTGTCCTCATGTAACGCAACTGGTGCTTGTGTAAAGCGCTCGGATACCCGATACCTTCGGGTCAAGTTCGAGCTATATAAAACTCCGTAAAAAAAATTAAATAAAACTATTCAGGATGGTCTTATACTGCTCTTACCCCCCGGAGTGGCAAATGAAAGGAGAAGAGGGGGTATATTAAACTATCACTGACTGTTGCCAGGGGAAGGTCATCGAGTTGTTAGAAGACAGTGTTCGCGTTGATTTGGCCTTGGAACACTTCCTTTGGTACTGTTATCTCTGCCCTCGTCACTGATTTTCTTGCTATTCGTGTGGGCCATGAGGGAACTGAACCCTGTGAGGGCAAGTGTCATATCTCTGCTCTTGAAATGAGGCCTGAACATCTTTTTTTCAAGCCCTCCTGTATTCCTGGTCTCCGCCATACTCATTTTTACCATCTCCTCCATATGCTAACTAAACAAGGAGCAACCTAAGAAAGGGATAGTCAAGTTCATGAGCTTGGTATCAGGCTTGAGTAGTCAGGCGCAAGAAACTAAGTGCTATTACATGGCAATTAACCTGTTGCCCCCAACTCAGCAGTGTCTGTGGCAATGATGACTTGGTTTGAAGACCAAGGAGCCTTCCCTGACCATCTCCTCAAAGTCTATTGTCGGTGACAGCAGCTCCATGAAGAATTTCACAGGTTTCCTGTCATATTTCGGAAGTAGAGCGATTAAGCTTTAATTTTTTAAGCATGTTGATCCAGTGCCACATCTTACTTCCTGTTCGCTTTCTTTCTTGCGGCAGTTGAGGGGGGTAGTTTCAGAGGCCAAGGCATGCTTTTGCCCGACTGAAGTCACTATTACAGAGTCCAGCTTTGGATCAGACCTCAAGAAATCCGGATCCTGATGAGATGGTCTGTACTTCAGTAGGAGTGGAGTTGCCAACTTCACCACTGAGCATGGGTAAGACATTTTATTTGGTTCATTTTAGAAGCCCAGGTACACGAGCAGGAGAGATCGTGATGATGCCCTCAGACAATGCCCTCAATTGTAGGTTCTCCATGATAGTAGCCACTGCAGCATGTGGTATGTTTAATTCTAAAGCATCTGTGACCAGTACCGCAGGGAAGTTTGTGATGTCATCCACTGGTGATAATCTCCCGAGAGAGAAGCTGCAGCACATGTAGGAGTGTACGAAAAGGGAAGGTCATTGCATCAGAATGAGACCAGCATGGAGACGCAGAAGGAGATCTGCGTTGTCTGTGCCTTTCAAGAGTGCACAGAGAGCTCTTTTTTCCCCCGGAGAGGGACGGCACATGAGGCTGAGTATCTGACGCTGGGGGCTCTCTAGGTGTCCCCGCCAATTTTGTGATGGACCCTAGACGATGGGCAAAAAACATTCTTGGAGGTGAAGGTAAATTTAATGGCCTCAGCGAGATCTGCAATGGATCATCAGCAGGGATGATAAAGTGTATAACACCCAAAAGCTGCATCACAGGCTCTACAGGAGTCATACGCAACTCTCTTCCTAGTAGTTGGAGACATGGACGACACTGAGAACTTTAACGTTGATCATGGCGATGTGGATTCCAGTGCTGGAAACTGCAGGGGCGACACGGAGTAAACCATCTGTATTGTCAGCGAAGGAGACGCATTCATGTGCTTTGAGAGCTTCAACATCAATGGCGAAGGTGTCGCTGTCAGTCTGGAGACTCTCGCTGTCTAGGATTAAGAAGACCTTGGTGGCGTTGAATTCGGGGCACTGCCCTGTCCTGGATCCGGTCCTTCCTGGAGAACCGTTCACAACAAGTTTTTCTGTGCCCCTTTGTCTCCTCCCAGAAGCCCCTTTTATGTGTGGTTCCCCAGGGATCGGCATAGAGTCCTCTACTCTTTAATGTATACCTCTCCCCACTTGCAACTTTAGTTGAGACTCTCAGGATGAAAGTGATCTTCAACGCTGAGGACACCCAGCTGTTGTTCTCTTTCAAATAACAATCGGAGGCTGCTTTTGCCAACTTTATGACCAAAAATTGCCTAAAGTGGAACTCAGAGAAAGCGGAGGTGCTCTTCTTCAATCAACTGGTCCCGCCACCTTCTAAGCTCTGGTGGCCACAGGAACTGAATCCCCCACCTGAGCCAGTAGACTCAATGAGAAATCGGGGGTTTAAATTCGATAATGATCTCTCTTGCAAGACCCAGATTCTTCAAGTCTCCTCCTATTGCTTCTGGAAATTGCGAGCTTTGAGGAAGCTCCTCCACTTCCTCCTGCTGGACTGTAGGAGGACAACAGTTCATGCCTTGGTCACATCTCGACTGGACTACGCAAATAGTCTCTACTTGGGACTTCCAGCATATCTGATCCGCAGACTCCAAATGGTTCAGAACGCTGCGGCCAGATTGATCTGTAAGGTGGCTTACCGCCACTCCATTTCTCCCCATCTGAAGAGCCTTCACTGGCTGCCCGTCAGTAGGAGAATTGAATTTAAGACGCTTACCCTGGCTTACAGAGCCACTAGGGGTCGAAGTCCGGCATACCTGAGAGTTAGATTGCAAAGCTACCAACACGACCGGGCCCTGAGTTCTCACCACATTAAGTTTCTCACTACTCCCCGCTTTCGTAAGACTAGGGTAGGCAGCAGAGCATTTGCGGTCAGAACCGTGAAGCTCTGGAATGCCATGCCTTTTCCTCTTCGAATGACGGAACCAGAATCAGCCTTCTGGAGAGATCTAAAAACCTGGCTCTTCAACCGTACCTAGTCCTTCTGAGTGCCTCTTTGTGATTCGACTGCCTTAGCGCCGGGACACCTCCGTGGGAGGTAGCTGCGCGCTCTATAAAATAAAAGCAACCATTGTACCAGTCTTTGACGGTGAGCATGTTGGAACAAATGCCTTTGTTGGGGGTCATCATTGTTTTCCTCCAACCAGGAATTTCAGTATCTTGCACCTTTCCTCCACTCCCTCTCTCCATCTCCATCCATGGGAGTCTTTATGAGGTGCTGGCTCATTCTCAGCAAGCTGCACAGTTAGAAGTATTTTCAGGCTTTTACTTTTTTCCTCCTCCACCCTCAGATCTACACGTTTGCCTCTTAGCCTGAGGCCTTCTCAGTCTTTTAAAGTGCTCTTACACATTTCTGTGCAAAGTTAACCTCCCTTCATTGAATGTGAAAAGGAAGAAACACCACACACACACCCCTTGTATAAGCCAGAAGCCACCTTCTTTCTCTTACAGGATGGGTATTTTCAAAGAGATAAGGCACTCTGACAGGAAAACCCCTGCAGAAATTAGAAAAAATAAGTTCAGTCGGGAGGGAGATGTTTTAAAAAAACAAAATAAAACAAGTGAAGATGAAAAATGTAAAAATTGGCAGAAATTTCTCAGAAAAACCCAAGTACGAAACACCTAATGTGTTATAGGATGACTACACAAGCCACAAAAAAGGACTGTAAGGCCAGTACAAAGCATGGCTAGTGGAAGCTCCTGAAGTCTTTAGGAAATAGGACACTCTCAAGCTTATTTAATGTAAACCTATCAGGTTGCGCTTTTCCCTAAATGTTAGTCAGGTATCCTACGTTTTGCACTGTAGATGCTGCAATGCAGCCATGAAAGAGGACTTTCTGGAGTTTTCCAATCTAAATTTCAGAAAAACTCACCCCATCTGTGAAATATTGAAAAATATGTAGTGTTGCGGGATCCACGCGCACCGCAGAGAATTATTCTAATGTATGACTATCAATGAAGATCCTACAATGCAGAAACTTCTTTTCATAAGAGGAAGTTTCCATTTTAAACTATTTGTTTGTAACAAAGTTTGTGCTACATCAAAAGTGTAGCAAGTGCTGAGGGTGCATTTGAACTATAGTCTGAGACAATTCTGAGACAATGTTCTTTTCCTTGCTTTTCTCTCAGCATTATTTGCTGCTAGTTTAAAAAGTACATGAGCACCCGGATGTATACAGAGATAAAGTTAAAGGAGGCAACTGAGGAACAAATTACAAAGCAAGGAAACAGTTGAGGGTGACTGGTGGGATGGGCGTTACAACTCCAGCCACTCTGGACGGAGTAGTCAATCATAATTTGCATAAATAAAGAAAAACCAAACTCTAACTGAACCATATACATACATAGTTCATATTACTGAAATTATGCACACATTGTAATTCCCTGGATATCAACTACATAGCATCAATTTGGCAATCAAATTTTAGGTCCTGTACAGCAAACATAAAAGAGGAAGGCTAAGGTCACTTAGCCCTAACCTTCACTTGTTTCATTGCCCTTGCCCATTAAAATGTTTGACCTCTTTAAGAAGGGCAGTGATATGGTCTTGTATTCAAATCTCGCCATTGGGGGGACCACCGGCTTTGGCTTGTGACTGAACATCTTGTTTCTTATGCTGATAAAATTCACTTAATTTATCTATGCCCAAAAATGTAAGTACGTAAAATGCAACTGTGTAATTTTACCATTAGGAAAATAGTGTACATGTATGGTATTCATGCACTGTTAGCCAACAAAAACACCCGTCTCTAAAAAAGAACACTCAAGTATCTTTGCTTTATAAAACAGCACATAAATTAACAAGTCTTCTGGAACAATGTATCCTAGACCGCGGAGACAGAAGCATAAGTGTATGGCTCTCCACAAAGACCACATACAAACAATCAAGCAGGTGATGATTTGGACCGGCTTTGCAACCCCAGCACGTGGACACCTCAATAATTAAGTCAGGCAAGAATTCCTCTCCATAATTTTACATTCAAGAGCAAAATGTGAGATCATCAGGAAGTGGATCATGCATCAGAACTAGGATACAAAATACTCCAGAAAATCTATAACTGAATGACTGCAAAATCAATTCAGGATTTTGGAACGGCCAACTCAAAGTTCAAAACTCAAACCTATTAAGATACTGTGAAATGTTCACAAACAAATTCCCTCAAGTATCATCAAGCTTTACCAGATTAGTAAAGAGGGGGGCAAAATTCCCCTGTCAATACGAGAGACAAACTCTTACAGGAATAATTTGACTGCTGCTACTACGAGTTTCACGCGGTCCAATATTACAGGATAGACGTGACCACCCAAGGATAATTCTGGATGACTCTTGATTAAATGAAAAATTTAGAAGTTTATTTTGTGTGTGCAATTTGTCACATCTGGTTAGATTTATCTACTGTGGAAGGAGTGAGGACTAGACCGAGGTCAGATACGTCTTAATATGTAAAATAGGACCATGAAGAGGGTGTACTAGTTTTCACATAACTGTATACAATCTTCTAAAATTCACTCAACAGCCACAATTCAGGTATGGCATTTCATTTCTCCCTACCTGACCTTGCACTATGTAAATACACAATGCATATAGTCACAGCAATGGAGAGAACAGAATTAAAATAAATTAACTCAGTAAGCACGTAATTTAGTAAGGTATAGTTGGATATTTTCTTAATATTTGATCAGAGAAATTAGAACTTCTCACCAGTTAAAACAAAATCTGAAACTGTGCAACATTTTTAATTGTTTACTTACGTGTTCAACGGGCATTTCAAACACGCATCTTAACTTGGAGTCCATAAGTTCATCGTGTTTTGCATCTTTATACTAAGGAAAAATAGTAGATTTTTTTTGTTTTAGTAGTAGCTCATAACCGCACAAAGTTTACTCATTGGAAAATATTAGTTACTTACCTGTAATTCCAGTTCTCCAGCATTGCCATTTTTCATATATTCACATGCTTGAATTATTTCCTTATCAGGCTGGGAATGGCCAGTAACTTTCAATAGCAATAAACACTGTTAAAATGGCCAACAGCCTCAAAAACAGTTATTATACCTACGGAAAAAACACTGCTATCAAAATAACCAGTCTCATATCAGGGGAGGAGGGGCTGTTCATGAATTCAGCAAAAATCCTATGAAGGAGAACCTGTGCTATAGGGGAGAAAGCAAATGTTATGTAGCCTGTAAGCATCCGTTTGTGGCATGAAGTGCTGTAGATTCACATACTGTGCATACTCCTGCAATCTAGTGTTGGCCAAGACGTGTACAACTTGTTTTTCTTTGAAAAAGTATTTTTGAGTCATGAGGTATAGTGACTCTACCGATCTCTGTTAATGAGCATGGGCATCAGCTCCATTGCTAGATATTTTTTTCAGCACGGAGGGCAAAAATGTAGATGAACATAGAGAATATAGAAGAGATGACTGTAGGAAGCTGGCTCTGTATATACTATACCAAAGTAAGGTATAGTGTGCACAGCGTCCAGTGGAACCCCAGAGGTAGGCAGAAGTAAAAGTAGATAGTACCTTACTCTCCATTTGTGGTAGTGTGGGCGAGCAGTAAGGCTTTATCAGAGGGTAGTGTTATGCATTTATTGTACACACTCAGGCAAGGAATGATGTCACACACTCAAAGACTGAACTCAGACCAATTTGTTTGTATAAAAATATTATTTAGTTGTATTTTATTTTCTAGAACCAAGCCAGGCCTGGTACAGGTAAGTGTAATTATACTTTGCAAGAATGATGCATTTAAATACAGTTTAAATGCAGTTAAATGCAATTGGATTGATTACAGGTAAGTCGTTTGTTTATAAAACAGTTAAAATTACTTTTCAGATTACTGGGTACGTTACTTTTCAGATCGCTTTTAAGTTACTTTTTCTACTGTGATATGCCTAGATATCACACTGGGACATTTCCTAGAAAAAAGGTAAGGAAATCAGTTTTTGTACATATGCAGTTTCCTAAGGTTTCATACAAACCAACTCCACACTTAAAACAATTTTCACAAGAAAGCAGTCAATGCAGTCCTATGGGAGAAAACAATGTTATCTGTTTAACGGTAAGTACTTCGGTTTGGGAGCTGGTTTTCTGGGGTTAGAACCAGGGTTCCCCAGGGTCAAGGATGCACTCTCGCTAGGGCTGCAGAGTGCTGAGGCCCAATGTTATCCAATGGGGGATAGGGGGCCTCCGGTTGGTGGCTGCTCACTGGCACGCTACTTGGATGTGGGAGCAAAGCTCCTAGGGTTTAGATCAGGGCAAAGGGGGATCAGAGTTAGCACACAAGGTGCACCCACAGCGGCACAGGAGCGGCTGGGTACAGGGTGCTGTTTTGGCATCGGGTGCCCTGTTTTCAATGGGGATTGCCGGTTTTGATTTTTAGCTGCAGGCTCAGTCCAGGAAGTCTTGCAGGAGGAACAAACAGCTGGGCAGGTAAGTTGGAGGGTTCTGGGACGTAGGTGCACCTCAGGTCCTCTTCTCCAGGGCGGAGGGCTGCTGGATGCAGGTGTCTTGAGGTCGGATTTCACTTACCGGGTGTAGGAAAGTTCAGAACTTGGGTACATCCCAGATTGGATACTGGGGTACCTTCGTCAGTCCCTAGTATATGGTACCCATGTACCCAGGGCATAGGTACCCCAGAGGTCCTGCATGGGGTGAAGCATGTATTATGCCACCCATAGACCATTCAAATTGGAACTACAGGCCTGCCATTGCAGCCTGTGCAAGGTGGTGCATGCACCACTTACGATATAGGTTTACTATATCTAAGGGTCATTGCACTTAAAACCTATAAGTCACCCCTATAGCAGGCCTTTGCAATCCTGAAGGCAGGGTGCTTGGTTCTAAGTGAGAAGGTGCCCCTGCATGAGCAGGACACCCCTGCAGTTTACGGAGTCCATTCTCCCAGGTTGTCAGTGCCGCAGCCATATACTATATAGAGGGGCACAACGTAAACGAGCAATGACCATTTCAAAAACAGCTGCAACGAATCCTATCATGTATGGTACCAAACATGTTGGAATCCTACCCCCACACCGTAAACGGTGTGGGAGGTATGATTCCGAGCACTGGAAGAGCCCTCCGTTAGGCTCTCAGTGTCCCCGGTACCAGCCTTCTTGACCCGGACAGCACAAAATGGTTGCTGCTGACCAGAGAGACACTTCTGCCCTCCTGCTGCTGAGAAGCTCGAGCAGAGGAAGGTGGAACAATAGCCATCCTGTCACAAGGAGGTGTGACCCCCTCCCAGACGGATTTAGTCTATTAGGGCTGGGTGGGTGCGCTAGCCAGCACCAGAAAGTCTACAAGGGCACATTTGGTGTCCCTGTGCATAGTCCAGTTCAAACCAGTCCTGGGAGCCGTTGGCTCCCGCTCTGGTGCGAAACTGGACAAAGGACATGGGAGTAAACTCCCCCCTGTCCAGACCCTCCCCTGGGAGGGTCCCCTGAATTGTCCCAACCCTTTCCCTAGGGTACTTAAGGGCTTACCTGGGTGTAGGTCCCTAGATTCACCGTAGGATAAGATTCAGGTCAGACTCCATTGCACTTCTACTGTCTGGGCACTCTGGACTTCGCTGGACTTCGTTTGGGCCCGACTTAGTCTCCCTTCCAGTCTGTTGCATCGTCTGTGCCTGTGCATCATACAGGAACCTTCCAAGAACTGTGAAGCATTAAGGACAACCGAAGTAATCTCCCTTGGAGTGAAGGAGTCACTCCCCTGCATTCGCAGGCACCGCAACTATGTTGACCGGTCTGCAGATCCTGAGCTCCTCCAGACTCTGTGGGCTCTGCAATCCAGGTGGTGGTTTTCCACAGCTCCCGGGGCCTGCTCTACCCTCACCAAGTTTGAGGCCAGTAGTCCTCGTGGGGGTTGCAATAACTGAACCCCTGAGTACAGCGTTCACTTTGCAGTTCCAAAGGCTTGTTGTCATCTTTGCAAGAATATCTTTGGGCTCCAAGTAGCCCCAACCTCGAGCACCTCCAGTTATCAGAATCTTCAGCCACACCACATCGTGTGCATCATGGCCTGCATCTTTTGGTGAGCTGCTTCAGGTCCTCTCGCGACTCCAGTGCCTCCGGCCTGTGAGTCCGCTTGAGGGTCACATTAGTTTCCTTTGGGCTCCCCCGATTGCTCAGGGCCTGCCTTAACTTCCCTGCTCTTGGTGAGTCTCCTTGACCTTGCTGGTCCCAACTTTGTACCTTTTTGACTTCCTGCATGGGTTGCATTTGCTGAGGCTTGTTGGTGCTCCCGCCAGACACTGACCCCTCAGTACTCAACATCCTTCATGGGACAGCTCGTATCCGGCTCCTGGTCGTCCTCCGCGTCGCCTGGTCCCCACAGCTGCAGAGTCAAGGTCATTGACATCATCCCTGAAGCACCCGGCATCGGAGGGCATTCGTCTTCCAAGTCTCCTGGTCACCCCCGAGTGACAGACTGTCCCCTCTGCTTTCAGGTACTCCTCTTCAAGAATCCATGTTTGGAGACATTTTCTCCTCTTCCAGCAGCGGCACTTTCCTGAAGTCCTCCATTGGGTTCGACGGGGGTTTCCAACGCCACTTCACACCTATGCACCCGGCTTCCCTGGGATAGGTAACTTGGGTACCACTGTATCCACGGGTGGGGTGGCTCTCCAACCTTCTGTCTTCCATGGGGATTCTTCAGAGTCCACTGGGAAGGGTCCCTAATCTTTAAGAATCCAACTGCGACTTACACGTAGAGTTGTACGGAGCTCACGGTCGTTTTCCCACACCGCACGCGCCCTCCGTTGGGTCCCCATCTACTTACCTTGGGTGGTTCCTTGGGTCCCCAGTAATTCTACGTCCTCTAGACATTGTCCTGGTTCTTATACCACTTTCTTAGTATATGGTTTGGTCCCCCCCTGGGGCCAACTGTGTATTAGTGCTATTTACTGTGATTTCTTTGCTAAAGTATTGTGTGCTTTGGCTCTATCTCCGTGTGGGAGATACTGTAACGTACTAGATCGTGTTATATAATAAATACATATTTTATACAAACCTTGTGCGGGTCTTTTTCCTTCAATCTATACTACAAGATTGCATTCTGGTAAAACAAGCTGCTTTACACTCCTTCAAGACGTGAAGGCTGCTCTCGACAGCTACCACTTAGAGAGCTTTCTAAGGTTGCCTAAGACCTGTTAAATCACCATAAGGGTTGTCTGGACTGGTGCAAGGTGCCTACTTACATTAGTGGACATCATATACCAGGCCAGCTTCTCGCACCAGCCACTCGCGGTTGGGAGTCTCCGTGTAGAGGCTGCAGGCGACATCGGGGAGTCCTGGAAGGGTCAACCGATGATGGACTCGGACTCTGGAGTGCTGGGGAACCTCGCTGTGACTGGTGGGCCACTCCGATTCGGGCCATAGGCGTCGGGTGCAGTGGTGGTTTCAGGCGTGAGGTTTCTTTGTCCTCAGCAGGCTCTGAGTCTTTCTTTGATGTTTCTATTGAACAGAGCTGCTCTTCACACTTTGTTGAAGGCAGTCAGTCCTCCCTGGAGTTCTGGAGGTCGCTGGCTGAAGGACAAGGCGAATATTTTGGCGCAGGATCTCTGGAAAGTGCAGAAGGGTTGGTAGGGCTGGGGTCTCCTCTGCTGGGCGACTTCTTTAGTCCTTCTTCGGAGGTTGCAGGAATCTGTCTTCTTGGTTCCAGGCTGCCCCCTAAATACTGTATTTAGGGGGCGTTCAGTAAAGCAACTCCTGTGGGATCGGTCACATACGCAGATGCCAAAATGGAATGAGCCCAATGCAAGAAGACATTACACTCAGCAAGGACTTGTATATTCTGGCCACAATTGCATAGAATCTTCAGAGGTTTGAAGCCATTGGCTGTAGTTTTGAGATGCAGTCCACAGATGAAAATGCCTTTCTAAGCTGTGTGTCCAGGATTGCTCTCAGAAACTGAAGCCTTGTAGTGGGAGAGGTAGAGGATTCTTCCATGTTGAGTACCGGAATCAGATGGCGCAACAGGGTAATGCAGGCTTTTGACACAGGCTTCCTCTGCTGAGGGCACGCTCACCAGCCATTCGTCCAGATATGAGAATACCTGGTGGCCATGACTCTGAAGAAAAGCTGCCACCAGTGCTAGGCACATTGTAAATGTGTGTGGGGAAATATTTCAGGCCACATAGAACTGCTCTGAATTGACAGTGCCACCCTCAAGAATCTCAAATATTGTCTGTGACTTGGCTATATGAGGAAGCAGATGTAGGTGCCTTGTAGATCCAGGGAGGTGAGAAACTCTCCTTCCTGCAGCAGTCGAAAGATTTCTTAAAGGGTTACCATCTGAAAGCCCAGTTTTCTGGGGAATTTGTTGAATTTTGAGAAGTTCAAAATCGGTTGCCATCTCCCCAGTCTTCATTCTCACCAAAAAGAATCTGGAGTAGAAGCGGGCTTTGGGAACATTTTCTATCACTCTTGAGGAGGATGATTATGCACTCCCACTGCAGTTCTTGAAGATGCAAGTGATGTTCCTTTGCTGAAGGAATTCCAGCATGTGTCCAGATTCCTTAATTTGCAGTACTCAGTGGCCTGTCACAATTTTCCCCTATGCGGAGGCAAAGTGAGAGATCCTCTTCCCATGGCCTGATTGAGGGGGTGAGGGTTTGTGGCAAAGACCGCATTCAGAAGTCATGTATGGTCTGCTATCTTGAGGATGCTACTGTCTTTGTATGAAGGCCATTGATAAGTTTTTGCCCTCTGCCTGAGGTGTAACCATGATCATATTCTGACAGCTTGTAGGGATAATAATGTCTGCCCTGGCTGCCATACTAGTCTGAAGTACCTCTATAGTCCAGCAATCTTCTGCAAGCACAATAAGGTCAGTTGTAGTAGAAGGCTCCAAATGTATACGTGGTGTCTGTCAGTTTTTATCGAAAGCAAGGTGCCGTCAGCATGTTACCCAAAGAGTCTCAATGCCATGTCAAAGTGCATGTCTCGATTCTTGGACTGCACCTCAGAGTGGAAAGAGGGGCATGTAAATAACCTTGTCTTTCAAGTGATGCCTTTTCAACTAACTGGTTGAATCCTAAATTTGTGACATCCATGGACGCACCTATTATAGCTTCAGCAGCACTCACCAGTCCTATACCGGTGGCTTTGTTTTTGTTCTTTCAGTCCTCTGGGATGAGGTTGCTCTATGGAGAAAAGCTGTGCCACATCTGGTGGGAGCTTTGTCCCACAGCAGCTAAGATGTTGGCCGTCTTTAGCCTTTTGTCTAAGATTATCTTTGCGTTTCCAATTGCTGTCAGGGGGCGCAGATGCAGGTGTAACTGGGTCTTTGAACTTCCTTTGCACTGCAGCTGCAGTGACAGAATACAGCTTAGAACGACCAGTAATGCATGCATGCATTGATTTCGGTGGCCTGTTTTATTTACTGATGTGGAGTGATAGGTTGGACCATAGCAGATGTCTTCATCAGTTTTAGCCCTTCCTTACAGATGCAATCCCCAATTGGGATGTAAATTACTGACTTAATTTACAGTTCTTGTTAAAGAGGAAGCATTCTTTCTCCACTCTTATCAAAGTTAGGCCAACCTTTTTGGCTACTTTCAAGGATAGCATGGATGTGAGCAATATCATCTAGGGGTTACTTCAGTTATGGTGGGGGGGTCTTATCTCCCACCTCAGGGGTAATTAAGTCTCTCCATTTGTCATCTTCATGAAGATCTTCCATATAATTCACAGGCACATCTTCCTCTTGTGCATCTCCTTGATCACGGTCCTGATAATCTTCATCCTCATCCAGTCCTTGAGGTATGGTTGGTTTTGAGCATACTAACTGAGGTGGATGTTTAGGAGGAGATGGACATGGTTATGGCAACAACAGTGGCTAAGGCGACACTTCCACTGGTGACTGACAGAGCCTCTGAGTAGCTGGATTTTTGAGATCTTGGGCAAAGAGTGCTCCGAAGCCTTAGTTGACGCCTTGTGAAAGGAGCTATTGTTTCTTTTTTTTCCTGAGAGGCAGATCCTAGCACATTTTCTTTTGGGTTCAAATTTGTTTTTATTATTGTTGCTTTACAAAGATAGTACAAATAAGCGAGATAGCACCTAGGTGCACTCCCAAAATAGCAAATGCAACTTTTAAATGGATCCCAACTCCTGACACCCTCCCCCACCCAATCGGGCACTCAACACATACTAGCACATTTTTCTTTTTAGATAATTCCAGTTCTGGAAATTTGAAAGGTTTCCTTTTTGCTCTACCTATAAGGATGCCCTAGTGAAGCACTGCGTACAGAATCATCAGTTGATGAGGTTGCACCCATTAAGAGGAATCTTTCCTCTCCAGTAGACAACGCCAGTCTCCTTTTTATAGTAGTTTATGGAATTTGAAGGAAAAGTTTGACAAATGTCAGAGAAAGAGGTCTTTTGCTTTCGATGTAAGCAATACTGGCATATGAACTGAGGGTCATCCGACTAGATTTTTCCTGGTCTACAAGAGGAACACCTTTTGAAGAGAGAACTCTTTCCAGGTCTTTTATAGCAGGTGAACTCTTTCCTTGGGTTGGAAAAACAATCAAATAACCCCTTAAACAACTCACTGTAAATTGCAGCAACCGGCAATAGCTCCAGCCGTTGAAGAAAAAGCCAAAATCCTGAGAAAGTTGCCAAATATTTCAAGATTCAGCCAAGCTCTTTCCAGGGACTCCCTTACACGACATGCAGTAATAATCTGAGCAATGGTGGCTTTTAGGAGGAGTAGAGAACTTAGCACTTGTACCCCACTGGCTGAAGTTTGGATTGTGTAAAATTAAGTGGTTGTGCTAATAATCACTGTTGGACCTATGGCAATTTTAACACTGTTTATTATTTCAAAGGTCATGTGGATTCTCAGCACAATGATTCAGAATGATTCAAGAATGTCAACCTCTAAAAGATCAAATCCTGGAGAACGTAAGGGCTGAGTATTAATTCAAAGGTCTCTTGATATATAGTGTGTTTAGAACTCCCTAAGCTTGAGACAGTAAGTTAGGAAAGTGCTAGTAGTAGACAGATTAATGTGAAAATTTGATATCACTTTTAGTAGGAAAGAAAAGTGAGTTTTAACAACCATTTAACTGGTATGAACAACCAGGTGTGGTTCAACATTGCACAATGCCTGAATTTCACCTACTCTGCGAACAGTAACAGCTACTAAGAAAGCCGCCTTCAATAATAGAAGTTGCAGAGTAGGCTTGTACATGGTTTCAAATGGAGCATCTTTATGTCTAGCAAACACTATATTTAATTCCCCAGAGGGTGATCTCACTAAAGGAGAACCTTTTTTTAAATCACAGGCAACCTCACGAAAGACATCTGTATGGGGGATCTTCTGTTGTATATATGTAATAATGGCTGCTAAATATACTTTAATGGACGGAAAAGGTTTGGTTTTTCTAAATACAACAGTTAAGGGACTGCCATATCTTCCTGGCTTGTGACTGCCTTAACAAGCCTCCACACACACCAACAGGCATAAAATCTTCCATTTAAAGGTAAACTGATATCTTGTATGGAGGCATAGCCTCTTCCCAGGTTCCTTATGGAGAGGAGTGAGGTTCCAAAATCTTTATTGGATGCATTAATGTACAAGAGGTTAATGTTAGCGATGTCAGTTTCTGGTGGAGGATCTTGCCTTTCGTTCTGGTCAGTAGATAGTTTCCGCATTGATGTCACTTTTGGGATTCCTCTGATAGGTGAAGTAGATGTGTGAACCATTAATGGCATGACCATTGAGGATGTATAACAATCATCCTGGCTCTCTTGAAACCCCACCTGGCAATTATTCTTGGAATTAAGGGCATCAGCAGAAAAGCATGAAGAAATGCTTAGGATCAAGTAAATCAAAGAATTTCCTCAAGAACCCTGGCTCTGGGAAACTGGGTGTGAAGTCTTTGCCTTTTCTCCTGCCCACTGCTGCACAGATGTAGATGCAAGGACGACCCCAATAACCTAAAGGGACTGAACGTAGTCGTTGAGAACCCATTGACAATCTTCAAAAATGTGTCTGCTTACAGTGTCTGTTGGTTGGTTTTCAACACCTGGCAGATTCGCTGCACTGATACTGGTGTCACTAGCAAGAAGCCAATGCCTTATTCTCTGAGTTTCCTTGGAGGGAGTATTCACCCTGACTCCCAACTGTTCAGATAGCACATTGTCAACTGTCTGTATGTGCGTATGAGGCCTTTGTTGACATTCCATGTTGGGATCTTGAGAATTTTGTGTACTAGGACTTCTCCCTTTGAAACCATGTACTTTGAAACTATGCAAAATGCACACCAAGGCAGAGCATAGGAATAGGTAGAAAGCAGCTATATACACTTGTTATTTTGAAGAAGCCTAAGAGCAGACTTCAGTACATTTTCTACTGATTTATACCTTCTTGCTGTGCAATACCAAATATAATTGACAAAATTATGTTAGATCACTTGAAACCAAATGTGTTTAGCACATTTCACTTACCTTGCACAGTGTTAAAAAAAAAGGTTTATGCAACAAACAAGAATGTCACATGGTCATTTTATATTTTAATAATACTTACCACAGCTTCCAAATCTGTAAAATGTGGTGGAGCAAATACTGTCTGTACCATGAACTTGTGTTTACTCTTCTCATTGGGGTCATATTCAAATGGTTGTAACATTACTAAAGAAAGAAAGATGAAATTACTTTTGTAATACCAGGGAATTTTTAACACTATACCAATTGACAGATTAGGGAAAAAAAGTTCTCCCATAGATGGCATTTGTCACGAACCTGGGTTACCATTTGACATGCATGCAATAACAGGAATTTGTTTCCTAGTAAAGTGAATCACTGCTACACTAGCCGCAGCTTAAGTAGATCACAATTGTTCCTTACTCCATTTCACAATGGTACTTTGAGTCAAAAAAATCTGAATTACTATGAATATCAGGAGATATTACCACTGTTTGAACGGTAATGGTTTGTGATAAGGTTCAGTGATGAAGCCAACCAAAATACTCACCTTCCACATCCCTTGATTTAAAAAACAAAACAAAAAACAGTGCACTTAACATTTTGTACCAACACAACCTTCAAACAGGAGCTACAAAATTCAATTGCCATCAAACATCAAGCTTTACTACCCGCTACTAAAATGCAAAAACTCTAGTAAAAGAAAAATAGTTTTGATACAACTCTGCTTTTTTTCTGAAAAATGGTTATTCTTGCAAAGCAAACCTTTTGCTGATGCCATTTTTAGAAGAAAAAACAAAGCTTCCTTGTACAGCATTCTTCCACCCAAAAAAACCCGTATTTATATATTTTGGCTATTTTCTCTGTACCCTCCAGAGGAATTGTCAAACCCGGGGTACCTTTAGAATGACCTGGATGTTAGAAAAACAAGACACAAATTTGGCACAGACACCATATGTGGGGAAAAAAGTTATGAAGGCAGAAACGTGAAGTACCCCAAATATCAAAAAAAGGAACAGCAATGGGGGTGGAAAAGCCTCAGCAGCAAAGGGGTTAAAGTGGCTAAACTCAGACGAACATGTCCATAGCAAACATCGGTTTGGATTTTGCAACGGTCTTGGGTTTTTATCAAATTAGAATAATACTCTCTTGGGATCCATCATATGACAAGATCTTTCAGCACAAAGGGGGATTTTGAAAAAAGGTTGGTTAAGAAAATCTTTTAAGATGAAAATCCAAAACTACTTTGGGAAGGAAACCTAAATGCGTTCTTGTGACCAAAAAGAAAAATGTACTTAGCTTCCATAACTAGCTTTCTTGTGGATACTCTATCCACCTGCTGATTCCGCACCTTTTGAATATCCCAGGCACCTGACTGGAATGAGTAAGTTTGCAATAGCTCTCCCATGCAGGTAGGTGGCTGGGGCTCGATCTCGGTATTGGATGCAAGAACAATTCACCACAACTGCAACACCCATTGCTTGAGCAGATGTTTAAATCTTTGCTCTGGTGTAATGAGTATGGATTCCTTCGAGACGTTCCTAGTCTTCAAGGACACAGCAGATATTCAAGCCGAGGTTAGATTTTCTGAGAAAAGGTATCTCCTGGATACCCTTGCCCTTCTTGCTGCCTACATATCCAACAAAGATCTGGTCATCAGACCTGATCTCTCTTCTCTAATCAATGTAATAACGGACCATCCTACAAGGGTCCAACCAATGTAATTTCTTTGATTATTTTTTTTTTAACTTTGTTTTACATAGTTAAACAAACGACTGTACAAGCTGCATGGGGAAAAATAAGAAATGGGACCACAGCAATAATCAAAGAGGTCTTCATTAGTTCATAATACAAACCATTCGCTGGTCCCCAATATCCGTGCATAAAGTATTACGGACCATATTTCTAGATTTTTGCAGTATTTTTGCATCCGTTCTTTCTTCATCCAATCTTCCTTTGAATAGCCTACTCCCCTATTTCTCTCTCAAGACACCAGGGACAGACATTGCGGCTTCATCCACTGCATAGCAATACAGTGTTTCACCAGCACTAACCCCAATAATAAAGAAAATTTATATTTGACCTTCAGCTCTCGGACCTGGGTTTAAGATTAATTTAGTAATGTTGCACTGAGTTTAATAGAAATATTTACAATGCATACTAATTTAGTCAACACTGCATGCCAGAATGTTTGCAGATGCACACAGCTCCATGTCATGTGAAGAAATCTGTTTTTCCACTCTGCATTTTGGACATGTTGATGATCTGTTGGGTAAAATCGGACCCCCTCTTCGAATGAATAGATAAGTGTGGTGGAGGCAATTAAAATATGCCCACTGAAATCTAGCATTGCTCGAAATCAGCTTCACATGCTCCTGAGTTGAACTCCATTTGTGATCTGTTAGTGGCCACTCCAGATCAACATCCCATATCTGTCGAACTGAGAGATCAATTCTTTGTCAGTTTTCAGTGCCCAGTAGAAATGGGAGATGGCATGTGTAGTGCGATCCAGTTCCAAAAGTGCAGCTGTGACAGCAGAAGCTATGGGCACTGCGGGCATTGAGGGAGAGGGGCTCAGCTGAAAATTCTAGCCATATCTCCTTTGCCGTTCTAGATTCTCTTGAATATTGCAAGAACTGTCCAGGTCCCACCCCTAACTGAAGTTGCGCTTCCTCAAATGAGATAAAACTGTCGGGTATAGATCTCTTAGGTCAGATATCCTCTCCCCTCACACTGGAGAACAGTCATAGAATCAAACAAACAATTGTGGCTAGGGGATCAGTTTATCGCACAATCACGTGTAGCTATGAGTTGCAGAAAAATTAACACATTTGTCATTGCCCACCTTCAGAAATGGTTCGCCACCAATTAGAACCACAAATAAATCAACAAATACAGCAAGAGTCTGAGTGGCAACAAGGATAATAAATCGTAAAATGACGGCAAAGTTGCCAACCAAAGCAGATGAAATGAGAGGTTGATGTTAAATAATTATATCTTTTATTTCATATTCCATGAAGAACTGTACATACAGCCAACGCGTTTTCGCCCTTATCTGGGCTTCTTCAGGGCATTCGGAGAGATAAGCTCCCCGGTCTTAAGGCAGATCCCAGTGCATATATCCTTTGGGAGACCATGAAGCTGTGAGGTAAACGAAGTGTTCCGCACAAGACGCTTATATAATTGACGACGATATACATATATACATAGACGCTGCCCAATGGAATCCCTCGGAATGCTGCTGCCGGAACTGGACACGGCTTAATGAAGGCTGATTACAGCTCTCCACAAGACATATATACTAAGTACCTCAATTATACAGCACTTCTTTGCAAGACTTTCAGCGTCGTCTTCATGGAATATGAAATAAAAGATATAACTGTCTAACATCAACCTCTCATTTCATCTGCTTTGGTTGGCAACTTTGCCGTCATTTTACGATTTATTATCCTGGTTGCATCTCAGATGCTTGCTGTATTGGATAACAGTCATATCTGCTAACTTTGCCAATGGGTTGTAACCACCAGATCTCAAAGGATCTGGAGAATGTTTCAGGATCCAGAGTGCAGCATAGTTAAAGATTATTTTTTTAATAAAGTCTTTGACATGGTAGTTCGCTTTGCTTTGTAGGCGCGAGTGCACCACACATTAACGTACCTACACAATGACATAGGAGTTTTATTTCTTTTTAGTTACTGATCCAAGTTGGACCAGTAAAAAAAAAAAAAAAAATGGTTTTGGACACTTCAGTTTCTTTTAGTTAAGTGAGTGGGTGGAATGGAAGCAACGGATAGGCGGGAAGTAGCACAGGAGAGAACAGGGTAATGTGGAAGCAACACAGGAGAGTCGGAGGGGGGGTAATGCAGAAGCAACCCACAGGAGGGTCGAATAAGCAACATTTAGGGCAAGGGTGGGGGGGCAACATGGTGGACACAGGAAATTATGAGAAGCACATGGGCGAGTGCATAAGGAATAGGGCGGACTATAGAGCAACGCTAGGGGAGAAAAGCACATGAGGGAGACCACACAAAAACACACGCACTCTCAGACTGTTCAATGCAAAAGAAAAACGTAGTGCTTGAAAAGCAATCAGATGCCAGCCAATCAAGGAGACTGTAAAGAGGCAATGCTCCATGTGAGAGACAAAACAAGATTGGCAAGCTGGGGGACGAATAAGAAGCAGGTAAATGAGTGTGCAAAGCAAGGCAACCGATGGTAAGCAATGGGTGGGGTTCAAGCCAAACTGTTTGGAAAGCCACATTATGTCTTGCAACAGGCAGCGCATGCGCTGTCTAGTAGGCTGCACCTAAAAATGCCTTTTCAAGGGAAAGTGCAGCTTTACCATAAGACAGAATGGCGACAGCTATGTCAAATATAGTGACTTTTTGTCTTATAAATTTGAATCAGTTTGCTGAATCTGCAAGAAGCTTTCAAACAAATAGCAAAACTGAAAACGTTTCAGTATTTCAAGTTTTGTGCTGATCTGTTGGGGAAGGGCAGGGATTGCAGTAGAAAGTTAAGGGGGTCGACAAAAGGGTGCATTTAAAGTGTTAACTCCCATAGGAAACTGCTCACAGTTACAGTAAAAACTGCTGATCAAAATAAATCAAACTTGGCATGAATCTAGAACTTTACTAAAAGTGTTTGTTTAGCAGATCTCTGTGTTTCAATTTAAGAAATTATGGTTACAAACATTTATTGGGTGGGCTTCAATGGAACTTTTTAAGATATCGTGATTGTTAGTTCATGAAATTGAGATTGCGGACTGGACAAGTTAACTTTTGCTCCTGTCATCCATTTCGGGTTTGAAGGCTCAATTTGGTATGCTAACTCAAAGGCTTACTGCCTCAAACAGACTTTAATTTGAGGACACCACTACAAGAAAAGGCCTCTGCATGATCAGGGAGAAAAAAAATAAGCAGACCCTGACCCTCAAACCTAAAAGTTGGAGGGAACCTCACTATTAGTTTATTACAAATAAAAGTTGATTTTAGCTTGGACCCTGTATCCAGGTGGTCCAAGAACTCAATTCACGCCAGAAAAGTTTGTGAACCTTGCACATGGGCTCCCAAATTCATTGATCATGCTAGGACCCAATCATAAAAAAGTTAGCAATACCACATTTTGGTTGGCAAACCACAGAACCACATTGAAGGGAATGTACCTCCTGCTAGTCAAAGAAAGGCTGAGTACAGTGGGTAAAAGCCTTGTGCGAATGGTTTAGCCACGGGGACTGGTCAAACACATGCTGCTCATGGTAGAATGCTATGCGCAGAGGCCAAAGGCCTCTTAGCAGCAGGACAGCTGCATGACCTTGCAGAAGGCTGTACATACCAAGGTTTGGCAGTGCACAATTGCTTATGGCGTAACACAGCGAGTTGGCTGCAGGACCTGGCCAAAGGACAGGCCCCATCACCTCCTAAACCCCTACCTCTCAAAACCATGCTGCATGTGGTAACTATGGGCATGAATGGTTTGTTTTTATGTGTAATGCACTAAGCAATAAAGCCTTTTGGAGGAAAAGGACCAGTGTTTCAGCTTGCAGGCTAGCTTTTGGTCTTGTATAAAGCCTGAAAGCTTGCAGTAAACAGATATATGGTTTTAAATCAAGCAAAAACAAGCACTGCTCCTATAAAGTACAATTTTAGATAATTCCTGGGGTTAATTTGTAGATTGCAATGTTAAATTATGGCAAACTGATAATTATTCTGTAATATCATAAATCTGTGGACTCAAACAGTAAACAAAAAAAAATGGCAGGCCCGCCTTAGGTAAGATGTCTTATCTGGAACCTACAGACGACCGCTTTCAGTTCTGCAATCTTATGTTACAAGTAAAAAAATATAAAATGTGTAAATATAAGAGATATAAAAGGTTTACTGCCTCAGTCTGCAAGTTACAATGATTTCACACAAGGAAACATTTATTCTAACAATTGTGAGAACTCTTAATGTGATCAATACTTCAAGTGGAGTGGGGGCTGCCTGTGCTCAGACCCATCGATAATTAAACAAGCATTGGCATAGCCAATAGGTCTCGCCTTTGGGACCTTATAAGTATTTAGTTATGCAGCACAATATCCTTGGTGCAACAACATCAACCGTTGCATGGCTAAACACTTATAAGGTCCCAATGTTTGTTGAAATGGCAATAAGTGGTGTTTTCCAAGTGTTACTCTGGCAGATTCCTAGGACTTCAGAATCTTGAAGCTATGTTCTGCGTTGCCTGTAAGCTCTCTGGTGTTTACGAAGGATATATATATATATATAGATATATATATAGAGATATATATATAGATATAGATATAGATATATATATATATATATATAGATATATATATATATATATATAGATATATATAGATATATATATATATATATATATATATATATATATATATATATCACGTGTGCGTTTGCAGATGCACATAAACAGATACAATTCCTTGTCCTCTGCTGATAGGTGTTAAAGAATACTGAGGTATGTAATAATTTACATTGGGGGCTGACTGTAACCCTAGAACAGGACAAGTGATTGGAGTGAGCCTTGTGACTTGCAGCTTGTGTTGTTGGTTGGGCTCGAGATTCACTAGTTTAGTTTTAGAAAGATATTTGTTAGTGCGGAAAATAATCAAGAGAATTCTGATTTTGTTATGACTGATATGTAAGCGACCCTCTAGAGGATGATGCTGTGCTGCACAGTGGCAAAACTGGCACTTCTGCACCGTCAAATCTCTTCTAGGTTCACTAGATGTTCATAATTCCTCCATCCAGTGTTGAGTCCGGAAGTGTTGGGGCACAAAACTGTTTCTACTCTTGGTCGGTATCAACATAGGCAGCGGGTCAAGTTCGCCCTATATAAAACTACGGAAAAAGTGATGGGGACAGAGGCCTTGAAGTGAATGATGTACCGTGTGGGAGTCGTTCCTGTAGCTTCCTTTGTCTCTGAAAACTTTTTGCAATTGTGCCAGGATTCTGAAAGTGGTGTGGAGGGGTAACCTATGTTTGTGGAGGAAGGTAATCCTGGAACTTGAACAATTGCCTAAAAAAGAACAGTTGAAACCTTCCTAAAGGTAAAAACACTAAAGGGAAATGGCTAAAGTTAAACATGGAAACTCCCTAAATTAGTGAGCTGCTGCCTCCCAAAAAAATCGACAAAGGCCATGCATTGATAGTTTTAATTTGTACTTTTGAGAAGGGAAGCTAAACTTGAAATGCGAGTGAGGGCTGTACGTTTTGCACCAAAGCTTCAAGGCGCCTAGATGGCATGACTGACCCTAAAATGAAGAGTTGGGAACTATCCGTGCATTTCAGTAGGTTGCGTGATCACTTGGCAACTGCACACGTAGATCTGGCCTTTGTCGTACTGTATGACAAATTATATATGCTACTGAACATGTCGGCAAAAGAGAAAGCGTTTCACTTGCGGGAGTGAGCAGCGCCAGGAGCGATAATTGCTACCATATGGCGCCGCTCGCTCCCGCAAGTGAATCGCCAAACGTGCACGCGTTGCCATTGAAGGCAATGGAACGCGTGCACGTTTTTGGCTGAAAAGCCGAAGCGATTGCTAAAGGTCTTTTTGCCTATGCAGCGCATGCGCGCTGCGTAGGCGAGACCTAAAAACTGTCCCCTATTTTCATGTCCTTAACTTTAAAGGCAAAACTACAGATATATTGTTTAACTAACTGTATAAACAATAAATCCAATACATGTCAGCGATGTAGTAGTCCCCGTTTACACTTCACAGGTTTTTTCTTCATCTTGCATTTCCTAAGATAATTTACCTTTTTCGAGATGTGTTTGTAGAACTTTTTCTCTCAAAATATGACTCATTTAGTGCTCAATGTAAACTAATTCGGCTCCAGGTGTCTAGGTGAGTTTGTGTTATGGATGAGTGTTTAGGACAAGGGCACAATTGAGTGCTCTGGAGTTGAAGCTTAAGGCAGTGCGAGTTTCTGAGGCTGCCTGCCACTGGGTCATAAAGATGTTCAGGCTACATGCTCATCCAATCCTTGGCTTCTTTGCAGAGCACACAGTCATTATCACAAATGTGCCAACTGTAATTGTGATTTTGTGATAAAGTGTAAAGGAGTTACACAGCTATCAAAACACTGGCAGCAACAAAGGAAAAGAAAATGCTGTGCATACAGAGTGTGTGTGTGTGGGGATAGTGAAGGAGTTGAAAAGAAATACGTGCAGAAGGAGAGTGTGAAACGATGGGGATGAACATGAAATAGGGTGCGTGAGATACGTCAATGGAGGATTTCAGAAAGATGGGAAAAGGGTTTGTCTAAGAGAGAGACTGCACAGTGAAGTGGTGTGAAGGGTATATCGGGAGTGACTAAAGACTTAATACTGCTATCCCTTTCACAGCTCTAACTAATGTTTAAATTGAATCTCATTTTTAGAATTGAAATATTTTAAATTCCAGTTATTCACAACAAAATCACTGTTATTCGGTTATCTGACAAGGCTAACAATCATTGGCAATGCCAACAGGTCTGGGTTGTTTTAGGCATATGTCGGTCGTTGAGCAATATGTCTGGGTGCTATAAAAGAAAGGTCAGAGGGACCCAAACACTGGTGCGCAGTGTGAAGCACAGGATTTCAGTTTTCACATTTTAAGCAGTGCCCATGATTGAATACGCCAGGCCTTTTGGAAAGTATTCCACCTTTTCTATCCCACTTACAGCACTTAATATGATGGTCATACAGCACCCAAGTTGACCCCTTGCATCCTGGTTTTATACCTTTAAAAAAAAAAAAGGCACAAAAACATGACAAATCAAACTATGTATGCAGGTGCAGAGAATTTAACATGTCATTTGTTTACTACCATTGTTGACGGAAGAGAGGTGAGAATAATGACCCACTCATGAGTCACGGCGTCCTCCCATACATAAGAATGGGTATGAATAGCATGTGTGTGTGTGAGATTCCACTCGCACGGATGGAGGCACCCGCCCAAAGTGGAAATGGTCAAATGTGTACACACACACACACACACACACGTGTACACACACACACACGTGTACACACACACACGTACACACACACACGTGTACACACACGTGTACACACACACGTGTACACACACACGTGTACACACACCCACACTTTCCTAAAGGTAGCCTGTGAAACCCAACTGACATGAAAGCAAAAGCCTTGGAATTCCCTAAAGCTTGCATCATAATCTAACATAGCATGAGAACAAATGCAATACGGATTTGGGCCCCCGTGCTGGCCTTCCAATTCCAAAAGACGCTGCTATAGCAGTTGAAAGGCAGTTTTTACCTTGGAGCTCAAATAAGGACTTATGATCTTAACAAAGGACTGGCCTTCCAAGTACACTCTCCCCGTTCCCCAGAAGCACATGGGTTTATAAATTGAATGAAACGTTTTAAGAGCGAGAACCAGAAACTAAAGCAACTTTCTACTACATCACTGCTGACATTCGTGAAAACAGATTAGAGTACCACACTCGCTCCCATCTACTCTAGGGGCAAAATATTCAATTGTGAAAAGTGGTGGACAGCCTTTAGAAAGGTGCCAGCTAACTAAACTGGATCCGCCAAGAAAGCCAGCCCACTTGGCCAACTGTTTAGCATCATCAACTAGGCAGTACTTCCCAAACTTGTAGACTCATTTTTGGGTTGCTGCCAAGCATATCCACAATAGTTTACTTTCTGAGAGGGCTGTGTTGGCCATATTTGTCCTGGTAGATCGATTACTAGGCATTCCTGGAAAGAGCAGGTTTTCCGTTTCATTGCAAAATATTATAAATAGAAGCCAGTGGGTTTTGATGTTTCAGGATATCGGATTACAATGAAAAGAAAAGATTTTGGAAAAAGCAGCAGAGAACACGTGCTTTAATTTATGCAGAAATTTCATACTACTATAGTGTAAAGGGAGCGTGGGTTTAGTGGGAAACGGCAGAGTTGCTGCTGTTAAATACTGTGTATGGTGTACGTGTGCAGGGCTTGGATCTCATTAGCCCTACATTCAGAAGTGATGGTAAGGAAGAGAAACTTTACTTAACAGTAACAATTAGTTTGCAACCTGTACTTCTGTAGATTGACGTGTTTTGCAAACTCCTGCCATCAAGTATTGGGCTCGGATCGCTACAAGTTGTTTTTCTTCAAGTAAGTTTAGGTTTTGTGGTGATACCCTCTACCTGCCTCTCCCTTAAACCCACAATGGACCAGGACAGACTCCACTTCACATTGCTTTTTCCTCCATTGGGTTTGGACGTGTTGTCAGTAGCTCCATTCAGCTGCACACTACAGTAGACAACATTCAATGCTGGTACACAGGAGCATCGTTTAACAACAAAGAAGAGCAATGTATCACAAAATCAACCATCAATACATCACACATCCATCAATTGCTTCAATACCGAATCAACAGAAGGCAATATATAGGAATGACTCATCTGGGGGGACGGCATGGAGAACACATCATTTAAATGCTTCCCGTCCTGCAATCAATTCGCTATAATCAGATTAACATAGAGTATGCAACCTTTGCCTACCATGAGACTCCATCGAAATTGGTGTTCAGCCTTGAGTCTTTCTATCATAACCTGGCACGAGGATCTACAGCTACACATGCTGCAATCACAACGTTAAAAGAAAGTTGCAATCAAAAAATAATGTAATTGTAACTAAAGCCCCCTCATTAGTGTCTTTCACAGATTTACATGTCTGTTTTACATAGAATGAGCACACAGGACAGTTAAAGCTTTGATAAAATAATGGTAAAGAGAAGCAGGTTTCCTGAATGAAGGAAAGATCTTTCCAAGACAGTCTGAAATATCCTCACTAAATGGGACTGTAAAAAGTGGATTGTCATTTAGGGTGGTAGCTTGCCCACTGTTAGAAATGGGTGTCTCTAATTGGCAATGGTTTGCACATTTGTCCAAATAGGGACCCTTCCTTCTAGTTAGGATAAGGGGGATACACAACTGAAATAACCCCTGCTCACCCCCATGGTAGCTTGGCACGAGAGTCAAAGAGGCAGTTTGTGAAGCATTTGCACATAACTAACAGTAATACAGTGAAAAACCTACAAAAGGACCAATACTTATCTGGGCAAACATGACCAAAAGATGAAAGACCAACATACAGTAATGAAAAATATGCACTTTGCAAGAATGACTTAAAAATGTAGTCCCTAAAGGCCGGTAGCTCCATCCGGAACTACTGCGGTGCTGAAAACAGAATCCAACAGTTCCGGCCGACTGCGGCGGTGCGGACCAGCGTTGGTGTCAGCAGACTTGTAGACAGTACCTTTTGGTTACGGCTGGCCACGTCTGTACGGGCCGGTCGTGGCAACCGGCACAATTGCGATGTGAAGTGCGGCGTGCGGTGCCCTCAAGTTGCGGTGCAGGCAGTGGCTCGGTGACAGTCATCCAGCGGCGTCGGTGAGACCAGGGCTGCGGTGAGGAGTGAGGCGGTGCCCATGGCAGTCCTGACAGGTCACGGTGCAAGCGACAGTGTCGGCTGATGGTAGCAGGCATCGGTCGGCCAAGACTGTGGTGCGGGACGGGGTGGTGCATCGGGTAACTTACCAGCAATGCCCCCAAACCATGGTCGGTCATGGGTGTCTAGGTCAGCGTGCAGCATCGTAGGTGAGGGCAGCGGAGTGAAGCAAGGCGGTGCAGAGTGCGGTGCCCACAGGTCGTGGTGCAAACAGCAGCTCGGTGGCGGCGTTCGTCGGTGAGATCAGGGTTGCGGTGCAAAGTGCAGCGGTGCCCTCTGCGATGCCTTCCGGACACGGAGACCGCAGCGGTGTCGGTTGCTTTCCCCCTCTGTGGCAACTGAAACCCACGGTTCCAGAGGCTCTAATGTCCCAGAGAGTTCGTGAACAGGAGGCAAGCTCTATTTCAAGCCCTTGGAGATACTCAGCGACAAATGAAGAAAGTTCAGTCCAGTCCTTTCACTGACCAAGGCAGAAGTAGCAACTGCAGGCCAACCCAACAAAGCAACAACACAGCAGTACTCCTCCTGGCAGTTCTTCCAGCTCTTTTTCTTGGCAGGTTCCTTGATCAAAGCGAGTTCTAAAGTTCTGGGCCCCAATATTTATTCTCCGTTTCTCTTTGTTCTCTTGGGCAGAGTGGGTCTATGCTCAGTCCAAACCAGTTTGGTCCTCCAAGGCCCAGCTTCTCGGCAGGAGGTGGAGACAGCATTGTCCAAGGCAGACCAGGCCCATTCAGTTGTAAGGAAATCTCCTCCCAATACTCTAAATGCAGCCCAAGTCTAATCAGCACAGCCCCGACTCATCCTGGAAAGGCAAGACACGCCTCGACTCTCCTAGTGGCTGTCTAAAGAGAATGCACATCCACAGCCCCTGTCACTCCAAAGCCAGACAGTCTATCCACAACCCAGCAAAGGCACACAGGCTGGCCAAGCAAGAAAATAAATACTTTTTAAAAGTGGTATTTTTAAACACAGAACATAAAAATCATTTTTACTAAAAGATGCATTTCTACATCCTGAGTTCAGGCATACTAAACTCCATTTCTCAATCTTGTCCCATGGGAAGATATACTCGTACAATGTTACCAAGCATTCCTCTTTCTGTCCTATGGGATAGATAGCCTTTCAACAGTGAAAAACGAATTACACTGTAGTTCACTATCAGGACATGACACACACCAGGACATGTCCTATCTTTCACATACACTGCACCCTGCCCATAGGGGTACCTTTGGCCTACCTTAGGGGTGACTCACATGTAATAAAAGGGAAGGTTAGGGCTTGGCAAGTAGGTGCACTTGCCAAATCGACATAGCAGTAGAAACTGTGCGCAGACACTGCAGTGGCAGGTCTGAGAACCCTTTGAAAGGCTCCTCGTGTGGGTGGCACAATCAGTGCTGCAGGCCAACTAGCAGCATTGGATTTACAGGCCCTGGCACGCTCAGTGCACTTTACTAGGGACTTACCAGTAAATCAAATATGCCAGTCATGGAAACACCAATCTATAATCCAATTTACAATAAGAGCAATTGCACTTTAACACCGGACAGAAGTGAGAAAGTGCGCAGAGACAGTAAACCAGCAAAAACAGAGTCAAAACCAGGAGATCAGAAAACAAAAAAAGACAGGGGAAACACGCCAGGTCTAACACCCACCTCAAGGTCTAATGACATTAAATTGCCAGGATAAACCCGAAAGTCACGAAATTAACCCCAACACCCCCCCCCGACAGCCTTGGCACATAACAGACAGGCTTAACTTAAGGAAATGTGTAAAGCATTTGTGCAGTTCAAAAACAGTAATAAAAGTCCAAACACCAAACGATAAAAATCCCACATCAAATTTGAAAAATAGAGTAAAATGTAATAAACAAAATAACAACAAAATGATAAAATCCAATAAGGGGAAACATATGAATTTTTAAAGTTGTAATTATAAATAGCGGCAAAAGCACTGGGATTTAGGTGCGATTTCAGACCGACCGCAATGGAGAACATCTTGGATTCGCTAAGTAAATTTGCGCAAGTCAAAGATTTTAACCTGCTGACTTCGTCTTTTTATGGAGCCAAATATCCTCCAGCGAGGCAAGCATGAAGCTGTATCTGAGGAAGGTGATTTGAAATCAGACACCTTTGCCACAAGATCCCCAAGAGTCCACTGGACGTCTTGGAAGCAAAAATAAAATTCTACAGCCCCAACTTTTCAGGGCTTCTGAAGTATCTCCAGCTGGGTCACTTTTTAGGCACCCAGGACCTCAGGGACAGCAATTAGGGACCAGGACTCACTACAGCAGTGCCCACCAGTAAGGTCACTTCAGGAAAAAGGTCTCTTGCAGCTTGTGTCCCTGTAGCCACACAGGTCAGCCAAATAATACTTGAAGTCCACTTGTTTGTCTTGTGTACAAACAGGAGCATGTCCAAACCTTCAGGACTCCTCTCAGGTCAGACAGCAAGCCCAGAACTCTTCCGATCTTCTGCAGGCCCAGAAAGTGTTTGAGGGTTCCTTGGGGTCCAATATTTATGGTTTGCAACAGCCAGAGGGGGAATCTGCTGGACACTCCCGAACCAATGGGGAAAAGGTTCCCAGGGGCAACCATAAATGCTTTTTCAGCAATTCCAGTTTGCCTTACTGCAAACAATCCCACAGTACCCCTCACTGCTAAAACCCAAGATGAAGAAATCCTTTCTCCCTTGTGCAGAGCTCCTGTATCCAAATAGAGGTGCTCCCAGAGAAACGATCAGTCCCCTCTCTTGTGTCCACTTCAAACCAGTTCTACGGCTTGCTTCCCTTCCACTGGGTTCGGAGCCAGCCTGGCGTGTATGGCCCTTGGGGACAAAGCTTTCCCTTCTTCAGGTCTTTCCTTACACTAAACTATGAATGGGCAGGTATCACCTCAGTCCCTTTCTAATTAATTAAGTTCCTGGGCCCATCTCAACTGTCCTTCTTGGGGTGATAGAGATCAAATGGCCTACCCAGAGTCTATTGTTTTCCTCTAGGAGCAGTTTTCATACCTCATTATGGTCAAGCACCAGCTGGGCAGCTGCAGGAGCTCCAGGCAGAGAAAAGTCAGCATTCTAAAAGTTACTTTTACTAAATATGTATTACAAATCTAACCTCACTAATTAAATTGACTTTTAATATATATATGAAAAATTATTTATAGCTTACCATTTTAACCGTTTCCTGTCAAAAGTTACATATTGAAGTTTATAATCTGTATTTTGGAATTTTTCAAGTAGACAGCTACAGCCCTACCAGTGGAAAGAGCTTTTGGGTCTACTGACTGGAAGAGCTTGACAACTTTAATTTTGCACATGTTCCTTTCTTCAAATATCAAGCGCCCTACCTTGTGGGTGACAAGGTGGACTTAGGGGTGACCTATTAATATTTAGAAGCAGGGTTTCTCGCTTGACATAAAAGGTTATTTTAACAGTTTTGACATCAGGCTTTTAGGCTGCTGCAGTAACGCTATACAAGGTAAGCATGAAGCCATGCCTACAGGCCCTCTTTGTGGATGGGCCAATAGGTGCTGCACTCCACAGGTGGCATTTAACTCACAGGCTGTGGGTTTATTTTCTATACCATATACTGGGGACTTAGTAGGCAAATTACATATGTCAATCAGGGGTAAGCCAATTTAACCATTTTTAAAGTGGGAGCACAGGCACTTTACTCTTGTTTCATAGGGGTAACATGCACAGAGATAAAAAAAAAAAAAAAACACAGCCAAAACAGGGTTCAGAAAAAGGTAAAACATCTGGGGTGGCCAGCAGAAAAGGCGTATTGCTCCTGGGACCACAAAGAAAGAGCCCTGCAAAAGTACTCTCTACAGAACACAATATTTCCCAAATAAACCTTTGCAGAAAAAGAACTGGGAGAAAAACAACCTTTATTCTAGTCAGGTCAAGGGGTCTAAAGATTTCTCCAAACCAAATGTATAAACTTTTTTTACTTGTCCATGAATGATAAACTAACAGAAGGCCTCGACTTCTTTAAAAAAGTTTAATGCAGGCTGCTTTAAATGCTTGCATTGGAGGTTCATGGGGCTAAGTTTGGCAACCAAGTTGCAGTGCAGGATACTCCCTTATACTCTTCATATCGGGTCCAGAATGTCCTGACATCATGTATGCTTTCTTTGATACCTGACAGATAGGTATGCCCCCTGTGTTGAGGCAACTCTGTTCTTTCCCGGTTTCGGCTTATCACAGATTGAACCTGGAGGACTCGCGAAAGTGTGTAGAAAATGAATGACCAATTCATCAAAATTGAACTCACTCTGGATGTGGTTTCTTCAGAGCAGGAAACAAAGGTGTAGCATTTGTTTTTTTTTGGGCCTCTGCGAAATAATTTGGCGTTATTATTCAGATATGAGAGTTTTGATCCAAGACAATGTTAAAGGTAACGCATACATAATTATGTGATATTCATACTGAGAGCACCTGCTTACTAGTTTCACAGCCCTCGCAGGTGGAGTGCATGATACAGAGATTCCTAGCAATCATCTCCTGCAAGATGGCCCAAGTTTTCTTTGAGAAGAGAGTTTTAATCTCATTCCTTGCATCTTGCTCAGATATTACATTGTTTTGCTGTCCACTTTGATCAATAGACTGTCTTTTAACGTAAATATGTCTTATTGGTTCATAAAGTGTTAGTGCCAATGTCATTTTATTCTTTGCTGCAGAAAAAGCAGAGCAAGCCTCAAATTCAGCACCTCCAAAATGCAAGAAACACTTATAAACCTTAGGATATACTTGTACTTGGTTTGTGTCCATCAACGACCTCAAGTAGAAAATTCTGTGCAACTGGGAACTCCTGTATTTGTTGATTTTGTGTAGATCGAAACTTTGCATGTTTGTTACTGCTATCTGAAAGTCTTGCAGGACTTTGACCCTCAAGTTGGGCTACAGCAACTCCTTGTTCAGGTAAGTATGGACTAACATTCCTTTGCTTCTAAAGGTAGAATATGAATACTGCCATTCATGGAAGGAAAACTTTCAAGCCAAAGATCAGGCAGATTACACGCATTGTTTGCTTAAAATGTTCTGACATGAAAATAAGCCTTTCCGATCATTGAAAGGCCCTGCCAGATTAGTGGGAGAATCTGGTGAGCAACAGCATCCTGAATTTAAATTTTTTTCATTCACATGTTGAATTTTTACTTGATTTCACTGTGAGCCTTTCAAGCTTATTTCACACACTGGGACGTTCCTTAATTAAATGCCTTTAAGCTTATGAGTCCTGGACAGTCAAGGGATTTTTTCTTCTGTATCAGGAATGTTTGGTGACAAAAATGTGAACCACTAAGCATAGCCGCCCCCCCCCCACAATAGAGGATAACCATTTTCTTCTGTGATCTTCTGCCACTTTTACACGTAAATTGAAATGCACCCCCATTAGAATGTGTTGCAGTGACAGTGGATGGAGAAAGTCAATTATCTGATGCAGTATGAGGCTTCCCTACTGAAGCAATGGTTTCTAGCCCCCTCTTCTCCGTGAAGGTATCCTCTTATGGAACCGCGGCTTCAAAGGTTGTTATGTTTGCTTCCAGGCGGGCTGATGAAAACATTGCAGGGGCAAGAAAAGGAGTATTCATTTTTTCCCAGCTCACTGGCCTTTAGAGTCTGCCCTTGCTTTTATCCTGTACATCTTGTCGTCAGTTTGACAGTTGCTGATAAAAAGAAAAGGTAGCCTCATTATCTAATGCTGTGCGTCACGTTTAAAATCAGCTAGCCTTGGTCATGACCATTGGTGAATGGGCAGCACTGTCAATATCCTTTTTGCTGACTGGTTCGCAACATCTACTGAGGCACTCACTGGATAACAGCAGGCTCTTATTCACAACTTACATGAAGTCCTGTCTCTTGTTTCAGGTGAACTGATGGAGAACCTCCATAGTTCCAAAGGGCAGTGGCATATATTGTCATCAGCATTGTTGCACCCTTACAATAGATCTTCAAGGCAGCTTCATTTATTTTTTTGGCCTATCCAGAGGTACAGAGGATGTTGTTTAAGTAGGACACAGAATTATCACCAGCTAAGACAATAAAAATTGCATGTCTGATCCCACTTAAAAAAGGAGGGTATTAAAAAAGGTCTAGATGACTGGACAGGGTAACAGTTTTCATTACAGTCAAGAATACATGCATCTGGGATTCTGCATGAAATCTGAGCTACAATATTTTAGAAGGGACTAAAGACTTTGTTTGGGGAGATGCTGAAAGGAATGTTAAGTTCTGCAGCCCTGCTCGCCAGCTCCTCGCGTCTTGCACATGCAAGATCCTCCATAGAGAGATTGTGGGTTAAACAGGAGATTTTAACATCCAAAGTGATGCATCTTTTCAAAGCCTGTGGATTTCCCTGGATTGGCTCTCAGCAGTGTGCATGACCAACTTCAGTACTTCAAAAGATTCAAAAGCTCCTGTTTTCCTGAATTTTTCATATAGAAGAGGAATAGATTTTCACCTTAGAGGAGTTATCTGACGTGCATGCGTTGTAATCTTCTCCTCCGTTACTTGTTTCCCAACAGCAATATGGTAAAAGTCTGCTTATATTGAGCAGAGTGTAATAATCAACTTTGAAAGCCACCTCAAGACAAGGCCTTCTAACAGCAAGTATCTTGACATGAAGTGTCCAGGTAACCAACCCCAAGGAATCCTCATAGTGAGGGCTAGTCCGTGTTCAGGATTATTACTTAAAATATCATGGAGAAACATGTGGGTTGGAAATGTAATTCGGTATCATAAAGCAATCAAGTCTTGTGGGACACTTGTTTTCTTCCCAGGGTGCTTGCAAGCATAAACACCCAAAGGAGCCTACTCTTAAACGGCTGGAAGATGACCAAGACTGAGGGTATATAGCTACAAGATAAAGAATGCATTCATAGTTTTACCACAGTTTTCTCAGCAACTGGGGAAGCCAATTCCCAAGTTAATTTTAATAATTCTTTAGAGATGGTATCAAAGAACAAAATACTATTTTTATAGTAAGTGGCATTTGCTACAAGTCCTGCTTGTATAGATCCTTAAGTAACATATACCTTCGTTCATCCCCCAGAGTAAAGGTTTGCCTCCATTTGCTTTAAAACAGACGAGCTTCTAGTTTGATGTATCCAAACTGATGAAAGGCACTTATTAGTTTTAATTGTTTAGGGTCTTCCCAACAGTTATTTCCATGAAGCAACCACATCCAAAGTAGACTCCATGCAGTTGAGAGTTTAAGAAAAAGGTATTACAGCTTTTAAAAGTATTTACATTCTGTTGGCTGATTGGAGGAGTCTTGATCGCGCTTATTTTGCCTATATGCATGTCTGTAGAGAGGACAATAGAAATACTTCTGTCTTTCAAGCTCCATTGTCTTCAGACTAACCGCTTCTCCTTTTAATCTGTGTATTTCATGGTCAGGTCCAAAATGAGAAAACGTAGAGAAAGGTAGGCTGATAATTTTCTGTTGAGCATCTGTTTTAGCACCAGTAAGTTTCTCTCATGGACTTTCATAGTGATTTAACAGGATATTACTTTTGCCATTATGTATGATCTTTCAAAGCACTGATAACATGGTTTAACACAAGTTTCCCATTATTTACTACTTCCAGGAAATCAGGTCCATCTTCTGCCACAGGTCAACAAACCTACTCATTGTAACTCACAATGAATGAAGAGGTCTGCCTGGGAGTACAGATTAACTTGCTGTCTAAAGAGAAGACAACATCCCATACTTTTTCCTGCCTGTATGCCTATATACTGGCCTTTTCTGGTTTAGATGTTGCAGAAGACATATTCAGAAACGTATACTTTACAGCCGCACCTATGCAGGATCAGATTTTAGAAAGAATATGTTCTCATTTGAGGCCTTGTATTTTTTCAGGAGTCTTTGCAAGTGAAGTGATTCTGAAACATTTACATAACCAACTCTGATGCATGGCACCAAAGGTATTAAAGTCTTGGAGTAGTTCTGCATTGAAGTGTCTCAAAGATTACTGAAAAACTAGTCTGCAGAGTCTTGTGACGGATAACCAGCTTACAGGCAACCCCTTGCCAGTACTTTATTAAATTAAAGATATCTTCCATCCGCAGCAAAGACTTTTCAGAAATATAGGGGGATGTGTCCAGGCATGGTCTGCGCCTGGAATTAAAATGGCGGGTCAGCAATAAGCTCAGTTGGGGCCCCGGTGGAGAGGAGGCTAAAGGAAAATGCTACTTACCAGTATGCATCTGTTCTTGGCATGTAGAGCTGCAGAGTTGTACACTTTTGCATAGATCGCCATCTGGTGTTGGGCTCGGATGTTTGCATGTTGTTTTTGTCTTCGAAGAAGTCTTTGTAGTCACGAGGTTGGTGACTCCTCCTTCGGTCGACAGTGCGCATGGGCATCGGCTCCATCCTTAGATTGTTTTTGCCACGTAGGGTTATATGGAGTAGTGAGAAATAGAAAGATGTCCATGTGTAATGTATCTAAGTAAGATCACACTGGAACAGATAGAGGTATCCGGGGAGGCTGGTGGGCGTGTACAACTCTGCAGCTCTACATGCCAAGAAGAGATGCATACTGGTAAGTAGCATTTTCCGTTTGAGGCATATGAGCTGCAGATTGTACACTTTTGCATAGACTATACAGCAGTTACCTCCTTAGCGGTGGCTACCTGTATCTGTTGCAGTAGTTTGAAATAGTGTTCTTAATACAGCCTGGCCCACACTAGCTTGTTGTTTTGCCTGCACATCTACACAATAGTGTTTTGTGAAGGTGTGTGGTGTAACCCAAGGTGCTGCTTTGCATATGTCATCTAGGGGAATGCTCCCTAAGAATGCCATAGAAGCCCCTAGTTTGCGTGTAGGATGAGCTCTAGGGGGAATGGTTAATGTGCGTTTGACTTTGATGTAGCATATTTGTATGCATTTTACAATCCACCTTGCAATTCCTGTTTTGGATATAGGAGTACCTTTATGAGGTGGGGAGAAAGCCACAAAAAGTTGTTTAGTTTTCCTAAAAGATTTTGTTCTTTCAATGTAGTAGAGTATTGCTCGTTTAACATCTAAGGTGTGTAGAGCTCGTTCTGCCACGGAGTCTGGTTGAGGAAAAAATACTGGGAGTTCAACAGACTGGTTTAGATGGAAGGCAGATACTACTTTGGGTAACAATTTTGGGTTAGTTCTAAGAACCACTGTTGTGATGGATTTGTAAAAATGGTTCTTGTATGGTTAATGCCTGGATTTCACTTACTCTTCTGAGGGATGTGATAGCAACCAAAAAGGCTTCTTTCCAGGTGAGGAACTGCAGCTCACATTTGTGGAGGGGTTCAAAAGGAGGACCCATTAGCCTGGTAAGGACTATATTAAGGTTCCACACCGGAGAGGGTGGAGCTCTTGGTGGAATTATTCTTTTAAGTCCTTCCATGAAAGCTTTGATAGCAGGAACTCTAAACAAGGACAAATGTTGTCCGCTTTGTAGGTAGGCTGCAATGGCGGCTAGATGTAACCTAATAGATGTATACGCTAGGTTACATTGTTGTAGATGCAGATGATAACAGATGATGTTCTGAATGGAAGCCTCTAGTGGATTGATCTTGTGCGTGCAGTAAATGACGAATCTCTTCCATTTTGCCGCATAGCATGCCCTTGTTGTATGGCGTCTGGCTTCCTTGATAATATTCATACAGTCTGGCGGGAGATTGAGGTAGCCAAACTCTAAGACCTCAGGAGCCAGATCGCAAGGTTGAGTTGATTGGGATCTGGGTGTCTTATGTCTCCATGGTTCTGAGTGAGACATTTGGGTGAGAGGTGTAGCTTTTGATGCGGTACTACTGATAGTTCCAGTAGAGTAGTAAACCATGGTTGCCTTGTCCATGTTGGAGCAACTAGGATAATTGTGAGAGAATGTTGTTTGAGTTTCCGCACCACTAACGGAATGAGTGGGAGAGGCAGAAAAGCGTAAGCAAATTTGTTTGACCAATTCATCCATAGCGCATTGCCTTTGGACAATGGGTGTGGATACCTGGATGCGAAGTTTGGGCATTTTGCGTTTTGGTGTGTGGCAAACAGATCTATCTCTGGGTGTCCCCACAGTAGAAAGAATGGGAGAAGAACTTGAGGATGAAGTTCCCATTCGTGGATCTGTTGTGCTTGATGGCTGAGCAGATCCGCAATCTGATTGTGTACCCCTGGTAAGTGTTCTGCTAGGAGGTATATGTTTTGCGGAATGGCCCATCTCCATATGCTTTGCGCTAAGTGTGATAGCTGTAGGGAGTGTGTCCCCCCTTGCTTCTGTATGTAATACATTGCTGTCATGTTGTCTGTGCGGATCAGGACAGCTTTGTCTAGAAGGTGCAGTTGAAAAGATTTCAATGCTAGGAATATTGCTAACAATTCCAGGTAGTTGATGTGAAATTGTTTTTGTTGGGGGGGTTCAGATACCTTGAATGGTATGGGTTTGAAGATGAGCTCCCCAGCCGGTGAGCGATGCGTCTGTTGTTAGCACCATCTGTGGAACTGGCTCGAGGAACGACCGCCCTTTGGAAAGGTTCTGTGTGTTCCACCATTGCAGAGAGCGGTGGGTGCGGTCGTCCACCAACACCAGATCTGTTAGCGGACCTAGAGCCTGGTTCCACTGATGTGCTAGGCACTCTTGTAATGGACGCATTTGTAGTCTTGCATGAGGAACGAGAAAAATGCAAGAGGCCATCATCCCTATTAGTTGCATGAACACTCTTGCTGGTAGTGAGTGTTGTGGCTAAAATTTTTGAATTAACATCTGTATAGCACTTATCCTGACTGGGTTGGGGTATGCTAGGGCTGTGGAAGTATTTATTGTAGCCCCTAGATATTGTTGTATTCTGGACGGTTGGAGATGGGATTTGCCCTGATTTAGTGTGAATCCCAGACTGTGAAGCAGTTGTATGGTACGGGGTGTGTGTTGAACACAGCTGCTGTGGGATTTTGCTTTTATGAGCCAGTCGTCCAGATAAGGGAAGACATGAATGTGTTGTCTTCTCAAATGAGCTGCAACCACTGCGAGGCACTTGGTGAAAACTCTGGGTGCCGTGGTGACTCCGAATCGTAGAACCTTGAACTGGTAGTGTTGGCCATCTACCACAAACCTGAGATATTTCCTGTGAGCGGGATGAATGGGAATGTGGAAGTAGGCGTCCTTTAGATCTAGGGTGGAGAGAAAGTCGCCTTGCTGGAGTAGTGGAAGCACTTGTTGTAAGGTGACCATGTGGAAGTGGTCTGATTGGATGTAAAAGTTTGGCGGTCTGAGGTCCAGTATTGGCCTGAGAGAGCCGTCCTTTTTAGGAATGAGAAAATAGAGGGAATAGACCCCTGTGCCCTGATGGGGCAAGGGAACCGGTTCTATTGTAGGTTTTTGTAATAGTGCAAGAACCTCCTGTTTGAGAAGCGTTAGGTGTTCTGATGACATTGGACGCTGTTTGGGAGGAATGTTGGGAGGGGTAGAAGTGAGTTCCAGGCAATAACCATACTGGATAATTGGTCTTACCCACCTGTCTGTTGTGATGGAATCCCAGACAGGTAGGAACTGTGAGAGGCGTCCCCCGACAGGAGTGGGATGGTCGGGGGGGGAAGCACAGGGAAGTCACTGTTTGGTGCTAGGCGAGCTGCGGGTGTTATTACCATTGCCTCTGCCCTTATTGTTGTTTCCCCTGTAACCTCCCCTGGAGTATCCTCTAGAAAAGGAGCCCTGGTTGGGACTTTTATAGGATAAGGACGGGTGCTCTGGTGTATTTGTTTTGGAGCCCGAAAGGAGCCTCTGGTAGAGGGTGACTGCAATGCTCCCATAGACTTGGCAGTCTGTGTCCTTTATCTTTTCTAAAGATGTCCACTGCATGGCCAAAGAGGTGCTCCTGATCAAAAGGCTGATTTAGGATGGTACCTCTTGTTTAAAGCCAGACACCCTGAGCCAGGCATGTCTGCGTAGCAAAACACTAGTGTTTATTGCGCGGGACGCGGTGTCTGCTGCGTCGAGCGCGCATTTTCTGGAAGTATTAGTAATTAGTTTGCCTTCCTGTATAAGGTCATTGGCTTTGTCCTTATATTGTTGAGGGAGGTGTTGAATTAGCTTTTCCAGCTTATCATAGTGAGCCCTATCGTACCTTGCTAGAAGGGCTTGTGTGTTTGCTATTTTCCAGGAGTTGGCAGCTTGAGACGCCATACGCTTGCCTGATGCGTCTAATAACTTAGATTCCTTGTCAGGAGGTGGTGTGTCACCTGATCCCTGAGAGTTTGCTAGTTTGCGCGCATTGGCTACGACTAGGGAATCTAAAGGGAGTTGACCCTTGATGTAGATGGGGTCGGAAGGAGCTGCCTTGTATTTGATCTATTCTGGGGTTAAGAACCCTAGCTCTAACTGGGTCTTTGAACACCTCAGGAGCGTGTCTAAGAAGACCTTTAAGCATTGGCAATACATGGGTAGATTTTTGTGGTTGATCGAAGGTCTAAAAGAAAATCCTCTTCTACAGGGCCTGAATGTAGTTTGACTCCATGGTATGTTGCGGCCCTATTAATTAACTGGGCAAAACCCACATTGTCATCTGGTGGAGATGGTTTTGAGGGGTAGTAGTCTGGATCATTTTTAGGATCAGTATTGTAATCATGTCATGTGTCTGTATCCTGTGGTGGATCATTAGGATCCTCAGTGTCAAGTGGCACTACGTCTTCGTCTTCTTGCCCATCCCTATGCTCCTCGTCACGATCTTGTGGTTGTGGAGAATATGCTGGAGAAATAAGTAAATTAGGGTTAATTGGTGGGGGGGTGAAGGTGGTGGTGAAGGATTAGTAGCTATGTGTATTTTCTTGAGAGGAACTGGTGCATGTGATAAATGTTCTGGTTTCCTCTTTGTAGGTAGCTTGGTAACTATATGACCAGGCTTTGGGTGAATCAAAATGGTGGTTTGCTTTGGATCGGGGAGAAAAAGTTCTTCGGGATCGATGGTTTTGTCCGGTGTGGAAGATTTCTCCTTAGAAACTGGTCTTGGCTGTTTAGTGGCAATGTCCGGTATAGAAGCCTTTCCTGGTACCGAGACCTTCGGTGCGGGTTGTTTTGGCTCCGGAGGTGTTTGTTTGGGAGGCTTCTCCTTTGATGTTTTCGGCTCCGACGTCTTCGGTGTCGAAGGCTTATCTGTATGCTTCAGTGCCGAGGGGTCTTTTGCTGGTTTCGGCGCCGAAAGTTTCTCCGGTGCCGACGGAGGAGGGTGCGGCATCTCGGGTGACTTAATTTTCGGTGCCGAAGATGGTTTTTCGGAACCGGGTGGCTGGCTCGAGCCAGAAGGCTTTTCTCCATCCTTCGGAGCCGGGCCCGGAGCGCTCGAAGTTTTCGTTCGGTGTGGACCTGAGCCCGGAGGCGAAGGGGTCACCGGAGCCTTTGGTATGGGCTTGGGTGGGGCAGGGGTCTCGGTACTCGCGTCCCGTTGCGCCGGGGTGATGTCATTTTTGGCGTCAGAGTCGTCTGCTTCGGAGACCGAGACCTGTTCCTCTTCTGGTTCCGGAAGGCTGTCAGGACCTGGATGGAAGATGTCCGGAATGGAACCTGTGCCTCGGGACAGCTCGTGGCGTCAAGCTAGTCGATCCCGGATAGTCTCCTTGGATTTGAATGAAAGACAAGCCTCACAGTCGTCCTCTCTATGTTCTGGAGAGAGGCACAGATTACAAACGGGATGGAGGCCCAAGTGTGGGAATTTAGCACCACACTGGGGACATTTTTTAAAGGGAGTCCGTTCTATCGACGTCCGTTGCTACCGGCGCGGGTAGGCCCAACAGCCCGCGTCGAAGTTTGCCGATGTGGAAGATTTTCGAAGTTTGTCGAGGGCGCGTCGAAGGATACGCGATCGAGACAATACCGTAGGTTAGCTGTGATTGCACGTCGAAAGTGGGTTCGATAACGACACCGACCCGGAGCGCAGCAAGTCACATCCGAACCCGATGGCGGAAAAAAACCAATCTAAGGATGGAGCCGATGCCCATGCGCACTGTCGACCGAAGGAGGAGTCACCAACCTTGTGACTACAAAGACTTCTTCGAAGACAAAAACAACATGCAAACATCCGAGCCCAACACCAGATGGCGATCTATGCAAAAGTGTACAATCTGCAGCTCATATGCCTCGAACAGCACCACACCGTGCTCATAATAACAACTGCAATTCCCAAAACTGTGTGCTAGTAGATGGGGCTTCCAGTATGGCCATCAGAGGTGTCTGATGAGAAGCGTGGAACTAGAGGACTGTAGTCGGCGATCAACAGCTGCCATTTTGAGGATATCAGATCACCAGTAAGAGCGAACAAAGTGGGCACACAAGAGGAAAGAACAGAAGTAAGAGTTACTTACCTTCGGAAACGATGTATCTGGTAGAGAGACAGTCTAGCCGCAGATTCCTTAACTTAGAATATCCCCAGGCGTCAGACTGGATCCGGAAAACTTTTGCAGCAGCACCTCTGCGCGCCGGGAGGCGGCGCCGCCTGGCTCCGCCCTGACGTTGTCCCCGGACATGACGTCAGCGGAGCCATATAAGACCCTCCCGGCGCGCTGACGTCAGTTTTCTTCGGAGAAACTTTTCTGCGCCACAGCGCGGAGCCACCACCAAAAACTGTGATATTATGGGAACAGTGTGCGAAAAAATATGAAAATCAGTGAAACCAAAAGAATAGAATGGTGAGAAAACACCACATCCAACAGTGACAAGCACTGTATATGGAAAACGACCATAAACGACTGATAAGCACTGTATAGTGAAAGCAAGTAAAGGGAAAGAGCAGCACTCTGAGAAGGATCCCCGCAAAGTGAAGACAAGGCCCTCCCTGTAGGCAAAATGACATATGAAAAGAATGCCAAGGCAGGCGATAGAATCCCGCACCAGAAGAATTGAAGGGGGAAAAGCAAAGAAGGACACTGAGAAGCAGTCCCGCAAGTTAAGACTATGCCCTCCCCCGAGGCAAAACGACATACGAAAAGAACGTGAAGGCAGACGACAGAATGCCTGCAACTACAAGATCGAACCGTGACAGGCAAGAAGCCTGGAACCACCGAATGAAAGACGAACTATTAAATATCTGCAACACCTTCCCCCTTGTCAATGTCAAATGTTCTTTTAGAGCGCACATATCACCGGGGAGGTCTCAAGGCGCTAGGCAAGACTTCAGAAAGATCGAAGGTGTGATACCCAGTTTACTGGAGAAAGAGCCAAGTCTTTAATTCTTTTCGAAAGCATCTGTGGTCGGCTATGGATGGAAGATGCAATGGTAACTTATTCCAAAGCTTGGGGGCCAAATAAGAAAATGATCGACCACCGTTTCGGGATGTTCGGATGCGTGGTAAAACAAGATGGAATTTGGTGCTGGATCTTAGGGGTCTGCCGGGCTTGTACCCTTGGAGTTTCTTGGCTAGTTATCTAGGGCCGGTGTCATACAGGATCTTGTGTGTGAGGCACAGGATTTTGAAATGGCCTCTCTGTCGCACCGGAAGCCAATGGAGAGTTTTAAGGTTGGGAGCTGAAGGGGATCTAGGTGGAAGATTTAGAATGAGTCTGGCAGCAGTGTTCTGAAGAATCTGGAGTTTGGAAAACAGATCATTTAGTGCAACCAGCAGTGCATTTCCATAATCCAAACGGCTGATAATAAGACCTTGCACCAGAGGTTTCCTGGCTTCAATGGGTAACCATTTGAAGATTCTGTGGAGATTCTGCATGATTCCATAGCAAGTGCAGAGTATAGTATTAACATGGGTTTTCATGGACAGTGTGTTATCAATAGTTACTCCAAGGTTGCGCACTGCTTGCTTGGGAGATGGACATGGACCCAATTCCGAGGGCCACCAGTCATGTGACCAGTGTTCCTCCGCTCTACCAAACAGGATAATGTAGGTCTTGCTGCCATTAAGTTGTAGTTTGTGCCTGCCCATCCAATCATTCACATGGACCAAACAGTTTTTAAAGCGGGATTTTGTGTCCACGTAATCTGGACCAAAGGTGATAAGTAACTGAGTGTCATCAGCGTATGACACTGTTTCAAAACCATATGATCTGTTGATACCTGCCAGCGGTGTTAAGTAGAGATTAAACAGCATAGGGCTGAGGATGGAACCCTGTGGGACACCTACGTTTACTGGTCGACTGCACGAAGATATAGAGTCAATATGGACGGTAGTTGTGCGGTCCGTTAAATAGTTCTCAAGCCGTTCTAGGGCCTTCCCCCTGATTCCCACCTCCCAGAGTCGATGTTTCAAGATGCTATGGGAGATGGTATCGAAGGCCGCGGATAGGTCCAGGAGGACCAACATTGCTGATTCTCTTATATCCAGTGCAAGCCTGATGTTATCAGTAATCTCTACAACCGCAGTTTCCGTGCTATGAGCTGCACGGAAACCGTATTGAGAAGGGTCCAAGAGACCATGGTTCTCAAGGAGGACAGTGAGTAGTTTGTTGACGAGATGTTCTAGTACCTTCCCAAAGTAAGGTAACAATGAGATGGGATGATAATTAGCTGGTAGACTAGGGTCTGACGTGTTTTTTTTTAGAATAGGCTTAACTTGGGCCTTTTTCCATCGAGTGGGGACCCTGGCTTGTTCCAATGACATATTAAAAATTTCAGTTAGTGCATTTGCAATTAGGGGCATCATTTTCGTACAAGGACGGGTCGGGAGGGGATCCACGGGGGAGCCTGATTTAATCTTAGTTAGGCCACCTAGCACTTCATTTACAGTTAGGGGTTCGAATTCCAACAGCAGAGGCACACCATTTAATTCCGGCTGTAAGGGTGGCATGGACAGGCTTCTATTATGCTGATGAGGATCTAGGTCGCCTTGGGGAAACGATGAGTAAATGGTTCTAACTTTATCATCAAAAAAGGAAGATACAGAATCTACCCATTCTTGTGTTGGAAGGATAGAAGACTGCTCTACATGGGGGAGGCAAACTCTTTCAGTATTTTATAGAGCTCTTTACTGGAGTGGGCTGAATTATTTATCCGCTTAGTCAGATACGACTTTTTTGCCAGTTTAATATTCTTTATATAAGTGAGGTGAAACTGTTTATATTTTCTTCGATCTGCGTCAGTTTTAGTTTTCCTCCATTGACGTTCAGCTGTTCTGCAAGATTGTCTATCAGTTTTTAATGTTGCCGTAAACCATGGCGAAGCTATCCTTTTAATTTTAACCCTCGCTAGAGGGACAACCACATCCAATGTGGATGCAATGGCGTCTTCAAAGGCAGTTGCCGCCTGTTCCACAGTATCAGTATGGCGTACCTGCTGCGGGTTAAAGTGGGCTGAAAAAGCATCAGGGGTTAGTTTGCGCCATGGCCGAATTAAAATGGATTTATTCTTCCCATGATTTCTAAGAGATTTCATGGGCAAACAAAATTTTAATAGATAGTGGTCGGTCGGTCCACAGTAGTGGTAAAGATGGCTCGATTGTAAGTTTGGTAGAGTTAGCAAACAAGTAGTCTAGGGTGTGCCCGGCTTGATGGGTGGGGCCAACTACCTTCTGGGCCATTCCCAGTGTCTCCAATGTTCCAACCAACTGGTTGGTGTCTGGGTCAGACAATTGCTCAGCAGGATAATTAAAATCTCCAATTAAGATGAAATTATCAGCGGCTAATACATGTGGTACAACCAATTCCAATAATTGATTTACAAACTTCGCTTTTGGACCTGGGGGTCTGTAGACTAAGGCTCCTCTCCATGTTGCCGAATCAGGAGTGCTAACCTTAAAAATTAATATTTCCAACATCTTGGTAGTGCGGGATTCTACAGTAATAATCAAGGGGAGCCTTGATCGCAACTGCGATGCCTCCACCTCTATCTACTTCTCTGTCTAATCTGACTAGATGATATTGAGGGGGGATAGCTATGGTGACATCAGAAGAGGCGTGGCTGTGGAGCCAGGTTTCGGTAACGAAACAAATGTCAGGATCTTCGGCATCCAAAAGGCTCCAAAGTTCCAACGTGTGTTTAGGGATGGCCCGTGCATTGAGATATAGTCCAGTTAGTGATTTGGGGGCAGCATTTTTGTCTGCAGTACTCGTATCTATCGTACTAGTGGTTGGTGTGGGTATATTATTACTGTTCCGGGTGCCAGACTGATGACTGGCAGAAGATGCTGCGGTGTGAGAAGGACATATAAAACTTTGTGAGGTGAGAGGATTCAGGGATCGCAACTCGGCACTGGAGTAATTCAACATGGTGTTAGATTGGGTCTTACCCGATACGGTGTAAAAAATGCAGGGGTCCTGACGGCGGTCGTGCGCGGACGGGCGCAGACGGGCTTGCCTTAGGCACGCCGCTGCGCGCGTCCGCGCCCCAGGCTGGTTTAAATAGGCAGGGGAGGCCGCGAGAACACTAGACCGCTGACCTGACCCGAACTGCTCCCTCTTGGTACAGTGTCAAGCGGAAGAGAGCCTATAGTCCCTCCGCTCAATCGGCACAAGCCGTGACGGAACGGGGACAAGGCAGGCCGGATAGCAGAGAATGCAATAAGTAAAATGCTAACAAATGCAATGCAAAGTGCTCAGAGGTATGTGCAAATTCAGAGAGTATGTGCAGATTAAAATGGTACCATGATTAAAATATTGAACAACACATTTAGCTACTAGCTGCGAGTGAGACCACAAAAAGATCAATTAAAACAGTACAGCTAAGCACAAGAGCTTTCGTGGGGATTACTGGCCGTAGGGCTGAAAGTCCCCTGGTATATTCGCTGTCGCGGAGGGCTTCCGCTTTCCTTCCGCTTCTGCGCTGCCTGGTTCTACTCTCCTCTCCGCGCAAAGTAGTACCCTTGAAGAGATCTAGTGGATTGAGGCACAGGCCAGGAGACCTCAAGCCAAATGACCGTAGGAGAGTCAATGGAGCAGGTGGGAGGGTGGGAAAAGAACATCAGTAGGCCCTATACTGGGAGAACCACAGTGTAGGTATTGTTGAAGAAGACCTGAATCCACCTCCTAATCACGATATTGGGAGGAACAGAAGTTAAAAGGAATGAACCTACTGTGGAGGGAGGTGAAAGATGTCACCCCGCAGGACGACAAAGCCACCAAAAGGGAGGCGAATGCATAAAACCCCACCCGAAAAGGTCCTCGCAGAACGGGGAGGATGGGCGGGCGTCAAGGAATCTGCGGCTAGACTGTGTCTCTACCAGATACATCGTTACCGAAGGTAAGTAACTCTTACATCTGATAGAGACATCTAGCCGCAGATTCCTTAACTTAGAAAAGATACCAAAGCCATACCCCATAGGAGGCAGGTCTGCGAGCGAACCCCCCCCCCGTAGGGAGCGGCCAACAATGGGAGGCAAGGCATTACAAGCCGCCGAGGAGCAGCAGGAAAGCCCTTTCGTGTATACAGGGATGAAAGGGAGCACAGAACCAGGAGGTCAGTGCAGAATGCGACAGTCGAGTACTTCCGGAAAAGAAAACGAGCTGATCGCAGGAGCCGAGGGATCTGTAGGACCCGATGGGACTGCAAGAGAGAAAGGTCCAGCGAGGGACAAGAAGGCACAACCGGGCCCGAGCATGAAGGTCAAATATGCACAACAGTGGAAGAAACACTGTGGAAGCGCACTAGCCAGGCACAGTGGACAGCAGCAGTAGGATGCTGACCATGCCCAGGAAGAGCCTGTGTACACACGACACAAGACTTGCCATCACCCAAGTGCCCTTGCACAAAAACGTGGGAAAGGGCAGAGACCAAAAGCAGAATGACAGAGAAGCATGCGAGAAAAAAGAGCCACGCATGCGGGGAACAGAAGTACACCGGAGGGACCGGGTGGAGCACTAGAACCACACCAAGCACAAGGGAGCGCGGCAAGTGATAGCCCAGATGCTAGAGATACATCACCAGGTAGACAACCTGTGAAAGGGACCCGGCAACCGTATACACACAAAAGGCTGGCTCCTACGGGGAAGCGGAGGCCAAGACCACGGGCAGCGTAGCAAGTACCTAGCATGCGTGTCCCCTAGGTGTGTGTAGAACGCCAGAAGAAACGGCAAGAAAGGACGCAGCCGTGAATGATGGTTTGCTAAAGAAAGCAAGAGCCACTATAGATCAACAGTCATGTTGTATCCCAACCGGACAAATCAAATGTCCAGAACTATAAGCGACACCAGCGCTCGGCAAAGGGGAGCCATGGTCCCCCGCGAGACCAACTGAAATGCTGAGTAGGACAGGAAAGAGTCAGCACGAGCGTACATAGAGTAACAGGAGGTGTACGCAAAAGAACACACACAGGACAGAGAACGTCCTGAGGAGAACACTTCCACAGAGAGCAGCAACAGCAGCCCGAAGTAGAAACATGACAAAGTCCTGCGCGGAAGCAGCAGGGGAACAGGCCAAGCCAGGGAAGTGGCCATGAAGTAGGGCACAAGGCAATGTACAGCAATGTGGAATGAGGCCAAGACGCCACCATGTAAGAACGAAGTCCAGACGGGACTGAACTACAAGAAAGTACTACTTTGCGCGGAGAGGAGAGTAGAGTAGAACCAGGCAGCGCAGAAGCGGAAGGTAAGCGGAAGCCCTCCGCGACAGCGAATATACCAGGGGGCATCCACCGGCCGCCCAAAGAACACAGAAGAACCGTGCCAAGGAGCCCTGTGTGCCTAGGGGCAGCGACAGGGCTCCGCCCCGAGGCCGACCTCAGGTGGGGCGTACGTAACGGAAGACCCATGCACGAAAGGAACGGAACAAGGTGGTCCAAGGGACAGCGGCTGACGAGAAAGGCAGCCAGAAAAAAACCAAGAAGGGCCAAGCTGAAAAGGCCCTCCTGGAAGAGGCAAGCAAGGCAGAACCTTAAGAAAGGTAACATCGGCAGATGCAGGGGGTTGCCACAGACCATCTGCAGGCCCCATCAGAAAGGCCACAGAGCGATGCCAGCCTGTGGCCGCAACAAGGCAGAGAAAGGCCCACGACAGCGGAAAAAGACGACATTTACATCCGCAGGACAATGCCTGGAAAAAGACTCCACAGAAGCCTATCAAGTCTGCTGTGTGAGGGAGGTAGCTATACAATAGCCAACGAACACCCCACATAGGGTAAGTCTCAACCCCAACTAGGGGCACCTCTTGAGAGTGAACGCATAGACAGAGGATCAATATAAGCAAAAGCAGCCGTCCAGCTGCAATAAAGCTAAGTAACCAAGGTGAGAAACCTCCCAGGCCGTCTGGGTACCACATCAGGAACCCAGGGCCCATATTAAACAAAGACAACACAGTATAGGGAATGGAAAAACCCGCAAACGGACTAGAACATAACAAAATCATGGGAGGTCAGACATGAGGCGGTCGACCGCTGAGTCCGCATGACCATCAAAAAGGGACACTACATCAAATGGCAGATCCCGAAGACTCTCCCGAACATTCACCGGGAAACCCCCCTCGCGCAGCCAGGCATGGAGACGCAGAGCAACGGACCTGGCCATCGCCCGACCACAGAGTCCGTGGTGTCGATGGCCGACCGAATGGTAAATTGTGCCATTTCTCAGCCTAAATGAAGGAGACGGGCCAGGTCAGCAAGAGGACTCTCGGGGAGGGTGGGAAGAAGACACTTGACGGAGTCCCAAAGGGAACAAGAAGCCCGTGCAAACACGCAAGCCGTGTTCAGAGCGCGGATGCCCGAACTAGTGGACGCAAATACATGGCGGCCACATGCCTCCAACCAACGAGACTACCTAATGGGAGGCAGCAATGGAAGAGGAGAGGAAGGCTGCGTGGCAAAGGCCACCTGGAGTACTCGACCCTGAGCCCCAGGATGAAGGGACAAACAGGCAGGATCCCCCGGAGCCGGACGGTGCCTATGAGCAACGGTCCGATCCACAGGGTCCCCAGAGGAGGGCCGTGCCCATGCGCCAAGAAGTGAGTCAAACAACAACCCGTCAAAAGGCAGCAAGGGCTCCATGTCCACCGCACCCTGGTGGAGGAGATCCAATAATGGATCAGGAGACAAGGAGACCAATGGGGGGTGCAAGTGTAAAATAGTTGCAGCCCTTCGAACAGCCCTTGAAAATGCTGCGCCAGCTTCTGTAGGCACTCTGGGTGGTGACAACAGGTCATCGGTAGGAGACGGTTGCAGGCTAACTCGTCCCGCAGCTGTAGCAGCACAGGGCCACTGTCCAAGAGGCATTGGAGCCAAAGGACGCAGAGACAACCCCGGGTGCTCCGGGTCTGTATCCTCTTCAAACAGAGGAACAGGGACCGGCGCCAGCGTCGACCGACGTCGAAATGGCATCGTAACTAGGTCAACTTCAACCAGCGTCATCCGGCGCTCCAGCAGGGACTTCAGACGCATCTGCCGCAGGCATCACACTCCTCGGAGTCGTGGTGTGCACCGAGACACCACATGCAAATCGCGTGCGGATCCATGGCTGACATCTGCCGCGCACAGGTCTCGCACGCCTTAAAGCCCGAAGGCATCGCACACTGTTACCAGACGCCACAGGCGTCGAAAAGGCCTGACAGAACAGGCCAGAGGAACCGCTTACTCCAGGATCCGCGTCGGGACGTGGAAAAGAAGGAAACTGACGTCAGCGCGCCGGGAGGGTCTTATATGGCTCCGCTGACGTCCTGTCCGGGGACAACGTCAGGGCAGAGCCAGGCGGCGCCGCCTCCCGGCGCGCAGAGGTGCTGCTGCAAAAGTTTTCCGGATCCAGTCTGACACCTGGGGATATTCTAAGTTAAGGAATCTGCGGCTAGATGTCTCCATCAGATCACCAGTACAGAAAAACACCAACGAACCTTGCTCTGGCAAACAGGCCCACTGCAAGCCGGGAGCTGCCTCACAGGCACGAAGAACACGTGAAACACAGTCCAAGGTTGTCAATAAAGAGGCATCCAGTACGCAGTGAGCCTCACTGTGTGCCAATAGCAATGCAGTGTGACCCAGATTCCAATTGAGACCCACATTCAACACCAAGGGCCTTATTACGATGCCAAAGTTGCGGATACGAGTCAGACCGACCTCCGGTCCAGACTGCTTAATTATGATGCGACCGCACATGGTGCGGTCGCAAGCTCCCTTTTCTGTATGGGAGCTTGTGCTGCGGTCGGAACCGCCAACAGCACAAGCTCCCATACAGAAAAGGGAGTTTGTGTTCATCCCTGCATCGCGTGGCGGGCACCGTGAGGCAGGGATCAACAGGGGGGCACCATAGGTGCCCCCTCTGCCACCAACCGGAGGCCGATGGTTGAAGGGGGCCCTGCTAGGGGCCCCCAAACTCGCTTTCCGACAGGCTTTCCATGTCAGAAAGCCCGGCATGGGAAGCCTGCCGTAAACAGAGCACTGCAATCCAGATGGCCATATTTATTATGGGATGGTCTACAGCTGGCCGACAGGCTCCTTGAGCCTGTCTGAATTTAGCTGGAATGACCGGCCGGTTTCACTTCAGACCACCTAAATTGTAATTAGGCAGTCAAAAGTGAAACAGACTATCTCAGTCCGAAAGCCTCCGACCTAAGGTTGAAGGCTTTCCAACCGAGATCGTAATCGGCCCCAAGTGCAAAGTGAGATCCTACAAGGCAAAAGAAAAGAGACACCCATACTGTAGACCAAGCTCCCAGCTCCATTTGTAGCCCACAACTGGATACAACAAAGCAAGGGCCCTCCTCCCTGTTCCAGGAGCGACCGGGCTAATGTTGCCCTGCGGGCACCACATCCATGAAAATTATTTCCAAACATGGCTATAAAAGAGTGCATCACTCAGGACCTTATCACTGAAGTACTGAAAAGAAAATTGAAACCGGAGGTGATCAAGAACCTAAGGGGACAATATAATTAGATAGGAGCTGGGTTTTCCATATGCAGATTCTGCAGAGGGGAAGGGGAAAATACACTGGTTCATCGTACTGAAGCTACATTCTGCTCTTCTAGATGCCAAAACCCCAAACCAAGGAAGGGCAAAAAAGGCTCAGACAGCTGGAACACTCCCAAAGCAGAGCAGAGCCTGACACAAGAAATGGCGACAAGGAAGGTTAAAGTGTCGCTCCCCTGACTTAAGAGGGCTTGCAAAAATGGCTGTCTGAACTACACTATTAGATCTGACAGTTACATTGCACCTACAATCTTTGAAAATGACGACATTAGTGGAATTCAACAAAGACAACAAACAATGGGGAGGAAAGTAGCTATGAGGAGGGTATCTTTGTCCTGAGCCAGAAAATGGAGCCCACCCAAAAAGCTGGTTAAACTAGAGAAAGAGCTGAATGATTTGAAGCATAGATGCACGGACCTGGAAGACTAATCCAGACAAATAAAGCAAGGATTCGCATCTTAGGAAAGTTGGAAGATCAACAAAGTCATATGAGCAAAGAGGAAACCTTGACTATCCAAGAGGGTCCTGAGGGCGAGCAGAGAATCGGCTGGTCTGGCCCGACCAGGTTTGAATAAGTACTATCTGGCAGCTCAGCTTTCTGAATGCCCTCTAATTGAAAGAGAAGCACTGGGTAAATAGGAAAGCTTCGACAAAGGGAAGGCCACCATGGGATGCAGTATGGCTTCATAAAAAGGAAAGAATAGTGGTGTTCAATGTTTTAAATAGTCAGTGCACTATAATGGAAGAGTTAGAGTGAGTGCTCCTTCTAATGCCACATCCTTACCATCCCTGGTTACGGCCCTGCTCCTTAATTCTGATTTTTCCAAGGTACCAAGTATGAAAACACGAATACCTTAGTCAACTATGACATTGGGCCTTACATCCGAATAATACAAAAGCCGCTAACAATGAACTCTTTAAGAAAACGTTTCTCCTCTAATCCTACAAAAGGATCAATTTCACACATTTTTAGGCCACAATTACACATGAGCCAAAGACAAAATGGCCCTATAATATGGGATGTGAGCAGCTACTGGGCAGAAATATTTCAACGAGACACTTAGGTAGATCATAGGGCACTATGACCAAGTTGTGTACCAGTCTTCAGACTATAAAATCATTGTATAAAATATGTTTTGCTGGAATTATACTCAACTTAAATTGAAAAATTTGTATAAAAATATGGATGGAAAATGCTGGCCTAATTGTGGGCAAGACGGAAAGGGCTTACACAAGTCTTGGTAGGAGGTTCTGGGCCATCCTATTCCAGAGGACCCAGTAGTGGTAATTTGGGGTAAAACCTATTGACATTAACGTTTATGACGAGAACATGTAAACTCAAGCTAGCTGCAAAATAGTTCAATGCAATGAAACGGAAAAGTGCAACAAGGTCCTCTAAACAAGAGTGGGCCATCAGATCTGATAATTGTGAGGGAAAAATAACCCTGACTTGTATGGGATGGGCCATAAATGTAGAAACATTTGGAGGTCAGCGCATAAATATTTTAATACAGGCTCGCTGTAGTTAGTTAAAATATCCAAGATGACTGCGTGCCTTATGGTACAATGTTGATTGAGGCCCCTGAGAAATCCCAATGAGAAGTGCCAGACAGTAAGGCCTATGCCTGCTTGCTACCTCTTGATTATTTTGGATGACTGAACTATGCTGATTAGCTTTAAGAGTTGGGGGTGTGGGCAAACCGTTGGAAACTGACACTTATCCAGCTGCTGTATTTGGAACACTGAATTTTCTGGTTCTTTGTTAAAAACTAATAACATTTGGGGAATGAAGGAGTACTTTAATAACTCTTGAAATGTCAAAAAGTGATCATCAGACCACCTCCTACTTCTATAATCCCCAAACTGGGTACAAGTACAATGCCAAATAAGCAAAGAAGAAAGAACTTGGTCTTCTTGGCAAGAAAAAGCCAACAGGCATATTAATATGTGGATCTTCTTGAAGATTCACACCCGTTTTTCCTGAGGTACAGGCTAACAGACTGGAAGAGGGTCCTTTAATGAGTAATGCATGCTAGTGCTTTTATGAGACTTTATTTAAAAGATGTTGCCAAACTGGGGAAGGCACAAAACATAATTGAAGAGTGTTGTCAAAAGTTATATTATCTACCCTATCTTTTAAAACTCAGAAAAAGGATGAATATGTGGAGCAGATTCCTACATAAACAAGATTTTGTCCTCATTACTGGCAAATAGGGTCTCTTTGGAATGAGTGAAAACTATCTGACACTACAAAGTCCTCCTGTGTCACAGTCTTAGATGCCAATCTTCTGGACCTGAATGTCAAGCTTCTCAACGTTCAATGGTACAAAAATTGTTTCCCTTAACAGCACACGAACGTATGGTGCAGAAGACTTTAACATCCATTCCCTCAACAGCTTACATGAGTCCAGATCCCCTTTTTCATCCTTTTCCTCAATTTCAAACTGTACACATGCAGGCACCTTGCAGCAGCTCCCCATGCCTCATCATCCCTACTTGACTATGCTTAAGTAACATCAGAAAAAGATACACACTGACCATAAATGCAATCCCTTTACAATCTGGCAATGCACTCCTCAACATCTCAAGCAGTGAGGCCACAGAGTGTCATGATTGTCAGGAAGGAAATGTGGATCCCTCCATATTATGGGGAAACTTACACAAAGGAAAGACACTCTCTTACATCAAGACAGCAGAAAATCTGCAGAGCAAACCATAAACACAGGTGAAAAATACCATAGAGAACTGTCTGCTGTTCAAAAATGTGTCAGGAAAATACAATCCAAATGGTAAAAATCGGTCACATCCCAGTGTCCTGAGATCCACACAGAGGAGTGCAGAGAGAGGAAATGTAACTCAACCACCAAGAGCTGTGTTTTGTAACATACCTGGTTCAACCTGCACCCTCTGTAGAGTTAGTCTGAAGACTAGACTCATTTATGCAGGCATTGCCCGTCATTAGTCGTAAATGTTTAGAAAATACTGAAGAGTTTTTTTTTTCCTTCATAGGTTTGGCCACACTTATGTAGGTTAAGGTAGTTTGATTTTTAAGTTCTAAATTGTGGCATGTTTAGCTAGTTTTACAATGTTTCCGGAGAGGAAGGTACCATAGAATAGAATTAGGAATTCTCTGCGGAACCTGTGTATGTGCAAAATCTTAGGAAAGAATCTAGCAATCAACTAGGGAACCTGCAAACTGAACTACATGGAATGATTAGAAGGGGTCAAATAAGATCATTAAAAGATTATGAGAGGATGAGCATGCTTCTCAAAAGCCAATACCAAACACAAGGACTTGCTCTTATACAGCCTACTAATTTGTTCTTACAAACCTTTTCTTGGGAAAAGGCAGGGCAGCAATTTTGTCACCCAGTAGTAGAATGTGGGTGCATGCTTAAGGATTGTATGTCAAAATATAGGTGATAAAAAATAACTGACAAATATTGTGTCCTAAGCAGTCCACAAAATATTTTCACATTGGATGTACATTTATTATTCACTCCAAGGGGAGAACATTTCTGCAAAAGATATTAAGAACACAATATTTTTGTCCGTTGATATTTAATGCACGATATTGTAGTACCATGTGGTTTAAGAAAATAAAATTCTAACTCAACAAGGTGGCAGGGAGTTGAGAGAAGCCTTTTCAACAGAGAAGACAACCCCTTTAAGAAAGTTGTAAATTCTTGTCTAAGAATAATGCAAGGGACCTGAAATCCTCTCTCAATCTGGCACGTATTTGCCATGAGATGGTTGGCAGAATTTTATAATTTTGAGATAAAGGAAGGAGATTTGGCACGGAGGGAAAAAGCAAAGCTCCTTGGTAGGAGGGGAAATGCAAAATAAAGTGTCAATAAAGACAACTAAATACAGCAAAATGAGTATGTGCCAAATGCCCACACAACTGAAGGAATCAACCTTTATCTGGTGACCAAAGGCATAGATTAGAAGAGACTCCGTTATTCCCAATAAATGTAATCAAACTGATGTTCCGTAACATCACTATTTTTACATCAATTTTAAAATTGAAGCAAATGAACTGCTGGCAGATGTACATTCTGGATGACCCTGACTGTTCAGTTAGCACATTACAGTGCATTATAGTGATGTTGGGCGTAAAAACCAGAACTGTCATCCAAGGGAAAAGTGTTGAGGTACTTCTGAGCTAAGGCGGTTTCCTTGACTTTCAGAATACCGACTGTCAGGTGACAGCCTTCTTTTGATAATATGCAGGGCATTGACAAATATAACTGTGGCCACCATTTGTTTTTCTTTTGGAGTATGAATTTGGTACATAGTTTGTAGATTCAAACAAACAAAAATTTCCATCCCAACGGACCTAAATTTATTAAAATAAATGTGCATGGGGTTCACTACCTCCACATGACATTTGGAAAAATTCCACCTGTCACCTTTCAGTTGTTGATTGCTGTGTTCAGGCATTTAAAAAATTGACAATATTGGACCCAGTGTCAACATCCCAAATTGAGGGGCTGATATCTGCAATAGGAAACAACCTGAAAATTAAAAACAATTCTTGGCGAAGATATTTTGATTCACTAGTCACAAATTCGCGGATTTACAACAGACACAAATCTTAAAGTAGCCTACTAAAGCAGATTTTAGAACAATCCTAAACTTGGTGCATTTCTTTTTAACGTCCAATGTCTTGAGTCCTAAAGCACCCCCTTAGTGAAACACAAATAATGAAAGTGAATGTTCTGCAAGTTTGTTTCTTAGCATAAAAATTTACTTCCATGGGTCATTGTGAACAGAAAGTAAAATCAAACTGAAGACTCATATTTGAAGATTGGTACTGTAATAACTGAGCTGGCACACCTTTTCTTACAAGTGAAACAGTATATATATTTTTGTATGCATTATTTTACTCCAGGAGAGCTATGCAACAGGTTAAATAGATTCCATGCAGGACAAAAATAACTGTTGGGGAGTAGCACAAGTTACTAACTTGTGTAACGATATATCTGTAAGAGACAGTAGTTAGTGACAGATTCCTTACCTTAGAATATCCCCAGGCGTCAGGCTGGATCCGGAAAGTTTTTGCGTAGCAGGACCCTTGCGCGTCGGTAGGCGGCGTCGTGCGGCTCCGCGTCAGTCGTCGGCGTCGTGATCGCCGGGATGACGTCGCGGGCAGTACTTAGATGCCGCCCTGCGCGCTGACGTCAGTTCTGTACACGACTTTCCGCACCAGGAACGCAGAGCCATGCAAGAAGCTGACATAGGTGTCTGAAAAATACTAGGGCCCTGAAAGGGATGTCCTTAACTCCTAGAAATCAGTTCGCAGAACGGGAGGATGGGTGGGCGGTAGGAATCTGTCACTAACTACTGTCTCTTACAGTTATATCGTTACACAAGTTAGTAACTTGTGCATCTGAAAGAGACACGTTAGTGACAGATTCCTTACCTTAGAATAGATACCCCAGCAATACCAACCCCGGTGGTGGGTCTGCGAACAAAGATCAGACAAGGAAGTCCTGGAGGACAGAACGGCCAAAGAAGCCGTCCCTCCGGACCTGACTGTCAAGGCAGTAATGCTTTGTAAACGTGTGCAGCGAGGCCCACGTAGCTGCCTGACAGATAACCGGCAGCGGAACACTGTGGCCCAATGCCGTGGTAGCAGCCGTTGCCCTGGTGGAATGGGCACGCAGCCCAACAGGAGGCTCCTTCTTAGCCAAAGAATAGCAGGCCTTGATGCACAAGGTAACCCAGCGGGAGATGGTTCGTTTGTGCACCGCCCGACCTTTTTTGGCGCCCACGTAGCCAACAAAGAGCTGGTCATCCACCCGGAAGTGTTTTGTGCGGTCGATATAGAAGGAGAGCGCACGTTTTGGGTCCAGACGGTGGAGCCTCTCTTCAAGGAGGCGGAAAGAAGGTAGGCAAAGTGATGGTCTGCCCAATGTGGAAGGCAGTAACCACCTTTGGCAAGAAGGACGGACGCGTCCTAAGAACAACCTTGTCTGGATGAACAGACAGAAAGGGAGGTTTGCAAGATAGAGCCTGGAGCTCACTCACCCGCCGAGCGGAGGTGATGGCCACCAGAAAGGCTGTCTTCAGAGTCAGAAGACGAAGAGGACAGTTATGTAGAGGCTCAAAGGGAGCGCACATTAAAAGGTAAGAACCAAGTTCAAGTCCCACTGAGGCATTACAAACAGAACAGGAGGGAAGAGGTGTGTAATGCCTTTTAAGAACCTGTTAACAACAGGGGACTTGAAAAGGGAGGGCTGATCAGGGAGCCTGAGGAAGGCCGAGATAGCACAAAGATAACCCTTGATGGTACCCAGGGCAGAACCCTGTTGGGCCAGATAAAGAAGGAACAGAAGGACCTCAGAAAGAGGAGCAGAAAGGGGATTCACAGCCTTTGCTGTGCACCATGCCACAAATTTGTTCCACCTGCAGGCGTATACCACCTTAGTGGAGGGACGCCTGGCTGCCAGAATCACATCACAAACTTCGGGAGGCAAGTCGAAAGGAATCAACTGCCGCCGCTCAATCTCCACGCAAGCAGGTGTAGACTGGACAGGTTCGGGTGGAGGACCGTCCCCTGCTGCTGCGACAGAAGATCCTCCCGAAGAGGCAGACGGATCGGGGGATCTACGCTCATACTGAGTAGCTCGGGATACCAAACTCTTCGAGCCCAGTCCGGAGCCACAAGGATAACTTGGGCCCGGTCGTGCCGAATCTTCAACACTCTGGGTAGAAGTGGTATAGGCGGAAAGGCGTACAACAGACCGCAACTCCACTCGCGACGAAAAGCGTCGCCGAGCGAGTGCCGCCTTGGAAATTCCAACGCGCAGAACTGCTGACATTGCGCGTTCTCTTAGGTGGCGAATAGATCCAACCAAGGCTCTCCCCATTGTAGAAAGAGTCCTTGCGCCACTTCCGAGTGAAGACGCCATTCGTGATCCATCATGCACCTGCGGTTGAGTTCGTCCGCCCTGGCGTTCAGGGAACCTGCCAGGTGTTGAACCATCAGGAACATGCCCTGATGTTCCAGCCATGTCCAGAGGCGCAGAGCCTCCTGACAGAGGGTCCACGACCCCACCCCGCCCTGTTTGTTGCAGTACCACATGGCGGTGGTGTTGTCTGTGAACACCTGCACTACCTTCCCTTTGACAGAGGGAAGGAATGCCTTGAGTGCAAGTCGGATCGCCCGGAGCTCCAGAAGGTTGATATGGAGCCGGGACTCCGCCGGAGACCAGAGGCCTCTGATCTCCGCCTCTCCCATGTGACCGCCCCATCCCAGAAGGGACGCGTCCGTCACAACTGTGTGCTCTGGCTGGGGAAGGGAGAGGGATCTGCCCATGACCCATTGCCGGTTCGAGAGCCACCACTGCAACTGTTTTGCAGTCCTCCGAGATCTGGACGTGATCGGACAGGTTGCCCTGGTGCTGCGCCCACTGGAACTTCAGGTCCCACTGCAGAGCCCGCATATGCCATCTGGCATGATTGACCAGCAGGATGCAGGAGGCCATGAGGCCCAGCAGCCTCAGGGTAATCCGTACCGAAACCCAGGATAAAGGCTGAAAGATCGGAATCATAGCCTGAATATCCCGGACTCACCGTTCGGGAGGATAGGCCCGAAACTGCGTCGTGTCCAGAACTGCTCCGATGAAAAGGAGCTGTGGAGAAGGAATCAGATGCGACTTCGGCACATTGATGGAGAACCCCAGCGAGTGCAGGAGTTCGGCCGTAGTCTGGAGGTGGGAGACGACTGCCTGGGACGAGCCCGCCTTCAGCAGCCAGTCGTCGAGGTAGGGGAAGACTGAAACCCCTGCCCGGCGCAGATGAGCTTCGACCACCGCCATCACTTTCGTGAACACCCGAGGGGCACTGGTAAGGCCAAAGGGGAGCACGGTGAACTCAAAATGCTCGAGGCCTACCGTGAACCGAAGGTAACGCCGGTGGGCCGGCAGGACGGGGATGTGGAAATAGGCGTCCTGCAAGTCCAACGCTACCAACCAGTCTCCAGGGTCGAGGGCAGTCAAGACCTGAGCTAGGGTGAGCATCTTGAACTTCTCCTTCCGGAGGAAGCGATTGACGTTCCGGAGGTCCAAGATAGGACGCATGTCCTCCTTGTCCTTTTTGGGCACCAGGAAGTAGTGGGAGTAGCAACCACGTCCTACTTCTGGGGTCGGAACATGCTCGATGGCCCTCTTGGCCAAGAGGGCCGTGACTTCCTTCTGCAGAAGTACCAAGTGATCCCCTGACATGCGGTGGAATTGAGGTGGCATGGCTGGGGGTGGTCGCGAAGGGGAGGGAGTAGCCCTTCGGACAATGTCCAAGACCCACCTGTCCGAGGTGATGGGACGCCAGTGGTGAAGGTGATGGCGGACCCTGCCCCTACTGGCGTGCTGTGCACCTGAAAGGAGGGACTAGGAGGGCTTGGAGGCCGCGGACGGGTTGGAGGTGGTGGCCTGACCCGCACGGTGGTTGCCCGAACCGCCACGGCGGTATCCACGTCCTCGGCCACGCGAAGACGCCTGCTGCGCGGGCCGGTGGCTGGACTGCTGACGTGACTGGGCGCCCCTTCCGTGGCCACGATAGGGGCGAAAAGCAGAAGTTAGCGGAGGGCGTGTAGCAGAAAGGCCCAGGGACTTGGCAGTAGCCCGTGAGTCCTTAAAACGCTCCAACGCATGGTCTGCTTTGGAACCAAAAAGACCGACTCCATCAAAGGGCATGTCCACGAGTGTATTCTGGACATCACCCGAAAAACCAGTGGTTCTCAGCCAGGCGTGGCGACGCAGCGCCACCGGCGTTGCAATAGATCTGCCCAGCGAGTCGGCGGTATCAAGGCCACAACGTATGGTGTATTTGGCCGCATCCCTACCTTCCGCAATGGCGCGGGTAAGCAGTGTCTGGACCTCCTCAGAACACTGGGGCAAAACAGTCGCCACCGAATCCCACAAGGAGTGGGTATATCGGCCCAAAAGACAAGCGGTGTTGATGGACCGCAAGCCAGCACTGGAGGAAGAAAACCCTTCTTCCCAAATTGATCCAGGCGTTTGGATTCCCTATCCGGAGGGGCGGTAGGGAAGGCGGTTTGGGAAGCCGAGGCTTGGACAACCAAGCTCTCAGGAGTGGGGTGGACAGAGAGAAACAAGGGGTCGCCCGGAGCTGGGCGATGGCGTCGGGACATGTTCCTATCCACAGGAGCCCCTGTGTTGGGCTTGGACCAGGCGCCCAAAAGAACGTCAGTGAGTGCATCGTTGAACGGCAGCACAGTCTCCAAGGAGGAGGCTGCCGGCTGAAGCACTTCTGTCAAGAGATTAGTCTTGACCGCCACAGTAGGGAGTCGGAGATGTAAGGCTCCAGCTGCCCTACGCAACACCGTTGCAAAATTGGCTCCCTCCTCCGTAGCCACGGGAGGAGACAGCATGCCAGTGTCAGGGGAAGTATCTAGACCACTGGCATCCCCTAGTTCCTCTGCCCAGTCCTCATCATACTGACACTGTTGTGCCAGAGGGTCCTCAGACCCCTCCCAGTCCTCCTGGTCCTCCTCCGGTTCAAAATAAGGAGGAGGAGGGACATTTGGGACCCAAGGTCTCATCGGCGCCGGAACCGGCGTCGAGCAACGTCAGTCCGGCTCCATGTCCGGAGCCGGAGAGTACATGGGGACGACGCCGCCCGGAGCGGCATCAGGAACGGCACCGGAGACATTGGCGCCAGCGGAGGCGTGGTCAGGTCGACCGGCGTCGATGGGGGTTGCGGTACCACCGGAGCCGGGATCGAGGCTGGGGCCGAAGCCGGAGCCGGGATCGAGGCTGGAGGCACGAGCGACGCCGGGTCCGGAGTCGTCGGCGACGCCGGGGCAACCCCATCAGGGCCCGCGGGGCCCGAAGGCGCACCGGAGGGACCTTGAGGCCCGAAGAGGCGGGCCATGGCCGACAGGAATTCCTGTACTTGGGCCGGATCCGCCCCGAACCCGGGAAGGACGGGTATTGCGGGGGCGAGTCCACAGGCATGTCCGGGGCCGCGGGGACGGTGCCGGGAGGGGCCTCAGCCGAGTCGCGAGATCGGCGAGGCGAAGTCCTAGAGCGATGATGCTTTTGGACTTCTTGTGTTTAGACTTACCGGACGACGAAGACTTGGATCCCGACGACCGGCGAGGACTCCGCGACCGACCCCTCGACCTCTCACGCGACCGGGGCTTGGTGTGGCGCGGAGCCGACTGCCGGGCCTCGAGGAGCTTTCGAGACCGCTCTCGCAAAGCTTTCGGGTTTAGGGACCGGCAGTCGGAACACGACTTCGTGTCGTGGTCTCGCCCGAGGCAGAAGAGACACTCCAGATGCGGGTCTGATGGACATCATCCGAGCACAGGCGTCGCAACGTTTAAAGCCGGGCATCCCTACGACACCTTGGAGTCAATATGAAAGAAACAGTGAAAAAATTCACCCAAAAAGTAAGTCAAAAAATGACTAGGGCACTGCTCTTCCCGGATCTGCGCTTGCTGGCGCGGAAAAAGAAGAACTGACGTCAGCGCGCAGGGGCGGCGTCTAAGTACTGCCTGCGACGTCATCCCGGCGATCACGACGCCGACGACTGGCACGACGCCGCCTACCGACGCGCAAGGGTACTGCTACGCAAAAACTTTCCGGATCCAGCCTGACGCCTGGGGATATTCTAAGGTAAGGAATCTGTCACTAACGTCTCTTTCAGATACATTTTGAAGCTGATCGGATTAATGTATTTAGTTTTCCTTCTTAAGAAGTCTGCATTTTTTATTGCACTGTGAATGATCCCTTCTGAATAAGCATGTGTGGAAAAAAGATGCAAAAGTAGCTTTTAACTGCAAGGAATGCTATATGGTTTGCCTTTCTTTGCCACATAAGTAATCAAATCAACTTTGCAGCACAATTTGAGAGAACATTTGTAAATTAACTCCAGTGGCTCAATTATAAAGTACGTCTTTTTAAAAAATGTACCAATTCTACAGCCATAATAATGTGGTGAAACCAAGAAACAAATGGTGAAGTTGATAGAGCTATCTAGAATGCTCTCTGGCCAAGAAGAAGACCTTTGAGCAAAGTGGAAAACATGTGTCTTAAAAAGTCAAAGTAGGACAAGAGGAGGGGATACGAATACAGGACAAGTTAAGAGAAATGGGAAATGTAGGTTAGGTTATTGGAAACATCTACTAAATAAAAACAGTGGTGATGAAAACAGAAAAAGGTATGCCACACTCTACCACTAATAAAAACCAACAAGGATTACCTGAAACTACCACAGTTGTTCCGGGTTCTATGATTCCGCTGTTTGGTCGGACACAATACCTACGAGGTGCTGTGGTCTTAACTTTGAAACATACTTTTTTATCAGTTGGATTCCGCAGTGTAAGATTTGTAGTTACTACGTCTGTGAAGGGACCTATAATAAGAAAGAAAGTTACCTTTTAATTTGGGTTACTGTCCATTTTAGAGACTCTTTCAAATTTGTAAACAATTTGTAAACACAGGAATTTCAACACAGTTATTTTAGGTGGCACAAAGTTAAAGTTAAATAAGCAAATCAGAAATCTGAACGAAATAACATTCTACAATAATAAAACAAGCAGCAGATAAACTGTTGTTTCTCCAAATGAATGGTTAAGATGCGATATGTTGAATGGTCAGTAAAAAGCAGTAGTTAATACTGAACAATATAAAATTCAAGAGGTTATAAACAAAAACACCATAAGTCTTATTTGATCTATGGAGAAAACAAAAATCTTCCCATTTAAACCATAAATCATTCTACTGCTGTGAGCACACTGGGCCGCACCATCAAATCAAAGCAGTAAAGGCTAAGCTACAGTTCACACTTCTCACGTGGAACATATGTGGGCTTAACAAACCCGTAAGAGCAAGCACGTTTTATCCTAATTGAACCGCCACTTCATAATGGTGGCTTTCCTACAGGAAACACACGTCTCCACTCCCCAACCTTCACACACTTTCGCTGCCCCCTGGGGGACCCACAGATATTTCTCCAACTGCAGCTCCTATTCCCGTGAAGTTTGCATATTGATCAATAAACGCATTCCCTTTCATCATCACACTACCATCACTGACCTGCAGGGCCGTTATGTTTTAGTTACAGGCACTCTCATGGGGAGGAAGTTTCTGTTCCTCAACGTATACACCCCCAATGTGGATGACCCCGCCTTTTTTCACGACCTCTCTATAATAAGCAGTTTTGACCCAGACGTATTCGTACTGGGAAGGGTGACCTAAACCATGCCCTCGACCCACAAATAGACACCACCACTTACCTCAGCAAATGGCAAAGGTGAGCACCCTGGCCGAACACTTACCCGTCTTCTCTGAGGCACCCCCGCACACCCTCCAGAGCAGGGATGCATTATTAAACTACACTCCCCAGCCAGCCCTCCGATCATGGCAGCCGAAGATATATTACAGGAACTAATCTCATATTATAAATCTATTATATACTATACGCCTTGGCCCTGACGAATCAGCAACTTTCAGGAAAAAAAAAGGAATACTGATATCAATATTAAAATTAAGAGTTAAGTGGCTTTCCATTTATAGCATTTGAAAAATAGATTCATATATCTGAAACAACATTAATGTCAACTAACCAGTTTGTAAATTAAAATGGATTTGTAACACTAAAAAGTAAGATACGCTCATCAGAAAATAGGTGAAATACAACAAATATCTTTATCGTTCCAAGATTAGGAATAGCTAATTTTCTATTTAGTGTAGTATGACTTACACCACACAAGGAAGTAAACCCCTCTTTAGTATCAGGTTTTAAAACCGAAAAAGTATTCTAAAGTCATTAGTAGGCGTGGTCAAGATGGCGGGAGAGTAGGACGTGCCTGCTCGCCGCTCCGGTCTACCTCCTGGGCCCCATTAATATAGCAGCAGACAGCGGTCCGAGGAGGGGGGGGGGGGGGGCAGAGGTCGCCCTGCTTCTCCCACAGATCTCTCTCGACCCATCGGAGCCAGAGTCAGCCCAGAAGCGCCGTTCGGAACGCGTGTAGTAGCGTTCGATACCTGGGGGCCGGCCGAGCCTCCCGCACTAGCGGCCAGAGAGGAGTGTCTCAGCGGAGCCGGGGCGCAGTCGGGCCAAGGGCGGACGGAGGAAGGAGTCGGAGGCGCGGAGCTGGCGTCATGCCACGGAGAACGGGACGTAAAGAACTGGGCAGCGCTGAGGGATAATGACCGCGCTGCTGGTGAGTGGCGGGCTCTCTGTGGTGGCGGCATAACTGAGGCGTGCGGGCGAGACGGAGGAGGGGACAGGCCGGATCCCGCCTGGAGTGAGATACAATCTTGCAAGCTCCAATGCACGTATGGTGGGCCTAGTTTTTGAACTCCTCACACTCGAGCTGGCATAAGGACACTGGGGAAGGGGGGCGGCTACCGGCGGCCATCGGATCTGCTGCCTGAAAGACGGGAGTCCCGTGTGAGCAGCAGGAGGTAGCACCAACCTCCAACAAAGGTAAAAGTACCCCCGCATTCAATGCCCCCCCCCCATCCCCCTCCCACCCCCGGGAACGGATTACAGAGAGAGTAGCCTCGGGCTGCGTGGGGTAGTTGGAGACTGGGCCTAACCGGCACTGAAGCGGGCAAGGGAGCGGAGCACCCATCTATCCCTATGCGAGCAGGGGTAAGAGCGCCGGCACAGAGGTGAAGGGACTAACGAGGCAGTGCATAGAGCTTCTTCACTGCGCACTTCCTCCCTTCCAAGAGACTGGTGCTGGGGGAGTGGAGGGAAGTGGTCCCGCAGCAGCAGCTGGCATTGGGGTGTCGGGCCTCCCTGTTCCTTCGGAGCCCTCATGATAGTTTTCGGGCCAGGCGCCCAACCCTATTAAGGAGAGACGGTGGTGTAGCGCCGGTTTAGCCCTTTCCAGTGAAATCAGAGGTCCGTCACGAGAAGTAGCCTTACTCCCCCACACAAGGGCCTGCAGCCGGGTGACCGGTGGAACGTGCCAGTGAAATCGAGTCAGTGCCACGGTCCAGGTAGAAAGCGGACTGCTGTGGTTCAGGGATTCCTGCGGGAGCAGTCGAGTAACTTGGGAGGACTCTCCATCAAGGCCGACACACGCGGACACTGTAACAAGGGGTCATCTCAAATGGCATCCACAACAAGGCAAAGAAAGAACGCTCAGTAAAGGACCTTCTCCTTAAACCTGGCGCCACTGGGGCTGAGGCAGCCCAGGCATCGAGTGGTGGTCACGCCGAGTCGGAGCAGGGAGTCGCGGAGGGGCCGGTTACCCATTCCTTCCTGGAAACTCTTTTCGCCTCGCTGAAGGGAGAATTTCAATCCATGAAGAAAGATTGCCATGGAACTACGAGACATGAGAAGAGATATGGATTCAGTGGGCGAAAGGGTCGACACCTTAGAGACGCAGGCCACAACGAGGGACGAAGAGATTGAACAGCTCCAACAAGAGGTACTCCGCCTTCAAGACCAGCAACTGGATCTTCAGGCCCACGCGGAGGACCTCGAGAACCGTTCTCGGCGGAACAATATAAGAATTCGAGCGGTCCCTCAGGGGGCAGAAGGGCAGGACATTGAGGCATACGTGGCGGAGCTCTTACGCTTTATACTGGGTGCCCCTTCGGACCAACAAATAAAGCTGGATAGGACCCATCTCGTGGGCCCTAAGACCGTTGACGGCCCCTCCACCGGACATTCTCACTTGAGTCCACGATTTTCAACTAAAAGAACGAATCCTTAGAGGCGCCCGGGACAAACACCCTATAGACTTCGCTCTGCCAGACCCCTCCTATACCAGGACTTAACTGCTTCTACCTTGCAAAAAAGGAGAGACTTTAAACCGGTAACTACCCGTCTGCGTTCCAGGGAAATCCCTTACTCCTGGGGTCATCCTTTCCGGATAATCTTCAAGTGGGAAGGCAAGCTGCGGCAAATCCGCTCCCTGCAGGAAGCCCTAAAGCTGCTTGGTTTGCCAGATGATGTAGTGGGGGACTCAGCCCATGATGATTCTAAGAGACATCCTCTCGAGACAGAGAAGTGGAAGAGAGTCGGGAGATACCCACTACGTTTGGTTCCGGATCCGAAGACGATGGCCAAAGAAAACAGGCTCTCATTGCGACTTTGGAGGGAGACTCTGAAGCTGCAGATTGAATCCCAGATCCCAATGCTGTACTGGAGGAGGCGGGCGGCTGAGGGGCAATCTCCAGGTCACTGCAAACAGGGGCCTGGGTGGGGCGGGGGGGTGGCGTTTTTGGGTCCTGCTGACATTTTACGCCTTTCCATGGGGGTTTCAATCCAGGACTACCAAACAATCTGTAAGTTCCTGTTTAGTTTCGTTTTTCTTGTTAATTCTTTTGGGATAACGGGGCTCTCTCCTCCTCCATCTATTAGTGTAAGTATCATTGGAAATCCGGCAGTGGTGGAATACTGGACACTCAGGGTCAGAATGTACATGATAGTCGCCAGGTCTAGCTGGACCTCGGCATTGCAGGAGTCCTCAGAATATTTGGCAATCTCCTCCAGGGGCGGCTGGTGGAATTTGAAACTGGTGAGGCGTATGCAGAAGGAATCACCATATGCGAGCGCAGGGAGCGAGCCCGACGGCAGTAAGGGGGGGTCGGGGGGGTTCTCCCCCCGTGAAGAATTAAAAAAAAAATTGGCATCTTTTTGGTGCGATTTTCAGCACTATTTCTATGATAAATGGACTAAAAATTCAGTTCTTCTAGGCATTCATAAAAGAAAACTCATACATTATTTCAGAGAATTTCTGGGTTGCCAAGCAAGTCTGACTTCTGAAGAGGGCTAGGGTACTAAGCAAGACTGGGCAGTCATATAGAAATATGTGCAGACAGGTCTTTAAGTGAGATGAAAAAAGTGGGTGCTCCCTATAAAGGAACATGCCAAATACATTTCTGTGATTCCCATAGTGTGCCATTAGACCGGTATTTTGGTTTCTCTCAGATGTAATTTTATCCAGATAAATGGCACAGCAACTGACATATGCCTAAAGCCCGTCAGTATGATTGGCTGTCACTGGGTGTTAGCTGTTTAAGATAAATGAGTAACAATGATTTCTTATAAATAATTAACATTGAAAATGTTTACATTCTGAAATTCTGAAATAGTGAGTCTGAATTAAATAGCATTGAAGCCTGTGGAAGGATTTTTGGCCTTCAATTATGTGTGCTTTATGTTAGATATGTATCCTCTTTTTCTCTGCATATCTTGTCCATCTGCACATCTTCAACCCCCTCTATTTCCTCTTCAGCATCCTCTTTTCACTCTTCCCCGAATGCCCTTCCTCACATCTGTCACTTCACCGCCCCCAACATGCACTGCACTCCCTCAAATATAAGCACTTTAATTTCTCTTACTTTTGCCTTGCAAATATTTTGACATCAGTGTACCCCCTTCACATACATTTCCACAGAATTTCAGTTGCAAATGGAATACACAAATATGCTCTGCAGAGAGAGAGGCCAACCCACTGACAGGCACTTTGTTTGGCTTTAGCCTTAGCGCCTGCGTGCTCAATCAAAGCCCCTCAAACACCTGGCATGGCTCAAGCCTCAAAGTATGCACAGAAAAAAATACAGATAAACAACCACATTATAAAATAGCTAACTTGTGGGCAATGCAAGATCAAGTAAACATGTAAAATAAGAGAGGAACTATAGAAGTGCGCTGAAAGCTGAATTTTCCATACATTGTGGTGTTCACAGCAGCTGGGTTACATCTCACACAGGCGCTTGATCTGTTTTCCCAGAATGTTTGTTTTCACAGAACAACACTAGCTGAGAGCAACAAGTGACTGCTGCGAGGCGCTGAGATAAGAGTTTCGTCCTTTAAAGAAAAGAGGAGCCCCCTCCTTGGTAAGGTGTAAGTGCACATAGTTAAAGAATAAGGAGCATGTTAAACACCCAAAAAGAAACAAAGACCAGGAATGCTAGTTACGAGCAAACCATGGAGGAAATCCACATTGGGTTAGCACCGGACAAACAAATCCTTGCACACAGTCACCTAAATGCAAATATTGTGTATTAATTGTGCTTGAGACACAACAGCACCATTATTTGTGTAATAAAACCTTGCAGAAAGACCGGCTTCAAAAGCGACGTGAGTTCGCTCCCAAAGCACTGACCACATTTCACATAAAAGTGCAAATTACAGAGGAGACGGTCAGTAAATAGATAGCTAACCACTCGAGTGTTCTCTGCATGGAGGGAGGAAGAGAAGTAAGGGAGGGATAGAGTCACGGATGGATGTAAGGAAGCAAGAGTGATACAGAGGCTTAGGAGGAAAGAAAGTAAAAGACGACCACTGGCAGCCCTCGAGATTAGATGGCCAGCATGAACAGCGGAGACCCGTGGAAACAATTAACCCACGGGACAGGACGAACTCGCCATTCCACAGGCAAAGAGAGACAACAGCAAATAATAACGTGGCCATGCAGGCTGCAGTGGAGGAAATTAATTAACACATGGGATGAACACAATAATACATTTGGAATGAGAGGTATATTGCTCGAGCTCCCAGAGAGAGGAGCTTTACATATGTGGGAAATCATCTCTCTGGCTCGCCGCAAACAGAAAACAAATACGGGCTGTTTGTAGTCATGGCGGCTACCCGCCTGCCTTCAACTTTGTTTTTGGGGAGCGATGGCAAATACTGATGTAGAGCTGTCAGGGGCTAAGAAAGGGTAGCTGAAATCATGCACACATGCTGCAATCAAAGAAGCTCACGCAACATGCACAACACGGAAGGGCAAACTCTGCTTACCTTGCTTCTTGACATTTGCAGATCACTTTGTGTGTGTGGGTCGCGTAGGTCAGTCTTAAATAAAGTTGCGGCAGTTTCAGCCGCGGCTTGCAATACTCGGGGGGGGGGGGGGGAAAGAGTTTAAAATAAAAAACAAATCTTAACTGGTCCGCGCCGCCTATGCTGTCATGTCACTCAACCCTTAGTTGCTGCCGCAGCCAGCCCCGCCCCCACCCCCACCCCCACCCCCTTCAGCGGCCGATTGCCTGAGACTGGCATGCCGACTGCGAGCGGAGCGACGAGCGACTAAGTTGCTTGCCGCTTGCATGAATGGGGCCACGTGGCTGGTGGGGCAACGCCCCAGCGCCCCAATGGACGCACCGCCCCTGATCTCCTCCGATGGCTGCCTCTCTTAAAGTGGTCTCGCTCAATGTAAATGGCCTTAACAGCCCAATCAAACGGCGGACGGTTCTGTCGTTTCTGGAAAACATATGTCTCCTCCAAGAGACACCTACTGAGTAAAGATTTCCATAGATTGCGGGCCAGAGCTTTTCCCCATCAACTGTTTTCCTCCCAGTCCTCTAAGACACCAGGGGTGGCCATTCTTGTCTCAACCAAGTTCCCGGCCAAAATAGGCCCCAAGCTGGCCGAGATTAAAGGATGACTTCTAGCATATACATTCACAGTAGGGCTGTGCGCCTTCACCGTAGCCACGGTTTATGCCTTGAATGACGGAAGGGGTATTCCTTTGAGAGGTGATACAGGGTCTATCAGGCTCCCAAGACAGGGCACTTCTACTAGGGGGATCTCAACTTGGCCTTTGACAACGACTTAGACAGATCCAGCCAGCGGCACGGGCAGACAGGGGCCCTCACCAAGAAAGGTAGGTAGCTCTTGACCAAAGCGGGCTTGACAGACATTTGGAGGTCACACCACCCGACCTCCAGGGAATACACCTACTCGCACTCCCACAAAACATACGCTAGGATAGATGCACAAGTTACTAACTTGTGTAACGATATATCTGTAAGAGACAGTAGTTAGTGACAGATTCCTTACCTTAGAATATCCCCAGGCGTCAGGCTGGATCCGGAAAGTTTTGCGTAGCAGTACCCCCTGCGCATCAGTAGGCGGCGTCGTGCGGCTCCGCGTCCGTCGTCGACGTCGTGTTCGCTGGGATGACGTCGCGGCCAGTACTTAGACGCCGCCCATGCGCGCTGGCGTCAGTTCTGTACACGACTTTTCGCGCCAGAAACGCAGAGCCATGCAAGAAACTGACACTGGTGTCTGAAAACTAGGGCCCTGAAAGGGATGACCTTAACCCTAGAAATCAGTTCGCAGAACGGGGAGGATGGGTGGGGCGGTAAGGAATCGGTCACTAACTACTGTCTCTTACAGATATATCGTTACACAAGTTAGTAACTTGTGCATCTGAAAGAGACACGTTAGTGACAGATTCCTTACTTTAGAATAGATACCCCAGCAATACCAACCCCGGTGGTGGGTCTGCGAACAAAGATCAGACGAGGAAGTCTCGGAGAACAGAACGGCCAAAGAAGCCGTCTCTCCGGACTTGGCTGTCAAGGCAGTAATGCTTGGTAAACGTGTGCAACGAGGCCCACGTAGCTGCCTGACAAATGTCCTGCAATGGGACACCACGTCCCAAAGCCGTGGTGGCGGCTGTCGCCCTGGTGGAATGGGCACGTAGCCCCCCATGGGGGCTCCTTCTTAGCTAAAGAATAGCAGGCCTTGATACACAAGACGACCCAGCGGGAGATGGTCCGCTTGTGTACCGCCCAATCTTTTTTGGCGCCCACGTAGCCAACAAAGAGCTGGTCGTCCACCCGGAACTGTTGTGTGAGGTTCAGATAGAAAGAAATCGTACATTTTGGGTCCAGACGGTGGAGCCGCTCTTCAAGGTTGCGGAAAGAAGGTGGGCAAAGTGATGGTCTGCCCAATATGGAAGGCAGTAACCACCTTTGGCAAGAAGGACGGACGCGTCCTAAGAACAACCTTGTCTGGATGGACAGACAGACAGAAAGGGGGGTTTGCAAGAGAGAGCCTGGACCTCACTCACCCGCAGAGCGGAGGTGAGAGCCTCCAGAAAGGCTGTCTTCAGAGTGAGAAGACGAAGAGGACAGTTATGGAGAGGCTCAAAGGGAGCGCACATTAAAAAGGTAAGAACCAAGTTCAAGTCCCACTGAGGCATCACAAACTGAACAGGAGGGAAAAGGTGTGTAATGCCGTTAAGAAACCTGTTAACGGGGGACTTGAAAAGGGAGGGCTGATCAGGAAGCCTGAGGAAGGCCGAGATTGCACAAAGATAGCCCTTGATGGTACCCAGGGCAGAACCCTGTTGGGCCAGAGAAAGAAGGAACAGAAGAACCTCAGAAAGAGGGGCAGAAAGGGGATTCACAGCCTTTGCTGTGCACCATGCCACAAACTTGTTCCACCTGCAGGCGTATACCACCTTAGTGGAGGGACGCCTGGCTGCCAGAATCACATCACAAACTTCGGGAGGCAAGTCGAAAGGAATCAACTGCCGCCGCTCAATCTCCAGGCAAGCAGGTGGAGGCTGGACAGGTTCGGGTGGAGGACCGTCCCCTGCTGCTGCGACAGAAGATCCTCCCGAAGAGGCAGACGGATCGGGGATCGATGCTCATACTGAGTAGCTCGGGATACCAAACTCTTCGAGCCCAGTCTGGAGCCACAAGAATGACTTGGGCCCGGTCGCGCCGAATCTTCTTCAACACTCTGGGCAGAAGTGGTATAGGCGGAAAGGCGTACAACAGACCGCAACTCCACTCGCGACGAAAAGCGTCGCCGAGCGAGTGCCGCCTTGGAAATTCCAACGCGCAGAACTGCTGACATTGCGCGTTCTCTTAGGTGGCGAATAGATCTAACCAAGGCTCTCCCCACTGTAGAAAGAGGCCTTGCGCCACCTCCGAGTGAAGAAGCCATTCGTGACCCATCATGCACCTGCGGCTGAGTTCGTCCGCCCTAGCGTTCAGGAAACCTGCCAGGTGTTGAACCATCAGGGATATGCCCTGATGTTCCAGCTATTTCCAGAGACGCAGAGCCTCCTGACATAGGGTCCACGACCCCACCCCGCCTTGTTTGTTGCAGTACCACATGGCAGTGGTGTTGTCTGTGAACACCTGCACTACCTTCCCCTTGACAGAGGGAAGGAATGCCTTCAGTGCAAGTCGGATCGCCCGGAGCTCCAGAAGGTTGATATGGAGCCGGGACTCCGCCGGAGACCAGAGGCCTCTGATCTCCGCATCTCCCATGTGACCGCCCCATCCCAGAAGGGACGCATCCGTCACAACTGTGTGCTCTGGCTGGGGAAGGGAGAGGGATCTGCCCATGACCCATTGCCGGTTCGAGAGCCACCACTGCAACTGTTTTGCAGTCCTCCGAGATCTGGACGTGATCGGACAGGTTGCCCTGGTGCTGCGCCCACTGGAACTTCAGGTCCCACTGCAGAGCCCGCATATGCCATCTGGCATGATCGACCAGCAGGATGCAGGAGGCCATGAGGCCCAGCAGCCTCAGGGTCATCCGTACCGAAACCCAGGATAGAGGCTGAAAGATTGGAATCAGCCTGAATATCCTGGACTCGCCGTTCGGGAGGATAGGCCCGAAACTGCGTTGTGTCCAGAACTGCTCCGATGAAAAGGAGCTGTGGAGAAGGAATCGGGTGCGACTTCGGCACGTTGATGGAGAACCCCAGCGAGTGCAGGAGTCCGGCCGTAGTCTGGAGGTGGGAGACGACTGCCTGGGACGAGCCCGCCTTCAGCAACCAGTCGTCGAGGTAGGGGAAGACTGGAACCCCTGCCCGGCGCAGATGAGCTGCGACCACCGTCATCACTTTCGTGAACACCCGAGGGGTGCTGGTAAGGCCAAAAGGGAGCACGGAAAACTGAAAATGCTCGTGGCCTACCGTGAACCGCAGGTAACGCCGGCAGGACGGGAATGTGGAAATAAGCGTCCTGCAAGTCCAACGCTACCATCCAGTCTCCAGGGTCGAGGGCAGTCAAGACCCTGAGCTAGGGTGAGCATCTTGAACTTCTCCTTCCGGAGGAAGCGATTGACGTTCCGGAGGTCCAAGATAGGACGCATGTCCTCCTTGTCCTTTTTGGGGACCAGAAAGTAGTGGGAATATCAACCACGCCCTACTTCTGGGGTCGGAGCGCGCTCGATGGCCCCCTTGGCCAAGAGGGCCGCAACTTCCTGTCGAAGAAGTACCAAATGGTCGCCCGACATGCGGTGGTACTGAGGTGGCATGGCTGGGGGTAGTCTCGAAGGGGAGGGGTAGCCCTTCGGACAATGTCCAAAACCCACCTGTCCGATGTGATGGTGCGCCAGTGGGGAAGGTGATGGCGGACCCTGCCCCCCACTGGCGTGCTGTGGACCTGAAAGGATGGACTAGGAGGGCTTGGAGGCAGCGGACGGGGCGGAGGTGGTGGCCTGACCCGCACGCTGGTTACCCAACCCGCCTCGGCGGGAGCCACGTCCTCGGCCACGCGAAGGCGCTTGCTGCGCGGGCCGGTGGCTGGGCAGTGGACGTGACTGGGCACCCCTTCCGTGGCCACGAAAGGGGCGAAAAGCAGACTGCTGCGGAGGGCGCGAGGCGGAAAGGCCCAAGGACTTGGCCGTAGCCCGCGAGTCCTCAAAGCGCTCCAGCGCGCTGTCTGCCTTATTGCCAAAAAGGTGGATGCCATCGAAGGGCATGTCCATAAGAGTGTTTTGGACATCGCCCGAGAAACCAGTGGTCCTCAGCCAGGCGTGACGGCGAAGCGCCACTGTCGTAGGAAGCGATCTGCCTAGCGAGTCAGCGGTGTCTAGGCCACATCGTATTGTGAACTTCGCCGCGTCCCTCCCGTCTGCAATAACACAGCAGTGTCTGGACCTCCTCAGGACAGTTGGGCAGCACTTGCGCCACCGAATCCCACAGAGAGTGGGAGTAACGGCCCAAAAGGCAAGCGGTGTTCACGGACCGCAAGCCAGCACTGGAGGAAGAAAAAAATCTTCTTCCCAAATTGTTCCAGTTTTTTGGATTCCCTGTCCGGCGGAGCCGTAGGGAAGGCGCTTTGAGAGGCAGAGGCTTGGACAACCAAGCTCTCGGGGGTGGGGTGTTGGGAGAGGAACAGGGGGTCGCCCGGGGCCGGGCGATGGCGTCTGGCTACGTTCCTGTCCACAGGAGCCCCTGTGGTGGGCCTGGACCAGGTGCCCAAAAGAACGTCAGAAAGTGCGTCGTTGAACGGCAGCAGTGGCTCCGAAGAGGTAGCCGCCGGCTGAAGCACTTTCGTCAGGAGGTTAGTCCCGACAGCCACCGTAGGGAGCTCGAGGCGCAAGGCCACGGCCACCCTACGCAACACCGTTGCATAACTTGCTCCCTCCTCTGTAGCCACGGAAGGAGGAGACAGCATGCCAAGGTCTGGAGAGGTGTCCAGGCCACTGGCATCACCCAGTTCCTCAGCCCAGTCCTGATAAGGCTCACATTGAGCTGTGAGAGGGTCTTCCGACCCCTCCCAGTCCTCCTCGTCCTCCAAAACAGGTGAAAAGTATGGAGGAGGGACATTAGGGAAGAAAGGTCCCATCGGCGTCGGAATCGGCGTCGGGCGACGTCGATCCGGCTCCGTGTCCGGTTCCGGGGAGAACCTGGGGACGGCGCCGCCCGGGGCCTCGGACGGCGCCGTAAATCACTGCTCAATCCGGATCTGCGCTTACTGGCGCGGAAAAAGAAAACTGACGCCAGCGCGCATGGGCGGCGTCTAAGTACTGGCCGCGAAGTCATCCCGGCGATCACGACGCCGACGACGGACATGGAGCCGCACGACGACGCCTACCGACGCGCAGGGGTACTGCTACGCAAAACTTTCCGGATCCAGCCTGACGCCTGGGGATATTCTAAGGTAAGGAATCTGGCACTAACGTGTCTCTTTCAGATAATATACTCACGACGGCCTCATTGACACAACAGACGGAACTGGTGGAGATCGTTCCATGCCCCCAATCTGATCACTCCGCAGTGTGCATATCCTTATCCCTTTCATGTCGGGTCTCATCTCGCAGAGTATGGCGCCTTCGGGAAACAATGTTAGAAAGCCCGACAGTGATCCAGGGGATCACTAGACTTATAACAGACTACCTGGCCGACAATGACATTCCCGAAACCCCGGTGGCTATAGTGTGGGATGCCTTGAAGGCAGTGGTACGGGGGGAATTTTTAGCTATCTCGGCCTTCGACAATAAGGTACGAAGAGAGAAGAGGGAACGACTCACAAGTGCAGTGATAGAACTGGAGCGCATCCATCAGAGAACTGGGGCTCCTAGGGTCTGGAAGCAACTTAAAGCAGCCAGAGCTCAACTGGCTGGCCTAGATACTGACAGGGCTGAACATGCCGCCCTACGGCTCCGCCACGCCTTCTAAGTGGGAGGGGATAGGTGTGGGAGACGTTTAGCTAACAGACTTAGGGCACAGAGACAGACTACCAACATCCCACTGGTTATTGATCAGCAAGGGAGGGAGCAAACCACTGATCGGGGTATAGCCGACACATTCCAACAATTTCACGCATCTCTTTACAGGGCACGGAAACTATCAGATGAGGCCCCGGTCCAGTACTTACAATCTGCGAGAACCGCCAAGCTGGTTCTTAGCCAAGCCAAACACCTTGAATTCCCAATTAGATTGGAGGAAGTCATCTCTGCCATATCCAAACTCAAACCGCTTAAATCCCCGGGACCGGATGGATTTCCCTCCCTTTTTTTTATAAGACCTTTTGTTCCACGTTACCTCCACTACTGGTGAGGGTATTCAACTCGATTGGTCCATCTGCCCCCATGCCACGTACGATGTTAGAAGCACTTGTTACGGTAATACCCAAGCCAGGGAAGGATAAAAGCCAATGTGCGTCATACCGTCCCATCTCCCTCTTAAACGTTGACCTTAAAATCTTCACTGGTATCTTAGCTCAAAGGGTCTCCTCCCACCTGCCAGGGCTGATAGATCCTGACCAGTCGGGCTTCGTCCCGGGCCGTCAGTGTTCTGACAATACTAAGCGGCTTCTGCACTTGATAGACAAATCTGAACGATTTAAGGATGAGCGCATAATATTGTAAGTAGATGCCGAGAAGGCATTTGACAGGGTGCACTGGCCCCATCTCAAGGCCACCCTGGAACACTTAGGCCTGCCGCAGCAATTTATTGATTGGGTGTTGGGAAGCTACCCAAACGCCTCCGCACGGGTGAATTGCCTAATTTCGCGACCATTCCCTATCCAACAGTGAACCAGACAGGGTTGCCCACTCTCGCCACTCCTGTTCGCCCTGTACATGGAACCTATGGCCCAAAGAGTGCGTGATGATCCCTCAATATCAGGGGTAAAGTTCAGAGGCGATGAATACAAAATAAGCCTGTATGCCGACGATGTCGTGGCTACATTGGAGAAGCCAAGACAGTCACTACCGGCGTTTCTGACTGAGTTGGAACGCTTTACTCAAGCGTCAGGCTTCAAAGTCAATATTCACAAGTCACAGGCCCTTAATCTTTCCTTGAGTCCCGATACCTTGGAGTCGCTCCAACGGACACATCACCTACACTGGGCTCAAGACTCAATCCCCTACCTCGGGCTGCAGCTAATTGGCTAATATACAATATACTAACTCGTTGAATTACACAGTGCTGCGGCAGGTTCGTGACTGCCTGCGTAAATGGAGGCCTTATTCACTGTCATGGTTAGGTCGCATAGCAGCCATTAGGATGGCAATACTACCCAAGATAATCTACATATTACAGACCCTCCTGCTGGTTCCCCCAAAAGGGGTATTGCGCTCTTTGCAGAGAGACCTGGAGCGCTTCATATGGCGTGACCAACGACCTAGAATACACCGTGAGTTAAGCTAAAGAGACCCAGCAGATGGGGGGCTGGGAATTCCTAACTTGCAGGACTACTACTGGGCTGTGCAGCTGCGGCCGCTGGTGGAATGGTCAAGGCCAGAGTCTGAGAAACATTGGCTGTTCATGGATAGGGCTCTGGCTAAGCAACCACTCTGGGGGGTCCCCTTTCTCGCTAAGGCCGCCAGGCCCCGGAATCTATACCTCTCCAAGGTGACGCATCCTACTCTGTTGGCTTGGGACAAGGTCACCACTTCCCGAGGGCTAACGACTCTCCCTTCTCCAATAACACCAATAGTAAATAATACAGACTTCACTCCGGGGCTAGACGCATCAGAGTTCGCACACTGGACGAAAGAAGGTTGCCGTTCAATAGGACACCTCTTTGATGCGGAAGGTCCAATTCCCTTCACGGATCTTCGCAAGACGCATGACCTCCCAGAGGTAGAACGCTACCGATATCTACAGGTTAGGCACTGGGTAATGCACCCGGAGATACGGGGTAAAGCTGAGAGAACCCTCACTACATTCGAGAAGTGGCTACTCACGAGACATACGGACGCACGCCTGACAACAGACCTTTATAAACACCTCAAACACGACTACAGACCAGGAAAATCCCCCGGGCAAATGAGATGGGAAAGGGAACTGGGCAGGACACTTGTGAGAAGTTGGCCTGGTATATGCGGTCCACTAATTAAAGTGGGCACATTGCACCAGTCCAAACGACCCTTATTGATGATTAGGTTAAAGACAACCTTTATAGAAAGCTATCCTAATGGTAGCTGTGGAGAGCAGCCTTCAGGCTAAGTCTTGAAGGAATGTAAAGCAGCTTGTTTTACCAGTATATAACCTCCTGAATGACCAAATGAAAGGAGAACCACACCAGGTGTATATAAAATATATGTATTTATTACTAAACACTCTCTACTAACCTCTTTATGAGATTAGAGAACAAGACACACAATATTAAATCACTGGAACGACAGTAAATAGCACAATACACAGCAGGCTCCAGGGGGAGACCGAACCATATACTAAGAAAGTGGTATAAGAACCACGACTTGACTAGACATAGTGCCTAGAGCACGTAGAATCGCTGGGACCCCAAGGAACCACCCAAGGTAGTGACACAGGGGACCCACGGAGGACGGGTGCAGTGTGGGAACACAGACGCGAGCGCCGTACAACTCTATGGGAAAGTCGCGGTTGGAATTTTAAAGATTAAGGACACTTAGGAGAGGACTTCAAGCAAACCCAGCTAAACAGCACCCTTGAGAGTACAGAGGTACCTGTGTTACCTAACCCAGAGGAGCCAGGTGCATAGGGGTCAAGTGGTGTCGGAAACCCTAGTCGTTTTCAATGGCGTGATGCGAGAAAGTACTGCTGCCGTGGAGAAGAAAAGTGTCTGGTGTGATCCAAGCCTGGATCGGAGATGTGAAGAACCTGAAAGCAGAGGGGACAAAGTCTGGGTCTCTTCACGTGCCCAGGAGCGGAGCAATCGAATGCCCACCGATGTCGGGTGCTTCAGGTGCGATGAGGTGAAGCTCGACTCTACAGCCACGGGGACCAGGAGACGTCTGCGACGACCACAGTCCGGATTCGAGCTGTCCCACGAAAGATGTCGAGTGCTGGTGGGGGTCAGTGTCCGGATTGAACACCATCAAGCCTTGGAAACTGCAACCCACGGGGTCAGAGGAAAGATGCTTCTGCGAGGACCAGCAAGGTCCTGGGGACGCCCCAAGCGATGGAGAGTCAGGGCACGTCTGGAGCAACCAGGGAAGCCCACTGAAAGTTAGTTGCCTTCTCAGGGGCCCACAGGCCAACGGACCCCACAGCCAAGCGAAGGGACCTCGAGCTGAATCACCAAATACCAGCCCACGGAACACTCGTGGAGTGTAGGCCAGTAATCTTCGGTGGAATTGCTGCTCGGGGTCAGGACTACAAGTAGCCCAAAGCACAGCTAAAGGGGTCGCCGAAAAGCATATGCTGCTGAAAATGTACACGGTGCCCAGGGGTACGGGTTTCACGGTCCCCACGAGGGATACAGGCCTCAGAATTGCTGAGAGCACAGATGGACCTCGGAGACCTCGGGAACCCACCTCCTGTGTTGCAGAAATCTTCGGAGTCCTTCGGGAGCTTCGTAGATGCGTTTAGGTGCCTGCTCAGCAGGGGAGTAACTCCTTTACTCCAAGGGATATTCTTCAGTCGTCCAGCAAAGCGTAGATCGTCGAAGGTTACTTGGTTTCTGTAGCAGAGTTTATTCCAGGTAATATCTAAAGTCCTGTAGCCAGGGGTTCCTACTTTATACCCAAGTGTCATAAGGTTTCTGCAAATACAGAGCTATGCACAGGATAATAGGACCTCGGAATATAGTGGTGAGCCAACCATAGACCTTAGCACCCAAAACCCCAACCCAACTAGCCTTAGCGTCCCATTAGCACCAATGTACCAATGATTAGACAACCCAGAACACGGTATCTCTCTTTCTCACTCAGGACTCGCAGAGGCAAGAACACTCTTTCGCCACACTCGTACCTGTCCACAACATGCGTAAGAAGAGACACTGTGTAGGTTAAAATGTTTATTTCAACTTACGTGCTCTAAGATATAGTACACGTGTCAGTACTAATAGCATAATACATATGAATAATATAATCAGCATAGTTACTACTCCATAGAATACGAACGGGGAAAGCATCTCAAAGCAGTGGATATATGTCTAACTAACATTACCACCCTCCCCGTGCTGGAAGCAAGTGTATTATGAAAATAGAAGACCTTTGGGCTTTGACTAGCGGACCCCCATACCTCAGTCTCTAGATGCAAAACTACATCAGCAGACAATCACAGCTCTTCTCTCTGGAAAGGTCGTCTCCAAGTGTGTTCTAGAGAGGGCGGCCGCATTATTAAAAGCGCACTAATTTCTCCATGGCAGCTGTACATGGTGTTATGTCTAGGTGCGAGGGACGGGCCAAATCAGTAAGAACCAGGGTGATGTTATTCGACCTTGTAACTGTTGTTCAGATTGAGCCCAGAAGGAACAGGAGAAAAGGTGAGATACAGAAATTGCAGACAGTTGTAAAATAACTTGGCAGTAACAGAGGGCGACAGAACAACATCCCAGAGTAACGTGCGCAAAAGCCATCATGGCAGCCAGGCCTGTGCCAACGTAGCCAGGCAGGCCAGGAGGCCATGAGCCACAAGACACCCTCCCCTGGACAGTCCATCGGCCAAGACGAAAATGAAGACAGAGTTCCAAACACCTGAGCAGAATTGAGGCTGTACACCGACAGTGAACGGCAAGTCAATCAATCCAGAAACGTGGAGGAGCAGAAAAACGCTATACCGTCCAAGAGGATGTCATTGGAATCGTCAAAAAACGTAGACGCCATCCAAGTCAACAGGTCAAAGCTGCAGGAATGTTCCTCAGAGGATGGAGCATCCAAAAGCAATGCGGGACAGCTTGCGTGATATTCAATATAACTTTGTTGTAGGAGATTCTGAGCAGCCGCCCAGATATCCCATTGTGCCAAAATCCCCAGTGCAGCCGCACGCATCATAAAGCCATCAGCGGAACAGTCCCGTTCATGGGCCTCTAAGGGACCCACCAACTGAACAAAATCCGGGACAGACAATGACGAATTGGAGAGGCAATAATCCATGGTCCATGTAAAAGGACAGCGGATGCAAGACATCACAGGTTGCACGCAAGTGAAATACGCAAAGCGAAAGGAAAGGGTGTAGGACACTCTGATAGTTGCCAAGGGCAGAACATCGAAGCCAACCAGAAGTCGCTCACGGAGCAGCTGGAGGCGTTCGGGATCGAGAAGGGCCCAGTGGTGTGCAGCCATTGCGCAGAAAACAGATCAACAGCAAGACACCAGCCGCCAAAGCGAGTATTAAAGGGAAACCACCAAATACGCTAGAAAAAATAGAATGTATGAATGCCGGTATCACACCGAAAATAGTTTGAAAGGTGGACACCAGGCCAGATCCCACAATCTTAAAAAAGTGCACCAGACCCTCAGTGTTTGATGCGTTAAAAATACGATGAATCAACTCCCCAAAATGTTGGGGGAGGTCAGTGTTCAAAAGGGCCTGTATTTCACTGTGGGTACTCGCCACCTGGAGAATGAATGTCTCCCGGGCTGATGTGAGCATAACCTCCTCATTCAATAATAGGGCCTTTATTCTGCTCAACTTATTGAAATCTGCCTCCATTGTAGGAATGGAAGGCCAAATAGAGTTATCAACGATGTCGTGAGGGGGAGGAAAAAGCATATTCTTGCAGCAGACAACTCTGTGTGAGACCGTAACAATATACGGAATGCCAGCCTGTAGGCCACAACAGTCTTCGTTATTTAAAAGCAAATAGCTACCGTTAGTAAGCAAAGTAAAAGTAGGAGAAATAGCAGGAGCAGGAATACCCTTTAGCACACATGCAAGATTTGGAACTGAAACGCTACAAGCCCCGTGCAATTTAATATGTTTACAAATAAGCGAATGACCCACAGTTGAATCACAAGACTCCCCGTGAGAAATACCTCCTTGCCGTCTCTAAGGCATTTATACATGAAAGGCAAGGACCAAAGTTCATGCAGGAAAGCACTACCCAAAGGCTGGAAACGGCCCACAGGATAATGTTTCATGCAGGAACTAAATTCAAACAGGGAAAAAGGTAAAGCTATAACCCCATGAACTAGCCACACCGCAGAATCTAGTTCCGCTACAGAGAATGGTAAAGGATCAACTTTCTCGATATGTAACAAGGTGTAAGATGCATCTTTCATGGACATGAACTGCTGTTTTTCCGTCAAATTAAAAGGCAGAAAAAGGGCAGTGGTGTTCAAGAGATTCCAAGGAACTTTACCTAACTTAAGGGTTTGCAAAGTCCAGGCAAACTGCATCACTGAGCGCAACTGATTCTGACCATGATACAACATAGAAACATCTTGTACAATATCAACAACAGAGGATACAATATTCTCTAATGTGTAAATGCGGGAAGACAGGGTATTTATACTATTGTCAACAACAGCAAGCACCTTTTCCAAATTTGCTTGGTCTATTTCCCGAAGGCGGGAAGCAGCTTCCATTTGTGACAGTTTCCAGAGTTCATTATACGTTTCATAAATGAATCTCTTCGGTCGGGGACCACGAGGTCCCAAGATAAAGTCAGATAAATCAATAGTGCCTGATAGGAGGGACAAATGTTTCTTAACAGAGTCTAAGGACGAATGTTGTAACCATTGTTTACATAATTTACCAACCGAATACGTGGTGACAGTACGAGTTTCAGTAAATCTTGGATCAGGCTTGTCCTGTATGTAGCCAGGAACTGTGCCATGAAAACGCAGTTGGCATGCATTAGATGATATGGGCCATGCCAACCAGGGTGACTATCAGTGCAGAAACCTTAAAGGAATTGTTTTGGAACTGAGCCTGTAACTTCAAAAGGGATATATTAAATCGTAAACTATCATTTGGCGAACTCGACAAGGATGGGATGGCTGGCGCCTTTAGTTGTTTAACGGAAGCCAACCCCCAACACGTGGTCTGATAAATGGAAGCATTTAAAAACATAATTTGGGCTGGGATAAGGCAAGCGCGGTGCAAAGCCTCGGTGCCCTGCACCTGCCATGGCTTCGAACCCCAGATTGATTTTAAATCCACTGTGTCTTTCCAATACTCATAACCACCCACCGCCAAGGCGCTCAAAAAGGAACCCGAATAAAGTAATTTAGTGTGGGTCAACATTATTTTTTGAGTCAATGGGGTTTTTAATTTAAAATAATAGGACCCAGGGTTCGATCGATTGAAATCAGTAAAATAGGTGAATTTATTTCGAAGAGTCTGGGAGCTACCTGGTATGGGGTTTGGGCAGTGTTCCCATTGGGTGTAAGTAACAGGGGTGCGTAGTGCACTTGGTTTGTGGAGAAAATGATTGCCCCAATGCTGGTAGCAATACAAAATCGGCATAATTCGCAGAATTCATATACAAGTCCTCAGCATTAAAGGAAGCATAATATTTTAAATCAGCAAACAATGCTTCAACGGCATGCACATCCCAATCATCAGAATGAATATTACTTTTTACTACATCACCCATCGAGACTCGAAGGACATTTGGTACATTAATAATTTCCGTTGGGCCATGGATTTGAAAGTTTACCGCATCCCATACGATGCCATCAGCAACTGGAAACGCTGAAATGTTCACAAATGTATGGTCACGCTTCATGATGTGTGAAGAGGAATGTGGAGATAAAGTCCCAGCCACACTGTTCACAGCAGAGCGTTCAGGTAAATAGTGACCATTGATGAGTAGAAAAAACACTGTGACAAAGCCAATGGACATGAACAAAAAAACCAAGAAAAGTACCATCCAAATATATGTCCAAGGTGGAATCAAAAAATTGTCTCTAAACCAGGATACAAAAAGACCAAACTTGGACGGGACCGTTGATGAATTGGAATCCGAGTCAAAGGAATAACGTGTCGGGCTCAGTGACGTTGTTGGTTGGTGTGCCACCGACTCTGTGGCGGGATAAGTATATTCGTCCTCATCTATGCAGGGGGATGCAGTGGGTTCACATATGTTTTCAGGCAAATCAACCATCTCCATGGTAACATCAGTGACTGTTCGTGCAGGCGTGCCTCGAACGCTTGTCCGATAAATGACAGGACAAGAGACCGCTGGTGTGACACTATTCAGGATCGGCCAGATGTTGTAGCTTGACATTTTCCACTGAGATGTATCTGTTTTCCTTGCGACCGGGAAGCGGTGGTAGGATGACTGTACGTGTTCCCTTCAAGCCCAGGACTGGAACCGGTGCACGAAAAGAGGGGCCGAATTCTTTTTTGTTCTCCACCTTCTCTCGTACCAGGTCGCCAATCTTCGGAAGCCAGCCGGCAACCGGAATCTGCAAAGCAGGGTCTGTGGCTGAAGGCAAATGTGCAATGGCTAGTTTGTCTCGGGCTTCTTGTAAGTCCTGAATCATAGTAGAATGATTATCTACATCAAACTTGGCGGATTGCGCCGCCATGTCTAGACCATCAAGGTCAGGCACAAACATTCGTATGCCAAAGAGCATTTCGTAAGGGGTCCGCCCACCCAGAGGCCTTCTAGGGAGATTATTAAGTGCACGCTGAACGGTATACAAGTGGGCCAGCCAGTTCCTGCCAGTACCTATAACTCTAGCTGTCAAGGATTGCTTTAAGTCACGGTTCATTCGTTCAACGATGGAGTTGCCCTCAGGCCTATACGGAGACGAAAACTTCACCCGCACCCCCAAGGAGCCCATTGCGTCCATGTAAGCCTTAGAGGCAAACGCCGGACCTTGGTCAGAATGGAAGGTGCCGCATGCAAAAATTCCCACAAAGACACGCAAATCCCTTATGACATTTCGAGCGTCAGCACTCCGTTGTGGCCAGACCCAGATGAACCGTGTGCACGAGTCCACTGCCACTAAGATATATTTATAGGCAGTGTCTGAAGAAAATGGACCGCAGTGATCCAAGTAAACACACCCAAAGGGTCTGTTTGAAATTGCAAGCGAGGTCTGCGGTGGTCTTGTGACCGTTGAAGGCTTGATCGGTTGACAAACGTCACAGGAAAGCACATAAGTACGTGTATCTTTATATAAACCCCGCCACCAGTAACGCTGCTGCAAAATGGAAATTGTCGCTGACACACCAGCGTGAGCCGAAGCCATGCCTTCGTGTGCCGCTGCCATCAAGGAAAGTCTGCGGTCCGCGTTGGGGATCAGCCGAACCCCAACGTCAGGTATTGTTACATAAGGAGCCTGATCGGGACCTATTTGGTAAGAATATTTAGAAGGGAAACCTCTAGGGTAATTCATTCCTTCATTTGTTGCAGCAATAGCTGCCATGATATCAGTGTCTATTTTAGACATGGATCTAGTAACTGCTGCTACTGAACACGTGAGTACTGCTGATCTGGCAGCTTCATCTGCCAGACTGTTACCAACAGCGTGTGCGCCCACCCGCTGATGGCCTAGGGTGTGAACCACCTGCGTGAGTGGCAGACGTCTTTGTAATTCTGCCACTCTAACCCAAAGCATTTTATGCTTGATTGTGTTGCCTTTAGCGTCTCTATAGTCATTTTGTGACCAAAAGAACAGATTGTCATTGTATGATTGAACACAGTAGTAAGAATCGCACACTATTAAAGTGGTCACATCAGGATTTACAAACTCAAGCGCAAGCACCAATGCACGCAACTCGGCCAATTGTGCGGTACTGTCCCAGAGTGTCTGTGTATGCACCACAGTGGATTTGAACTTTCCGTTCACAAACGTACCTGCGACAATAGCACATGCGGCTGAATAAGCATGTTTGGAACCCGTGGCCGGTTGTGCCGAACCATCGGTATAGATCACACAGTCGTAATCCTCAAGCGGCAATAAGGACAGAGGAGGAGGATGAACGAATTCATACTGTAAGAACTCCTGAGTCTGAAGTGAAGAATCGAATATAAAAGAGACATCCGGAGACGTCAAAGATGTTGCCCATTGAATCCAACGGGGGTGCAATGCTTTTGAGTTCGGTACACTTGCTTTGGTCACTGCCTCTAGAGCAGGATATGGTGTTACCACCAAAATGCGTTTTCCTTGTGCCAGTGCGCGCTCCTTCATGATCGCCATTTGCACTGCTGTTAGCACTTTCTCCACAGATGAAAACCGCATCTCTGCGGAGGTGTACAGATGTGACTTGTATGCGATGGGTACTGTATCGCCTTCATTAAAGGTTAAATACGTGAAACCCACTGCCCCTGGAATGATTCTAATCACCAAGTTTGTGTGGTTATCACGCGTCAAAAGGTATTTAGACTCAAGAAGGTCTGTTTGCAAAGACTGCAGAATGGAGGTATGCTCCGGAAGCCAGCAAGACTTCGAATAAGTAGGTTGTATCAAGGCATACAGTGGCTTGATACGCTGGGCGTATTCGGGAATATATGTACGTCCGAAGTTCAGAAAACCCAGCAAAGACTGAAGTTTTTTCAGATTAGTAGGAGGGCACAGAAGTGCACATTTCTCCAGAAAATGGGGGGCTAAACCCTTACCTTCATTGTTGAGCTCATAGCCCAAGAACAAAACGGTAAATTCAGCAATATGAGATTTGGCAAAGTTAATTTTGTAACCTTGAACCGCGAATTCAAGAATAATGCGGTCTACTCGAGTTAGATGCGGAAACAATTCGTCATCTGTCAGATAAATGTCATCCACATACGAACAGGCGTCTGTATCCATGCCGTCTAACAAAGAGACAACACGAGCGGCGAACACGCCTGGACTATTTTTGTAGCCCATAGGAAGACGCCTGAATTTGAAAATTTTACCACCGGAAGTAAAAGCACACCATTGGCCACTTTCCAGGGCTAAGTTGTGCGTGTAGAATCCATTTGAAAGGTCAAGTGTCGTTTTATATTTTTTACGAACAAGACTGTCTACAAGCGCAGAACTATGGGTATTTTGCACCGCGAAGGTCCGACAATGCGAGTTGAAATGCCGGTAATCCAATACTAAGCGGTACGATCCATCGGGTTTAGAAACCGCGAAAAGGGGATTGTTCATAGGTGATACACAGGGTTCAATTACTCCCTGATATTCCAACTGAGTCAGAATTTCAGAAACGGGGCCTTTGGCTTCACGTTTTATGGGATATTGGGGTTGTGGCTGCGGTAACGACCGCAAAGGTATTTCATGGGGGGGGAGAATCTTCATCCCAACCCACGTGATTGCGGAATAACGCTGGAGCTAGGGACACAGCCCACTCTGCTGCAAGAGCCTCCGCTTTGTCCTTTGGGACATGTCGAGAAAAGCTCGGAAGGATTACCTCCTCCCCTTTACGCGCAGCAAGGACGAATGGGGGTGGCCAATCCTCCTCTAACAAAATGTCATATGAAGAGGTCAGATTTTCCCAAAAAATCCCTTTAATTACACGCTGTATATCACCTTCAATTTGAATGACAATATTAAATAGTCTGTCAGGGGTGCCACTCTGGTGTCTGCTGTTTCAACAGTAATGAATGTTTCAGTTGCTGTCGCCTCCATATGAGGACGTAGCGCCTCCCGCACTATGGTAACTTCCGCGGCGCTGTCTAGGAGGGTTACTGCCCACGTCCAATTCAGGAGCCTCGTTCTCACCGTCTGTGGCATATTTCGCTGTTACAGCGGCAACTTTCTTCTTCTGAAATTGTGGTCGAAAACGTTGAGCGTCTTCCTCTTTTCCTCTGACTTGTTGTCGAGGCTGGTCTCGTCCCTGTGGGGCCTCACGGGCCCTTCCTCTATCCTGGCGGTCTCCTCCACCGGCCTGTGACGAAGTCTGTGCCTGTGAAGAACGAGGAGAACGCGTATCAGGGATCTGAAACCTATCCGGTGACTTAATTCTCGCTCTATCGCGTAAATCATACGTGCGTTCAGAAGAAACTGAAACCGGGGATGCGCCTCGCGACCCCGGCTTTTTTTGTTGCTTTCCCTGTTTTTTCATCCTCCAGCTCTTTTTAGTGAAGACTGGTTTCTCATCTTTCTCAGATTGAGATTTGGTTTGTTGCTGTTGTGGTTGCGATTGTGTTTGCTGTTTTGCAAAAGGCTTGTTACCCAGGCTATTTCTACCAATAGTTTTGTAAGCCTGGGTAATAATTTTCGGTAATTCGCGAGGCTTGTCCAATTCTGGGACTAAAGCCAAAGCATTAGCTACTTGAAAGTTCACTGCATCGCCCTTGACATTCGCAAGGATCAGCTCAGCTACTACTTCAAACACTCCCACCAGTCTCATCCCTAATTCCACAGCCGCTTCAGGGCCATGTTCGTCCTGTACTTTTTTAATTACAGAGGGAGAACCGTCATGGAAGGAGTACCAAAACATTTAGAATATACTGCTGCGAATACCTTACCCCAGTTGTCACATGCTGTCAACTCGGGAATTAAGTCTTTTGGCAAACTAATCGTTAAAATACGATGTTTATCCACTGGAGTTGTATGTGGAAAAACCGCCTCCAACTGATCAAACTTTTCTGCAAGCCAATAAGGAAAATCATCCTTATTTTGTGGACGTTTGCCCATCACTGAATTCACCATGACGGGACTTATGGTCACTCCGCCTGCAGCAGCTGGTTGGCCGGCAACTCCAGGAGCGGCTCCATGGATGCTGCCTGTAACATATCGCACTAAAGCTCGATGCACCTGCACCAAGGCCGCATACATAGTGCGCAGTTCCGCGACTGGTATAGTCATATAACGCGGATGTGGGGTGTACCCGGCCAAAACAGGCCAAGTGGCCCCCTCTATAGATAAGGGGCCTAAACGAACCGTGGTAGTCGATTGCGGGAGGGCGCCATTAAACCAAACACGGTGTTGCCAAGCCGTGAGCAGTACTTCAAGATTTGTATAAGGTCTATAGACAGCAGGAACAATGGTGGGTTCATATTCATGGAACAGATCATCGTTCGCATTCACCGCTGGAAAAGTGATCCAAGAGTAGAACACCTCAAAGTGGAAAGCCGGATCGGCTTGAACCACAAAGACTAGTTCAACTCCCGCGTCTGGCACTCCATACACCCGTAAGTGATCCCGGAGTGCTGTGCGGCTATGCGCCGCTATATCTATACCCGCCATTACCAACGGGTCTGTTCAACAATCTTACACTAGGCAGCACAAAAAGGGTTATATTTAAAAAACCTTTTTTAATAACATCAAGCTTGAAAGAACCTACAAAATCTATAATATAGGAGGTATCGCCATCACACACGCTTCCGGAAGCGTACGTGAGGGGTTTGTGGACAAGCACAAGTACTACTCAAGCATCTCGCAAGTAAGCCGCCCCACCCGTTGGTCGCGCCATGTCATAAGGTTTCTGCACATACAGAGCTATGCACAGGATAATAGGACCTCGGAATATAGTGGTGAGCCAACCATAGACCTTAGCACCCAAAACCCCAACCCAACTAGCCTTAGCGTCCCATTAGCACCAATGTACCAATGATTAGACAACCCAGAACACGGTATCTCTCGCTCACTCAGGACTCGCAGAGGCAAGAACACTCTTTCGTCACACTCGTACCTGTCCACAACATGCGTAAGAAGAGACACTGTGTAGGTTAAAATGTTTATTTCAACTTACGTGCTCTAAGATATAGTACACGTGTCAGTACTAATAGCATAATACATATGAATAATATAATCAGCATAGTTACTACTCCATAGAATACGAACGGGGAAAGCATCTCATAAAGCAGTGGATATATGTCTAACTAACATTACCACCCTCCCCGTGCTGGAAGCAAGTGTATTATGAAAATAGAAGACCTTTGGGCTTTGACTAGCGGACCCCCATACCTCCGTCTCTAGAAGCAAAACTACATCAGCAGACAATCACAGCTCTTCTCTCTGGAAAGGTCGTCTCCAAGTGTGTTCTAGAGCGGGCGGCCGCATTATTAAAAGCGCACTAATTTCTCCATGGCAGCTGTACATGGTGTTATGTCTAGGTGCGAGGGACGGGCCAAATCAGTAAGAACCAGGGTGATGTTATTTGACCTTGTAACGGTTGTTCAGATTGAGCCCAGAAGGAACAGGAGAAAAGGTGAGATACAGAAATTGCAGACAGTTGTAAAATAACTTGGCAGTAACAGAGGGCGACAGAACAACATCCCAGAGTAACGTGCACAAAAGCCATCATGGCAGCCAGGCCTGTGCCAACGTAGCCAGGCAGGCCAGGAGGCCATGAGCCACAAGACACAAGGAAGGGGTGGGACAAACTCTGGGGACCCACCTATGGGAGGGTCAGGACAGAGGGGTGGCTACACCCATGTCCTTTGTCCAGTTTCGCGCCAGAGCAGGAGCAAATGGCTCCTGCAACCGGTTTGAGCTGGACTATGCACAGGGACACCAAATGTGCCCACAGTGCAGACATCAAAGCACTCTGAGAGTTCACCCACCCAGCCCCAATACACTAAAGCCTGTCTGGGAGGTGGTCACACCTCCCTGTGACAGGAAACCTATTGTCAAGCCTTCCCCTGCCGGAGTTTCGTCCAGCAGCAGGAGGGCAGACTCGTGTCTGTGGCTGGCAGCATGCATTTTGTGATGCAAGGGTTCTGTGAAGCTGGTACCGGGTGTACCGGTGTTGTCATATTTCTCCCTCTAGAAGGGTGGAATCACACCTCCCACACCAGTTACTGGTGTGGAGGTATGATTCCAAGGTGTTTGACACCAAACACGACATGTTTCCATGCAGCCATATTAAAGTTAGCATTTACCGCGAGGTTATAATGCACTTAAGTATATATGGTTGGCTGCATCACAAACAACCCCGGAGAATAGGTTCCGAAGGCTGCAGAGGGGCTCTGCTCATGCATGGGCACCCTCTCACATAAAACCCAACACCCTGCCTTCAGGATTGGTAAGGCCTGCCATAGGGGTGACTGATAGGTTTATATGTGCAGTGATTAGGATAGATATAGTGACCCTATATCTAAGTAAGGGGTGCATGCACCACCTTACACAGGCTGCAGTAGCAGACCTGTGGTGTCATTTTAAATGGTCTCTCAGGAGTGGCATAATACATGCTGCAGCCCCTGGGAGGCCTCTGGGGTACCTATGCCCTGGGTACATAGTATACCATATACTAGGGACTTATAAGGGTACCCCAGAATCCAATCTGGAGTGTACCTAAAGTACATGCAATCAATTTAGAGGAGAAAGCAGATAGACTGGGGTCCTGAATAAGCAGGATCCCAGTCAGACTAAGTCGAAAACAGTGAAACATCAGCAAAAAAGTGGGGATAACTATAAGAAGCAGATCCTACTCTCCTACAACGCTTTCGGATAAGGAGAGGACGGATATCTACTACAGGGCCCGTCACTCAGCGCGCAATGTAGCGAGCATTGAGACGGCTACGAAAATCGCCACATACTGGTACTTAACCTCCCCACGATTACACTGAGGTAACCCGACGCGTAGCCCTCTTTGTTGGAGGGCATGTGGCTCGCTGGGAACACTGACTCATCTGCTGTGGGAATGCCCCCTCTTGACAAACTACTGGGGAACAATTTGGGACGACATCGTCCTTCACTTTAACACCCAAATACCTGCTTCCCTAGTTACACTCTGTTGGGCCTCCCTAACCCACTCACATTTCCTCTTATAACACGGAGAGGTAGGCAATTGGAGCTGGCGTTGGGGGCGGCCCTGCAAAACATTCTCTCCCATTGGGGCACTGCGACTATACCTACTCATTTGGGGTGGCTGCACAGAACGTGGGGGGATACTAGGGATGGAGAAAATCTGACGTTTACGAATCCTGGAGCTTCCTTCCACGACCTTTGGGAGCCTTTCCTGAAACTGCTGTCCTCAGAAATTACAAAACTTGCCTGCCCTAAGTTCCTAAGACTCTTGCGATTAGCTGACCCACCGCAACCTGTATCGTCAGCCGATAAGTCACAACAAGATGCATAAATTCCTCTGGACTAGCCAATATAAAATGAGACCGATAGAATGTACTAGCCACACTCCAGGCCTGGAAGGGGGGTGGGGGGGTTGGGAGGGGGTGCTGTTCTGTTGTTTTTGGGTCATTGTTCTCTGCGCTAGCTGATCTAACTGCTGTAAATTCAGAGACACGCATAGAACATGCCTTACTTGTTTGTTGTTCTTTTGAACTGAAAACCAATAAAAGACATCCAAACAAAGTCATTAGTAAACAAAGCAGTAGTAAATAAACTATTTCGGCAACCAAATGCCTTTAAAAGTTTGAGCAGCCAAATAAATAAAGATAAAATGCAATACAATTAAGATAAACATCACAAGCGATATAATAAATAAAACCTAAAAAACACTATACATAAAAGGCATTATGCCCAATAAGGAAAAAAGCTATGTTAAAAGTGAATTCTCAACCTAAAGAATTAAGATAATTGATTTCCAAGGAAATTCCTCCTAGTACCCCACATGTGCCCTAAACATTTCGCCATAGTACAAGCATATAAGGTGGACGGATCAGATCTCAAAATCCATCACCCTGGAGACAGGGTTTTTAACCATTTTTCCTGAGGAATTCTGTAAGCTGGGCATGCATGCAATACTTGGGTGACGGTCTCTAGATATACAAGTCCAGCACTACATCCCAGGCAGAACTCCGAGATAGTCTTCGCAGCAGCAGGCGATTATTCCCAAGTTTTCCCTTGCCCGCAAGGGCGGCCGCTCCTTCCAAGTGCAGGCGTCCCGGTTGTGGAATAACTTGCCTTCGTCACTTACACAGGTGCATGATCTACTCATTTTCAGAAAAAGGCTGAAAACCTGGCTATTTCAGCAGTAAGCCGTAAGCCCTCCCTCCATCTGTATAGTACAGTACTCTGTCTTGAGGTCTTTTTTTAGCGCCGGGACACACTGAGTAGCTGTGCGCTTTATAAATACCAATTTACATTACAACAAGGACAACATTTGGATACATTGATAGGGTTAGACCGGATGTATGACGATACCACGCATGCATTACATCGCATGCCATTAGATCGCGGTTTTAACAACGCAAGTCGTTACAACGACTTGCGTTGGAGGGCGCTGGACTTAGGAGTAGTTTAATTTACTATTCCAACTCCAGCCTACGTACAGTAGGGAAGGTGTTGGATAGTAATTTAAACTACTCCTTGTCCTATAGCGCCCTCCAGTGCAAGTCGTTGTAACGACTTTCGTTGTAAAAACCGCAATCTAATGGCATGCGATGTAATGCATGCGTTCTAAAGGTTGTTTCCCGGTTAGACCACCTGCTTACAAACGTACTGAGAGGAAGAGTAACCATCCTGAACTGTATATACAATTTCCTTTCATTTGGGACCAGAATGGTGTCAAGATAGACCTCTAATACACAGTCAGATTTAAAATCCAGGAATTCATTCGTCAAACAACCTCCTGTCGATTTGTACTCTATATGTCTAGCCCACTCCCAGTAACGAACTTTCACCACAGATTTGGGAGTAAAAGTATCAGTGGATGTGTAATCCCAAATCACAGGCAATCCAATGTCAGCCATTAAAGATTTAACATTCAAAACCCGTTTAAGTTTTTTAGATTTATCAAGAGTAACTACCTCTTGGAGTGACCAAGTAATATCAGATGGCAAGAAAGTTGAAATAAACATGGTTCCTCGAACTGGTCATTTGATCAAACTATGTGTGTCCATGGACCCTCGGAATTTGATTTGATAGAAAAAAATCAGCATTTTAGGTGAGTTAGAAATAAATCAAGGCACTTCCCAAGGTGAATACCAAATCAAAGTCAGACCGCAGGGACGATGCTCCGGTCCAAGTGGAATCCCTTTAGCAGTCTTCAAGGCAAACACTTTGTTATGGTAACAGATGCTCTTCCCATTGTATGGTTCCTGTATAGTTTCAAACAAGGAAACTGACAGTTTAAGGGTCTCACTGCTAGTCCCAGTACACATAAAAGGCCAATTTTCAGATACAGCAAAATACCGCTTGATTGCAAAGCTCGACATACATGGCAAAAGCTTCACCAATCTCTTGCTTAAAGAACTGGAAAATAGTACATGCAGTAAAGGATTTATATCTTAGTTTCAAACGGGCTTCTGGTAAGGCTCTAGCATTAAAGACAACTTACTTGGACTGCTAAGGATAACTTATTATATACTGATTAGATTTTGCAACAGCTTTTGACTGCATTGATAGGTGAAAACTAAACTGGTGCATACCTGTAACCTCGCTGTAAGTAATTATGAGCCTGTACTCTTATGCGTGGATAAAAATATGATCTCCATGTCTAACATGACCAGAAGATAATCACAGATGATTGAAGCACGGTTGTGTCTTAGTACTGATATCATTTAATCTATACACTTTCTGATTTACCCTTGGTGATCGAAACTGTAATCCTATTCTACAAAAATTGAGGTGCTATAAGTTGAACCTCCTGCAATATGCAGACAACACCGTAATAATGTTTAATACCTGCTAGGTTACAGAAATCTTTACCAACACTAAATTGGTCCTTATAAAATAGACAGGGGGTAATGGTGGCACAGACAGTCGCGCATCAGAAGAATAAAGAAGTGTAAAGGTGGGCAGCGTGTTGGCAAATTCCAAGTATGAAAAAGAATTAGTTTAGGTGCCAATCAGGGAAACAGAAACACCCCACTACCTTGGGTGTTGAGGCAAGGTTCTCCGAAAAGATTGCCATGCTAAACGTTAGACAGACAGATGTACCCCGGCATTCAACATTATTACTACAACATTGATTTTTTTAAATTGAAACACAAGATCTATGTATTCTATTGATCGCTCAAATCACAGGATATGACAATATTTGGATTTGTACTGGGGTTCTCTCAAATGTAATAATCAGTGTGACATTTAGTCAATACATACTGTACATATATTGATACAAGAAAAAGATTTTTTCAAAAACATTTCATGTTTATACAGTTATTTTTTCAAGCTCCAGTTCTTGCTGCTGGAAGAACAGAATAGCACGGTCAAATAGAGAAATGACAGCCGACACGTGTTTCGTTACATTCGTAACTTCTTCAAGGCTGCAATAATAGTAATAGCATTCATGAATAATTGATTTAAGGGACATTTAGTAAATACATATGAATCAACCCAGTACCGTTTTATACAAATAAAGTAAAGGCGAAGGCCCAAGTGAAGAAAATCTCAGAGTGATGTGAGAGTACAAAAAAGCTGTATCATTAGTGAGACGTGTGCATATCAATGGATGGGCCATTATATCATTCTCAATAGGGATAGTAGGACAAGTGGGAAAATAGGACTTAAGTGTAGTAAAATCTGGTAAGGAAAGGTAGATATACCCAGAAGGCAACATGCTGAGCAAGCAACACCCAAGAGTGAGTACTATTCATGGTAAAACGCATTTTTTTTTTTTTTTAAATAGAGCGTGCTGGAACACAAGCCCAATATCAGATGGTAAGGAGGGTTCTAACCTTAGCTACGTACGGGGAGCGATCCTCAAATGTTCATAGAGAATCCACCAATGTCGTGTCGTCTTTATAACGAAAAAGAGTAGCCAAGAAATAAGTCCTAAGACATAAAGGTAAATAGTTATATGTAGCCGGTATGTCCTTAATGACTAGTTAAGAGAAGATAAGGTATAAATAAGCACCTTATATGTGCTGTTTGAAATCTGTTGATGTCTTTCAAAAGTCGTGGAAGAGCCACAGGGAGAAACTATTTCAGCAGTTCATGTGGTCTAGACTTCTCAACTGAGATTGCAAACACATAAGTAAAATAAAACGGTGAGTAAAAGAAGAAGAAAAGAAGCTGCAGGCATTCTTCTATTTAGCATGGTCCGATTTAAATAACTGTGAAAAGTCACTCGCACATTAAAGTGCTAGTCAGAGAGAGCATAGGATATGGGCATGAACTAGTCACAATTCATGAGTCGATTCTCCAAATAGGTAGTCCTCCATTCCTAATCTGTGCAAGGTTGTCCTGGTAAGCAAAAATATAAGACATATGAGCAAAATTATATATCTAAGTTTGCGCTTGGTGTTCGAAAAGACATTAGTGCTATTGTGTCACTTGCGTCAAAATACGTTGTATGCCTGTAAGTTGCGTGATTAAAAAAATTAGAGGTACACGCAATGTGCAACTGAAGGGCAGTGATATGTCCTTCTAGATAAAAGGAAATTCCGTAAGTTAGATGCAGAAATTTTAGATTGTATAGATATGTTACTTCATTATCTATTTAATGCAGTATAACAAATGCCAGTACCAAAGTATAAATGCCCCAGTATCTGTAGTGATATTTAAGAGAATTCACCAAATAAGGTACAATCGTTATCGGTTTAATACGGTTTGAGAGCCTGTACCAAAATATGAAGCACCCAAGTATCTATAGTGAACATTAGAAGAGTTTGCCAAGTAAGATAAGGTCAATCATACTATGTTAAGCTGAGTTCCAGAGGGCGGCCAACCCATTTAAGAGGTAGAAGAGAAGAAGATAAAATGTCTGAAATAAATAAAACTTAGTCATAAGTCTATTGTTTGTCAACTCTGGGCTGAAGTATGCCCTTGTAAATAAAGATGAAATACCTGAATATATAGTTACAAAAACGTCCCCAAAGTCGGACTGTTTGAGCTAAAATTACATAAAATATTTCAGGGGAAAGTGTTTCCCCTAATGGCAGCACAAACACTTAACCGTAACTATTCAGATGAGTCCGCTGTCTCGTGGCATACTGGTCCAAGTAAGGAACCGGGTGCAAGTGAAGCCTTCGTATTTAAAGGTACGCGGCAAGTGTGGAGGGTCATCCTACCCAGGAAGTAAAAAATGGCAGACAGGCAGTGATCTTAAGAGAAGAGACTAGTGAGTCCATGTTGGGTGCATGGCGGCCATTATGAAGTGGGTCCCCATGCCTATAGTTACTATGAGGAACTTAAACATAACACTAAGGAGGGATATTAGTGTAAAGCTGCCAGAGAGATCTATATCAATTCTCTATTTTGAAGTAAAAAATGGCAAACAGGCATCGATTTTCGAAATAGAAAAGAGACTAGTAAGTCCATGTTTGATGCATGGTGGCCATTTTAGAGTGGAAAACAGGCATCAATTTCAGAAATGGAGAAGAGACTGGTGAGTCCATGTTGGGTGCATGGCAGCCATTTTGGAGTGGGTCCCCATGCCCAGTAGTTACTATGAGGAACTTGCGCGTACCAGTAAGGAGGGATGCAAGTATAAAGCTGCCAGAGAGATCTATATCCATTATTCTTTCAGTTATTTAGACGTATGAGACTCAAGAAAATAAAGGTGACAACAGGAAGTGTAAAAAGCAGTAAAAGAGGGACTCCTGCGCTTGTATCGAGTGCATGGCGGCCATTCAGAGTGGGTACCCGATCACAGTGGATATAGCAAGGAATTTATAAGTGAAGGGAAATGCGTTATTAGAACACTGCCACAGTGCTAAGATCCAAGTTCAAAGGTCAAAAGTCCATAGTTATATACGGATCAAAAAGTATAAGGCACCAAGTGTATCAATAGGTCCAATAGCAATGGTCATAGACAAGTAGTCTCCCAGTCCGTTGTTTAGTGCGAGCTATGAGTCTGTAAATATAGATGTGGAATAGGATAGATGTGACAGACGAAAAGTGAATCCCTAAGCTCATTTCTAAGAGGTATACAGTAGTAGGTTGACACATTGGTTGGGGTAACCTGTCCATATTGAATGTCTATCACAAGTAACAGAACTATCCATTCTTAGAACAGAAAACAGTAATAGTAAAGTGATAGTCAGTATACATCAAGTCCCCGCATTCCCAACCTACTCCGCCATACAGAAACAGTGCAATGTTATAAATGTACATTGTAATACACATTAAGTAGTAACATTCTGTCATCAGGGCTACCCATGCGTTGGTGTAGAAATGTTATTGTCTTAGAAACACATGTAGTTCCCTGTCAATGTTCAGGACCATATCCACAGCCCGCAACTTCAAAATCCACTGTTTTTCTGCTCATCTAAGCACTAGTGTCCTGTCCCCCACCACTTGGGTGGCAAGGTATTTGCATTATCCCATGAAATCGGATATTGGGCATTGTCTTGGAAGGGTGTACGGTGTTAAAGTGGACCGCAACAGGATACTCCGTGCTGTTATTACGTATGGCCCTCATGTGTTCCTGAATTCGCTCCTTTAAGGGACGTATTGTGCTACCAAAGTATATAAGTCCACATTGGCACCTAATGCAATACACAACAAATCTGGAATTGCAATTGATGAATTGCTGTATTGAGTGTGTAGTGGCAGTGTACTTGAATTCCGTGAGTTTGCTATATGCAAAGGGATAGACGTTGCATTGTGCACATTTATAGAAGCCCTTTGGTTTACCAGGGAGCCATGTGGCGCTCAGAGTCTTGGGTGGTAAATAACTAGAACACAGAATAATCCGCAAGGTTTTCCCCCTTCTATGTACAACTCCAGGTTTGTTGGGGATGTGTTTCTCAAGCGATTTGTTCAATGTCAGCAGGTGCCAGTGTCTGAGTAAGATCTTGTAAATGACACGACTCTGGGTGTTGTATCCTGTGATAAAAGTTAGTTTGGTGTCCTTTTTCTTGCAGCCCCCGTTTTTGTTTTTAAGTAATGTAGCCCTAGAGGTCTTAAGTATTCTGTGTCTGGATTGGTCAAGCACTGGTCGTGAGTAGCCCCTGCACATAAACCTTTCTTCCAATTTGTCAAGATCCCTGTGGAAAATGGCGTCCTCACTGCAGTTCCTCATAATCCTAGTCATTTCTCCAAATGGGATGGCATTTATCTGGGTTATCGGATGAGCACTACTAGCATGCAAGATTGAGTTACATGCTGTGGGTTTTTTGTAGAGTCGAGACATGATTTTATTGTCTTTAATGTATATTACCACGTCCCAAAAAATCTATCTCTAACCTGTCAAACTTATGAGTAAATTTCAAATTGTACGTGTTATTGTTGAGATGTTCTGTCAACCGAACTAGCTGTAACTTGCTACCCCGCCCAAATCATCAAAAATATCATCTATGTACCGTCCCCAGTAAATTATATGTTCTGTGAGTTCTGGTGGACCGGTCGACCAAAGGTGTTTCTGTTAAAATTTGCCCATGTAACGGTTGGCATAGGATGGTGAAAATTTTGACCCCATCGCGACACCCATTGCTTGTCTGAACCAGACGCCTTGATGGAGGAAGACATTGTTCTCTAAGACAAGAAGTGTCAGGTCTATTAGCATTTCTGTATGTTCGTACAAGGTAGCGTCTCTTTGGGAGAGTGTGTCTTTCAATGCCTGAAGTCCTTGCTCTAGCAGTATGCTAGTATACAAGGAACACACGTCAAATGTAACTAGTGAGAATTCCCTTGTCCATTCAATGTCTTCCAATTTATTAAGAAGGTCGCCAGTATCTCCGAGGTAAGATGGAAGATTGTGAACTAAAGGATGTAGGAATACATCCACAAAGTCAGATATGTGCTCTGTCGGTGAACCAATGCCCGAAATGATGGGCCTGCCTGGTAGAAAATTTCCTGCTTTGTGCATTTTAGGCAGTATATGGAGACAGGGTGCCCTAGGTGATGGAGTGAAGAAGTACTTAAACTCTACATCTGTGATAAGGCCCTGTTGCCTCCAAAATGTCAATTTCTGCACAATGTGTCTAGTAATCTCGTTGATAGGGTTGTTATGGAGGTATGGGTAGCCCTGATGACAGAATGTTACTTCTTAATGTGTATTACAATGTACATTTATAACATTGCACTGTTTCTGTATGGCGGAATAGGTTGGGAATGCGGGGACTTGATGTATACTGACTATCACTTTACTATTACTGTTTTCTGTTCTAAGAATAGATAGCTCTGTTACTTATGATAGAAATTCAATATGGACAGGTTACCCCAACCAATGGGTCAACCTACTACTGTATACCTCTTACAAATGGGCTTAGAGATGCACGTGTTGTCGTCTGTCACATCTATCCTATTCCACATCTATATTTACAGACGCATAGCTCACACTAAACAACGGATTGGGAGACTACTTGTCTATGACCATTTCTATTGGACCTATTGATACACTTGGTGCCTTATACTTTTTGATCCGTATACAACTATGGACTTTTGACCGTTGAACTTGGATCTTAGCACTGTTGCAGTGTTCTAATAACGCATTTCCCTTCACTTATAAATTCCTTGCTATATCCACTGTGATCGGGTACCCACTCTGAATGGCCGCCATGCACTCGATACAAGCGCAGGAGTCCCTCTTTCACTGCTTTTCACACTTCCTGTTGTAACCTTTATTTTCTTGAGTCTCATACGTCTAAATAACTGAAAGAATAATGGATATAGATCTCTCTGGCAGCTTTATACTTACATCCCTCCTTACTGGTACGCGTAAGTTCCTCATAGCAACTACGGGGCATGGGGACCCACTCCAAAATGGCCACCATGCACCCAACATGGACTCACTAGTCTCTTCTCTATTTTTAAGAACAATGCCGGTCTGCCATTTTTTACTTCCTGGGTCGGATGACCCTCAACACTTGCCACGTACCTTTAAATACAAAGGCTTCACTTGCACCCGGTTCCTTACTTGGACCAGTATGCCACGAGACAGCAGACTCATCTGAATAGTTACGGGTGTTTGTGCTGCCATTAGAGGAAACACTTTCCCCTGAAATGTTTTATGTAACTTTAGCTCAAACAGTCCGACTTTGGGGACGTTTTTGTAACTATATTCAGGTATTTCATCTTTATTTACAGGGGCATACTTCAGCCCAGAGTTGACAAACAATAGACTTATGACTAAGTTTTATTTATTTCAGTCCTTTTACCTTCTCTTTTATCTCTTAAATGGGTTGGCCGCCCTCTGGGACTCAGCTTAACATAGTATGATCAACCTTATCTTACTTGGCAAACTCTTCTAATGTTCACTATAGATACTTGGGCGCTTCATATTTTGGTACAGGCTCTCAAACCGTATTAAACCGATAACGATTGTACCTTAATTTGGTGAATTCTCTTAAATGTCACTACAGATACTGGGGCATTTATACTTTGCTACTGGCATTTGTTATACTGAATTAAATAGATAATGAAGTAACATCTATACAATCTAAAATTTCCGCATCTAACTTACGGAATTTCCTTTTATCTAGAAGGACGTACAGGGATGTGGAATTCCTATAGCCCGACGCCCAGGACATATTGTTTGGGGTCATGGGCAACAAATTTTCATGTGTATTTTGTCCTTGGGACAAGTAGGCCCAACCCCTTGCAGCACAAACCCTTTGGCTGCCAGTTTGCAGTACCACATTATGGATCAGGGAAGGGCACTGTCTGCAGTTAAGGTAATCATTTTGTCCATATGTTAATGCTGTTCAAACTTGAATTTATGGTTCATTAATTGAAAGCCTTTATTATTAGGGTGAGCTCTCTAAGTAAATGTTGTAAGCTCGGACTGCACTACTGACAGAGGTTCCAGAATAAAAGTGTACACACGTTTTCAAAGTTTAGCAATATGAGGCTATGTATAATGCTATCAGAATGCGCTCTGATTTGATGCAAATATTTGCAGAAGCTTGAAAGCAAGATTGATGATTCTTTGCTTTCAAAATAATATGTTCATAAAAAACATGAAAGCAGGAAAAAACATTTAGCTAAACTACTGTAAAATTTCAGGTACCATTTCTTTGCAGCATCATTTAGTAACATGTGTTGATGCATGCTAGTATTTCCCAAAAATATTCATAATGGAAAATCAGTGTAACCAGTTTCAATAAGATTATGGGAAACAAAAATAAACCAGCATTGGCAAAGCTCGTAGGTCTGAAATTGGTGGTCAGCTTTTTAGTTTTGTCAATGTGTGACTTGTTTTGGCATGGTTTTTGTAAAACCATATTGGTGTGGGAACTGCCGGGCCCTCACCATTATAGCAAACATTGGCAAAAGCAAAAATTGTTTTTGGTCTCAAAAAGCACACACTGCCACAGTAGTTACTGGCACTGAACAAAACTACTTTGCGTGCCGATATGCTCCTTGTGAATGAGCAGAATGCTGTCACTCACAGTGAAGCCAACCGATACAGAGAGAGAGCCAAGAACTTTAATAAACGCAAAAGGTCATGGTCAACGCCAGACAAAATTAGGGGCCCAATTATTAAAGAAAGTCTCAAAAGTGCAACCATGGTATAGGTCCTTGCATTAAGTGCAGCTATACGGTTTTCGTGAATTCTCAGTCATTTACAGAAGTAGGACAAGAAATAGTACTCCTAAAAAATATTTGTGAACTGCATTTTAACATGAGCAAATATGCATGTGTAGATTTGCTCATGCAAAAATCTGAGTGTTTGCAAGTTCACTGTCCCTCCAACCACTTTTTTCCCCAACTCTGGAAGAAGGTTTATGTTTGCCGTTGTCAGGAGTAAATTTCCAACAGTTCTCAGTATGGGAAAAGATTAGAGAAGAGTTGTTGAAAACTGATAAAACGTGCAAGTTAGTAGGTTTGCACGGACTCAAAAGGGCATTCTAACCCTGGAACTATTGCTTACCACTACCTTCAGCCCCAGTATGTAGAAAGGCGGAAACGTGGCAACATAAGAGGATTGCAAGTATTCAAACACTACTATGGTACGAGCCCTGGCATAATCAGAGAGGCTATATCAGAGCTCTTATATAATGAGATTGCTGCCATAATTTGTCGCCGCACTACGACACCAAAGGGACATGTGGATTTTGTTACAGGACAAGTAGATTTATGAAGCAACCTGCCCCATGGACAAGTAGATATTTTATTAAATTCCACACCACTGACGTATCACTGCCCTTCAGTTGCACATTGTTTTTTTGAACACCAAGCGCAAACTTCGATATATCATTTTGCACATATGTTTTATATTTTTGATTACCAGGACAACCTTGCACAGATTAGGAATGGAGGACTACCTATCTGGAGAATCGACTCATGAATTATGACTAGTTCATGCCCATATCCTATGCTCTCTCTGACTAGCACTTTAATGCGAGAGTGACTTTTCACAGTTATTTAAATCGGACCATGCTAAATAGAAGAATGTCTGCAGCTTCTTTTCTTCTTCTTTTACTCACCGTTTTATTTTACTTATGCGTCTGCAATCTCAGTTGAGAAGTCTAGACCACATGAACTGCTGAAATACTTTCTCCCTGTGGCTCTTCCACGACGTTTGAAAGACATCAACAGATTTCAAACAGCACATATAAGGTGCTTATTTATAGCTTATCTTCTCTTAACTAGTCATTAAGGACATACCCGCTACATACAACTATTTAACTTTATGTCTTAGGACTTATTTCTTGGCTACTCTTTTGTTATAAAGACGACAACATTGGTGGATTCTTTATGAACATTTGAGGATCGCCCCCTTACGTAGCTAAGGTTACAACCCTCCTTACCATATGATATTGTGCTTGGGTTCCAGCACGCTCTATTAATTGCGTTTTACCATGAATAGCACTTACTTTCGGGTGCTGCTTGCTCCGCATGTTGCCTTCTGAGTATATCTACCTTTCCTTACCAGATTTTACTACACTTAAGTCCTATTTTCCCACCTGTCCTACTATCCCTATTGAGAATGATATAATGGCCCATCCATTGATATGCACACGTCTCACTAATGCTACAGCTTTTTTGTACTCTCTCACATCACTGAGATTTTCTTCACTTGGGCCTTTGCCTTTACTTTCTTTGTATAAAAGGGTACTGGGTTGATACATATGTATTTACTAAATGTCCCGTAAATCAATTATTCATGAATGCTATTACTATTATTGTAGCCTTGAAGAAGTTACGAATGTAACGAAACACGTGTCGGCTGTCATTTCTCTATTTCACCGTGCTATTCTGTTCTTCCAGCAAGAAGAACTGGACCTTGAAAAAATAACTGTATAAACATGAAAATGTTTTTGAAAAAATCTTTTTCTTGTATGAATATATGTACAGTATGTATTGACTAAATGTCACAGTGATTATTAAATTTGAGAGAACCCCGGTACAAATCCAAATATTGTCATATTCTGTGATTTGAGCGAGTGCCGGGTTACATCTGTCTGTCTAAACTAAATTGGTCCTGCGAGGAAAACAATCCAAAGGATACACAAAAGTAAATTCAAGGTCATAGTATTTGGTTGTAAGGTAAAGAAATAAAAGGCTTCTAGAAGTCGAAAGGAACGAACCGGGACCATGTTAACAGCTATAAATATCTAGAAGTATGGTTCGAAGAACGGGGGGCTCCACAATCCACCAGGCAGCACTAAAATAGACATTGCTGGTATTATTAAGATGACAAATCCAAACATAGGGGCAATATTGCAAGTTGTTGCCGGCAGAGTAATGACCAACTAACTTAAAGTTGGATAGCTTTAGTTGAGAAGCTTCTCAAGTGGCTTGAGTCAATGCAATGTTGAGCATATAGATTAATATCCCACTTGCCAGACAGTACAGTTTAAGTGCAACTGGAATTTAATTTAACAATACAAACAGATGCACTGCAAGTAGCATGTGGGTCCTACTGTGCAAAGATTAAAAATGCACCTTCAAACTCCTTGAAAGCAATACTGTGACATCCATTGCCAACGAGATGAGCCACTGGAGTACTTTTGTGCAAGGAGCTTTGCAAAATGTTTGCAATTTGAGGAGATATGGAACTAAAAGCTGCCAAAATGCCACACAAAAAACAAACAAAAGAAAATAAAAATAATCAAGCTAGACTGCTATCTTTTTACAACAGTAGGTTAAGTTTTGACACAAAGCGCCATATTTGGATGGTTAAAAACTATCATATGAAATGCAAATAAAAAAATAAATCTTTCCTTACCTTACCCATAAAGCACAAGAGATTTGATATGACTCCGGTTCAACTTAATGCAACTACTGGGCCAGCTCTATAGTAGATTCATCAAAGAGGTTTGCTACTTTTGTCGCTTTTGTGCTCAACAAACGAAACTCTAATACACATTGTCTGTTTTTGTGAATCTCTGGTTACTTTAAGAATCTGGCTTAAATCTATTTTTATAAAACTGAATACAAGAAAGCATCAAGAAGGAATTATAGCTTGCTTAAATGGATCAGGCCCACAATTTACTAGTCGTTTTCTAAAATATAGGTTGTCAGTTTTGAAACGGTTATAGATGTCCAAGTTTTAAAAGTGGTCTGCAATGTACTAAGGGCCTCATTACAACGTCGGTCGGACAGACCGTCCGACCGCCGTCTTCACAAGCCCTTTTTGACCACCACAGCCGGGAAGCTTCACCCGCAGTATTACACTGCTACCGTGGCGGACGCAGCTATGGCAGAGCGCATATCCCTGAATAAGTCGCTGCAAATGTGTACAAAACTCACAGATAACGGGATATGTACACACATGCATAACATATGTGGGGACATGTCTTGTGCACCCTGTACGCCATTGCTGGATTGTGGCAGAATGTGCACAGTCCAGTTAATGGGGATACATACCACAGAAAGACTTACCTGGATTACGGCACACACAGGATCGTGGTTATCGGGGTTCAGCTTCTGAGGTGTAGGGGCAACCTGGAGAAAAGGATCCACGGCAGAGACTGCTGGAGAGAAGAGAATTGGGGTGAGTATGCACCCCAAATCCTTCATTTCCGACAACGAGGCTGCTAGTCTGACCGCCACGGTCAAGTCGTCTGAAGCCCACATAGTGCTTCGGATGGAGGTCAGAGATCCCTGTACAGCTCTATGGATGCATCTTTTCTCTGTCCGCCATCTCGGAAGTCAGAGAAAAGCTGTCAGAGTCGGCGTTTTTTCAGTGGTCGGTCGGAGTACACGATGCAAGCATCGTAATTTGGCGGTGGGACCGGCCGCTTCCGAAGAGACCGTTAATGATCTGACCGCCTCAGATAGGACCGCAGAAGCCAGTCTGACCAGCAACGTAATCAGCCCCTATTTGACAATTGCTTGGCTGAAGCAAGGGCTAGTACCATTATGGTTTTTATCCTTAATCTAATGGTTTTAATTAATTGTACAAAACAATTGCTCATTTATTAAATTATTCAGTAATTCATGGGAAACAATAGGATATACAACATTTATCATTTAGAGAAATAAGAAAGAATAATAACTTCTTTAAAAGATTAAAAATGGCAAAACATCATTTTTAACAGTAAACCATATTTGCATAATTTAGCCTATAACAATTTTAATGAAATGATCGGCATTAACATTACACTTATAGAATCCAATCTCTCCCACAATGATAAATACAATGGCGAGCAAATATATTTAAGACATTTCATTATTTCCCTAAAGGAATAGAAATTGTTTGTAGTAAAATCTGTGGCATATCAAGTTCAAGTATTTAAATTTATGTGAATTCCATAGGACGCTGGAATTGGCGATCATACGTTTCAGATAATATTTATCAAGTGGGAGAACTACAGTTTTCTTTTAGCTTATTTTGTAACTAGAAATGTTTGATTATCAATAAGTTACATTAAGACAGCATTAATGAAGTCTGAATAAGACATCATTAGAGCTAACCTTTGATTAGAGGATTACATGTACTGTATTCTCGAAAATGGCTCTAAACATTAAGACAAATAATAAAGGGGACAACTGAAAATCTTGTCTCATCCAACATTGTTTTTAAATATAGACTGATACACTTCTTTGAAAAACACTTTATGATTACAATATAGCAGCAGTTATTAAATATGTTCATGAGTTATAGACCAAAACCAAACCAAAGAGATATTCAAACGAACAAAGCCAAATTATCCAGTGAAACGTTTTTCCTATGTTTAAGGACACAGCTGCAACATGAATACTAAGAAGATGCTTTCAAGATCGCATTTATAAGCATTCCTGCATTTTCAGACTGATGAGAGTAGGAATAAAAGTTTATAATGTATTTGCTAAAATCTTTGCAGAAATCTAACAGTTTCAATTAATTAGAGCAATAGGTTTCTTTTTTTTTTTACACAGTATCTGACGTTTATATGGCTTAGGAATTACTGCACCTAAAGCTTTTAAGAAAGTCCAATGAGTTTCTCGGTTACTTAAAAATGAAGTCAATTATTTTACTAATTTGGGACTCAAGACATCAATGAATGAGTGAAAGAATTTTCCAAACAGAACATATGGTCCCAGTGCTTAGCATTTCGTGAAGGATGTTATAGGTTATTTTTTTTTTTTAACTTCTTCCAAATAAGTGCCTCTTTACGTAAAAAGCATGCGATAAACTTTTTTTAGAAACTGAAACATCACTTTTATCCCTGTTAATGATTAGAATCAAATTAGGTGTTTTAAATTTTAAATATTTACCCAATAACAGGCTAGCTTTAGTCCGACCGCACTAGTATTCTGAAGCAAATTTAAATAACGAATTCCACACACTAAATGTTGCCATTTTGTCAAGTTCTGTTTTTCAACTAAATCACTTAGCATGTTCCAAAAACTAACTACTACTACCGCAGAAATTGTTTATGCTTTAGATATTTTAGATCGTTGTATTCACTATCAGCTTAAAGTTGCAACAATTCCCTACTATCGGTATGCTGTATTACACTCGTGAAAAGATTGTGTAATGGGCGCAAATGGCACAGGGAGATGGGGGAGATAGGACACTATGCCCAAAATGTGGATTTGCTGCAGCTTATATTGTGCATATGCTTTGTACTTTTCCCATGCTTGATACTCTGAGGGGACGCGGGGAAGTAATTAAATCTATTGGAAGCCGCTTGGTCTGGATTTCCACTCTACCAATAAGGAGATTATGTTATGTTTTAAAGAGGATGTTAACCGAGGGATGAGATCTTTCCTTTCTATCAATTTAGTGGCAGCTCGCCTCTGCATTGCAAGAGCATGGATTTCGCTAAACCCCCCGGCTTTTTCAGAGTGGTGGGTAGTCATGAAAGATCTGTATGAGAGGGAACGAGCATTGGCTAAGGCTAGAGGTATAAGGTCCTTACAAAAACTGGATTGTACATGGGACTGCTTTGTCTGATCTTACCTATATATTGGATTACGATTTAAGATAACTTCTCTTTATCACTTTAAAAAAAAAAAAAAAATTATTTTGTTGTTGCATCTTTTTTTTTTATTTGTTTTATTTATCACTCATACTGTGACCACAATGTATATGTATTAATTTAAGGTTCTCTTTTGTACTATTTGCTAAAATCAAATAAATATTTTTTTTTAAAAAGCATGTCCAAAAACATTATAAAATGCATGTTCAGATTTATTTTGAGGTCGTAAGTTCATATACTCCATATTTTTGTTTGCTGCAAAATAAATAATGGCGGCGGTGGCGGTGGCGGTGGCGGTGGCGGTCTCCAGGATGACATTGCGGCAGCTACTTAGATGCTGACGTCAGTTCTGTACACGACTTTCCATGCCAGAAACGCAGAGCCATGCAAGACACTGACCATTGGTGCACAAAACTAGGGCCCTGAAAGGATGTCCTTAACACTAGAAATCAGTTCGCAGAACGGGGAAGATGGGTGGGGCGGTAAGGAATCTATAACTAACTAATGTTTCTTACAGATATATCGTTACCGAAGGTAAGTAACTTGTTCATCTGAAAGAAACTCGTTAGTTATAGATTCCTTACCTTAGAATAGATACCCCAGCAATACCAACCCCGGTGGTGGGTCTGCGAACCAAGATCACACCAGAAAGTCCTGGAGAACAGAATGGCCAAAGAAGCAGTCTCTCCGGACTTGGCTGTCCAGACAGTAGTATTTCGTAAACGTGTGCAGTGATGCCAACGTAGCTGCCTGACAGATGTCATTTAGAGGAACTCCTCTTCCCAAGGCAGTAGTGGCTGCCGTCGCCCTGGTGGAGTGAGCGCATAGCCCTACTGGAGGCTCTTTTTTAGCCAGGAGTAACATTAGCTTTAATACACAACACGACCCATCGTGAAATGGTGCGTTTGTGTACGGCCCGACCCTTCTTTGCACCCACGTAGCCAACAAAAAGTTGATCATCCACCCGGAACTGTTTGGTGCGATCCAGTTAGAAGGACAGCGCACGTTTTGGGCCCAGACAGTGGAGCCTCTCTTCCTCCTTCGAAGGATGCGGAGGCGGAAAGAAGGTGGGCAAGGTAATGGTCTGCCCAATGTGGAAGGCAGTGACCACCTTAGGAAGGAAGGATGGACAGGTTCGGAAAACCACCTTATCCGGATGGACAGATAGGAAAGGAAGTTTTGAAGAAAGAGCCTGGAGCTCGCTCACCCTTCTAGCAGAAGTGATGGCTACCAGGAAAGCAGTTTTAAGAGTCAAGAGACGTAAGGGACAGCTATGAAGCGGCTCAAAGGGAGCGCACATTAGATAAGTTAGCACAAGATTCAAGTCTCACTGAGGCATAACGAAGGGGATTGGAGGAAAAAGATGTGTTAAGCCTTTTAAGAAACGGTTAACTACCGGGGACTTGAAAAGAGAAGGCTGATCTGGCAGCCGAAGGAAAGCAGAGATGGCCTACAGATAGCCCTTGACAGTGCCCAGAGCAGAGCCCTGCTGCGCCAAGGAGAGAAGGAACAAGAGTACTTCAGAAAGAGGGGCAGAAAGGGGATCCACAGCCTTTGCTGTGCACCATGCCACAAATTTGTTCCACCGGCAGGCGTATACCGTCTTAGTGGAGGGACGCCTGGCTGCCAAGATTACGTCACAGACTTCGGGAGGCAGGTCGAAAGACGTCAACTGCCGCCGCTCAATCTCCACGCAAGGAGGTGGAGACTGGATAGGTTCGGGTGGAGGACCGTCCCCTGCTGCTGCGACAGAAGATCCTCCCGAAGAGGCAGTCTGATCAGAGGATCGATGGCCAAGTTGAGCAGCTCGGCATACCAGACTCTTCATGCCCAATCCGGAGCCACAAGAATGACTTGGGCCCGGTCGCGCTTGATCTTCTTCAGCACTCTGGGGAGAAGTGGTATAGGCGGAAAGGCGTACAACAGACCGCAACTCCACTTGCGACGAAAGGCGTCGCCTAGCGAGTGCCGCCTTGGAAATTCCAACGCGCAGAATTGCTGACATTGCGCGTTCTCTTCGGTGGCGAATAGATCTAACCAAGGCTCTCCCCATTGTTGAAAGAGACCTTGCACCACCTCCGAGTGGAGACGCCATTCGTGATCCATCATGCACCTGCGGCTGAGTTAGTCAGCCCTGGCGTTCAGGGAACCTGCCTGGTGTTGAACCACTAGGGATATGCCATGATGTTCCAGCCATGTCCAGAGGCGGAGGGCCTCTTGACATAGGGTCCACGACCCCACCCCGCCCTGTTTGTTGCAGTACCACATGGCGGTGGTGTTGTCTGTGAACACCTGCACTACTCTTCCCCGGACAGAGGGAAGGAATGCCTTGAGTGCAAGACGAATCGCCCGAAGCTCCAGAAGGTTGATGTGGAGCCCGGACTCCGCCCGAGACCAGAGGCCTCTGATCTCCACCTCTCCCATGTGGCCGCTCCATCCCAGAAGGGACGCGTCCGTCACCAGTGTGGTCTGGTTGGGGAAGGGAGAGGGATCTGCCATTGACCCAATCCTGGTTCGTGAGCCACCACTGCAGTTGACGTGCAGTGCCCTCCGAGATCTGGACGCAATCGGACAGATTCCCCTGATGCTGCGCCCACTGGAACTTCAGGTCCCACTGCAGAGCCCGCATATGCCATCTGGCATGATCGACCAGCATGATGCAAGAGGCCATGAGGCCCAGCAGCCTCAGTCACTCTGACCGATACCCGGGATAGAGGCTGAAAGATCAGAATCATAGCCTGAATATCCCAGACTCGCTGCTCAGGAGGATAGACCCGAAACCGCGTTGTGTCCAGAACCGCTCCGATGAAGAGTAGCTTCTGAGAGGGAATCAGGTGTAACTTCGGCACATTGATGGAAAACCCCAGCGAATGCAGGAGGTCGGCCGTAGTCTGGAGGTGGGAGACGACTGCCTAGGGCGAGCCCGCCTTCAACAGCCAGTCGTCGAGATAGGGGAAGACCGAAACCCCTGATCTGCGCAGATGAGCTGCGACCACCGCCATCACTTTCGTGAACACCTGAGGGGCGCTGGTAAGGCCAAAGGGGAGGACTGTAAATTGAAAATGCTCGTGGCCTACCATGAACCGTAGGTAACGCCGGTGGGCCGGCAGGACGGGGATGTGAAAATAAGCGTCCTGCAAGTCCAACGCTACCAACCAGTCTTGCGGGTCGAGGGCAGACAAGACCTGAGCAAGCGTCAACATCTTGAACTTCTCCTTCCGGAGGAAGCGGTTGACATCCCTGAGATCCAAGATAGTTAGCAGGCCCTTGTCCTTCTTGGGGACCAGAAAGTAGTGGGAGTAACAACCAAGACCTACTTCTGGGACAGGAACGCGCTCGATGGCTCCCTTGGCCAAGAGAGCCGTAACTTCCTGCTGGAGAAGGGCCAGATGATCCTCCGACATGCGGTGGTATCTTGGTGGCATGGCTGGAGGGGTAGTCTCGAAGAGGAGGGAGTAGCCCCTTCGGACTATCTGCAAAACCCACCTGTCCGACGTGATGGTGCGCCAGTGGGGGAGGTGATGGCGAATCCTGCCGCCCACTGGCGTTTGATGGGCCTGAAAGGTCGGACTAGGAGGGTTTGGAGGCTGCTGCGGAGGGGGGGGGGGGGTTGGTGGACTGGCCCGCCCGCTGGCCCCCGGAACCACGACGCTTGTTCCCACGTTCCCGGCCGCGCGAAGGTTGGGTAACTTGCTGCAGCCTGTGGCTTTGGGCGGGACGTAGAGGAGCACCTCTTCCGTAGCCACTGCCCGGGCCTCCTCCGGACACTGAGGCAGCACCTGCGCCACCGTATCCCACACGGAGTGGGAAAAACGGCCCAAGAGACATGCGGTGTTTACCGACCGCAGTCCTAAGCTGGCAGAAGAGAAAATCTTCTTCCCAAGGTGGTCCAGCTTCTTGGATTCCCTTTCCGGGGGAGCGGTAGGGAATGCGCTTTTGGAAGTGGAGGCTTGGACAACCAAGCTCTCCGGGGTGGGGTGTTGGGAGAGGAAAGTGGGGTCGCCCGGAGCCAGGCGGTGGCGTCGGGCAATCATCCTATCCACGGGCGCCCCCGTGTTGGGCCTGGACCAGGTGCCCAAAAGGACGTTGGTGAGGGCCTCATTGAACGGCAGCAAGGGCTCCGTAGAGCTCGCAGCCGGCTGAAGCACCTCCGTCAGGAGGTTAGTCCTGACCGCCACCTTAGGAAGCTCGAGGTTGAGAGCCTCGGCCGCCCTACGCAACACCACTGCGTATGACGCTCCCTCCTCCGTAGCCACGGTAGGAGGAGACAACATGCCAAGGTCAGGGGAGGTGTCCAAACCACTGGCATCCCCCAGTTCCTCTCTCCAGTCCTGTTCACTTTCCAACTGGTCAGTTAAAGGGTCACGAAGCTGGGCGGGAGTCGCTCCGGGTCCCAGAAAGGGAGGGAAACTGAGTCGGCTCTGCAGGCTCCGCGTGCGGAGCCTCGGGAGGGGCACCACCCGCGTGCCTCGTCGGATTGGCCGACTGACGAGGAGAAGTCAAAGAGCGACTATGCTTCTTCGCCGACTTCTTGTGCTTCGACTAACCCGACCCCAAGTGCGAAGACTTCGATGATTTCGAACTGGAATGGTGGTGGCTCCGCGACCGGTCCCTCGACCTGCCCTCTCGACCGGGACCTCGAACGGCACGGAGCTGACTGCCGATGTTCACGCAGCTTTCGGGACTGCTCCCGCAAAGCCTTCGGCGCCATCGACCGGCAGTCAAAGCACGACTTGGGGTCGTGGTCGCGCTCCAGGCAAAAAAGGCACGCGGTGCGGATCCGTTACCGACATCAGTCGGCTACAGGAACCGCAAGCTTTGAAGCCGGGCATCCCTCGTGCACCTTTTCGGAGTCGGAGACTCGAAGAAAGAAGTCGACAAAAGTCGAGAAAAAGTTACTCAAAAAATGACTGAGGTACCGCTCTTTCCGGATCTGCGCTGGTTGGCGCAGAAAAAGAAAGAACTGACGTCAGCGCGCGAGGGCGGCATCTAAGTAGCTGCCGCGATGTCATCCCGGCGACCACGACGCCGACGACGGAGTCGACCGACGCCACCTTCCGACGCGCAGAGGTACTGCGGACGAAAAAACTTTCCGGATCCAGTCTGACACCTGGGGGTAATTCTAAGGTAAGGAATCTATAACTAACGTGTTTCTTTCAGATTGCATGATTTCTTCAGCTTTCCATCCACAATTTGTTTGGATAGCACTTTTCGCCCTAAGTGGGATGGGTATGCCCAGATGTGGGCCCCTTGCGCACTGTGCCACTGGATTCAAGCCAGCCTGGCTGATGAGGGGTAATACCCCGAAACCGGTCCCAGGATGCTTGCTTCCGGTCCAAGGAGGACCTGGCTTGGCAGTTCGGGCTGGACCGTTACTATAAGGAGCAGGGTCAAGACTGATTTGCATATGGCTTGGTCTAAACTGGGGTGGCATGGTGAGCAAAAGAACGAGGGATTTAACCCAGATCTCTTGACGGGGGGGGGGGGTAAATGAATGATTTATTCAGCATTCCGCACATCATTTGTTTGCGTATTACTTGCCACTGGCTGGCCTCACCACTCTCAGCTCCTTGTACCTCATTGGTCAGCGTGATCAGATGTCACTTCCTCTTCTTGTGTGTTTCGATTAATGTCTTTATGGGTGTTATTATGCTGCGCACACAAAGGTACTTTTTACGTCAAGCTTGATGCACTGCATGTGCTGCATGCTCGCAAGAGGTAATGGTTTACAATAAAAGGCTTGGAGCCCGCCCATTGCATTTATTGGCTTCAGTGTCACTCTTCTTAGCTGCCTCCACACTGGCCAGCACAGACCAAGCATTACTTATGTTTCCTTCTGTGCACACATTGTCTGAACTTATTTAGTGCCCGTCTGCTACTCGTGCTGTGATTGAGATACTATTTCTTTTCCCTCCGACCCATCCCTTCTCAGTGTTGCTGCCCCTGTCTGGGGCTCCCTCCCTCCTCCCTTGTGTTGCTTTTCTCCTCTCCCGTGGTTGCTGCTCCCACCTTCCTCCCCAGCGCCTCATCTTGCTCCTCCCCCCCCCCTTTATTTTAAACATATTGCCCAGCAACGCGGTCTTTGTGTGCACCATGGCTAAATAAAAAAAAGCTATGACGCGGTCAGCGCTGGCTATATCACAGTGCCTTTTTTTCTTTTTGACTTTAAGTTGCAAGGCAGCTAGCGCTGCTGTACAACATGTCTAAAAATCATTGACAGCCAATGGATCTCACATAGGCCAGACCTACTGGCTTTGCCAATGCTTGTTGTTCCCACTTGTTTGGGCTTCCCCAGTCGTCAGCTTGCTCTGTTGCTTGTTTTTATAAGTTTTAGAACACTATCAACAGTAACACCAGTCCTGGCATCGGATTAACCAACATAAATGGATTGCTTCTTTGGGACTTTAGGAAATGAAGACTTCAAATGTCATTTTTGTGTAATGGTTCGCTTAGTACCTAGGAGTTAGCGGTTTTTGTAAACACTTACAATGATTGCACTCACTATCGCACAGCTTGGTCTGTTAGGCTTTTCAGGATTAGAACTTTGGTTACCCGTCCAATAGCCGATAACTTAACCACGAGACCATTTCTCTAAAATCAAACGTGTGACCCATATGGCTCCTAAATAGAGCTTGATAAAGTGCTCTTGCATAAGCTGTGTGCTTTTTAGGTCTCGCTGAGCCAGCGCGCATGCGCTGCTCTGCGAGACATTTAGTAAGGGGCTTTTGAAAGTGCTCCCAAAGCGGCCACCAGCGTGCGGTTACGAGCACAAGCGCGCGCGCCTCGCTCCGCCTCTCTAATCACTGATGCGCGCGCATCCCTCGCGTCCTCAGCACAGAGCGCGTCATCGCGATCGCGATGACTTTCGCTTTCACGGCCGCGCGGGGTTACTTTAATGGCCGCGCGGCCAATGCTGGTTTTTAAACGTCCTGTTAACACTCGCCCTCCCTTCACCCATCCCGTTTTCCACACCCAGACGATTAGCAAAGCCAATCACTCGTTTTCTATATGTTCTGGCTCTCCAGCTTTTCCACTTTTCTGTTACCCGTTTGTTTGCCTTTGTTTATCTGTGTATTTGTCTGCTATTTATCTTTTGGCTGTCTGCTTTTTTCACAGTTTCTTTCTATGTATTCTCTCTAATGGCGTTCTTCTTCCAATGTTAACCTCTGCGCCTTATGTCTCTGTGCATTCCTCTGCTTCTTTTTAGATCTTGTTCTATGTACTGTGCCTCGCATCTTTCCTTTTTCTGGCCTCTTCTCTGTGGTCGTTCTTGGTGTATTCCCGCCCCCTCTATCTGACTGTGTCTGGAGCTGTTAGAGTATTTGTTTGAGTGTCTGCCTTGCTCTCCGAGTCTCTTGCCATGTTCTTTTGTTGTTCACCTCTGTCACTTCTGTTTATTGGCTGGAGAGGCCCAGACATAATGGCCCCCGAAAGTGCCCACTAAACATATTCAAACGAAAGCTCAAACATGTTTTGAGCAAGAAGCAATGTCACCAAGTTAAACTCAGTTTAGGCCTAAAGGCACCTTAAGGCAGGCTTGAAATGTGTACTTCTGCTTTGGAGTGCCTGCTTCTCAACATCATCGTAACCTTAAAAACACTCAGGTCTTATCTAATTTGGACTGATACGAACCTTTTCCATAAGCATGCTTTTTTCAATATTCTATTGCACATAAAATGTCACGTCTTTTATGGTTACTTCGGAGAACCCCTTAATGCAAGGACCTGTCTCCCTATTGTAATAACACTGAACCCTTATTGTGATCGTGAGTTTTTTTCCTGTGATCAGGGTTTTAGTGAAATAGGGAAGTGCAGGGACTCACTTTACAGAGCCCCTGCTTGCTCCTGATTAATGCCACAGCTCGCAGCACTGCTGAGAAGTGCTTCTAGTAAAAGAACTGCAGGGACTCGGCAGAAGAGAGGACCTGCTCATTACATCACTGCCTGTGCTTGCTTGTAACATGCTACGTATAAGTCCTCAATGCACATACACACTGATATTTTTTAATGGCTGATGTGATGTAATGGATAATGTGCTACATGGCTAAACATTTATAAGGTCCCAAAGGCGAGACCTATTGGCTATGGCAATAAGATACGTTTGTGCGTGGTATGATAATTTCAGACTGGGTGTCTGTTTACCGGTCAGCTGGGTCGGTTGGTTTTTTAAGTTTGCATGCAAGGCTCCTTCACTGACCAGGAATGAACTGTTGCCAATGATTTTAAGAAGCAGTCCAGCGTATTTAATTTAGGCAGTGCAATAGGCATTTTTACATGAAGAAAAAGCTGACAGCATACCCTGTTGTCATTTGACATTATCGTCAGTGGGTTACTATAAGGGATAGTACAGACTGATACATCTCCTCCTGTTTTATTATTGTCTAACTTCTTCAACCGTTTCAACCTAGATCTTTTTTTTTAACACTCTAAGACACTGTTCAGGAGCTTAGCTCCAACCTATTTATTTTTTTGTAGCCAAAATTGCAAAATTATCCACACAGCTCCACGCCACACAATTCAACCCCACACATTTCCAATCCACACCACATAGACACCAAACCACATAATTCAACACAATTAAACAGCATACCACGTACATCCAGTCCACACCACAAAATTCCACATCATGCCACAAAATTCAACAGCACACAACATAATTAAACTCCACTACATACCACTACAAAAAATACCATTCCACATAATTACGCTCCAAAACACACAATACCACTCCATATAATCCCAGTTCACTGAATACCACATAATTACTATCCACAAAATTCCACTGCACACCATGCCACATAATTCCACTACACACATTCACACCACAGAATTCCACAACTACCACATACATCTAATCCACTTCACAAAATACCAGATAATGCCACAAACTTTAACAGCACTCCACATAAGTAAACTCCACTACATACCACTCCACAAAATACCATTACACATAATTGCACTCCATAACACAGAATCCCACTCCACATACTCCCAGTATACTCAGCACCACATAATTACTATCCACATAATTCCGTTGCACACCTTGCCACATAAATCCACTACACAAATCCATACCACACCACACTATTCCACAACTAACAATTCCAAGCCAACCCACATAATTCCACTGCGCACCAAATACATACACTCATAACACAGGAGTGAAAGACATTATCATTTACAAAGCCAATACCTCTAACTCAAGCAAATGCGAGACCAATTTGCATTGCAAATGCTTGTTTTTAATGGTTTCCTGGTGAAGAGGTTTTTTTTACGAGAGGTCAGCAGGTTGCAGGGATCCTGGTGAACCTCAATTAATTGATTTGGGATAGAAGCTAAGTAAGCATTTAAATGAATTAATTTAATTACTATTGCAAAATAAAATATGGGTACAGAATTTAAAAGTCACATCAGTAGGAGACCTGCTAGCATTGGTAGTTCTCGTTGCCTATACACTTTAATGGCAATTTTTTGTATCACTGTACAAATCATCCTAAAGAACAGTAAGTAGCCAGAGGAAGAGGAGATGTGATCTAGTGGCAACGATGCCGTGGATCAGATGAATCTAATTTCAAATCCTGGCTTTCCTCAACGAGCACATTGTGTGATCTTTATCTGTGCCACATTCGAGCTCGACTGAGACAAAATGTGTGCATGGCTTTGTCAACAAAGATTGGCAAAGCCAATAAGTCTTGTCTATGCAAGAGCTAATTGCTTTACAAATATGTTTTAGACATGATGTACACCAGCATGACTTCTGTTCAGCATGGCTAAAAGTGAGTGGTGTGGCATGGCAGAGACAACTACTCCACACCACGCCACTCTGTACCACGCACACCACTCGCAGATTGCAGTGGCGTGGCATGCAATGGCGTAGAGTGCAGTGGTGCAGAGTACTAGGTTTAGAGTAAAGTGGGGATGAGTGCATTGGCATAGAATGCAGCTGTTTAGAGTGGCGTAGAAATGTAGAGTAGAGAGCAGTGGTGCAGAGTACAGTGTAGAGTGCAGTGTAGAGTGCAGTGGCATACAGTAGACTGTTTCAGAGTAAAGTACAGTGGCACACAGTATAGTGGCATAGAGTGCAGTAGCGTAGAGCGGCCTAGACTGAAGTGGTGTACAGTGCAGTTGTGCAGAGGAGATCGGCATAGACGGAGTCCAGTGGTGTAGAGAGTATGGTTTTTGAGTAAAGTGGTGAAAGCGTGCAATTACACTAAGTGCGGCGGCGCAGCATAGAGTGGTGTGGAGTGGCGAAGGGTAGACTGCAGTGGTGTAGAGTGGAATGACGCAGAGTGGAATAGAGTGGTAAAGAGTGCAGTAATGTAGAGTAAATTAAAGTGGTTTAGAGTGGATCAGCGTAGAGCATAGGGGCCCAGAGGGCAGTGTGGCCTTGCCGAGGGGCCCAGAGGGCAGTGTGGCCTTGCCGAGGGGCCCAGAGGGCAGTGTGGCCTTGCGAGGGGCCCAGAGGGCAGTGTGGCCTTGCCGAGGGGCCCAGAGGGCAGTGTGGCCTTGCCGAGGGGCCCAGAGGGCAGTGTGGCCTTGCCGAGGGGCCCAGAGGGCAGTGTGGCCTTGCCGAGGGGCCCAGAGGGCAGTGTGGCCTTGCCGAGGGGCCCAGAGGGCAGTGTGGCCTTGCCGAGGGGCCCAGAGGGCAGTGTGGCCTTGCCGAGGGGCCCAGAGGGCAGTGTGGCCTTGCCGAGGGGCCCAGAGGGCAGTGTGGCCTTGCCGAGGGGCCCAGAGGGCAGTGTGGCCTTGCCGAGGGGCCCAGAGGGCAGTGTGGCCTTGCCGAGGGGCCCAGAGGGCAGTGTGGCCTTGCCGAGGGGCCCAGAGGGCAGTGTGGCCTTGCCGAGGGGCCCAGAGGGCAGTGTGGCCTTGCCGAGGGGCCCAGAGGGCAGTGTGGCCTTGCCGAGGGGCCCAGAGGGCAGTGTGGCCTTGCCGAGGGGCCCAGAGGGCAGTGTGGCCTTGCCGAGGGCCCAGAGGGCAGTGTGGCCTTGCCGAGGGGCCCAGAGGGCAGTGTGGCCTGCCGAGGGGCCCAGAGGGCAGTGTGGCCTTGCCGAGGGGCCCAGAGGGCAGTGTGGCCTTGCCGAGGGGCCCAGAGGGCAGTGTGGCCTTGCCGAGGGCCCAGAGGGCAGTGTGGCCTTGCCGAGGGGCCCAGAGGGCAGTGTGGCCTTGCCGAGGGGCCCAGAGGGCAGTGTGGCCTTGCCGAGGGGCCCAGAGGGCAGTGTGGCCTTGCCGAGGGGCCCAGAGGGCAGTGTGGCCTTGCCGAGGGGCCCAGAGGGCAGTGTGGCCTTGCCGAGTGGCCCAGAGGGCAGTGTGGCCTTGCCGAGTGGCCCAGAGGGCAGTGTGGCCTTGCCGAGTGGCCCAGAGGGCAGTGTTGCAGATTAGAGTGGCGCAGAGTGCAGCAGTGCAGAGTGCACTGGTGTACAGTAAAATGGTTAAGAGTGCAGTGTTGTAGAGTATAGTGGCATACAGTGTAATAGTGCAGAGTAGATTTGCGTACAGTGAAGTTGTGTAGAGTGTTTTAGTTTTGAGTAAAGTTGCTTAGGGTATATTGCAGTGGCGCAGAGTTGCATGGCGCAGAGTGGAATAGTGGCGCAGTGACAGTGTAGATTGTTTCAGAGTAGAGTGCAGTGTCGTAGAGTACAGTGGTGCAGAGTAGAGTACAGTATCTTAGAGTGGATTGGCATACAGTGTAGTGGCATGGAGTGGAGCGATGCAGAAGAGAGTGACAGTGCGTACTGACGTGCTGTGCATAGGCATGGAGTGCAGAAAAGTGGTGCAGAGTATAGTGCAGAGGCACAGGATGCAGTGGTACAGAGAAGTGTTACGTAGAGCTCAGTGGTGAAAAGTGCAGTGTTGCAGAGTAGATTGGCATAGAGAGAAGTGGCGCAGAGTAGAGTGCAGTGGCGCAGAGTACAGTGGTGCAGGGTAGAGTGCAGTGATGGAGAGTGGAGTGGCGTAGAGTGGTGCAGAGTTGGGTGATGTAGGGTGAAATGGTGTAAAGTAGAATGGTGCAGTGTAGAGTGGCTTAGAGTGCAGTGACAGAGCAGAGTATTGTAGAGTATAGTGGTATCCAGTGGCGCAGAGTGGAATGGCGCAGAGTGGGTGTCGTAGACTGCACCGGTACAGAGTACATTAGAGTTGCTTAGTGTAGAGTGCAGTGTCGTAGACTGCAATGGTGCAGAGTAGAGTGACAGAGTGTAGAGGAGTACAGTGCATTGGCATAGAGAGCAGTAGAGTGGTGCAGAGAAGAGTGCAGTGGCATAGAATGCAGTGGTGCAGAGAAGAGTGGCGGAAAGTTCAGTGGCGGAGAGTGCAGTGTTGCAGAGTAGAACAGCATAGAGTGAAGTGGGGCAGTGCACAGTGGGGTAGACTGCAGTGGCATACGCGAGTGCAGTTGTGCAGAGTATAGTGGCGTAAAGATTGCCATAGAGTGCATTGGTTTTGAGGGAAAATGATGTAGAGTGCATTGCCATAGGGTGCATTGGCACAGAGTAGAGTGCACTGGCGCAAGTAGATTGTTTCAGAGTGGAGCACGGTAGAGTACAGTAGAATGGCGTAAAGTGAAGAGTAGTTTAGAGTGGCGTAAAGTGGACTGGCATTAGTGCACTGGTGTAGAGTGCCCTGGCTATAGTCAGCATTCCACCCCCCCCTCCCCCATATACACACACACACACACACACACACACCACCCCCCCCCCCCCCCCGAGACACAATGGGAGGGTTAGTCCATCTTTACCAGCCCATATTTCAAAACTATGCCAAGAAACCCCAATTTCCTTTTAGTTGCCCAGGTAAATGGCTGCACTATTTGAGCTCTGGGTCACAGGAATGGAGCAAAACTGTAACCATGTTAACACAACCTCATTGACTTCATGTGGTCCAAGCTTTGACCTGTTCTTTACTGGTTACAGGTGATGGGCCCAGCCACACACCTCGGGTGCCATTATCAGGAGAAGTTTGGGAACACTGATTAGTCCCTAGTATAGTTTTATGTTATTCAGTTTTTATAACAAGGGGGTGGGGGGGTGGGGGGGCGTCGCCTCTCCTCTTCCAGCCTGGAGGTCCTGGGGACTGCATCACTGAGGTCAGTTTATGTATGGGTGAGAGAGAATCATGCCCCCCCCCCCCTCCCCGAGCAGAAGACCTCAACAGGCACTGCTAATTACCTCACATATTACATCACTCACGTCATGTTCTAGGCATCGCTGATATCATATAAGATGCCAACATTGTGCATGGCAGGGGCGCAAATTATAATTAGTTTAGGCTATAAGTTAGTTACATGAGATGACTATACCTAGTGAATTTCTGTGGTTTTGTTAGTTTAAAACGGTATGATTAAACTGATGTTTTTACCCAACTAGAACCTTCATTTAACCCTTGTTATTTTTATATACACACACAGATACATAAATATACACACATATACATAAATATACATATATACGCGCATTACCTTTGAAAAAGCTCTCGCTTGCTGGAAGCGGAGCAGAATTGGTTTTAGACACAGAGAGCGGCCTTTATGTCTCACCCATGGTCCCAAACAAAAGTAACTGAGTGCCCTGGGTGGGGACAGGGAACCCAGAATAGAGGCAGGGCACCAGGGAATAGTCCCCGGAGCAGAAATCTGCCCAGCTGGGGGGGGAGCCTCCCCCCCATTCCAAAAAGGCCTGGCCCCAGAGGATGGAGTCCCCAGGGCCAAAATCGGCCCAGGGAAGGGGGGGCCTCGTGCCCCACCTAATAAAACGGCAACAACAAAAAAAGCCGGAGGCCCTACCTCCTTTTACCACTACTTTGCAAACGCACCTCCTGGCGCACCACTAGTTGGGGGATGAAGTCCCCATGACTCCTGGCCAACTACCCCTCCTGTTACCTCCAGTAAGTCCCACACAGTGTGATTGGTGAGAGGTCGAAGGCCACGTCCACTTTCTCCACCACTATGCAAACACGCCTCCTGTGGAGCTACTGGTTGGGGGATAAAGTCCCCTTGGCTCCTGAGGGTCCTAGGGGGCCATCTACCCCTCCAGTAAGTTCCCAAACAGTGGGATTGGTGAGAGGTCAAACGAGACTAGTAGTTAAAAAAACCAAAGAAATTAACTTTTACAAAAACCAAAGGTTACAGGGACGTTATAGTTAGGAAATAGAATTAAAGAAACCTTAGAAATTCACTGAAAAAAACCTGAGGTTACGGAGACATTACAGTTCAGATTTCACTCTCCGTAAGAGCGATCCATGTTTATTCATGCTATCGCAGGTGAACAATGCGGTCAGGTCATCTGCTTATTGTTTGAAATTCTTCCGCCCTACCATTTTTCTTTGAAGACCAGTTGGCTGTGGTGCCTAAGGACTTTGTAGGAACCAAGTTAGTTAACTGTAGTGCCACTTTCATAATTAATCTGAGAGGCGACAACCTGCTGAATAATAGTTCAGATCACCATGGATGAGCAAGCTAATGCCAGCTCTACGAAGAGACTGAAGTGAAAGAATATTTCTCAAGTTCATGGAGGACCTTTTGGAGGTCACCGACTTCTTTGTTAAGGTGGCACTGTCTGGAGCCCTGAAGCCCCTGCACAAACAGCTCTAGATCTGGGCAGCCAGATCTCCCAAGCCATTCCCGGAAGACCCACAGTTCCCTGGCAATAAAGAACCCAGGAATGGCCTTCATGGGAAGGAGACAATCCCACCTGCTCAGATATTTTTTACAGCTTAAAGATGCTTTCTGGGGGGAAAAAGCACATGCCCTGTGCCCCCCCCATCCTTCCATCAGGAGGCTGACAATGACCGCAGTCGTTCCCTCAATGAGCAAATGAGGAGTTCAGGCACTACTGTCTTGTTTGAGGAACTGGGCCCAGCAGACCATGACACCCAGCATAGGGGAAGAAACACCCAGACAGTCCCACATGACCAGAGAGCCAGACCATGACTGACATAGTGAAACTTGAGGACCACTATCACCTCATGTCCTCTGCATGGGTACTGGAGAAGGGGACTCAATACGTAACCAGCAAAATATAACAACCCCTTGACTAAGTAGCCAGGAATAGTCTGATGGCAAAGTGCCCAATCACCCTGCTCCATGTAAAGGCAGCATTGACACCCAAGATAAACTGCAAAATGGCCATCTTGAGCTCACGCAAAGTTCAAAGACCCAAAGTAGTACATCAACTGATCAGGAAAATAAAGTCAAGATAAACTGCTAGAGATGAGATTCAAAATGGTAGGAGGTGGCTAGTGTATCAGGTTCCCTTACTTTGCCAGGTATCCTCACTGGCTGGGCCCAACTGCCCGTTTGCTTTCTGGTCAAAATCAACTGTGTCCAGTCCACGCTTCTGAGGTGTTCACTTCTAATCAAGGTGGATGCCAAGCATGACGAAATGGCCAAGTTCAAAGGCAAAAGAAAAAAGAAAAACAGAAGTATTCTTAGATGAATGTGGATATGAAAAATTATAGAAAACAAATATACCCTTTAACGATCAACATACAAATCCAACAGTGTAGTGTACAAAACATGCCTACAAAGACACAAAGGGATGTACAAATCAGACATCAAAACAAGCATTTGCAATGCAATAGATATCGCATTTGCGAGAGTTTAAGCTTTTGGCATTGTAAAGGACAATGCCTTTTATTTATCTATTTTCAAAACTAACACATAAATAAAAGGCATTGCCTTTTACAATGGCAATAGCTGAAACACTCGCAAATGCGAGACCTATTGCATTGCATCCCCATTCTTCCAACCATGCATTTATCTGTGCACTGCACTGGCTCAACTACCAAGTGATCAATTTCACCTGTGATCGCCTCAGCCAGTTCTGCGGTGCTTGTGTAAATGGGCGTTTGTGTGTGTGTGTTGTTGCTGGCGTGCACTGGTTTGGACATCTGTTAGTATTTATCGGCGCCTGTATGCGTGCTTGGTTATGCAGAAAGGGAAGCATGCAGCTCTCTTGCTCAGTCTGAAAATGTCCATCCCAGTATCCAGAAGCTCACAGGTTTGGTTAATGCTTGTCGTGCTTCCTATCTTTCCTTCCCTTAATAATCAAGCATAGATTAAAGGTGGGAGCGGCACATTACCGGGGGCGGGGCAGTACTCAGCACTCACCGCAGAGATGGACTACACCAGATGACTCGCTTATTGGTTCCAGTTTCTAACTCTTGCGCTTCATATCCCCAACGCCTGCAGCAGAGTACTGGTGCGTCAGTGAGCCAGCGGAAAAAGCTATGGATGCATGAAGTGTATAGGGCTTCAAACTGTTTAAGCTTGCATTTAAAGGTTATCTCCTGCAAAAACAGTACATATTGCAGGCAGCTATGGTACTGCTTGCTAGAATGCCAACTTCCGACTGTTGAAACCAGTACAAGTGAAGGAAAACAAACAAAAAGCTTGGAAACGATTGCACGGATTAACAACAAGAAACTAAAGTTACACATCTAAAAAAAATCTCTAGCTGGACTGTGTTCAAGCATATTTTACATTAACGATAAAATGAATCCAAGGCAGCCGTGCACTGAAAGTTACTCACAGTCACCTCGCGCCGCCAACCACAACCTTACCAAACAGAACAAAGGAAAAAAAACAAGGAAAAGAATAGTCTGCCATTGTCCCGCAAGTGCTGTAAGGACAGTAACGGGAGCAAATTGAAAAGATGGGCGGGAAATGGAAAGAGCTTGTATGCCATACCTCAATACAGCATGCCTCGCAGAGCAGCGCATGCGCTGCCCAGGCTCGACCTAAAAAGCAAATAAGGCTCATTACATGAACAGGATTACGACAGCCAAAGGTCCCATGAAGGAACTACACAAGTTTCAGAATTTAGCAATCCAGAATGCATAACATTAGCTCCTCAATCTCAGACCTTCTGCAACGAAATATCAGATAGTTTTCCCTCTAAAACAAAAGCACTACAAAACAAGCTAGTGAGATCAAGAGGTGGACCCAGTACACCCTCAGACTGTTGCCCTCCAATGATATTGAAACAAATCCTACTGTCAAGCTCGGCAGCAACGCAAACACTGACCATCAACAATAACTTCCTAACCATAGGCACATTGCCTTCAGGACTCAAAACCTTATACAGTCACTTCTTAAGAATAATGAGCAAGTTACTTACCTTCGGCAACGCCTTATCTGGTAGAAACTAGATCTTTTAAGTTTCCCCAGGCGTCAGAACTGGATCCGGAAGATTTTTCGTAAGCAGTACCCCTGCATGCTGGTAGGTGGCATCAATCAGCTCTGCATCCGTCCTCGTCGCCATCCGCGCCAAAATTGATGTTGCGTACCTATAAAAGGCACCACCCAGGCACGCTGATGTCAGTTTCTTTTCACGACTTTCCACACCAGAAGCGCAGAGCCATGAAGAACACAGACCACTGGAGTCAAAACTAGGGCCCTAAAAGGGATCATCCCTGTCCCTAGAAATCCGTTCGCATAGTGGGGAGGATGGGTGGGTTGGTAAAGAATCTGTGGCTAGACAGTCTCTACTAGATGAGGTGTTATTGAAGGGAAGTAACTTGTTCATCTGATAGACTTCTAGCCACAAATTCCTTACCTTTTGAAAAGCTACCCAAGCAATACCATCCTCGGAGGAGGGTCTGCAAACTAATTTCAAATGAGTAAGTGCTGTTGAACCCAACAGGCAAAGTGTCCATCCTGGTGAACCTGACTGTTTAGGCAGCAGTGCTTGGCAAACATGTGCAGCGAAACCCACGTTGCTGCCTGACAAGATGTTCAGGACTGGAACTCCGCGAGCTAACGCAGTGGTCGCAGTTTAGGTCTTGTGGAATGAGCTTGCAAGCCTTCAGGAGTTTGCTTCTTGGCCAATGGATAGCAGATTTTGATGCAGAGCATGAGGCATCTGGAAATAGTCCACTTCTGCACCGTCCGATCATTCTTTGCACTAACATACCCCACTAAAGAGTTGGTCGCCCTCCTGGAACTCATGTGTGGTCAAGTTAGAACAACAAGACTCTTTGAGTCCAGACGGCGGAGTCGCTCATCTTCTTTAGAGGAATGTGTAGGAGCATAAAAGGTAGGCAAGGTGATAGATTGGCCTAAATGAAAGGGGTGACCACTTTTAGTAGAAAGGAGCCCCTAGTGAGAAGCACCACTTTGTCAGGATAGACAGATTTGTGGCGGCTTAGGTGATAAGGCCTGCAGCTCACTCACTCTACGGGCAGATGTAATCACCACAGTGAAGGCTGTTTTCAGTGTGAAAAGACTGAGGGGACAATTGTGTAGAGGTTCGAAAGGAGCACACATCAAGAGAAAGTTAAAACCAAATTAAGGTCCCACTGAGGCATAATGAATGGGGAAGGAGGAAAGAGGTGAGTTAGACCTTTGAGGAACCCATGTACAACAGGGTACTTGAACAAAGAGGGTTGATCAGGCAACTGCAAGAAGGCTGAAATAGCAAATAGACAGCTTAAGAGTGCCCAGAGCAGAGCCCAGCTGAGCAAGAGAAAGACTGAAAAGCAGAACTTCAGAAAGAGGGGCAGAAAGGAGGGGGGGGTGGCAATTCATTTTTCTGCACACCATGCCATAAATGTTTTCCCCACGGCAGGCGTACACCATCTTGGTGGAGGGACACCTTGCTGCCAAGATGACACCACAGACTATGGGAGGAAGGTCAAAAGCTGTCAACCGTCACTGCTCAATCTCCACACAAGAAGGCGAAAAGTGGACCAGTTCGGGAGGAGAGCCCTCCCCTGCTGCTGCGACAGAAGATCTTCTCATAAGGGCAGCCTGATCGGAGGATCGATGTCTATGCTCGGTAGCTCGGGATACGAGACTCTCTGCCCAGTCTGGAGCCACAAGGATGACTTGGGCACGGTCGTTCTTGATCTTGGGACTCTGGGGAGGAGTGCTATAGGCGGAAAGGCATACAGGAAGCCTGAGCTCCACTCAAGACGAAAAGCGTCTCTGAGAAAGTGCCGCCTTGGAAACTCCAGCGTGCAAAACTGCTGACATTGCACGTTCTCTACAGAGGCAAACAGATCTAACTAAAACTCTACCCACTGCTGAGAGACCTTGCACCACCTCCAGATGGAGATGCCATTCGTGATCAGCTAGGCGTCTTCGGCATAGTTCGTCCGCACTGGTGTACAGAGACCCCAAAATTTGTTGAACCACCAGGGATATGCTCTTCTGTTCCAGCCATGTCCAGGGCCTCTTGACAAAGAGTCCACAAACCCACCTTGCCCAGTCTGTTGCAGTAGCACATGGCGTTGGTGTGGTCTGAGAACTCTTGGACCACCCTACCCCTGATGAGAGGCAGGAATGCTTTAAATGGCAGTCGGATCACACGGAGCTCCAGCAGGTTGAGGTGGAGTCGGGATTCCGCCAGAGGCCAGAATCCTCTGATCTCCACTTCTTCCAGATGCCCGCCTCATCCCAGGAGTGATGCATCGGTCACTACTGTAAGATCTGGTTGGGGAAGGGAGAAGGGTCTGCCTCTGACCCAATCACAGTTCGTTAGCCACCACTGCAGATCGTTTGCCGTACCCTCCAAGATCTGGACCAGGTCAGAGAGATTCTCCTGATGTTGTGCCCACTGGAACTTCAGGTCCCACTGCAGAGCCCGCATATGCCATCTGGCATGTATCACCAGCAGGAAGTAGGACGCCAAGTGACCAAGTAGCCTGAAAATCAATCTCACCGAAACCCAGGATAGAGGCTGAAATGTCGGTATCATAGCCTGAATATCCTGGACTCGTCGCTCTGGAGAATAAGCCGAAGCTGCACTGTGTCTGGAACAGCTCCAATGAAAGGGAGCGTCTGAGAGCGAGTCAGGTGTGACTTCGGCACGTTGATAGTGAACCCCAGCGAGTGCAGAAGGTTCACCATAGTCTGGAGGAGGGAGAGGACAGCCTGATGCGAGCCCGCCTTCAGTCGTTGAGGTAGGGTGAAGACTGGTACACCTGACCGACGCAGATGAGCTGCAAGCACAGCCATCAACTTGGTGAACAGCCAAGGGTGGCGGACTGACCAGACCGCTGGCCACCTATGCCACGAGGTCTGTGGGTGCCGCACCCTCAGCCACGCAGAGTAGGGGGAGCATGTGCGGCCCGGTGGCTGGGCGGGAATTGGCATGGCTGGAAGCCCCTTCCATAGCCCCGAAAGAAGTGCAAGGCAGATTGAGGTGGACGTGGGGCAGCAGAGAGGCCAAGGAACCTGGCTGTCGCACAAGAATCCTTAAAGAACTCGAGCACCGAATCTGCCTAGTCTCCGAAGAGATGGTTGCCATCGAAGGGCATGTCCATAAGGGAAGCTTGGACATCCCCCGAAAAGCCAGTCATCCTCAGCCAGGCATGGTGCTTATGTGCCACTGTCGTGGAAACCGCTCTGCCTAGCGAGTCACTCGGGTCTAGTCCGCATCAAATAGTGAACTTTGCTGCGTCTTCCGTCGGTGAAAGCTTGGGAGAGTACAGGCCGTGTCTCCTCCGGGACCTGTGGAGGCACTTGTGCAACCGTATCCCACCAAGTGCGGAATTCATGAACCGTAATGTTAGGTTGGCGGAAGAAAACATCTTCCCAAATATGTCCAGCCTCTTGGATTCCCTATCTGTGGGAGCAGTAGGGAAAGTGCCTTGAGAGGTGGAGGCTTGGACTACCAAGCTCTCAGGGATATGGTGGTGCATGAGAATCTTGTGGATCCCTAGGTGCGGCGATGACGGCGGGCAATCGTCCTATTCACAGAAACCCCCATGTTGGGTTTGGACCAGGTACCCCCAAGAGGACGTCAGTGAGGGCATCATTGAATGGGAGTAAGAGTTCCGACGTGGAGACTCTCGGCTGCAGCACCTCTGTCAAGAGATTAGTCTGGACTGCCACCGTGGGTACCTGGAGGTCAAGGATCTCAGCCACCCTCCGCACCACCATTGCGAAAGAAGTTAGCCACCTCCGTAGCCACAGTAGGGGGAGAAAGCAGACCAGCATCTGAAGACTAATCCAGGCTGCTGGCCTATCCCAGGACCTCACCCCTGTCAACATTGTTCTTCCTCATAGGACTGGTACTCTCAAGGGTCCAGTGACCCCTCCTAGTCTTACCGGAGGCTTAGCCGATGAAAATGAGACTCAGGCTTCGATCTAGGAGGCACGGATCCTGCCAGTGTCGGGAGACGCCCCTCCGACTCCATGTCAGAGTCCGGGATGACAATGGTGATGGCACCGGGAGCTTTGGGACCGGCGCCAGGGAAGGTCGAGATGGCACGACTGGCGCCGATCCAGATCCAGGAATGGATACCTGTGGCACCACCGGAGACACCACCGCGGAAGCAGATGGCGCCCCTACCAACCTGTGGGGCTTGAAGGTGTGTTGACTGGGTCAGGCCGCCCAAATATGAGGCGCATGGCCTCATAGGACTCTTTCAGTTGGGTGGCGGTCGCTCCGGCCTTCGGAAAGTTGGGGAGGCGTGGAGTCTGTCAAGGCGCAGGTTCTGGGGAACAAGCCCTAGAACACCATGGCTCCCTCGTCTCTCGTCAGCTGACTGACTAGGAGACGTCTAAGAGCACTTCAACTTCTTGCCCTTCGTTTTGTTCTTCCTACCCAAGTGTCCAAGGAACTTCGAATGGGAACGAGGAGGACTTCGTGCTCTACAAACGATCCCGGGACCTTCCCCTCGACCAGGATCTTTACTTCTGCGGAGTCACATGCAGGGGAATTAGCAGCTTTAGGGACAGTTCCCTCAAAGCCTTCGGGCCGTGGCCCGGCATTTGGAGCAGGACTTGGTGTTGTGGATGTGCTCTAGACACGAAAGAAAAACGAGGTGCGGGTCAGTCACCCACATCGGTTGGTGACAAGTGCCGCAGGGCTTAAAACCAGACTTGCGCAAAGACATCCTCGACACACCAGGAGGTAAACCTCAAAAATAATCAACAAAACATTGAAAAAAGCCTGTAAAAAAATGACAGAAGTAGCTCTTCTTCAGATCAGCGCTGGCTGGTACGGAAAGAAAAGAACTGACTTTGGTACCGCAACGTCACTTGCGGAGCGGATGAAGCATTAATATAGATAGAATAGACGCCAATATTTGTAAGGATACCTTGCCACATAAGAACAAAATCGCATCACTTATCAAATTCACCAGTCATGACCTCTCCATCAACCAAGACTCAGAAATAAGTGGTCAGGCAGGCTCTGTGCTTGAGGTTACTGATTGACAGGTTAACTGTTGGGGTGGCACGTAGCCAGCAGACAAATGCACGAACAGGAAACTCAGGGCCATTGCAAGATAAGCGCAGCGACACTACAATGGTCCAGGAGATCGGCCCCATAAAGCATACATGGCCAGAGGAGCGCACTTATCAAAACACTATAAAGTCAGATGCCTTATGAAGTTAGGAACACGCAGCCAATCAGGACATGGCACACACAGTACACGCAGTGATCATGCGCCCCTCATGTCGGACATCTGGTTACGTTACCCACTGGCCCTCATATTGTCCACGTAAGGTTGAGGCCCACTGCATTTGTTATCATGGGCCTTATTTACGACTCCACAAACAAGGCCCGCATTTTATTTATTTTTTTTAACCAAAAAAGGATCAACTGAAGCACTTTATGATACCCAAAGAAATGTATAAAACCATGTTCAGATTGATTGTACTTTCAGACAGTCCTCAGACACGTCTCTGTAACTGGGCTCCCGGCCAAAGTGCTTAATTAAACTAACTATTCCAGTTAACCGAACGCCTCTGGTCTTCTGCTTTTTCAAGGTAAATTCATATTTGAGCAACAGAGGCGGAGCTGATAGACGCCACCTACCGGCACGCACGGGTACTGCTTATGAAAAATCTTCCGGATCCAGTCCGATGCCTGGGGAAATTCAAACTGTAAGGAATCTGTTGTTAGAAATCTCTATCAGATTCACACACAACAAATCCCTACTACCACAGACCCATCTGCAACAGACTACTCCATATAAAATTGATGGTAACTGTAGCCCCCTCCAGGATCTCAAATCACCTGGAGGGGACAGCTGAGAGTCTTCTGAAAATGTTGTTAGTAGTACTTCACAATCAACATAACCCTAGATCCTAGAATAGGCGACAGCAGAGATACTTTTGCCATTATAAGTTGTAAGCATCTCTCCAATTGGCCTAGACCCTACTTCTAAAGCAAACCGGAATACAGAGGGGACTGCCTTCATTAGTTGTTGTTTAAGCCGTATTTGGTAGGTCCATTTCCCCTGGTTAGCAAAGAAAACCGCCAAGTACAAAAACGTGGGGACTTTCGAAATCACAGCATTTTTAACAACGAAGTGTCCTTGCTTTAGGAATTTTCTTCCCACAAATCACCACATGGGTCTTTTTTTAGATTTAATTTTACATTCAGATTGTCCATATATGATGTGCATGAATTTAACAGCAACTGAAGTCCATTTGCAGTAGGGGCCAAAAGAACTGCATCATCTGCATATAGTAAAGCAGGTATCAATTGAGAGCCAATCTTGGGAAGATCAGTAGTAGATTGCAGGAGAGCTTGTTCAAGGCCGTTTATATACAACGCAAATAAGAATGGTGCCAGAAAGCACCCCTGTCTGACCCCCTATTTCAACCGAAAAGGTCTAGTACACTCCCCTTCCGGCCCACACAGGACCCTAACAGTAACATTCTGATAAAGGTGACTAAGCAAATTAATTATTCGTGGAACAGCACCCACAGAATACATAATCTGCCATAATTTAATGTGGCTACACAATAGAACGCACTGTTGAGATCTATAAATGGCAAGAGAAATGTTTTTTTTTAGCTTTTGTGTACTTACTCCCAAGTAGTTCCACGTTTAAACTTTGTTCTAAGGTACCTAGACCCTTCCTGAAAGCATAATGTAGATCAGCGATAATGGGGTTCTCCTCTGCCCAGCTTTGCAACCTCTCCAACAGCACCCTACCCAGATTTTTTACCGAATGATCAAGCTGTGAGATTGGGTAGGAACATTGAGGGTCGCATCTATCCCCCTTTTTAAAAACAGGGGCAATCGTTGTTTTAAACCAATTGGATGGAAACCCATCGCTATTGACTGCGTTCAGCACATTAGTTAATAATGGGACCCACAGAGCATAATGGACTTTAAACAAATCAACTGGAACACCACTGGGCCATACTGCTTTGCCCGTGTGACTCCTGCTCAATATTAATTAAACTTCATCCATACAAAAATTAATATTAAATTCATTAACTGCTGGAGTAATTTGACCATCAATGGCGTCTCCTTTTCAGTATCATCCGAAAAGATTTTACTATAGTTGGCTATGTACTGGTCTTCTGAAACCGCTTGATCCAAAGACGGCAGACCATATAGCGTCAGATTACTTCACTGCCTCAATTGGGTAACAATCTTCTGCTAGACAAATACTGAAACTTTCCTTATTCTCTTAGATTAGTTCAGAAAACGTTTCCTTGGGATCAATCCCAAACCATTTAATATGAACCCCATTAGGTCTAATTGCGCTTAAATTGATTACTACAGGGAGAAAGGTCTTTAAAATAGGTCAAGCATCCTCTCTAACCCCCCCTCCTCCTGCTCCAAACCATAGAGCTTGTAGAGAGGAGTTTACAAGTATTAATTATCTCACCACTTTCATTCAATGTCTAAATCAAATAACTTCCAGAATTAATCAATTCTTTCAACCTTACATGCTAAAACTACCCTGGCAGTACCCAGATAATCCTCAAACTGGATAAACCAAATGACCATGTCTCAAACTTATGTGACTGCTTCAAAGCTACCAACCAATGATTGAGAGTGTCAACTCAACCAACCAATGGTTGAGAGTGTTAACTCAAGTTTAACACCTCAAAAGCAGAAATGGGAGTTGGGCACCTTCTTTCACAAGGTGTGGAGCTGCGTGGCATTGACGCGCTTCTGGCAGGGGGTAACGTCCTGTCTAGGGGAGATCCTCTCATGGGAGATCCCACTGGACCCTAAATGATCCTGCTTCATAGCATAGAGGGAATAGGAGGCAATTGGTTTAAAAACCATTTGAGGTTTCTATGTTTCACTCTGGCGAAGAGAGATATAGCCAGATTATGGAAAGCTGATATGTCGCCATCAATAGGGGCCTGGAAGAGAGGAATGGACCACTGTATGGGGGTGGAGGTTGCAGTGTTTCAGGCTAGGGGATGCCCATAAAAAACACCCAAAAAACTGTTGGAGATCAACTGTGCAAGTTCTTGTGCTTTTGTTGTACATGGGAATTTACCCTATAAACTTTATATATTTGTATGTAGGTCGCTGTGGCCTGAATATATTGCTAAAAGCCAATCAAATCTGTTGAGGAAAAAAAAAAAAAAGCAGAAATGTGAAGCCCAGAACTAGAAACTCTGCCAACAACCTCATACGTATGGTACTTTGAAATGAGAGACTCTGCCCTCTTCACGATACTGCAAATTTAACCAATTGACAAAAACCAAATTCCACACCATGAGGAACTTCCGACACATCCTTAATCAACATGCATTCCCGCCAAAAGTCCAGACAATCACCTCACTCATGATCACGCCAGGATTATGTCAATGGACTACACCAACATCTACTATGAAATGTACCCAAGAAATCAAATTGTAATGGCAGGACAAGTTATGCAGATTCATGATCATATCTCACTGGCTGTGAAAGCTCTGAACTGGCTGCCTGTTACCAGACGATCTATCTTCAAGCTATTGCGCATAACGTACAAGGCAATACAAGGAAACTGACCAATATATTTAGATGAAAACTCAAAAAATACTCTCAGAAAAGAACTAACTCCAGACTGGCCTGCCACTAACTGCTCCGCCATATAAGAAGAAAACTCTGTGGCACACCCATCGCTGTACAAAAGTGCCAAACTATGGAATTCACTCCCAGCAAAGATACAGGCTGCTGCAAGTCACCTGCAATAGAGAAGAATGCTGAACACGTGGTAATTCCCAACTTGAACCTCAACTATAAAATATAATAAAGGATCTCACTATCAACGGAAAGAGTGAACTTACTGTATCACCATGTAACGAGAAAGATCGCATACACATGACCATCACTTAACAAGCATTGGCATAGCCAAAAGGTCTCGCCTTTGGGGCCTTATAAGAGTTTAGCCAGAGCGATTGACTTTGCCAATGTCTTCAAGCTGTGCTGTAGAGAAGTGTGGCTGCTGTGCAGCATGCTGAAAAGTTATAATAAAAAGTGTCAGAAGCATTTTTGTTGCTTTATATATGACCAAGAAGGCATTATGTAAAACTGAACGACCATATTAAAAAGTATTTACAATAAAAATTCTCAGTTTTCTTTTGTTCTTGCAATGCTGGCAACTTGTTTCTGCCTATTGCAATGGTTGTTTGTTAAAGCTTTTTTTTTGAGGGGACAAACAAATCGGAGGGTGAAGGTTGGGAACTAGTACCTGTATTATAACACTAGCAGCGGCCAGACGCTAGGGGAGAATCAACAGATGCCAGATTCCGAGAGCAGGCTGAGGTGGTGCTGACTGTTGCGGAGACGATGCTGAGGTGATGCTGAATGATACTCAGGTCTTGCTGAGTGATGATGCTGTGCGCGCCGAGCGATGATGCTGTGGCCGCGCCGGCGACGATGCTGTGGCGCGCCGCGGCGATGATGCTGTGGTCGCGCGAGCGATGATGCTGTGGCCGCGCCGAGCGATGATGCTGTGGCGCGCCGCGGCGATGATGCTGTGGCGCGCGCCGGCGATGATGCTGTGGCGCGCGCCCGGCGATGATGCTGTGGCCGCGCCGGCGATGATGCTGTGGCGCGCCGGCGACGATGCTGTGGCCGCGCCGGCGATGATGCTGTGGCCGCGCCCGGCGATGATGCTGTGGCGCGCCGGCGATGATGCTGTGGCCGCGCCGGCGATGATGCTGTGGCCGCGCCCGAGCGATGATGCTGTGGCGCGCGTCGGCGATGATGCTGTGGCGCGCCCGGCGATGATGCTGTGGCGCGCCGGCGATGATGCTGTGGCGCGCCAAGCGATGATGCTGTGGCGCGCCGAGCGATGATGCTGTGGCGCGCCGGCGACGATGCTGTGGCCGCGCCAGCGATGATGCTGTGGCGCGCCGCGGCGATGATGCTGTGGCAGCGCGCCGAGCGTGATGCTGTGGCGGCGCCGAGCGATGATGCTGTGGCCGCGCCGAGCGATGATGCTGTGGCCGCGCCGAGCGATGATGCTGTGGCCGCGCCGAGCGATGATGCTGTGGCCGCGCCGAGCGATGATGCTGTGGCCGCGACGAGCGATGATGCTGTGGTCGCGACGAGCGATGCTGTGGTCGCGACGAGCGATGCTGTGGTCGCGACGAGCGATGCTGTGGTCGCGACGAGCGATGCTGTGGTCGCGACGAGCGATGCTGTGGTCGCGACGAGCGATGCTGTGGTCGCGACGAGCGATGCTGTGGTCGCGACGAGCGATGCTGTGGTCGCGACGAGCGATGCTGTGGTCGCGACGAGTGATGCTGTGGTCGCGACGAGCGATGCTGTGGTTGCGACGAGCGATGCTGTGGTTGCGACGAGTGATGCTGTGGTGATGCTGTGGTGTTGCCGAGTGAGAGATAGAGTGAAGATATAATGCCCAATTAGAGAGGGTGGTGAGAGAGAAGAGAGAGAAGGGTGTACATAGAATAAAGAGTGGAGCGGGATAGAGAGAGAGAAAGAAGGGGAGAGAGAGTGAATGAAGGAGTTTGAAAGAGAAACAGATAAAGAGGTGAGAGAGAATGAAAGGCTAAAAAGATAGAGAGGGAGAGAGAGAGAAGGAGAGAGACAATAAGAGTGGGGGTGTGGAGTTTAAATAGAGTGAAGTGACGCGGAAAAAGTAACCTTAAATATAGCTTTGTGCGAATAAATATTTTTTTAAAAACAGAGTGAGACAAAATACTGGTAATTAGGCTGTGACTCCCAATATAAAACAAATAGCGATATAAGGTGAAATCAACCCACCGAGCAATATTTCTAACTAGACAAAAAAAGCTTGCATTTCAATGCTAATCACTGTTGTTTTTCATGTGACTGTAGTCCAGGCCCGTCAGTTGGTAATGTGAGCTGCTGCTGCGATTGAAACATCAGAGTCCAGAGAGTTAATGAGCCATGACGAGGAAATGAGGAAGAGATAGGAAACCCAGATGGCAGCTGCGCGCGTGCACACCATCGTGAACGTAAGCTGGTCACCAGCCGAAAGCCAGTGGGTTTGCACTTCCAAAACCCGCTTACTAAAACTCTCGGCCAGACCAGCGCAATAGGTCTCGCATTTGGGACCTTATAAGTGTTTAGCCATGCAACAGTTGCATAACTAAATACTTATAAGGTCCCAAAAGCGAGACCTATTGGCTACACCATTATAATCGTGGCACCGCGCTTTACTTTTAACATTAAAAGTAAAGCGCTTAACATGTCAAAAGTAAAGCGTGGTGCTGCGATTATAGCAAAAGTAAAGAAATTGAAAAATAATCTATTTCTTTACTTCAAAGCCACGAAAGTGAAAGTGATCGCGATGCACTTAATGACCCTTGACGCGCGTGCACGCTCACGTGAAGCGCAAGCTGGTCGCCAGCAAAACCACTGCTGTTTGCACTTCCAAAACCCCCTTACTAAAACTCTCGCCCAGAGCAGCGCTAAGCGCTGGCTCAGGCGAGACCTAAAAATTAGTATTTGTCAGATCTCGAACACATCATTAACAAAGATGAAATAGCAGGCTAAATATGGGAACAAGAATGAATTCCTGCTTAAATCAAGCATGTCTACGGAGACAAAAACAGAATTAAAGAAATTGACAAATCTCAGAGCTCACAGAATATGAAGGATACAACAATGTAATTACAAATTTGAAAAAAACCAATTTAAAAATTCTTTATGTACTCCTATTCACTGGCATGACTGTATGTAAGCCATCACCTAAATGTGCATGCCTTGTATAATAGGCTCTTTCATACCCCTACTAACAGAGTCCATAATAGCCCCCGTCGTCTCCTATCCTGTCTGACCTTGCAAATTAATTTCTACTAAGCTCTTCACATCAGAATCCCTGACCCATCCGGTATAAGCAGGACCCCAAGGCCCAGATTTACAAACATTTAATGCAACGTAGCAAAGCAAGTGAAGTTGCTGCATTGTGTGAAAGGGAGAGAGGAGAACTGTGCCGTATTTTCAAAGAAATTGTGCAGTTCTGCTCTCTTCATGTGATGGTGCACCTTCAGCTGCCTGGCGTCAACGCAGGCATCCTTAAGCCATAGCGCAAGGGTGCCTGCATTCTGGTAAGGTTCGTTTTTGTGCAGGTAGGGGTACATCTTCCAGCACAAAAAATACCCTGGAGGCTTCATCCTGTGTGTATGTATGCTGCAGCGTAACGCACATATGCAAAGAGGAAATAACAAGGAAAAATAAAGATATTGCGCCTCGTTACACCAGCCTCAGGTAGGCGCACCATTTTGGAGCAAACCTATTTCTAAAACCATTTGTAAATATGGGTTTGCGTCAAAATCCATAGATGGATGCACAGGAACGCCTATGCACCACCCACGGAGCGTCATCTTGATGCAAAGTAATGCAAGGCAGCACAATGCAATCTGTTGCTTTGTTACAAAATAAAAGAAATAGAAAATGTAACATAAAACAACATTTGTGTTGTTTCTTATATACCAAAAAGGATTTTGCATAGGGTCCGCATCAACAGAGTGACGCAAACCTGAAGCAAAATCTTTGTAAATCTTGATCTAAATACATAGACCTATATTCTCTAATACTGCTGCCATCCAATAACACATTATACTAGGACAACCAAGCAATAGACAAAGACACTTTTCCTCTATACCCTTTAATCATAGAGCAACAATTAGAACTGCAAATCGATACATAACAAAAGCATCTGCATCAATAACAATTAACTATCTTTCCTCTAGACTAGAAATTGCATGCAACTTGAATCGGTATGCCAATAATAGCGTTGCATAATAAATGACTACCTGCAACACATGGAACACTACAAATGTGTCATGGGTAGTGTTAGAACTGGGGGTCTCTAGTTGGCAGAGGTAGGTACCTTTGTCCAAATAGGAACCCTTGCTTCTAGTCAGGGTAAGGGGGATACACACTTTAGATAACCCCTGCTCCAACCCTTGGTAGCTTGGCACGAGCAGACAGGCTTATCCCAAAGGCAAAGTGTAAAGTATTTGTACCAACACTCACAGTAACACAGTGAAAACACCACAAATGGACACTACACCAGTTTAGGAAAATAAAGTATCTTTACTAAACTTAAACAAGACCAAAACGACAAAAATCCAACATACAAAACTCAGTAGAATGTCTTTAAAAAGGGTTGTTGCGGGGCGTGGCCAGCCATCAGGGCCGCGAGGACGTGATCCTGCTCGGCTCCTGCACCACCGCTCACGTTACTGCTTCCATCAGCGTCTGCTGCTTACCTATGTCGCAGCATTGGCACACGGAATGACGGGTGACCACTCGCCTGCTGCTGTCTTTGAGCGTTAGCGGTGCCCCATAGGCGATTTAGCCCCACTTGCATGTTCGAGGCGGAGCGCGGCCGATGGCGCAATATGGCGGCCGGGCCCCACCATTAACGAGTTCCCGGCACAAATAATGCTATGCTAACACCGGGGCATGCCCGGCAACAAAGGGACGCTCTCCGGTCCTTATGCAACTCCGCTGATACGACGGACCAACGGCTGGGAGACCAGTATTGCTGAGGAGAGGCCAGGGGGATCGTGGCGGCGATCGTGAAATGGCGGGCGGCTCGCCGCAGGGTTCCTGATACGCAGAGCCCACTAAAGAAGTCGCCGCATCTTCCTCCAGACAAGCGCCGGTGGTGCCCTGTGTGCGGTCTCCTGTTGGCACCGCGCACCTCCCTGTGATCTCGGCAACCACGGTGGCATGAGGTGAGGATCTGGGGCGAGAGTGCGCGCCGGTGGGCCCCCAATTTGCTGCACAAGTGCCTCCTGCCTCCCATTCCCGCGCGGCTTAGAAGGGCCCCTTGCACAACGGGAGTGGCAGTTTACAAAGGTAAAGCTAGGAACTGGGCCTGCCTGACCTCCCTGCCTGACCTTAAGATGGCCGCCTGAGTTCTACCATTCCCAGCATCAGAACCTACCTGGGGCCCACATAAGAGCCCACGGGCTCCCGCGAGATGCTACCTAAAGGCAGTGAGGGGGCTTACCTGACGGAAGAGCGGTCGCCCGGATCCTACGACATACCCAGCGAACGGCGAATCAGGATTCCACGACCACGAGTGAAGGGAGTGTGCCGGCACGCCAAGCGGAGGCCTGGTCCGGTGACTCGCCTATATGCCGCCCAAGAAAACACAGGCCAACAAGGTCTCGGGATACTTTGGCACCGCTGGTGCGAGCAACGGACAGCAACTCGAGCCCACCCAGACTGAGGGGACGATGGCGCTCACTCGGGATGAACTTCTGGCCACGCTCAGGGACTTTAAAAGAGAATTGCGAGACGATCTTAGAGCTGACATCAACGCCTCACTTGACGCCTTCAAGTCTGATATGGCCTCAAAAATTTGCGACCTACGCACCGAAGTGGATTCCGTGGGGACCCGCACCCTCGACCTGGAGGCCAAATGTCAGTCTCTCGAGGGTCGACTCCAACCGCTGGAAGAAAGCGCCGAAGCCCTCACCGCACAACTGAACTCTGCGCTCCTCAAATGCGAGGATTTGGAGAACCGCTCTCGACGGGAGAACATCAGGGTACGCGGCCTGGAGGAAGGACGGGAAGGAGCGAATCTCGAGCAATACATAGTCGGTCTCTTCACCACCATTGTAGGAAGCGATGCCCGCCGATTCAACTGGAACGTGTCCACAGAGTGGGCCCGGCCCCACAAGGGAAACACCAACGACCCCGAGACGTGTTGACCAAATTTGCCTCTTTCAAAACAAAAGAGCTGGTGCTCCGCAGAGCCCGAAGACGGGACACAATTGACTACCAAGGTGGGTCATGCACGCTGTTTCAAGACCTTGCCCAGGCTACGCTGATGCGCCGCCAACAGTTTCGTCTTGTTACCACCGCTTTACGAGACAAGCAAGTTCGATATAGGTGGACGTACCCCTTTGGACTCACCTTTACTTTCAATAACAAACAGCATAATTTCACTGAGGTGGAGGGCGCCGCGAAGCTATTTGGCCTCGCCACTGCATCACCCCGGGAAAGCCCAACCCCACCAGGCGCCGCCGAGGGGCAAATGAGAAGCAAGAAGACCCATGGGGAATGGCAGACGGTTCCGGCTACTGGCAAAAAGACTCCATGATCCACTTCCAGCCTCTGATCCATTATACCCGCCGGGTGCACCCCACTCCTCAACAGACGACGGGACTCTCCCTCCTCCTCAAGAGGAGACCCACTACGGGGCCCATAACAGATCGCGCGATGGTCTAATGAAGACCCCTTGTACTTCTCTCAGTTTACAAGACTCTGCAACGGGGGTCATCTCCTATACGTGGCGGACTATTTGGTGCAGGACTGGTCCTACCCCTAAGGACACCCAACAATGCAGACCACGACGTCTGCGACGATTGTTCCCCATTTTTTGTCTTCTATTGACTTTGTTTTTTCTCTTTTAGGTGCTCTACCCAGGGATGGATACAACAGGGGCGGGAGGGGACTGAGGGGGGTGTGGGGAGGCTCTTACCTCAGCGGGACTATCTTCCAAAAGGAGAATGGGGGTTAAGCTTGTATCGTGGAATGTTAGGGGCCTCAACGCCCCCAATAAACGACACAGGTTCTGGAAATATATAGGGGACCAGGGGCCGGTGGTGGTGGCCATTCAGGAGACCCATATAAAGCGGGGGGAAGAAGGTAGACTTAAGCACAGGCGCTATCCCCAGATCTTTCAAACCACTAATGCCAAGAAACAGAATGGGGCGGCCCTTATATTCCATCCCTCTGCGCATTTTGTCCATGAGGCCACGCAGAAGGACAAGGAGGGTAGATTTCTCATGGTTAAGGGATCGCTGATGGGCAGATCGTGTACGTTAGCCTCAGTATACGCGCCTAACACAGGGCAAACTGACTTTCTCTCCTCCTTTCTAGATTCCTTACTAGGGTTTGCAGTGGGAGACATCCTCATGGGAGATTTTAACCTTATTTGGAATTCCTTTCTAGACTCAACTCATACGCAACGTTATTGGGGGGGTACATTTCCCCAGCCGCTCAAACAAAAGCTACAACAAGGGGGATTGATAGACATCTGGCGCCACCTTCATCCGACCACAAAGGATTTCTCCTTCTTTTCTCATGTCCACAAATCATATTCCTGCATTGACCACATTTTTCTCAGTCAATCACTCACCCATGCAGTCACGGCCTCTGACATTCTCCCTATCACTGTCTCCGACCACGCCCCTCTGACCTGCCTTTTAGACTGGCCAGCCCCACGTTCTAAGCTCGTGAGATGGTACTTCCCAGAGTTCTTAGGTAGATATCGTCTTCACTGCGATGACCTTCGCAAGGTGATCAAAGACTTCTTTCTACTCAATGACCCAACCGACACATCCCTAGCGACTAATTGGGATGAGTTTAAAGCGCATATTAGGGGTCACTGCATCTCCCTTGCTTCCTCCCTCCGGAGGCTCCAAACTAAAGAACGTTTAGACCTAGAAAGGGACCTGGTAGCAGCAGAGGGACAACACAAGACCACTCCCTCAGCCCCATCCTTGAGGAGGGTTACGGCCATCAAAGGGAAACTTAACGCAATATACACGAATAGGGCAGAGAAAACAATCCTCCGACTCCAGGCCGGAGGATATGAAGGGAAGGACAAGGTGGGCTCTCTTCTAGCTAAACAATTACGGGTCAGACAAGAGAAAGACTATGTAAAGCAGATCTTGGATGAAGATGGTACAAGTCACACCAATGAGGAATAGAAGGCTCAGGCATTCCATGATTTTTATCAAAAACTATACCGGGTTGACCCCCATAGCGAGTCCAGACAATTGCAATACTTAGCTCCCCTTGCCCTCCCCCAGCTCCCTGACTCCGCCAATGAAAAGCTTGGTGGACGTATCACCCTAGAAAAGGTACAGGCCGCAATTGACTCCCTCAAACGTCACAAGGCACCAGGGCCTGACGGCTTTACCGCCCAATTCTACCGTACTTTCGCAACAGACTTGGGCCCCCACCTAACCACGCTCTTCAATGATATCGCTAGCCAGCAAGCTGTGACCCAGTCCATGGGCGAAGCTCTAATTTCCATCATCCCGAAGCCCGGGAAGGACCCCCAGAAGTGCTCATCATATCGACCCATAGCCCTGCTTAACCTGGACGCCAAATTATACTCTAAGATCCTAGCTACCCGGCTCGAGACATATCTTCCTGACCTTATTCATCCCGACCAATCAGGGTTTATCAAGGGGCGGCAGACACATGATAATCTTAGACGCATCTTTCACCTAATTGATAAAGCCCAAAAGAAGAAGATACCTGCAGTGCTCCTATCGCTCGACGCAGAGAAGGCTTTTGATCGCGTTGACTGGGGCTTTCTGGAGCTTTCTCTGCGCCGATTGGGTTTTTGCGACGCCTTTATTGCTATGGTTCAAGCCAACTTTAGCGCCCCTAGGTCCCGTGTGGTGGTAAATGGGGTGGCCTCGCGGTTTTTTAATTTAGCGCGAGGGACCAGGCAAGGGTGCCCTCTTTCCCCGCTCCTTTTTGCTCCGAGTTGTGAACCACTGGCAGCTTGGATTCGTGCCAATCAAACAATCACAGGAATCCCCTTTGGGTCGGATGAACACAAGATAGCCTTATTTGCAGACGACGTCCTCTTACCTATTACTAATCCCACTGTCTCCCTCCCCGCTATTAACCAGGAACTGGAACGATTTGAAGCGGTGTCCGGCTTCAAAGTTAATCTAACTAAATCATTTATCCTGAATCTCACCCTTCCTCACGATGAGCAAAAGACTCTGGAGGAGACAGCCCCCTTCCAATGGGCGCGCAAGGCCATTACATATTTGGGGATCCAAATCACTCCCAACCTCACTGACCTCTACAAGGCCAACTTCCCATCCCTTCTGCAACGTTTACGTGCTGACTGTAAAAAATGGAGCACAGCCTACATCTCATGGATTGGCAGAATCAACGTAATTAAAATGAACATCCTGCCGCGTCTTCTCTACCTCTTCCAGGGCCTCCCCATCCACCCGGATAATGCACTCTTTCCTGAATAAAAAACCCTATTGCTTAAATTAATTTGGCAAGGTAAGCGTGCACGACTCCCCTATCACTTCTTGACCAGATCACGTCTGAAGGGAGGCCTAGCTCTACCAGATTTCCTTACCCATTATAGGGCGGCCCAACTGAGGGTACTGAGCGAATGGTCCCTACGAGAGTCAGACAAGTTGTGACTCCACATTGACAGACAGGCGACGGACGGGTAGGACGATCTGGGACTTACCATGGCGCCGCAGAGCCGATAGGCCTCTTAACGCCTACCTGAGTGTGCCGACCACCACCCTCCGCGTATTGGAAACGGTAACTAAGACTTTTTCACTGACTACCTTCCCGTCCCCTTATACCCCCATCCACTTTTCACAGGACTTTCCGCCAGCTCTTCATGAGGGGCCCTTCGACTTATGGTACAAAGGGGGTTGCCTCATGATTTCGGACCTCTTTCAAGGCACTACAATACGCTCTTTTCACGACTGCATGAACCATTTCCACCTTCCAACCACTGAGCGATACCATTACACTCAACTAATCCACTGGGTCCAACAGCCACAGATCCAGCAAGCCGCCACTAGGGCTTACCTTCCAATAGAGAAATTTGTTCAGACGGGCACTACAGGCAAAGGCTGTATCTCTTTGCTCTATAATCTCCTACTCACATTAGCACCACGCCGCACCCAGCGCCACCAGGTGGTTTGGGGAGATATGCTCCAGACCCCACCTTTGGACAAGCAATGGGAATCCCTATATAGAGACATAGCGAGATTTAATAGATCCATGCACCTCAGGGAAGCCCATTACAAAACGCTCTATGACTGGTACCTGCATCCCCATAAGCTGCACGCTATTTTCCCGGGCACTTCTGATCGGTGTGGTTGTGGTCTGCTGGGAGACTTTAAACATATCTGGTGGGACTGCCCAGTCATTAAAACCTTTTGGAAGGAAATCCTCTCAGATTAAAATTCTCGGCTACCCGATTGGGGACTCCATAGAGCATATCCTGCTAGGACTCCGAGACCCCATGCTTAAATACCAAACCCATGCAGACAGGTCTATTCTTTGGCTCTGCTTGGGGGCAGCGAAGATGGCCATAGCAGGGGCATGGAAGAAGCCTGAGGCCCCCTTGCTCACTCAATGGCACGCTAAATTGTGGAAGGCTTGAGGGGCGTGGCCAAGCGCGGATCGAAGATGGCCGCGTAGTGAAGTAGCTCCGCCGAGTGTCCCTGCCCCACGTCTATCCTGCGGACACATCCGTGACACCAGTCGACACCCCCCGAGATCGGGTGGTAGCGGTCCCCAGCCCGCTTGTTCCGGCGCATCGAGCAGCCCCAACAGGGGAGATAGCAGCTCCGGAGTGTTGCGGCCTGCGGGAAATCTGAGCGCCGGGGCCCACAGTGAACAGTGGCGCCGGAGGGGAGTCCCGACCTGAGTGGTGGAGGTGCCGCCGTGCGATATCGAGGCGGGCTGCGGGGGGACAGGCGAGACCAGCAGCGGAGGTGGTGACTGCCCTTGGGCCCTGAAGCTGACAAAGCTCCCCCGCATTGACAACTGGAACTGCGGGAAGCGCACCCGCCGGGAGCAGAGTAATGGCGGCGGTGCGCTCCGACTGAGGGAACCTCCCTATCGCTTGTGGTCCCGGGGCCGGAAGACGCTGCACACAGGTACCGTAGCGGCGTTTGGTCACCCGCCTGGGTCCCGGGGCGCTCAGCTGTCCGGACCAGACTTGAGGGACCCCACCCACCCCCTGGACAGTGCAGGACTTGCTCTCAGACCCCTGGGGCCTGCGCTGTAGCTGCCGGTATCCTACCTGATAGACCTTACTGGTGGGCACTGTGTGGTTGGTGCCTCTGCCTGCTTCCACTATTCTAGCCCAGTTGGTTGTGTACGATGGCTGCTGCCGGGGATCGCAGGGGGACCGGGTCCCGTGGGGCGAAGCAGGTGCAGACTAACAAATTGGACAGATACACAGTCACTAAAGACCCTCAGCGGAGCAGACTGTCTGCAGAGACCAATCAGGGACACCCAGGGGAAGAGGAACAAGAGCTATCTCTCGCGGATGTCATGGGGGCAATTGCTAGAGTTAAAACCTCTCTCGAGCACAAAATGGATGCCATGGCGATTGACATTAACCTTATTAGGTCCGACCTGGGGAAGCTTAACGAAAAAGTCAAGCAGGTTGAGATAACGACCACCAGTCTCGTTGGGGATGTCACAATTACAAAGGGAGATGCACGAACTCCAGGACTCACACAAGTACATGGACCTCAAGCTGGATGATTATGAAGGTCGACTCCGGCGCAATAATCTCCGCATCCTAGGAGTGCCGGAAAAGCGGAGGGGCAATCCCGGACCTATTCGTTGAGGACCTCATTCTTAAACACCTGCAGCCCAAAGGCCTCAGCAAATTTTTTGTTATCGAACGTGCTCACAGGGTCCCGGGCGGCCGTCCCAAACCGGGCGCTCCCCGCGGCCCATGCTGGCTCGGGTCTTGAACTATCGGGACAGAGACACTATTCTCCAGAACTCCAGAGCGGGGGCACCCCTCCGATATGAAAATGCTGCCATCTCCTTCTTCCCGGACTTTACACAGAGAGTACAAAAGCAAAGGAGGTCTTTCCTCACTGTGAAGCGTGGCCTGAGAGAGAGGGGTCTGAAATACTCAATGCTGTTCCCGGCACGTCTCCGGGTGGAGGCGGAGGGACGGGCATGGTTTTTCGACGAGCCCGAGGCAGTGGCAGAGTGGATTGAGCATCGCGGAGCGAAGGGCCAGGCGGATCGCGGCACTGGGACACAGGCGGACATTTCACCGATCTGAAGTAGATCTCTGAGGATTCCGGCTTTGAATTACGTAATGGGGTCATCGATGTGGGATGGGCTGGGGTGAGCGGGATATCTGCGCTTTATTATGGGGACTGGCGATGACATATATGTTTCTTGACATTTACCTGCCAGGGGTGTTACACTCGGCTTGGTTAGGGGTGGGGACATGGAGCTCACTTTTCCCCCTTCTTTTCTTTCTCTGAATTTCTTTCTAGGACGACAGGCACTCTGCAAGTTTTCGATGGGCAGTTCTAAGCCTAGAGTGCAGGGCAGCGAAGTGGGGAGTTGTTGGGGTGGGACAATTTGTTTTTTTCTTTGTTCTATTTGTTTCATTGGTGCAATGGACATATACACCTGCAATAGAGTTGCTGAAAGAGTACAAGCCCGGAGTTGCTGGATCTATATTCTGCAATACAGGCATGATGGGGATAAAAATGTAAAAATTATGAGTTGGAATGTTAACGGGTTAGGGGACAAAATCAAACGAAGTGTAGTACTTCAATACATCAGGAGGCACTCACCCGATGTAGTCTTACTCCAGGAGACACATCTGGTTGGGAATCTATGCAAGGCAATGCACAGAGGGGGTATAAACTGATTGCGCACTCTGGTTTCACCTCGGGATCCAGGGGTGTGGGTATTATGGCAAGGAACAACTTCCCGCTGGCGGTTAGCTCCACATGGGGAGATGATAGAGGCAGATACGTCGGTGTTTCCGGGATGTGGGAGGGCCGGCACATTGCCTTTATGTCTGTCTATGTTCCCCCAGGCCTACAGGGTACAACGTTTGCTGATTTGGGTGCAGCCCTGCTCGCCCTTCCGGATGGGCTCCTGGTCCTGGGAGGAGACTTCAATGCAGTGGTTTCGGGTACGTTAGATAGATATCCCCCTCGAGAGATAGTACCGTCTGTCCGAAGGTTGCCTGATTTCCTTGAGGCGATGGGACTGGTCGATGGCTGGAGAGTGTACCACCCGGGCCAGGTGCAACACACCTTCCACTCTGGGGCACACAACAGTCTCTCCCGTTTAGATTACTGTCTGGTACCAGCTGCGCAAGCGACATATATACACGACATCAAACACTTAGCCAGAGGTATCTCTGATCACTCACCTGTCTGGGTTCACCTGTTAGTAGGTATGGGCGGAGTGGGAAGATTGGCCCCAATTAACCCTTGGTACTTACGTAACCCCAAGATCCGTCAGGAGCTTATCAAAGCTATTGACGAATATTTTTCCGACAATGTGGGATCGGTGCCCTCTTCCCGGACCTTGTGGGAAGCATTCAAGGCAGTAATTCGGGGACAAGCCCTGTCTTTGATATCTAGCTCTAAGAGAGACAAGCAAACGGAGGTCCTCGAACTTGAGACAGACATATATAGTCTAGAAAGGGAACTGGAATCTGGGGTTACGCCGGAGAAGATCCACTTGTTGAGTATGAAGCAGCACGACTATAAAGCGTTGGTCTCGGATAGGGCCAGGGCCCTGAGTAGAGAGCAGCAGGGCAGGCTTTATGACCAGGGAGACAAGGCCGGGAAGCTCATAGCGTGGCTGGACAAGAAGGAATGGGCGAGTCGGCTGGTCCCAGAGCTCAATGTACAAGGAGGCGTTTTGGTCATGGAACCGCAGGAAATAGCGGACAGGTTCGCTGATCATTTCCAATCGGTCTATACGGCGGTCTCCTCCCACACTGAAGCGGACTCTCAGGAGCTGTTGAGGGATATTAAGCTTCCTGCCTCTCCCGCGAGGATCGAGACTATATGGATAGCCCCCTTACAGCCGATGAAACCGCGCAAGCGATCCGTTCCTTGAATTCTGGGAAAGCTTTGGGCCCGAATGGACTTCCCATTGAGCTCTACAAGTTGAGACCAGATAAACTAGCCCCATATTTGAACGCTATGTTTCTGGAATCTAGGGAGGTGGGAACGTTGCCCCGGGAACAACGAATGGCTACTATTGTCACCATCCACAAGGAAGGAAAGGATAAGGCGGAATGTGCCTCATATAGGCCCATCTCTCTTTTAAACGCCGAACCCAAGATTTTAGCCAAGCTCTTAGCCAACCGCTTGGTGAAGGTGATCGGAGGCCTGGTGCATCCAGATCAAACCGGGTTTATGCCTCATAGAAATACAGCTCTGAATCTCCGTAGAGTGCATGGGGTGATAGATAGAGCCGGCACCCTTTGCGAGCCGGCGGTGATTGGGTCTTTGGACGCGACCATGGCCTTCGACACTATCGAATGGCCATACCTATGGGCAGTTATGGTAAAGCTGGGATTTGGGCCGGAATACATTCAGTGGGTGCGTCTCTTATACTCTGAACCACTGGCTCAAGTGGTGGTGAACAACAAGGTGTCAGCCTCGTTCTTGCTCAGTCGGGGAACTCGACAGGGTTGCCCTCTGTCCCCCCTTCTTTTCTCTTTGGCCTTGGAGCCCCTGGCCGCCTGGATACGCTGGGATCCAAGGATAAGGGGTCTGCGGTGGTCCCCGGATGGGAGGACCGCATATCCTTATACGCGGATGACATTTTACTTTATTTGGCCTCCCCTAGGAACTCTCTTATAGTGCTGATGGATATTCTCGCAGTTTTCGGCCGATTTTCTGGACTTTCTATCAATTGGGGAAAATCCCTATTATTTGTACTGAGGGGAGACCCTCCTGTCCCTCCCCGGAACTGTCCAATACAAACAAACTCTGTTGGATTCAAATATTTGGGGATATACATTTCACTGGACCCCTCGGTCCGCTATGCCCAAAACCCTTCTTCCTCCTCTTCGCAGACTTAAGTGATATTAATAACTGGAAGACGCTCCCTATCTCACTCCTGGGCAGAGCTACTCTGTTTAAGATGATGGCCTTACCGCGATTCTTATATGCCCTACAAAATACCTTGGATGTAGTCCCAGCACGTTACTTTCGGGAGGTGGAGGGCCTGCAAAGAGACCTATTATGGGACGGCAGGCCTCGAATCGCCTTGAGCAAACTAACGTTGTCTTGGTATGATGGAGGCATCAGTCTCCCTGATGTCAAGAAATACTATTGGGCTTCCCAACTGGCAGCCATTAATCATGGCACATACGGCCGTGTGGATGACCCGGGCTACGCCATGGACAGATGGCTCCTTCCGGGGGCACTTATGGTAGGGCGTTATACTCCCGACCTAACCGGTTCAAACTAACTGGCCCCACGAAGCACTCAGTGCAAATTTGGCATGACGCCACTAATTATCTTGGTTGGAGGCACAAACTCACATTGGCTACCCCTCTTTGGGACTCGGAGAAATTGGGCGACCTGTGGAAGACAAGGGGCTTCGATAGGTGGGACCTTATTGGGATTTCAGCTATTAAAGATGTCTGGGGAAAGGGGAGCCCAAACCCTTCAGCACGCTTCAGGGCGAATATAAATTGGCGGATACTGAATTTTTCGCTATTTACAGGTCTCACACTCACTTCAGTCTTTATGGCCTAAAGGGGCGGATCCCCGGAGGTCTCCCTCTGGAGGACAGAATCTTAGATGGTCATCTCCCTGACAAAACGATATCCTTAATTTACAAAAAACTAATTAATCACATGACAAACCCCTCCGGACACTGCGAGATAGGTGGGCACAAGATGGGATAGAACTGGACGACGAGGAGTGGCAAACAGCAGTACCCTCCCCTAAAGAAGTGGCTATCCCGGCACGCTTGCGACTGGTTCAGCTGAAGATCCTCCATAGGATCTACATAACGGGCCCTAGATTAATACACATGGGGTGGTCGGAGACAGGGGTATGCAGGCGACGCTGTGGCCAGATCGGAACGTTTATGCACATCATTTGGGAATGCACACATATCAACTCTTATTGGCGTCAAGTGCACGACACGATCAACCAGGTAATGAGAATCTCCCTCCGTCCCGAGGCTAGACGATGCCTCCTTAATATCTGGGAGCCAACAGACTTGGACACTTCTCAGACACAATGGGTCACACTGGGGCTCATGCTGGCAAAGAGAAATATAGCTTAACTCTGGGGGGCGGCACACACACCTACACTGGAGGCCTGGGAAAGAAACCTGGATTGGTGCATGTTTAGGGAAAAGACGGTGTATTTGGCAAGGGGGTGCCCAAGGAAGTGGAGTCGAGTCTGGAATCCGTGGAATTTGTATAGAGGAGAGATTTGTACGCCACCTTGTACTGTTGATTATGATGATCCTCTTCCTTAGTGATGTTCCTCACATGTGTACTGTCTGTTTATCCCTCCATTCATGCGTACTGAGAAAAGTAAACTACCTGGTCTCTTGTACTGTACCATTCACCAGCAACTGTTTAATAAAAAAGAATTGTTAAAAAAAAAAAATTGTGGAAGGCTTTAGCAATGGAGCGCCTGACAGACATAGCTGAAGAATCGCGAAAGGGATTGGATTACATCTGGACTCCCCTAGTCAGCTACCTCTCAGAGGGACTTCCCCTATTTGCCTAAAACCCTAGGTTGAGAGCTCTCCATCTCTTCCTGATCTAGGTTCTCTCTGCCCACCCAAAGACTGGCATCGCAGATGAGCTGGGCCGGGCGTTGATGGCATCCTGCTCTGGCAGTGGGGTGCTCCCGCCCTGGCCGGGCCTCCGTCCCCCTCTACGGCCAACACAGCTCCACTAACTTCCCTGGGTACCACCGTGGTTAGAATATTATATTTTTCTTTTCTCACCCCCCCCCCCCTTTTTTTTTCTTTTTCCTTTCAACGTTTTTTTTGTGCCAGCTTTGTTTCTTATGTGTTTGTACTTTACTATTTTGTTAGCCTTACGTTAAAGGCTCTGAAGTACTTTAGACATTGTTCACAGAAGGCTTCCAATGTGGTTTTACTAGATGCTAGTTACGCATCACACGATGTTGTTTACTTAATGTAGGCGTTGTTTGATAGACTGGGCCTGGTGTCTCAGGGGAGATACTAGGTGTACTTTTCTACTTTTAGTTATGATATGTCGACTCCCGAGATTGCCTGTTGAGGGGCCACACAGCCGAGGTCATTAGCAAATGTGCTCTCTATCTTAGCTACTTGAAGAACGGCATCTAGGCCCCCTGATTTACATGAAACGCGTGGTGTGATGTATACGTTGTATACTGTTTGTAATTTGTGATAAATGTTTCAATAAACACATTTTGACAAAAAAAAAAGGGTTGTTGCAAAAATAAACTTGTAGATCTCAAATGCGACACTTTCAGTCTCAAAGTACCTGGGATGCGTAACGCAAAACAAGCAAAAGGGGCGCAGCGAAGGTGATGCGTCGGTTCTTCCTGCGCTCCAGTGCGACAAAATGGTGCCTTGATGCGTTGCGCTGATCCGGTGTGATGCGATGAAATGGCGTCTTTGTTGCGATGCGACACTGTAGATGCGATGTGTGCACGCCTGACGGCCGTGCGGCGACCTCGGTGAACTTCTGAGCCGCGACAGGCCCTGCGACACGCTTCTCCGGTGTTGCGATGACACCCTCTGTGATGGTGACACGCTTCTCTGGTGATGCGGCGGCGATCAGCAGCGGTGCGCTTCCTCAGTGATGCGACAGTGGCTGCTGCGGCGGCGTCACGCTTCTCTCGTTGCGTCGCGCTTCCAGCTCCCAACAGCAAGAGAGGCCTCACACACAGTTACAGGTCCTCCTGGCAGACTGGAACTCCCAGCAAGGAAGTTCAGGGTAGCTGGGGGTGAAGTCCTTTTGTGCCTGGGACTTCAGAAACAGGAGGCCAGCTCTTCAGGCCCTTGGAGACTTTCTTCAGATGGACACAGCACACAGCAAAGTCCTTCTTCAAGCAGGGGACTCAGCACACAGCAAAGTCCTTTAGATCTCTCCTCAGTAGGAACAGCAAACTGTAGGCCAACCCCAGACACAGCAAGGGCAGTACTTCTCCTCAGTCTCTTCAGCTGATCTTCTTTGGCAGGGATTCCTCTTGATTCCAGAAGTAGTCTAAAGTTCAGGGGTTTCAGCTCTGATATTTATACCTCAAAAGTCTTTGTTCTCCATGTGTGAGGGGTCTTGGACCCAGTCCAAACCAGTTCAGGGTGCATTCTGCCAGGGCACCTCTCCTTCCTTTGAGTGTGGGCCAGGGTCAGACACCGCAGGAGGTGGAGCCAGCATTGTGGAAGGCAGGCACAGCCCTATTCAGACCCAGGTGCCACTCCTCCCACCACTCTACATGTAGATAGGTCTATTCAGCCTAGTGCCGACTCACCCAGCCTCCTGCAGCCACCCCCAGCCCCTGTCACTCACAAACCAGACAGTCAATTCACAAACAGGCAGAGGCACCAAAGGTTGAACAAGAAAATAGCCACTTTCTAAAAGTGCTATTTCCAAACTTAGAATTTAAAAACCATCTTCACTAAAAGATGTGTAATTAAATTCTGAGTTCAGGGGTACCAGGTTCCAACTTTCTATCTTGCTGCTATGGGAAGATATGCAGGTAACCATGTTACACAGCATTCCCCAAGTTATCCTATGGGCAAGATAGCCTTTCAATAGTGAAAAACGAAATTAGCAGTATTTCACTATTAGGACATGTTACCCACACTAGTACACGTCCTACCTTTTACATACACTGCACCCTGCCCAGGGGGGTACCTTGGGCCTACCATAGGGGTGTCCAATGTGCAAGAAAAGGGAAGGGTTAGGCCTGGCAAGTGTGTACACTGGCCAGGACAACATGGCAGTTCACAAACTGCGCACAGGCACTGCAGTGGCAGGCCTGAGACACCATCTTAGAGCTACTCCTGTGGGTGGCACAATCAGTGCTGCAGGCCCACTAGTAGCATTTGAATCACCAGCCCTGGCACACTTAGTGCACTTTACTAGGGACTTATTGGTAAAGCAAATATACCAATCATGGATAGCCAATCACAATAACAATTTAACCAGGGAGCACTTGCACTTTGGCACTGATCAGCAGTGGCAAAGTGCCCAAAGCATCTAAACCAGCAAAAACGAATTCCAGCACAGTATCAAAAATACAGGAGGTAGAGACAACAAGCATTTACAATGCAATAGGTCTCGCAATGACATTGTTTTGAGCTATTGGCATTGTAAATGTTATTGTTTTTTTTTTTCCTTTCGTGAAGCATTAATTAAATGGTGTAATGCAAAATGGCAATAACTATAGTCATGTGCCATTGTCAGATCAGAGACATGAACGTAATGCCCTCTGGTGCAGGGTATGCCACTACAATGGTATGCTCTCGTTTGTAATAATAATTATTTCATACGCTTCCTGTTAGTCAGTTGGTAAGATAGCTCAGTGGGTTAACAGGCTGACTGCAAAGATCTGTGAGTTCACGGGCAGGTCACCGATATGAATCCTTCTGGGCTGTCTCTGCATTTTGTCTTACTGCTAAGTTTGAAAAGGTGAGGATTTGAGACAGTCACAGCAGCTTTCTTTACAGCGCTAAGAATGACCAAACGGCAGGATCAAGCGCAGCACAAGATGACAAATGCGGCCATATTAACTCATTAAAACACAAACCTTCATGACATTTGACCTTAGAGGCATTTATGAATTAAGGCCCTAGGCGTAAAGCATTAACAGTGAACCAAGCTGCACACGATGAAAAGAACAGGGTTAAGAGGCTGAAAGTGTGACATCAAACATGTTGTCATCCGCACCGTGTGCTCAGCTGTCACACTCGCTCCTGATGGTGGTAATGATGAAATTTGTGCCGCAGCGCTGTCATAGGTAAAGTCCCACCTCTGGGTTGCAGTGAAGCTTCTCACTGAGGGGTGCACTGACGTCCACGGCTGCTCCCTGGCTCCCGAGCCTCAGGGCTCCACGCCCCGGCGCTGCTCCCCAGGTATCACCGATGGACATAGAGGCAAAGGTAGGGGCAGATGAGGCCACATGGCAGGGGTGTCAGTCTAGAGATGGGGTGAACAGAAAGGAGAGATGGTCTCGGGAGGGGGGCAGAGAATGAAACGAGGAGAGAGTCAGGAGGAGGAGTAAAAGGGCGAGAGACACGAGGGGAAAGAGAACGAAAAGCAGGGGGGGTTAATGGAGGTAAGAAGTGGAAAGAAGAAGGCAGTGATGAGACGGATGGAGAGAGGCCCAAGCAGGGGAGAGAGGCTGCCGAGTGAACCCGAGTGGAGAGGCACCCGGAAGTGGTGGGAGGGTGAGAGGATGCAGACATGGAAGGCAAGGCGAGAAAGACGGAAGGTGGGGGCCGAGAGAGGGTGCTAGAAGAGTTAAAGAGAGGGGGCTGGGAGGGGTCCAGTCCATCAGTAACTTTAAAAGTTGGTAGGTAGTCATAGTTTCGAAGATGTTTTGCCAAATTTGTAGTCCCCATTCCCCTCTATGCGCTCTCTTCACCGGTGCTGACCCTAAATATATGTCGTAAAGCGGCCAGAACACGCACTAAACGTGTCTCTGCGAAATCCTCTCACCTTTAATCCACTGCTTGAAGAAGTGGAGTTCAGGCCTCCTTAGCACATCCGTGTTTTGCTGGCAGAGGGTGACAAAGGCCAGCAGCTTGGGTCAGCATGCGCCTGGCTGGGGGTGCAGCCTCAAGGAGCAGCACGCGCTCACGCAAGGAAACGACGCAAGTGCAATAAAATTTTAGGATGGAGACTAGGGCTTGGGAGCGCAGTGGGGTGGTGTAAAGAGACAGTGGGTGATGGCGGGGTTTCTAGGGGGGTTATGGTCGGAACAGCCGACCTTGGAGGGGGTGGGGTGAGTTGGGTCTCGGCGTGGTTCAGGAGTCATTGGCCCGCAGGGGTGGAATGGCGGCAATGGTTTAGGAGGGGGCAGTGTGCTTGGAGCGGCTGACTTTGAGCTCGGTGGTGTTGGGTTGAGATTTGAAACTTGTTTATGATCCACAGTTAGTCTTACTTTCTTCACAGCAACTTGCATATTTTAACAAGCATTACCGAGGCTGTATTAAATAAATAAATGGCCATGGGGATCGCCGCTTGATGCAGTTTGGGAGGTGGGAGGGGTGTTCTCTGTAGGCAAGCATTACCAAGGCTGTATTATACGAGCCCTAAAAACCTGGACACAAAACACCACGATAAACCATAGGCAACAAAAAAAAACAAGGACGGGCCGGTTTACCTCAACCCACAGCATGTCGCTGACTTGGATTCTAGCAGCGCCTCTCCAGAACTTTCCATGTTGGCAGAATGCGCCGCTCGTGCTCCTCTCGGAAGGGCGCCTCCAGCCCGTACCACGACGCTGAAGACACGCCGTGAGCGTGCGCATCGGCTGACCATAGGCAACAAAAAAAAAACAAGGACGGGCCGGTTTACCTCAACCCACAGCATGTCGCTGACTTGGATTCTAGCAGCGCTCCAGAACTTTCCATGTTGGCAGAATGCGCCGCTCGTGCTCCTCTCGGAAGGGCGCCTCCAGCCCGTACCACGACGCTGAAGACACGCCGTGAGCGTGCGCATCGGCTGACCATAGGCAACAAAAAAAAAACAAGGACGGGCCGGTTTACCTCAACCCACAGCATGTCGCTGACTTGGATTCTAGCAGCGCCTCTCCAGAACTTTCCATGTTGGCAGAATGCGCCGCTCGTGCTCCTCTCGGAAGGGCGCCTCCAGCCCGTACCACGACGCTGAAGACACGCCGTGAGCGTGCGCATCGGCTGCCTGCACAGGAGATGTGCACGCGTATGGTGCGAGCAGGCGTTGTGATAACGCCGCGAGCCGTACGCGTGCACATCTCCTGTCTGTTTAAGTTTCAGCACAGACAGTTGATGTGCACGCGTACGGCTTGCGGCGCTATTACAACTTCTGCTCATCATGCGCGTGCACATCTCCTGTCCCGCATCGGAGCAAAAGTCGGCAACAATAGATCTCGCATAGCGAGCAGCGCTTTGCGCTGCATCGCTAGGCGAGACCTAAAAAGTCAGGGTAAACCACGCCAAGGATGCCAGGTCTAACACGTGTCCCCTGCAGCTGAAAAGTGGGGAGAACTACCCATCCCCTGGGGAGTTCTCATCACTAAGGCGGAAGAACCTGGACAGACCATCAGCATTGGCGTGTTCTGTACCAGGGCGGTGTTCCACCGTAAAGTCCATTCCCTGTAGGGAGATAAACCACCTCAACAGTTTTGGGTTCTCACCCCTCATCTGCATTAACAATCTGAGGGGCCTGTGGTCTGTCTGAACCCGTAAGTGAGTCCCAAACAAGTAGGGCCTTAGCTTCTTCAGTGCCCAGACCACAGCAAAAGCTTCCCTTTCAATTGCACTCCACCTCTGTTCCCTGGGAAGTAGCCTCCTGCTAAGGAAAGCTACGGGTTGGTCCAAGCCCTCGTCGTTCAGTTGTGAGAGTACTGCTCCCACTCCATGCTCTGAAGCATCTGTCTGCACCACAAACTCTTTGGAGAAATCAGGCGCCTTGAGCACGGGTGCCGTGCACATGGCAGCTTTCAGGGCATCAAACGCGGTCTGGCAGGCATCGGTCCAGATCACCTTCCTGGGCTGCTTCCTTGAAATCAGCTCTGTCAAGGGGGCAACAATGGTGCCATATCCCTTGACAAATCAGCGATAGTACCCGGTGAGTCCTAAAAAGGCTCACCTCTGTCTGGGTCTTGGCGGGCTCCCAAGCCAGAATGGTATCAACCTTCGCTTGGAGGGGCGCCACCTGGCCGCTCCTTACCTGGTGTCCCAAGTACACCACAGATCCCTGCCCTGGCACTTACTGGCCTTGATAGTGAGGCCTTCCCTTTGCAGAGCCTTCAACACTTCGCAGAGGTGTTGCAAATGTTCCTCCCAAATGGAGCTGAACACAGCAATGTCGTCCAGGTATGCGGCGCTGAATTCCTCCAGCCCGGACAGTACCTGGTTGACCAGTCTCTGGAAGGTGGCAGGGGCGTTCAACCCAAAGGGCATGACACGGAACTGGAAGTGCCCCTCTGGCGTTGAAAACGCTGACCTCTCCTTGGCCCCATCAGTTAAGGCAATCTGCCAGTACCCATAAGTTAAATCAAACGTACTGAGGTACTGGGCAGCGCCCAACCGATCCACGAGCTCATCAGCTCTGGGGATGGGTGTGCGTCAGTCTTGGTGACCGCATTGAGCCCACAGTAGTCCACACAAAACCTGAGTTCTGGAATGGCACCGGGTGCAGCAGCTTTTGGCACTAAGACCACTGGGCTAGCCCACGGGCTGCTTGAGGGCTCAATCACCCCTAGCGCCAACATCTTGGAAACTTCTTCCTTGATGCTGGCCCTGACCTTGTCAGCTACCCTGTAAAATTTCTGCTTCACAGGTAGGCTGTCCCCAGTGTCCACATCATGGACGCACCAATTGGTGACTCCTGGTGTCAGGGAGAACAGGGAGGCGAACTGACCCAACACATGGCGACAGTCCCTCTGCTGTTCTGGGGTCAGTGTGGGAGACCATCCACTGACCCATCTTGTTCCTCTGCTGACAGGAGGTCAGGAAGAGGGTCACTTTCCTCCTCCATCCCATCATCTGTGGCAAGGAGCATTGTCACATCAGACCTCTCAAAGTGTGGCTTGAGGCGGTTCACGTGTAGGACCCTCAAAGGGATCCTGGGAGACTGCAAGTCAACCAGATAGGTTACATCGCTCTTGCGCTCCACCACCTCATATGGCCCAGTCCACTTGTCTTCGAGCGCACAAGGCTCCACTGGCGCCATCACCCACACCTTCTGCCCAGGTTGAAATTCGACCAGAGTGGCATTCTGGTCATACCATCTTTTCATTTCTTCCTGGCTAGCTTCCAGGTTCGCCTGAGCGAGTTTCCTGAAGCGCTGAGTCTGGTTGCGGAAGGCCAGCACATAGCTGAACACATCCTGGGGGGTCTTACCAGGGGATTTCTCCCAACCCTCCTTCACCAGACTGAGAGGTCCTCTAACAGGGTGGCCATACAGGAGTTCAAAGGGACTGAACCCTAAGGACTTCTGAGGCACCTCCCTCTAGGAAAACAACAGGCATGGTAAGAAGACGTCCCACTTCCGTCTCATGGGCTCCGCAAGGCCCATTATCATGCCTTTCAGGGTTCGGTTGAATCTCTCAACCAACCCATTCCCTTGAGGATGGTAAGGAGTGGTAAACTTGTAAGTTATCCCACACTCCTCCCACAAAGACTTCATGTACTTAGAGATGAAGTTGGTACCCCGGTCGGAGACCACCTCTCTGGGGAACCCCACACGGGAAAAGATCCCCATCAATGCACGGCCCACCACGGGGGCAGTGATTGTCCGGAGAGGGACAGCTTCTGGGTACCGGGTGGCATGGTCCACCAAGACCAAGATAAAATTGTTGCCTAAGGCTGTCTTGGGTTCCAGAGGCCCCACAATGTCGATGCCCACCCGCTCGAAAGGGGTGCTCACCATGGGAAAGGGTTGGAGGGGAGCCTCACACTTCCCTCCACTCTTGCCACTTGCCTGGCAAGTCTGGCAAGTCCTACAATGTGTACCAACATGCGTCTTCATCTGGGGCCAGTAAAAGTGGGTGACAAGCCTTTGGTAGGTCTTGTCATGCCCCAGATGACCTGCGAGAGGCACGTCATGAGCCAGACCCAGTAGGAAGGTCCTGAAGCGCTCAGGTACCACCAGCGCTCTGGTACCACCAGCACACGGGCTGCACCGGGCTCAGCGACCTTAGGCTCACTATAGAGTAACCCATCCTCACAGTAAATGAGATGATTCTTGGACTCGCTGCCTGGTCTGCGGCCTGTTTCCGCATACCAATGAGAGAAGGGCATTCTCTCTGCGCCTTGCAGAACTCCTCCCGGGAGGGACCTCCTTCTTGCTGCCAATGGGTCAGCTCAGGCAGGTCTCCCAGTTCGGCTATCTGTTCCCCTGTAGGTTCCAGGGCATCCCCCTCCGGTTCTGCCTCCTCCTGGACCGTGGGAATTGTGGGGGCTGGCTTCCCACAACCCCTGCCCTTCCTCTTCCTGGTTGGGCCACTGTTTCAGGCTCCAGGTCCGCTTGGTTACCCCTACTGGCTGCCATTGACCAAGTGGTCACACAAACCCACTCAGGCAGACCCAACATCTCCAAATGAGCCTGGCGTTCCACCTTCCTCCATGGGGAACTCTCCAGGTCATTTCCTAGCAGACTGTCTACAGGCATGGATGGACTAACAACGACCTTCAAGGAACCTGAGACCCCCCCACTCAAAGGGAACTTGCACCACTTTGCAGAGGCGCACGGAGTTGTCTGCTGCAACTACAGGGTGAAGTGCATTGGGAATGACCTGCTCTTCAGACACCCACTGACACCTCACGGATGTCACGCTGGCTCCTGTGTCTCTCAGAGCCTCCACCCTCCTCCCATTGATGGTCACCCACTGCCTGTACTTTTTAGTGTTCTCAGGCAAGTAGGACTCCTGGACCATCTCTCTGTCTCCTAAAGAGACAAGGGTCATCACTGCTTGCTCCTCCTCCCCACTGGAAACTAATTCCTCTCCCAAAGCAACACTCACTAAACCCAGTGACGGAGCACCAGTGGGTGCTTGGGACTTCTTAGGGCACTTAGGGGCAATGTGGCCCTTCTCGTTACAGTTGTAACACCTGAGGGGACCCGGAAAGTTACTACGCCCATCCTTAGGGGGCTGCGACGTCTTAGGCTGGGACTCCTTTCCCTCTGCATTATTTTGGGGCCCTTTAGAGAACTCCTTTTGATTACCTTTGCCCCCCCCCCACTCTTCTGCTGGGGACCCTGCCCACCTTTGGCTGTGGTACCCACAATCCCCTTGTGGACCCTGGGGCAGCTTTGATGTAATCCCATTTATGAAGGTTACATCCATGCTAACGTTGAACAAAGAGGGATATTAATAAAAAAAATAAAGGAGGGAGATTTTCACTAATAACTTGCATTAAAACAAGGTTGCAAATCCAGGTGGAAGAAAGCTAAATGAAACCATTACCGTCTCCGATCCGAATCAGGCCGTTAGGAATGGGGTTTCTGGGTGGCTAGGGTATGCACCCAAGCCAGGCAGAACCCACCACTATAGTCTGGGTAAGGGAGTTACACACAAGATAACCCCCTACTCACCCCTTTGATAGCTTGGCAGAGCAGTCAGGCTTATCCCCGAGGCAATGTGTAAAGCGTTTGCGCAACACACACCAGTAACACACTAGGCACACCACAAAAAGACTCCACACAAGGTTATATAAAAATATCCTTTGTATTATACATAAAACACATTGGACCACAGTCATATAAATCAATAATCACCTTGCCAACTAGGCAATAGTCATGACATTACATAGGTCATAGATCACTTTGCCAGAAGGCAGCTGTCAAACATAACAGCAAGTGCACTAAAGCACATATTTATAAGTTACACATGTCATAAACACATTGTGAAAACCATATTCCTGCACATATTCCACCAGCACATACATACTATGCATTTCCTGACACAGGTACTGGTTATCCTATTTGTGCCGGGGTAAAACAACATGCCTCCTAACATTAGGGCATCAAATACAGGTTCTGAGAGTAACAGTACTTGCTAGCCTGACCAGGCAGGACAGAAACGGCATGCCTAAACACATCAGGGAATAAAACAAAAATGCAGTTCTGGTAAAAACTCAGGGAGAGAGACACTCCCACATGCCCATACTGGGGCGGGTAATTCTGCAACACTTAAGGCCCAGGAATTGCCTACTTCCCCCAGAAACACAGAGCCGCAGCACACTTGTGCTTCTTTTATATGTTTATGCAGTAATTTCCCTGCTTCTCCTCACTCCAGGACCGAGGGTCTCCATCGAGGTTTCAACCGGTATAACCAGCAAGAAAAGTGACCTCCAAGGAAGGGGTCAGGATGGTCTGTGGGAAGAGCTCGCTGGGTCTGCAGCAGGCAGAATGGCCCCCCATGGCAGCTGCCCATGAGTGCGGTGCAGCTGCGACGTGCAGAAGGAACTCACGTGGTCCTCTCACCGGTCAGGCCGCACGCAGAGCTCTCCCCGCTGTCTCGGGGGCGGGAGGCGCTGCTCCTCACTGTAGTGTGCAGCCTGTCGGCTTCCTGGCGGAGATCATCAGTAACTCCATGCGGCCGCGTTGGTTGCCTGGCAACGCCGGTGACTCCCTTTACTTCCTGGACGGCACGGCCTCGTGCTCCAGGTAATTGTGCAAGGCCGCACTCCGCTTCATCCGGTTGCTAGGCAGCGCCTGGCAGTCCGGTAGCCCTCGCTTCACAGAGGGGCGGCCGCTCTCTGCTTTTTCCTGCTCTCTCGGGGTCAATCATGCGCTTCATTTTCACCATAAAATGAAGCGCTCACCATGTGCTGCTTGACCCAGAAATAGGTCACTTGTTACTGCAGGAGGAGCAGAGACAGGCTGTATATAGATAAGGCACAAAAGATGACCATAGAAAATGCGGCAAAGCAATGGTCGTGAAAATTATGCTTTTTGACTGTGATGGTGAAAAAATGGCCATCTACTGCAGCACAGCTCATTTCTAGAGTCTCTCAAGCAGGATAGTTTGAGTTAGAGTGTTGTCAGGAGCGAAAAGATTTGGAGTATAAAAGGCAGTTTTGTTGACGTAGTCTGGAAAGAAAAGCAGCTCTTCCCTCATATTAGAAAATGTGAAATATATGAGCCGAGAGAGACAGAATTCTGAATGTTGGTCAAGGGAGAGGTGCCTCAGTTCCACATGCTCTTGAGGGTTTCTTGTCACCTCCCTCTGTCCAGTCTTTCATTTCATAGCTAAATCCTTCAGAGGCCAGTAACTGGAGAGTATTTGGGGGTCAGATTTTATTCAGGAGCAGGGAGACTATTGCGTGTTACGGGGAGCCAGAGACTGAGAAAAAAAGCAAGCGTCAAGCAGGTTAGATGTGCCTACAACAATGGGGAGGAAGACTAGTTTGAAGCAAGTGGTGGCGCACAGGCACATTGGCGAGTTAGGTAGCCAGTTTTCGAACCTCAGCTGCTTCCATCTGTGTGATGGCGATGAAAGAATATTGTAAAAGACTAAAAAAAATGTAAAAAAAATAAATAAAGGGAGGTTTTTGCCTTTGTAAATTATCGTTTTAATCAATGATTCCTCGCAATTTCTACACAGAAGTTGGAGCAAGAGAAAATGTTCATTCAAAGACAATTACAGCAACTATAAAATATACCCAACAAGATTCCCATTTCAAATTGAGGCCAATGGCTGGCTGATGTGAACTCCCAATTCTGATTCAACAAGCTCAGAGTACCTCTGCTAATTTGGTTATTAGCACAGAAGGAATCTGTGGTATTCTGTGTCGCTTATAATAATGGTGAAATATTAAATCATCTTTGTTCTGATGAAGAAAGTAAGGAAACACCCGTTCTTGTTTTGTGAGGGATGGAGTCCTTTGGTATGGAATAAACTACTAACATCTGTGACGTACTGCTTCGGATTTTGTGAGGCGATACTACAGAATCGTTTGCAGTGGAAAAAGGAGACCTATTTTCGAGAACTAACTAGGCCTCATCAGTAATGGCTCAGATATAAGTCACGACTCATGTAAAAGTAAACATGTAGCACACCAAAAAAAAAATCTCAAACCAAAAAGGTAAAAGAAGCTTGTGCTACCTACCAAGTGAAGGTGTCTGGCGCAGAAAATAAAACAAAACAAGAAAGATCTAAATATTGGGTTTGATTTTAAAGTCAAACTAAAGAAAAACGTACTCTGGCAACGAAGCTTAAAATACATTTTGTTCTCGGGTAATTTTCTATAAAACTGATGAACTGAAAGCAGGGGATTATTAAAGTCACAGTTCATTCACAGAATGCCATGGTATTGTCAATTACAAGTTCACTACATTTCACAGCAGAAAGAAAGATTAAGTACTGCTTTTAGGAAAGCAGGAGACGTGATTTTAACGTCCCTCAGACAGAAAGGAATAAATGGCTGGCATAGTTCGTTAAACTGAAGTCATTACTGGTACTGATCAATCAATTTCACCTCACGTGCTATAACTATGCAGATGACACGTAAATACTCCTTCAGCTGGAATGCCCCAAAGACATTGGAAAATCCCCAATTTTCAGTTGTCTCAGCCATGGATCAGTGGATGACTTGGAGCCATCTCAAATTGAATGCTTCCAAAACGGAAATATTCACGTGTGGCGATTGGAAACATTATGACCCGCTTGCCGCCTGGCCTGATGAACTGGGATCACCGCCTAAAGTATCGAAGGAAGTAAGAAACCTCGGAATGACCATGGACTCCAAGCTATCGATGAATGCCCAAGTGGACAAACTAGCAAAATCAAGCTTTGTGACTATAAAAAACGCTACGACGAATTTTCCCTCATTTGGGATTTCCACACAAGGTCGAAGCTACCATCTCCCTTGTTCTTTTCAAACTCGATTACGCCAATAGCCTCTACCACGGATCACCTTTAACAACCATGAAAAGACTACAACGGATTCAGAACTCGGCTGCCAGACTACTCTTGCATATCAAACCGCGAGACCACATCTCACCTGCCTTGAAAGCCCTGCATTAGTTACTGGTTGCCAAAAGATCCACGTTCAAGCTGCTTTGTATCACCCACAAAGCAATACATGGAATGGGACCGCTCTTCATCAGGAATAAAATCACCGAACACATTCAACAAAGGAACCTCCGCTCTAAAGGGGCACCTCGCCTCAAAATCCCAAGATACAAGAAAAAAAGCATGGGTGGCACATCCTTCTCTGTTCAAGCAGCCAAACTATGGAACTCTTTACCCCCCCCAACATAAGATCCAGCAACAGCCACCTTATCTTCAGAAAACTACTCAATTGGCTCTTCCCCACATAAGCACCATACGCAAACAGAAATTTACTGCATATCTCTCTGTATATAAGCATTTATTTTCACTATAGATATGTACCTATCTTTGTGTATTGCATTGTATAAACATGTAGAATAATTATGTTAAAAATAAAAAAATAAAGTACAACAACACTTGAAACCCGGAGTTTATATGGTGCATCTTTGGTCTACATGTACTTGCTGCCATTGTGCATCTATGTACCTTCCATGTACTTGGATCTGTGTGTTTGTTACTTTTCTCCTGAAAAAGCATATCCAATGCACCATCCTGTACCTCTATCAATATCTTTAATCTACATATACTTCCCTCCTTTATGCATCTATATGCTTTCAATGTACTTATGGATCTACATATTTATCACTTTCTTCAAATTTAGCATTTCTAATGTACTACCCTATTTCTCAGCCTATACTTCTCTCAATAAATCTTCTAGCCCAACTTTCTGACTCATCTCAAACTTCTTTCTACTACTCTTTCCAATGCACTACTCTATTCCTCAGCCTATACATCAATATATCCTCTACATCCACTCTCTCATTTATCCCAAACCACATACCACTACTATGATCCCCAAAATAACCCTTGCTAGTCTTTCCCCTACTCTACCCCTCCTTGCATCATCTGATACCTCTTTTACTATGCTGATCCCCCAAAAACAAACCTTTCTAAACTCTTCCCTTCCAAACCCCTTTTACTCATCCAAAAGCCTCCTCCTACTGCTATGACCTCAAAAAAAAAAAAAATAATAATAATCCAAATCCTTCACTCTTCTATCCATCCACTATCCTTTTAAATCAAAAATAACAGACTAACATGTTCACTTCCCAAATTCCATATTCCACTATACTAATCCACCACTAATCCTTTATGGGTTCCGGAGTAGCGTTCTACTCGCCAATAAAGCGTTTCAACACCCCATCAGGGTTACAAGCGCTATATAAATGCAAACCTCTTTCCCTTTCTACCCCTCCCCAACCCTTCTTAATCCAAATAACTGACTAACATATCCACCACTCAAATTACTTTCATATTTCACCATACTAATTCAACACTAATCCTTATGGGTTCCAGAGTAGCGTGCTTCGACAAAAAAGCGCTTCAAAACCCCATCAGGGGTAGCAAGCGCTATATAAATACAAACCTCTTTCCCTCTTCTATCCCGCCGCCTACCCTTCTCTATCCAAATAACTGAACATATCCACCACTCAAATTACTTCATATTTCACTATACTAATTTTCAACACTAATTCTTTATGGGTTCCGGAGTAGCGTGCTACTCGCCCGAAAAGCGCTTCAACACCCAACAGGGGTAACGGGTGCTATATGAATGCAAAACTTTCTTTCCCATTCTATCCCTCCGCTATCCTTCTCACTCCAAATAACTGACTAATATCCACCACTCAAATTACTTTCATATTTACTACTTGCCAATAAAGCGTTTCAACACCCCATCAGGGTTACAAGCGCTATATAAATGCAAACCTTTTTCCCTTTCTACCCCTCCCCAACCCTTCTCAATCCAAATAACTAACTATCCACCACTCAAATTACTTTCATGTTTCACCACACTAATTCACCACTAATCCTTTATGGGTTTCTGGAGTAGCGTGCTACTCGCCAAAAAAAAACGCTTCAACACCCCATCAGGGGTAACAAGCGCTATATAAATACTAACCTTTTTTCTTCCTCTATCCTTCTGCTATCCTTCAGAATCCAAATAACTAACTAACCTATCCACCACTTAAAATTACTTTCATATTTGACTATACTAATTCAACACTAATCCTCTATGGGTCCCGGAGTAGCGTGCTACTCGCCGAAAAAGCGCTTCGACGCCTCGTCAGGGGTAGTAAGCGCTATATAAATGCAATTACAATACAATTTTTCAAATCCAATAGAAGCGATCCACAAAGTGTTCACAATCAAACAAAAGTGCACCAAAGATTTCTATGCCTGTAAGTACTGCAACTCAGATAAGAGAAACCGTTCTCATTTACCTGAATTGAATCGACAAATCTGCCAAACAAGCACGTCCAAAGAACAATGTTATTGTAAACGTCTTGGTATTGTTACTTTAATTCAAGAACATTTTATTATCACATCTGAAAAGTGTTAAGATTCAATACTAGTACCTCGGACAGCTTTACTGGCAATCTAAACTGAGTAAAGAGGTGTTTAGTGATGAACTATCAAGGCAAGCTCTATCTACTAAGCAAGTCGGATAACATTTAAGGAGTTTAAAACCTGAGTATACAAAAACTTAGACTAATTTTGGCATCAGACGGATCTATAAGGCAACGAGTGGTAAGGCCCTCACAGTGAGCTATTTTTACCCCTTGCTCGACCGATCGGATTTTCAGTAATGCATCATGTCCGAAAGGCAATACTTGGACTGCAAAAGGAGACACTGCACGCTACCAATAATTCAGCATGGTGAGAGTTTGCAAAAATGACAATTGATAGGAATTTATTTTGTAAAGAGGTCAACGAATTCGCTAAATCACAAACCTGAAGTCACTGCAAAAAGAAAACATCAATATCGTATTCTCCTATCGTACTTTACCACGTTTCTAAAGAAAAATGTATACAGTGCAAAGGTTTCCGTTTCACTGATCATATTATATAGGCCAGACAAAGTTTCACGTACACTGATGTAATCTCATGTTACGCCTCTTACGCACAATTCTGCTATTACACTAAGCTGAATAATTATGCGCAATTCCTAGCAAAAAAAAAAAAAAAAATCAAGCACAAGCCCATTGTAAGAAAATTAAAAACCAAAACGTGAGCAACAGCTACTGGCTGACCATGTGATTATTTGCACTTCATTTCCGCGTAAAATGCATCATTGCGTCCAAAACGGACACAAGAACACATTTCCTGCTAAAATATAGTGCCAAATGCCAGTTTGCAATTTGCTTAAATACACTAAAACAAATTATGGTAATTTCATATAACCTACTTGCAAGTGCTCGGTCATTAGGCTTGCTTAAATGTTTAGGTCCTGATGTTCATCTTAAAGGCAACTAAATGAAACCACAAAGTATGAAGGACCCATTTAAAAAAAAAAGTTAACACTTACATGACCTAAACGCAACACATTTTTTTGCAATTTTATATAACCTGAACCTTGCCTGAAGGAATTAGAGCTCTTTATATGAGCACCAGAATATGTTAGCCTAGCTTCGAAAGTCCGAATTTTGCCCCCACAGGACTAATACTGAGTTTAGAGCTCACTCAGGGGATTCACACAGAATCCAAGAAGAAATAATCGAGATTATAGAGCAGCTGTAGATTGGTTGGTAAAAATTCTGCATGCATAAATTTCATTCCATTGTGCTGGTTTCTTCCATGCTAGAAACAACACGACTCCTGCATGTATCAGGAGGATATTTGCTTGTTTTTCCCACCGACCCCTGCCCCCCTCACATCTACCACAGAGCCGCGGCCGCCATCGCACCCGAAATACAACGCACCATCAACACCACCTTCAAAACAGGCACCTTCCCAGACGACTGGAAGTGCGCAGAAGTCAGACCCCTGCTCAAGAAGCCCAAAGCTGACCCCACCGACCTCAAGAACTATCGGCCCATCTCGCTCCTCCCCTTCGCAGCCAAAGTTGCAGAGAAAACAGTCAACAGGAAACTGACACGATTCATTGAAGAGAACGCCGTCCTCGACCCGTCCCAATCCGGATTCCGAAGCAACCACAGCACAGAGACCGCCCTACTCGCCGCCACAGACAATATCCGCACCCTCCTGGACCAAGGCCACTCCGCAGCCCTCATCCTACTCGACCCATCAGCGGCCTTCGACACAGTCTCCATCCGCACACTAGTCGCCAGACTACACGACGCAGGCATACAAGGAACAGCCCTGGACTGGATCCGATCATTCCTCACCGGAAGAAGCCAAAGGATCAGACTCCCACCCTTCCTCTCCGACCCCACGAAAATCACCTGCGGAGTCCCACAGGGTTCATCACTGAGCCCCACCCTCTTCAACATCTACATGGCCCCCTCGCAGCCATCGTCCGACAACACGGCCTCAACATCGTATCCTACGCCGACGACACCCAGCTCATCCTCTCCCTCACCAAAGACCCCACCACTGCCAAACTCAACTTCCAGAAAGGAATGCAATTAGTTGCAGTCTGGATGACCAACAGCTGCCTGAAGCTCAACGCCGAGAAGACAGAAGTCCTCGTACTCAGTACCACCCCTTCTGCATGGGACAGCACCTGGTGGCCGACCGCCCTCGGAAGCCCACCTACCCCCTCAGACCACGCCAAGAACCTCGGCATCGTACTCGACTCATCACTCACCATGAACCGACTGGTCAACGCCGTCACCTCCAGCTGCTTCAACACCCTCCGCAATCCTTCGCAAGACCTTCAAGTGGATCCCTCCCCCCCAGTCAAGGAAGACAGTCACCCACACACTCATCACCAGCAGACTGGACTATGGAAACACACTACGCCTGCATCAACAAGTCCCTACTCCGCAAACTCCAGACAATACAGAACAACTCCGCCAGACTCTTCCTCGGCATCCCCCGACACGAACACATCAGCCAACACCTACGAAGTCTCCACTGGCAAGAGTCACTTTCAAAATCCTCACTCACGCCTACACAACAACAGACCCAAATACCTCAACGACAATCAACTTCCACGTACCCAAAAGAAACCTCCGATCTTCCAACCTCGCACTGGCCGAAACCCCGCGCATCCACAGAGCCAGAGCAGGTGGAAGATCCTTCTCTCACATTGCAGCCAAGACCTGGAACGAGCTACCGGCAGACATCAGACGCGCCCCTCCCTGAACACCTTCAGGAAGACTCAAGACCTGGCTCTTCAGCTGAACAGATCTGCGGACCCCCCCCCTCCCCTCCCCCTCAGCGCCTTGAGACCCTCATGGTGAGTAGCGCGCTTACAATTCCCTGATTGATTGATTGATTGAGACACCATGTCAAAATTATGCAACTACCTACAAAGTTAGGAGTTTGTCGGTCTTAGTCTACTTTTGTAAACACAAACAAACCCAAACCAGACTATACATTTGCGACTGCTGAAAATCCTACTTGTAGAATTTCGGCAAAGTACATTGCTACCAAACCGGATTATGAAAACCAGGATTAGGAATCTGTGGTCATAAATGTTTTTAGTATTTGATACAGCCAAGATGAACTAGGTTCAGAATTGGGTACACTGCACCTTTGCATGTGCTACTGAAGCAGATCCCTGATGTTTGTGCTGGTCTGATCCATGCCTGGCCATAAAATGAATTCTAAATAGTAGTTAAGACGTTTATTGCAAAGCACCTGATCATCACTCATCAATAAAATGTATGGAATTTAACTCAACATCTGGCTACCACTGTTCTCACCATTCTAACTTTTTATAACCTTAGTGGTGAGTAATTGCAGCATATGCAAGCCCCTCCCTCCCACCCACTTCATTCACCCACTCTCAGCTCCACTCGTCTTCTTGTAAACAATTTCAAATGATAACTATTTTGTACACTGCTCAGTCAATTCCGTGGCTGAATTTGCAAATTAACACTTCTAATATGAACAGTATGTGTGCCAGGTTTGATACATGCCCTGAACCAACTTTTTCTTAGATTATTGGACAGATTGTTGGTTACAGCCTTGTATATTACTGAATACCATACTGATCAGGTTTCTGGGTATAAAAATAAAAAAAAGGAGTCAGAGTACTTCATAAAAATAAGCAATAATTAAAAACAAAAGTAAGAAACACGCCAAATGGGAAGGCAAAAACTAAAAAGCGGTCTTGGACTGGGATAATGAAGCACACTGTGCATGCAAGGCCAGGTGGGATAAAGTTATACACTTTGAAAGAAGCAGTTGGATTAATCAAAGTATGAGTAAATGATCACCATGTGCCTAATGGTGCCACTTTACTCAAAGCTGGTGGCTAGAGGTAGAATTAGCAAGTCAATATCATCTTTAAATGGGATGACTGATAGAGCAGCTGGCCTGTGCATTATGCAAACTTATTATTATACTGGCCTCCCTTCACCCCTTGGCATGCCCTACGAATCTACTCCCATACAGCGCCCACCGCCTGGTTGGGTGGACACAGGGTGACTTTTCATCCAGGACTGTGTTGGGTGTGCAACACTGGGTGCATATCCCTCTCTCAGCTACATTATGAGGAAGGCAGGCACCTGAGGCAGCAGCAGGGGAATACTATCACTGAATATACCACTCCTCGCCATGCCACCCACAGACTCATTTTTCAGAAACTCCCAAGCACTGCGGAACGCTCTCCGGAGCATAAGGAGGAGCCTTCGCGTGCCACCCTTCTGGAGGCAATACAGGGCTCAAGAGCAGCTCTTGAGGGCCAAACTGCATGTGTGTGTATTGAAGTGAATTTGCCGAGGGCGGATCTCCGCAAGTTGGCCGACAAGGTTGAGCATGCAGAAAAGAATCTCACTACCTTGCAGACCGAGATACATCAGCTTAAACAGGTCTCCGAACTGCAAGCCAACCCCCCCTTCCCCCTCCCCTCCCCCCCTCGCCCCTCCCCCCGCCTCCCCCTATCCCTCCCCTCAAGGTAGATATTGCTTGCCTGCAGGAGACTCATCTCTCGGATGGGGAAGCCACTAAGTTAGCCAAAAAATGGAGGGAATCAGACTTACGCCAATTATTCGATGTTTTCACAAGGTGTTCTTATTTGGTTTACACCAGGGATTCCTTTCGCCCTTTCCCACATGGAGGCAGACGTGGAGGGTCATTACCTGCTGATTCAGGGGAGCCTTGATGAGGTGGACATTGCCATTGTTAAAACGAATGGGCCCAACATTGACAAGGAGACCTTTTATCCGAAAGTGTGAGACGTTATCTCACCAGCCTTAGTCTCTCGGATTCTGTGGGTAGGGGACTCACTGCATATTGGATGGTACTCTCGATAAGCACCCCCCTTCCACGTCATAACACAAAACCTAAGATGACTTTCGCGCTTCAGGTCACCAACCATTTGGGGCTCTGCAATATTTGGAGGGTTTTCCTTAGTCTGCTTCTCCATAGGGAGGGAGACCGCTCCAGTCGCTTGTTGGCCTGGATTCTTTGGAGGGAGGCTTCTCACCCCTCCATTCTTCACCTTAGGTCTCCACTAGGCAGGGATGTTTTAAATTTCATTGGGAGCAAAAGTACCATAATCCATTCTCACCCAAACCGGAGTGCATTGCTGCTTTTCTGGCCTCTTAGCCAACTGGGGAGAGGGAGCCTGCTGTTCCTGAGTTGGGCACAGATCTCACTCTAGAAGAGATTCGTTCGGCCCTAGGGCAACTGCCTGGAGGGAAGGTACCTGGGAGTGACGGCTTTCCCGCCAAGTTTCATCAGGCTTCTGCCCCTATTCTTACCCACTGCTTGCTGAAGGTATACTTGGATGCCGGGGACTCTTGGAGGTGCTCCCCCAGTCTACGCGGGAAAGCTGTATCGCTATGATGCTGAAGCCCAGCTCGGATGCGTCAAACCCATCTGCCACTTACAATGATTAATACAGATACCAAAGTCCTTTTCAAAGCCCTCGCCCTTCGGTTGCGCCCAGTGATTATGCAATTAATCCAAGACGACCAATGCATTTTTTTTTTTCCCAGTTCGTAGTACCACTATGAACCTACGGCACCTAATGCATGTCCTACATGAGATGGAGAGTAGAGAGGAGGAATTGGCTGTGGTCTCCATTGACATTGCCAAAGCTTTCGCCACAGTTGATTGGCACTACCTTATGCAGGTGTTGGAGGCGATGAGGTTTGGTGCGCACTTTAAAGCCTGGGTGCGCCTCTTTATTCGGGTCCCACGGCTAGGGTACGAGTGGGTAAGATATGCTCGGATTCATGGGAAGTGGGCAGAGGTGCACACCAGGGATGTCCATTGTCAACCCTCCTTTTCGCTATGGTGTTGGAGCCCCTGGCCATTCAGATCCAACAGAACATGTTGGTGTGGGGGATTAAGGTGGGGGGCGTTAATCATCTGTGTCCCTGTAAGCTGACAACACACTTATCTCCCTCAGCTCCTCGGCGGTCCCTTACCATTCTGTTGATTCATCTGACTGCTTTTGGGGAGCTGTCGGGTCTTAAGATTAACCACAGGAAGTCAGTGTTGTTTCCTCTGGGGTCCCTGGGTGCTCATGATCCAGCCGCTTTGCCAGCCATGCCCTTTCGGTGGGAGAAAATAAATTCCAGTACTTAGGAGTGATGGTGGCCCATACACCACAGATGCGCTTCCAATACAATATTGGGAGGGTTACAGAGGGCCTTCATTCAGCTGTGCAGTTTTGAAACTCACTCCGTCTTTCACTCATTGGTCGGGTGGCCGTCTCAAAGATGGTGTTCTTCCCATGATGTCTCTACACTACGCAGCCTTTGTTCGATACTCTAACTCGCACAGTGTTTTGGAGGTTGCATTCCTTCCTTACCTCGCTGATATGGGCTGGGAGTTGGAGCAGAGTAGCAGAGGATTATTTGTTTCAGCCAAGGACGTTTGGCGGTCTCCAATCTAGAGCAATATTATCTGGCCTCCCAGATCCAACATGCTGCACACTGGCTTGTGGAGCAGGGAGAAATCTCTATTAAAGGATGCTTAGAGGGGGGTCATCCCTTATTCAACTCCTGAAGGTGGGAGGTTGGGATGTGGCACCGATGTCATCCCTCATTAAAGCACACTGCCTCCCTATGGGAACGAACTCTTCGGGTAGTCCTAGGGAGGGCTCCCTTTGCTAGGGAGTTTGTATTTTGAAATTGGCCAGCTTTTTCGAGTGCTGAAGGAGTCTGTGGATGTCTCTGCCTGGAGGGAGGGAGTTTGCGAGAAGTTGAGACTTTTTCCTCAATGAAGAATTTATCACATTTGAGGTGGCACAAGAAAGCTCCCGTATAGGGCTGGGTTCGTTCTTGCAACATGTCAGTGCTACGGCCACAATCAGGGGAATATGGCTTACATTCCCTGCGGCTCATGCCATGCCACTCACTTTATCAAAACCTGTTGGAGTCAGGTGGGGGTCGCCATCTCTCACTCTCCTGTATGAAGCCATGACAGCTGATCGGTTGCGAGTTCCATTTCATGCCTGAGCAGCCTAGGATAGTGACCTAGGGGTACAACTCGGTAATGCCCAATGGACAAGAATGTTTGCATTAGTGAAGTCTGTATCGAGCAAAGCCAGATTTAAGCTTATACACTTACATGTCTTACACCGCACATATGTCACACCAGTGCTTCTACATAAAATGGACCCTAGAAAGCCCGTTGGTTGTCCCAGATGCTGAGTAGTAGAAAAACAAAAAATGGCAGCAAGGGATAATTAACGCCGCACTACCTAACTGTACACTGAGCGTAGATACAAAGAGTCACTGTTGCCCACCTCCTAGGTCCACTGCCAAAGAACCCCACAATTGAAATACAAGAAAAGAGCACAGGCCTTTAGCCATTATTGCGGCGGATGGACTGATACCGCGTCTTCTGAATCCTGCACAATGTGCGAACTGAATTGAGATGACTTATTTATAGCTGTTTCACCTATCATAGTGAACATGCTACTTTTGGTATGGATCTGAAGACCCGGATGTGGACACATTTTTCTAATCTGTGATTCATGCATCATTAATTTGAGCCTTCACGGACGTTCTACGAATTGACGGACATTTTTATAATACTCTATAGTTTACTATTGCCCTGATGAAGCCCTATTCAGGGTGAAACGCGTTGGCTGCATCAGCTTTGTATCACGCATCTGTGGTTGAGGAACTATTAAAAGAACTATTAAAAGAAGCATTAACTTCACTGAAGACTCCGGAAAGAATTGTTTTTCTAGCATTTGTGCTTTTCACGTTTATGTTGCCTCTCTGTGCTCTTTTCTTGTATTCCAGATGCCGAGTACCATGACCTCTTTCTTGCACTTAGCATGGGCCTACCCAGTGGTGTGTACGTTTTGGCTCAGCTGAGGAGAGGTGTGCGGATACCTGCTGCTACATATCCTGCTGTTTGCCTGTTGGGTCCATCAGCAGAATGGTCAGAAAAGGTCCTTTATATTCTTGCACTATGTGCTGCTCCTGGCTAAACGACGAGTGGCAATCACATGGATGGGGCACTTTGGTTCTAGTACGGAGCAAAGGCTATCCGATGTGGCTGAGTGGGCGGTGGCTGAGGAAATATGTCTGAAGCAGTGCAGACGCAATGATAAGGCTGAGAAGGACCTGGGGTGTGGGCAGAACTCTTGGCCGGATTCATGGACCTTGAGGGCAATAGATTACACTCAACAGATGAGGAATCTGCCGGCATGGATGAGAACGGACTTTGTTTTTATCGGATGTGTTGATAAAGTTGAAAGCCTCCGGGGCTATCCTAGTGCTTTATACCATGTACATGTAAGTGCTCAATTTGGGAAGGATACTATGGTTTTAGATTTGCTTGTACTGTATGAACTAACCGTATCTGTGACATGGTTGACAATGGTTGTTTTTTATCTACGGTGAAAATAATAAAATAGGTCTTAAAAAAAACTCACCACTGAGAATTATTTAGGTAGTAAGCACACCCTGCAACGGTGCACTCAATCAGCGAATTATCCAGGGATGTGAATCCAGAGAGACATTAAATTTGTTTTAAGAGATAAACATGGGATTTGCCCAGGAAAAACTGTTGAATCTAACTTGGTGGATCAGAGAATCCCTTGTCACATTATGCCTGATGTGCAAGGACTTTTACAATAGCAGCCCTCAGCAAATCTCCTCACTAGTGACATCATTATGGCCCTGCCATGTCCCTTAGATCAAAGTCTGTTACTTTTGCAGGTGCTCACAATACCACAGTGAGCACCATGGCGGCAGATCATTCATAATATTGAACCCCTTCCTCTGGTACAATCCGCCTTTGAAATTGTGCACAACTTCCTCACTTATCGTGTTTTGAAGCCATCCCCTCCACACCTTCCCACTTCACTACCTGTCCTACCACCAGGCTGTCCTAAGGTGCAAGCGCGATTTAAAAAATAAATAAAATCTAGTGATAGGATGCACAATTTCCCTTGAACTCTTTGAACTCTAGTCCGACTACTTGGCTACCCAGTTCCACAATCTACATTAATTGTCAGTCGCTTGTTCAAACTGGGCCTAGTAAAGGATTTTGAATGTGGGGAAATTAATCACTATTTCCCGAGCTCTCATTAATGAATAATCAACATACACACTCAAATGATGGACAACAACTTCTTTGGGCATTATAAACATTGGTTTTAAAACTGCTTTTCCAAGTGCTGTAAATAACAGGTGTTACTATCACCCAAACTGTGGTACTCCACTTACCCACCACTTAGTGATAGACAAGCCGAGTCTGCCTTACCTGACGTTTAACTCATAACCCCCATATGGCAGCAGTGAGGAATCAAGAGCACTTTTTTTCGCTCAGGTTGAAGTGCTATTCAAGCTGCACTCCTCCTGGTCTGTCAACACAGCTCAAAGCTGACGGAGATGGGACATTTGGGGTTTGGGACATTTGGGGGAGCACTCTCCAGACCAATACATTTTCATTCCATTACTCAGACTTTAATGAGCTAAAACTACATCTCCGGACAAACACATCAGTGAATTGGAACAAGCTGAAAAGGCAAAGGCAGTCTTGAAAACCAAGGCTAATGCTCAATGAGCCGCAGCAGCCAAGAGGATCCATGCGAGTCCAATACCTGCGTTCTTGGGCTCACCATTCTGCAGTTTGCTGAATTGTTTCAGCATTAAATGCAAAGAACTGAAAATCTGAGCATGCATATTTTGTTGAAATGCTGTGAAGATTTGCAAATAAAACTTTTATTTGCTTGTTTCATTCGTCTTTTGCTATTGGAGCTAAAATGGACTCCTGGCTCAGCTCTTTCCATAAATTCTCTAGCTTGTCCACCTCTACTTTAATATATTATTTGATCAATGATTTCACAAACGTGCTGTGCAATGTAGTGAATCAAATATATAAAGTTAAAAAAAAATGTAAAGGACATGTTATTACCAACAAAAGCTCTACATAGCCTCTCCTTTATCCCCACATTTAAACCTGCATATTAGAAAAGGGGGTTGAAAGTTTCACATTGCACTTGTCTGAATAAAAACACAGGCTGTTCTACCGAAGTTCAATGCCTTCACTATCTTTATAGCGGATAACAATTCTACTCGCAGGCTACAATATAAGATATGACCATCGTTATAAATGTACTAGGGGATGGAAACCGGAATCTAACTGTAGCCACTATGTAGCATCAATACCCGTTCCTACATGTGCCAGTTACCGAACATTAAGTGCTCTTTCTCTTCTGACAAAACTCTTATCCCCTGTGCCATGTTGATTGTGACGGTACCAGCATATAGCTAATATAGTAAGGCACAGCAAGGCATCTCTAAGAAGAATTCTAAAAAAGCCTAAATATTGTGGATGTGGTTTATACAGTACACATTGTAGTCTCATTGCTAGCTGGAAAAGATAACTTAATCCATAATTATGCACCATTAGAGTAAAAACAAAACTATTTTGTACCAGCAGCACACAAAGCACAAGCATAGAAAGTAGCTTATTTCAAGCACTTTCCATGTCTACCTATGACACTGTACAACATGCACCAGCCAGCCCTGCCAAGTACCACACATCAGGCGTTAGACTAACGCATTCCAGTGTGAACTGAAATGCAAAGTCACGCATTTACGGTCCTCCAATTTGGCAGGTAAGCCAAAAAAGACACCAGCATGTAGTCCTCTATGCCTATGGCTGGGGCCTTTCCCTCGCCCCTGAGTTTTTTCTATGCTCAGCCATTCACTGTAGGCCAGCCGCCAACTGATGCACTTGTTTATTCGTGCACTATGGGCATGCAATGGCTGCGCGAGTTTCTGAAAGCAGTCTCTGGTAGCCGCACCCTGTGGCATAGGCGAGTGTGTAGGAGCATAGGGGCAGATTATCTTATGCGGGATCGGCGGGAGGGAGCGACAGCATCCCGGGCATGGAGCCCTGAAGACTTCATATGTTGCAGAGTAGGACAGCTGAAGCCCCACTTCTCCATCCACTGCGAGTGCTGGTCTCGTACTAACGTTGCCCTTGCATGCTGAGCTGGGCAGTGACGGAGGGACGCTCCTGGTGCCATCGTTCTTGGTGTGGACTATATGCACCTTGTGCATGTTTACGGGATGACCCGCTGTGGACGGAGCTCTCAATGCGCATGCAGTGACAAACGTGGGAGTGCTTTAGTAAAAACGTTTTTTGCTTCTTGGATTTGCAACGTGGGATTGCGTTGGTCAAATCATTTCCCCCCTTAAATTTGTCAGCACTGCCTGTTAAACGTACTTTTGTGTGCTTACCTGTCAAACGTGCCTGTCAAAAATGCACTTGAATGTATGCTGGAATACCACAGCCGTGACCGTGTGAAACATGCCTTAGTTGGGTTTTCAAAGCTGCCTTCTACGTCTAACAGGCCTGCTTATCTAAAGTATCCTTCTGTACCAGTTCACTTGCTGTTTATAGGACCGTTTACTAGGCCTATCTGCTTGTCAGGCCTGCTTATCTACTAACGTGGTCTTCTGTACCCGATGTCTTTCTTGTCTGAGGCAAACCCTGGGCCGCCCGTACCAGACATGCTGAAGGGGCCTGATCACTGTAAGCACTCTATCTTAGCTTACTGAGTCCGAGGACGGCGGCCGTAACACAGGCCGGGCACACAGAGGACGATAGACCCCCTCCACCTTGCTGAAACTTTCCCAGCACTATGGCGATTAAATAAACAAGAACGCACATATTTTCAATGGGATTCTAAGCTCCCTTGAATGTTAAAACAGGTAGCTCGCTCGGTTTCAATAAAACATTAATTATTTCTTCTCATTCTGTGCCATCTTTGCCCACTTGCAAAAGGAAACCTCTCACATATTACCCAATAAAAAAAATATTCTTTTCCGCAAAGCATAGATTGTAAAACCATGATTTCCCTAAATTTTAGATGGCGGCCATTATTTTATTCTTTATTAGTTTAGAATTCAGCCGTCTTTGAAACTTACCAAGAGTGTTTAAGATTAAGAGGTTGGCCCTCCATTGTTGATCTCTGTCATGCCTTTATATTTGGCAAGTGTAATGCACGTTAAGTTCCATTTAAAAAAAAAAAACGCAATAGAAATGGTTTAATAACGTCATTAGATTTGCAAGAAAGAAACAGTATATGATTGACTCCACTGTGACAAAGGTGTCACTCAAAGGGTCACCCGTAAGGCACTGAAGTGTCAAACACGATAACAGTGCAGGCACGGAAAATGTCACATATATGCTAACTGAAGCTTGGCAGTTATAACCACCAGGCTGATGGTAGCAGGGAGGGCTGGGCGCACACAGTCACGAAGAAATATGCAGATCACAATTTGAGGCTGAACTACTTTTGAACTGCAGCAGTTCCTCTTTACTAGTACTGGAGATGTGTTATCAGGCCAGGGTCTTTGTCTCGAAGGAAACCCAATCAAGCATCTTCTTTTACAGAGGTGGGCTTTGACTCCACCCACAAGTGCATACATTACTGTCATGTCGAGGAGAAATAAATCATTCCCTCTCCACGCACTGGATTTGGATTTTCAGCTGCGCTGTTTTTTTTCAGCTCCAGAGCAACTTTTACTGCTGCTGCGCCTGCTACTCTGTGTGCCTCACTTTTGCTCTCCAGCCCGGAGGACAGAAATTAAGCCTGCTACAGCTGTGCACCTTTCCTGAGCTTTGCAGCTAATGTTTTCTCGGAGATTGGTGTGAAGCAAAGTTCGATTTTAAAAGTTCAAAGCAGGTAAGAAAATGTTGCGGAGGGATAGCTGAGTGGGGGGTATGTGGGTCGGGCTGACACCATCCCCACAGAAATATACTGACCATTTGTTTACGTTTGAGATTCAGAAAAGGCTCGGGCATGATCCAGAAATAGAAAATAATGTAAAAATCTTTGCTTTCATTTTAAACATCCCCTTTCTGATTTTTGTTTAATTATTAATTGCGTCATATGTGCAACTGTGAACACATTCCAAATTGCATTCTTATATTTACAGTTTTAAGTATGAAAGGGGAAACAATACCAGCCTTAGGAGATTTTGCTAATTAGGTCGAGCCTGGGCAGCGAATACGCTGCTTTGCGAGGCATGCTGTATTAGAGTATAGACTTGAAGCCCCGCCCACTCTCCGCCCATATTTGCCATTGGCTTGTGTCATTGTCCTTCGTAAATGCTGGCTTCTGATTAGTTAATAGGCTTGTTAGTCCCTCCTTAGTACCATCTTGTCTTCATTTGTAACCTCCCATGAGGACTGGCCCTTTTACTTCTGTTACACAGTAGGTCTTATTTAGTCTGTAAGAGCTATTTTCTTTAATGAGTTTCTCTTACTGCAGGCACGACATGCTTTCCTGAAACATTCAGTGCGCCATGCATGCTTTCACTTTCCAAGTAGCCCGGGAGAATGGCGGCTGCTTCTTTGAAATTAACTAGGTCTCGCATTTACAAGAGTTTGAGCTCTTGGCATTGTAAATGACAATGCCTTTTAATTATATGTTAATTATCAAAACAGATAAATTAAAGGTATTGTCATTTACAATGCCAATAGCTTAAACTCTCTCAAATGCAAGACCTATTGCATTGCAAATGCTTGTTTTTGTAGCAGCCAGGACATTAAAATTCCAGTCAGTGGTGTATAAAACCGACTATGGGGCAACTCTATGTGTGGGATGTAACACCCTCCCAAATGTTTGAATATTGAGCTGCAGGATATAGACTGAGGCAGCGATCTATTTTAGAGAGATTGGATACTTTGGGTGGAGGCTAGGGATGATGGGGCGAGGATAGGACTAGTACTCTGGTAAGCAGAAGAAAAGGACATCAGGGTTCAGCTGCACCAGGACCGAGCAGCTGGAGGGGGCCACTGAACCCAGATTGAGGTATTTTACAGTTCAGACAGGTGGCCCATTTTCTTTCTTGTACAAGGGTCCATGACACACTGGCTACACCACTGACAGATACCATGGAGAAAGACTCTTGGAAGTGAAGCCTTTTATTTTATTTTTTCCAAGTTTAATAATATAGCTGAACATTGCAACTTCTTTTTTAGGTCTCGCCTAGCGTTGCAGCGCGCATGCGCTGCTCGCTCTGCGAGACATATTGTGTATGAGTAGATCTCAGAAGGGGACTTGATGCCCCGCCCATCATTTTCATTGGGTCGCATCAGCGTTTATGCTAAACGCTGGCTTCCCATTGAAAAGGATGCTTTTTCGTTACCGCCCTTTCTCCTTTTAGTCCAGCCCATCCGGACTGGGTAGTCTGCTTCACGGCTGTCGTGAAGCAATTTCTTATCTTTAGGAGGCGTGTACTGCCGGATCATGTTTCCGACAGCTTGTTTACTGCTATTACGGTGCCTAGGTTCGGCAGCATGCTTCCTGCACGGCGTGTGGACGGAATGAGCTGTGCATGGAATGGAAAGCCGGGTGATGCACTCCCCTCTCGCTAGGATGAAACTTCTAGGGGCGTGCACACACTCTCGGCATAAGACATACGTGGCTGCGCATCCTGTCCTGCGCCAGATGTGCATGGAATGACGTGCTTAGAATGGCAAGTCCAGTGATGCACATTCTTTAGGAGCGGGGACGGGGTGGGGGGGCATGCAGTCGCTCCCGCTGGAAATGTGCTTGAGTTGAGATGCACGTGGCCGTGCATGCTGTTCTACATGATCACTTGATCACTACGTGCAGTGAGTGTATAAGAATCCAGTGACGTGCATGGGGGCAGCATGGACCCGGAGTCTATGCTTGTCGGGCGTAGACGGCTTGGGCGATACAGGTAACTGGGGGACCCTCCAAACCTGTCCCTGCAGGAGCTGCGTTGGTAATGTAGGGACCTGCAGCTTCTCCCTGCAGGAGGCTGCACCCGGCATGGGTCATCGTGGGCCTGCACCATCCTCATGAGGGGTGGGTGCCTTGCACACGGAATGTGCCAACCTGCACCCACTCCCTAGGAGGCGAATGAGTATATGAAGCTGCTATGAGAGTGTTTGGCGCGAGGTGCGGTCTCACGCCCACGGGGCATGCATACTGTTAGTTAAGCGCACAGAGTAACTGCACGCGGCGCTCTGCTGTGAGGAAGATGTGCTGATGTGTCCAAAGGCCGTTCCCAGGCTCTATGCTTGCACCGGGGGGGCCCTCAGGTAGTAGATACCTTATTGGGCTGTATAGGTCTCGCCCGCCCCACTCCTTAGTCTGCAGCCCCGGTGTGCCTGAATGAATGATTGATTGTGTGTAATGGAGTTCGTGCGGTCTGTGGAGGCACAGCCGCTCTCCTCCTCCCCCGGGAACACACGATACCCAGTATTCCAAACTCTTGTTACACAGGAGGTGTTTCCAGTGCTGCAGGCCCCTCGACTGCGCGTCCCGGCAGTCGCCATCAATAGTACATTTCGAGAGTTGTGCACAGTGTTTAGTATTAGGTTATTCTGTCCTTAAGGCGCTTTCCTATGTGACAGGTTAAGTAAATTACATTACCCATTTGCACAAGATCACAGCGTTACGAACATCAAATTTAATCATCAAGTTTGAAACTCCGGTCTGTTGGTTACACAGTGATGGCTATTAAAAACATCGCTTAGGAAAGGGTAACATTAAGGTGTGACATTGTAGCGCCAACATGGTTACGGGTGAAGTGTTCAGGGTGCTTGGGATGTCCTGTGTTTGAACTGTGTAGGTACAGCGCTTCCTAAGGCGTCTTGTGAGCTCCCTCCTCAAGGGGTTTCTTCGATGGACGGGGTCGGATTCTTAAGTCGAGCCTCATTAACGAGGCGCTCTTAGCACGAATATTCGGGGGCTCCTATGAGGGGATACGGAAGTGTGATTACGAGAGGGGCTCCTGCGGGTAGAAGGATGGAGGGGGTTGGGGAGGTGTCATACGAGTGGCTAAGGAAACGGGGACTCCCCTAAGGGCCTCGCGGGGAAAGGAGTGGAGGCCAACATGAGGGGGTGGGGGCTGCTTTGCACATTCCTGGTCAGATGGCTGGATGCGGTTTATTTTCCCAGACAGATTTCAGGGAAAGGAAGGAAGTGTCCCAGAGGGAAGGTGGTCATGCAGTTTGTGATCATTTGGTGGAGTTTTTCCTCTGGAGTTTTGGGGGGCAGGAGGGATGGTGGGCAACTGGGCATGGCAGTAAGTACCCTCAAAGTGACAGACACCCTCTCGGAGAGTTCAAAGCGGTGCTCTATTTTCGTGTGAGCTGGCAGGTGTGGGGTGCTATCGCGTCAGACCAGAAGTGCTGGGTTATTTAAAGTGAGGGCCTTGTTTACAGGGCTCGAGGGCAGGTCTGCTCGAGGGGCTTTATGTGGTCACGCGCCCCCCCCTCCGAACAGGCCTGGAGACTCTCTGGCTAACACAACCTCCGAGGCCCTGAAATCAGCCATTATTGTAACTTAAGCAAAGACCCCAAAATAGACAAGTGTCTGAAGCGGAGACCCCCTTTGTGCTTCAAACGACCGAATGCAAATTCTGCCCCCACTGGGGGCGTGTACCTGATTTTTAAAGATCATGTTAATTGCCCTCCCCGCCCCCAACCCATGCACTAGGCCTATGAATTTCTGAGATTTAAGATTTAGAAGTTTAATTGTTACGCATTACTAGCCTGTTTCGTTACTGTTGCAAATGTTTTTTGTATTGCCATTAAACCAGCGCTGCACACGCTAACGAGGCGCTGTAAGCGCATTTGCTGTTGGCTCGCATGCTACCCCGTGGGTGTGCTTGGATCGAAGTGTGTGGATGTGTGTGCGAGGGCCTGAGCTGTGCTTTTTATGTGACTTTGCGCTGCAGGTATGGTGTGCAGTGAAGCAAAAGGAATGATTGATAAGGCGCTAGTGCATGGATGGAGAAGTGCGTGAATGCATAATTTATGTAAAGTACACATACTACCGGCGAGGTATTTAAGAGCGCCTATGTCTAGGACGAGACATCTGCCCAAGATCACACATTCTTATTATGATCCATGATTATTATTGCGCACCATTCACCATGTAAGGGCCTCTTGGCGCTGTTACAGACGTTTCCCTCACGTGTGTAGGTATGTAGGAGTGTGTGTGTGCTTGTATATGTGCATGCGTGTGTAGATGTATTTCCCCTTGGTAATGCTGTATATGTATGTGAATGCTTCGTTAAGTGCAGGTCTGTGTGCACGTGTGTGTCTGTGTTTGTATGCATGTTCTTGTGCCTGCATGTGAGTGTGTGTGTGTGTGAATGTTTGCTTGTGTGTTTGCATGTATCTGTGTATGAGGCTTCAGCTGGCTGTGTTCCTGAATGTGGGCATGTCTGTGTATGCGTGTCTCTGTGCCTACAAGTTTGTATGAGTCTCTCTGTGCACAATACAAACAAAATGGGGCCGTTACACACCTGAACGTGTTGTTATACTCTGTTGTACTCCTTTGTTTTACCTTTGTCTACTTTGTATTTATTGCTACTTGTTCTATGTACGTGCTTTGAAGCTGATGTCTTGGCATATCAGCACTATATACGTGGATACAAGTAGTCTAGTATTAAAATCAACGAAAACATATTCAATAAGTGAAACCTAACAACATATGTTGTAAAATGTCAAGTTTTTATAAGCTGTGTTTTATGCCAGGAAGTAATTTTAATTACTTAAAACTGTGGCAATCAGGATTGGTTAGTGTTTTATTACGAAAAGGACATTTCTCTTTTTATTTCTTTTTATTATAACTATGTTAATACTACATAAAAACATACACAACGGAGTTCTTTATTTTATTAAGGTGGGGAAAGCATATCTATTGCATAAGTAAAAAAAAATTGGCATTTACAATACCAATAGCTCCAAAACAGACAACTGCGAGACCTATTGCATTTCCAATGCTTGTTCACTATTGGAGGTCTTGTGAAGGGAAAACACAGTGCACCTTTCTCAGGACCGCAGTGTGGTCAGCAGACTGATGTGGTGGGATCGCCTGGAGCCTGATGGAACCAGATCATTCCAAGTGGCGTAACAAAATGATGCCACCCCCCCCAGCAGAATGTGATTAGGGATCCCTGAGCCCCCCCATATCTCACAGGTATTCATTGGCCTTGGGATGAATGGGTGCCCTCTGAAAAGTTTTGGGGGCCCACTGAAAAGGCCTGGTTACAACCCTGAGCATTCCTTTCTAGGCTGTAACCAGTGCAGAAAAATGGAGAATTAAGGTGCTCTGAGACACCGCTCTCAAATTTAAATTACAAAGGAAAATTGGAGTTTATCAATTAAAGGTTTAACACACCGTCACAACTAGAACAGACACGTTTCAATCAGCTTGTTTGGACTCCAATTGGTGGACATGCACAGGTCAGTTAATGTGGTATCAGTGGTCACCATTTGTACATAATTGTATATTGGGATATTTGCTCAAATCTGGAAGAAGGAGTGTAGCTCCTGCTTATGTTGATTGGATTTGATGTCCCGTAGTAAGTGGCAACCAACACTTGTGAAAGGGGCAAACACCCTAAAGCTGATGTAGGCCGACTTGTGAGCCAGTTGAGGGCCTGGTGCTTGAACTGATAACTTGTTATTGGCTCTACTCCACAGCCAGCATCATTGTAAAGATTGGTGTAGTTGTACTAATAAACTAAAGGAGAGATTAACCCAGATCAATTCTGAATCTCATGGGAGGTTTGGAGGCAGACTGTGGTTACTCCTAGTTCACTCACTTCTTTTGGACATTTAACATTTAATCTGGAGTATTTTCTTCTGCACAGCTTCACTTTTTAGTCTCTGCTTTGCAACCAGTTCTTGTAGATTTCTGGTATGTTACCCTTACTTACTCCTTTCACTCAGTTGTCCGAGATTACAGAAACATGGTTTTAACACTTCCACATAATATGGTGTATCCAATTCTTGAACAAAGGTCAGTAGGATTGCAGCCTGGAGAGTTGGTTATTTAAATCCCAATTCCAGCAGTTCTGTCTAGGCCCCATTCCATTTAGGAAGCCTTCTCCCACAGAAAACTGGATGGAGCAGAGGCACTTGCCTGTGTGTAGGATGACAAATTCCCTCCATGTAATAACTGACATTGTTTCCAGACCTACACTTTAAACTCACAAATCATTGGTGTTCTGGTTTTGCCTAATAAATTTGCTAGAAACAAACTAAGACTACAACACACAAAGGTTCACACCCCTTTACCACTACCCATCCCTAAACCTGAAAGTTAACCTTAGCTCAATTTACCACTACCCACCCGTAAATCCTAAATTCACCCTTACCTCCTTTACCACTACCCATCCATAAATCCTAAAATTAACCTTATCCTCAAATTACCACTACCCTACCCTCTACATGCTCTGTATACACACAATCTATTGTTTGTATTATGGTGCCTGTTTGGAAGTAGTTATGATGTAATCTAGGGTTTGTAGGCTACCTCCAGAAGCGACGAAAACTGGACTTGCTGTGGCCCACCCAAATGCACCATTTGGCCCATTGAGATAACAAAATTTGGAGCGGGCATGGTGGAGCGCCCCAAATGTATGTCAATAGTGATATTATACTGTTTCTGGATCAATACCCTGAAATCAAATGAATATGCATACAGTAATAATATATGTCCAATGTCACACAGTATCAGAGAATCTAAAAGTGTTTGGACTTTACAAACAATAAGTTGTACAATGCTTATGTGTAGATTTAGAGTTACAGGTGGCAAACATGTACAACTTTTTCCCCAATTCACCAAAGCCCTAAGAGTTTGACAGTGAAACACACAGTTTTCATAGATGCCAAGCCTGCCTCATCCAAATTGACTCACAAAGCAGATAATGGAGACAACACCCTTCGGAATCCAATCTCTCGATCCTCCGAGCTGAACGCCAAAAATACAAAAAACACATCTTCAAAGAAAAACCCGCCTTCTTCTGAGGTCAACTTGATCGGCCAGGAACAGATCCAAAGACCTATTCAACATCAAACAGTAAACTTCCTCCTTCGCCCAACATTAAATTAATAACACCTCTAAGCGCTGTGAAGAATTTGCGAAATTTTTCGCTGACAAAATCGTAAACCACCCAACTTTCCACCCTGCATCAAAGATGCCCACTGCAGAAAGGGCTCACCCATTGCCCTGCCGTCAATGAATGGATGCCCTCCCTCCAACACAGCTCACCAACCTCCACCCCTTGCAACTGAAAAACAATGCAACCTGGTCTAAATTCAACTACACCTCTGACGAAATCCTCAAAATACTCTCCAGCATGAAGCCGACATCTCACATCTCCGACCTCCTCTCTGCTTCGAATGCGAAAAACCTCAGGCATGTCATCTCTCCTATTTGGACCAAAATCATCAACTCCTGCCTATCGAGCGGCTCCATGCCAGTTCCCCTGAACTCGGCCAAGTCACCCTCATAAAAAAAAATAGTCGCCGAACAGAATGACCTTAACTACAGACCTATAACCAAAGTCCTCCTCGCTACAATCAATGAAAAATGTGTGCCTGCTCAACTCAATGCCCACATCGAAAAATACAACCTGCTTGATACCTTCCAATCTGGGTTCAGGAAAGGTTGCTGTACAGAGACTGTTGTACTAAACAGACGACCTACACAGATCTTTGGACGACAGCCAGGCCAGCCTCCTAGACCTCTCGGCCGCCTTAGACACTGTCAATCATGACATTCTCCTAAACACCCTCTCACAGCATGCAGACATCAATGGGACTGTCCTTCAATGGTTCACCCCTTGCACTGATCTTGAAGAAAGTTAGAATAGCCTACCATCTATATGCAGATGACACCAAACTCTACATGAAAAACTCAGACATCCAGCACTTAAATAACACTCTTCACAGAGAAAGCCTGACTAATCAGCAACCACGTCAAACTCAACCCCAACAAAACGGAACTCCTCCTCATTCATCCTAAAGGAAAACCTTATCCATTAGAAAGCTGGCTCGACAAACCTACAGAATTAAACTGCAAATTGGCCATCTCCAATTCAGCTGAAAAACCTTACAAAAAGTCAAACCCTTTATACCCACTGAAGACCTAAAGACATTGGTGCAATCCCTAGGCCTAACCAAGCTGGGCTATGGCAACGCAACGGTTGTGGATGCCCCAAAATCTCACCTAGCCCCATTGAAGGCTACTCTCCACACTGCAGCCAGACTTATATGGGGGAAAGGCTCTTTGACCACATCAATCCTTCCCTCAAACAACTCAACTGGCTGCCAATCAAGGCAAGGGCCAAAGTAAAAACTGCCTCCATAACTCACAAAGCGCTCTACACTGAAAACCCAATCTACCTCACAAAACAAATGTCAAAAGCTGGACAAAAGAGAACTCTCCGAAGCTCTAACAGTCTACACTTGACGCCCACACCCCCAAATTTAACGGAGAGAATTCTCGCACTGCTCCTTTTCTGGGAATGCTCATAGAATCTGGAAATGCCTGGCTCAGGATCCGCGGGAAAATAAATGCTTCCCTCACTTCTACTCCTCAATAAATACCTGAAAACCCTCCTTAAAGCACCCGACTAGTCTGCGCGACCCTCCCCGCATCCTCTAAATAAATCTGTGCAACACAACCCTGGAGAAACTGTGCCTCTAATTCCCCTTGTCCTTACGAGGCATTACCGCAGCTACCTCAGAACTACATCATTCATCTTTACTACTGTTCATCTTGTTTTTGCTTTTTTTACTGTTACTATGTATTTTTCCTCTTTTGAACTTATCCCCTCCGGTTATCCCACACAAGTGCTGCTGTGCTCTGTAAAGCACCATGTATTTATGTGCACCGTAGCTACCTCAAAAATGTATCTGCATCTTTCCCTAATGTCCGTGTATACCGCGTTGCTTACTGTCATCAGGAATCTATATTTCACTCTAAAGGTTATCTTACATAGTTGCTGCTTATGCAATTCCTGTATACCTAGTCATGTTTCTATATATGTATCTGTATTTATACCAAATGTAGCTCAGGTATTTGCTCCTTGTGCTAACTATGCGTTCGGATGCTCTCGGGTCAAATCTGTGCTAGATAAAACTCAAATAAAATGAAAAAAATAAAATAAGTAGTGCATGTTTAATCTTCCTTTTTTACTCGTATAAAAAAATATTTTCCAGTGCAACACAGTCTTTGACAAACACCATGTCAAAAAATTGTGTTGGGGGCACTTTCCCCAACTCCAGTGCTCCCACAATCTGTATTTATGAATTATTATGCCACTTAGACCATTTCCATTTAGCTCCAAGATTAGAAATGCAATTGTGTTGCAAACTCTGTGCAAATGTTTGTGAAATCCCACACAAACATGACTTTGTGGTGGTTAACCACTGGTGTTACCCAGACTAAGAAACTCACATGGGAAATCCTATGTGCTCACTTGGGTTACAATTAAAACTACTGTTTAAATCTTGTGGATTTTTTACATTCATCAATACAATCTGCACATGCAAAAGTCCCAGATCTTAATTTTGTAAATTGTGATCTTCAATTTTACAGTTGGGATGTCACTTTTTATATTATATATTAATGACCCATTTACATAAAACAGAAAGAACAAGTTTGGCTAATAGTCAACCCAAATCTGCACCTTTCACAATACTCATTTGCTTCCCTCATGTACATTTGGGTAACATGCCAAACCACTACATGGCTACTTTGATTCAACATTGGACACTGTCTTTTAAGGCAGGTAGTAAGACAACCAGAGAGCAAAGTATTATTAACCACAGTGTTTCTACATTTCTGAACGAGAGAAGACAGCCTGATAATGAAGCTATCTAACATCACCTGTACAGAAGTGCCTAAATTATAAATGGTTAGAAAAAGCAATCAAGTGAACTGTCTGCATACACTACTTTAATACATGTTCAACATCTACTATAAAAAGTGGGGTGAAAAACATCTTGCAAGCAATATGCAGCTGCCTGACAAAAATGGAAAGGTGCTATGTTTTGGGGTCGCCACTTCCATCATACTTTCAGACATGAGCCACTCCAACGGTGTGGGAGGGCTACTACCCGATGGAAAGTTATTTCCCATAGTGTTACTGGAAAGAGGAGAATGGATCTGTGTTAACAGTGTATATTTGCAAGACTGAAACTGGACCATGGTCAACGTTCCCTTTTTATTTTTTACGTATTCCAGAAAACGGCGTATGTACCTGTTCTATTTAGGTCGAGCCTGGGCAGCAGAGGCGGTGCTCTGCGAGGCATACTGTATTCAGGTAGGGACTTGAAGCTTCGCCACTCTCCATCCATATTTTTCATTGGCTTACATCTCTTATTTAACAGTTGACAGACAAGTCACACTGGCATTTATGTTAATGACAATAACAGAGCAATAGATGAATACGGCTGTCCGAAAGCCACAATAAGTATTTAATACCTAAAATGTTATTAAAATGAAAAGGCCTTGGCTAATTCCAGATCTAAAAAAAGCGGGCAGTAAGAGTCAACGTCCCCACTTTCTGCACAACTGAACAAGACATAAGTTAAGAAATTAATGTGTGTGCTGGAAAGGGAATGCACCCGTTAGTGACGTTACTGGAAGTGAGCGTTGACACTATCTGGAAAACTACTCCTCTAGGAACACTAAATTATTGTCAATAAAAAATGCTGAAAGTGTACATTTTACGCAGTTTCGATTTCAGCAGATAAAAAATTAAATCTGTTGATCCCAATTTTTAGGTCTCGTGTGGACAGCACATGCGCTGTTTCTTTGAGCCATTTTTTTTTTTTTTTTTTTTTACTGTTAGTGAGCTTGGAGCCCTCTCATTACCTAAAACTAGTGGGCTTCAAAGCCACTCTTGATTGCTTGCTTCCTGCTGGTCAGCCATGTGGTTAGCACTTTCCTCTTATTGCATGTGACCCTCCTCTAGTTTCAAGTTTATTTTTATTATGCATAGTTACTAAAAACCATTACAGTGTGGTGAACTGTCAAGATAAAGAGTCATTGTTATTCACCAGTAAGACCATTGATGCGCATGATAAAATGCAGTGCGTTACTTACATAGAAGTATAAAAAATACTAATAAAACCAATCAATGTGTGCCATTGATATATGACAGTAAAACCAAGAGACCTAAAAATGTACAAAACAGTACTACATGGCTGTAATGCAATTAATATAGCCTACAGTGTGCATCGTTTGTGTATGTCAATAGAGTCAGGCAACCGCAGAAAGTACGTAAATATCAAGAGGAAGCTCCGAATGGTTGTAAGGCAAAGTAGAAATTTTCCCATCTTAGGGGACTCCTTTTTAGGTTATAGCACTTACATTTTGAGAAACAGCGTCCGGGTTGGCAAGTCAAGTTCTTCTTTCTCTGCCTAATCCTAACGTTGTTGGTGCACTCTTGTGGTGTTATTCATTTTTTGTTCCACCAGTGTGAGAAATTTGACCACTCTGCAATTCAGTTGTATGGCCTCCGGATCAAAACATGCAAGCACCGCTTGCCTCCTAGTGCGAGTTCCTATCTGCTTGAGGGGGGTCTTTAGCAGTTGTTTCCTCTCTTGCTGCAGCGCCGTGCATGTGCAAATTAGATGCAAAATGTCTCCTGGGCCTGTGTCGCACAAACTACAAGTGCTTAGCGAAGATGACCTCTGCCATGGTGGAAGGTTCTTGGTGCACGGAAGAATGCCCAGACGATGCTTTAGAAACGTAATTTTGAGAGTTTTAGGGTAACCTTGATTGAAATATTTTTCAGGTGCAAATAATTTGTAAGAATTCAGGGTCATCCTCTAGAGCATGGCCCAAGTACTTGTCACCTTCCACTGCACGCACTTTTGGGAGCAAATTTTTTTTTAGCCATTGTACTGCCATTGCATCTATTGTAGCTTGCTCGGTCTGCTCTCTCCCACCCTCCTGTCGTCTGTCCCCTTGTTTGTTTAGCTTTCACCACTGTTTGCAACTGCATCTCGGACACATCCTTAGTGGTTTTTTTTTGGTTTTTTTAACAATTTTAAATTAGCCCGAGTTTGTGTTTAATGTGTGACTGCGAGGGGACGCTGCACATTTGTGATTGTTTACTCTCTGCTCAAGCACAAGTTATCACATTCGGGGAACTACTTGCCTGTTATACACACAGTTGCATTCCATTTCTTTTGAGATAAAAAAATGCGATTCCAATGCTGAAGCTAAACTTTTACAGGTTTGCCAGCTTGAAAGGTCACTGATCTGCAGATAAGGAGACCAGCATTGGTCTGTGTTTCGTTATGTGAAGAGCTGTGTCCTATGAAGCTGGGGTACCCCATTCAAGTCCCAGCGTCACCACAACTTCTGACTGTGGTGCAAATTAGTTAATGTGGACATGTAAAAAAAAAAATGTTTTAAGTTTAATCCAGTCCCCCACCCTTAACGTTACAAGTAAAAGCAGTATGGGAAGCCAATTTTCTTATCTCAAACTAAACGGACCATGCATGCGAGGGCTTGTTTATTTACCTTTAGTTCACCTGGAACAATGCTGCCTTCCAGTTCTTTTGTTATACAGCATTAAACAATATTTTCAACTGCACCTTAACCACAACCTAAGTTTTATTGCCCTCGAACAATGCTGCCTTTTAATTCTGTTACACAGCTTTAAACAATAGTTGAGACTGCGGAAACACTGAATGCATGCAAGGTACACAGGAAAATGTTACCCCTCACTTATTTTAGCTAATAGGTGTCCATACAGCGACCAAGAGGGCAACATTTTAATGCAGCTTTAAATTTACCTCTATTCGACCTCTGACAAAGCCTTTCATTTGTTATGTTAGATAGCTTAAAACAATATTTGCAATTGCACCTCAACCACAAGCCACGTTTTATTACCCTTGAGCAATGCTGCCTTTTAATTATTTTGGTAGACAGCTTTAAACAATAGTTGAGACTGCAAAAAATAGGATGTGTGCAAGGCACACAAGAAAATGTTACCCTTCATTTATTTTAGCTTTGGGTATCCAAATAGAGACCAAGAGAGCAGCATTTACATTCAGCTTTAAATTTACCTCAATTCCACCTCGAACAATGCTGCCTTTCATTGTTTAAGCTAGACAGCTTTAAACAATATTTGCAACTGCACCTCTCCCACAACTTAAGATTTATTTTCAACTTTACTATGCCAAAAAACGAGCTTCAAGGGCACACTTTTGCTGTGCATTTAAAAACAAACAGCATTCATTCTTAGCTAAAGCACACGTTATCAAACATTCGGTTTCCTTTGAAATAAGAAAATGTGCTACCCGTCTCCCTTCACTTGCAATGTTACTGGGGAAATTTATTTCATCTTTTTTACAGGTGCACAGTAATTAATTTGCATCATAATCGCAACCATTTCCATGGATTTAAAATATTTTTAAAATTAAAGTCTTTTCCACTAAACATGATGTGTATTTACTATCACACTACTCATTAGCCACCTTACTTATTACCTACCACTACCCATCCCATTCTCTATATTAGGCACCCTCCAAACCCCCATAAAGAAAATGCGATGCTCACTATATCTTAATACTTTTTTTTAAGACAGCAGTTGTTGGTGTTGCTACCTGCCTTCCATTTCATATTTAATTCAAAGCCCATACCCATTGCTCATGCATTAATAAATAACAAAAGAATAATGCCTGTTTCAAAGCAATTTAGAATAAAACGTTAAATATACTGAACAGTGCTGTACAGCACAACTAAAATAAACTAAACCAATTACTCTCGCTGAGGCTGGACCTATTGGCTTTGCCAATGCTTGTTTGACTTGGTAACGCGACTTCACTGTTCACAAGTCAAAACTGAGCATGAAAACTTGTGAAAGTCGGTGCTTTATTTTCGAAATACACAGATTCGAAAGCGCAGCATGACTGCTTCAGTCAGCGCGTCTATCATTTCACTGAAGTAACAGAAATCATTCGGCCACAAGCATTAAACAGAAAGAAAAGAAAACAATTTCCTAAACAAGTTCGTAATCCTCAAACAAAACCTAGTACAAGGGGCACAAAGATACCATAGAACAAACATGCCCACATCCCAACCTCCCTTAAAAGACATGTCAAACGTGAATCTGTCACTTCCTGTTGTAGCACTAGGGGCACATTGCACCGTAACAGACCTCGCAGTCAGGAAGAACCTATCCAGGAGCAAGAAGGCATGTGCCAAGATGCGAACATGCTGCCGAGAGCTCGGAAGATTCAGACAGTCGTACGTGTATTTCAAACCATAGATGACCGACAAGTGGGGGGGGGGGGGTCTGTTATATTTGGCCGGTGGGATACAGTTTAAATAAGAAATTCGGATTCGGGGCTCAGTGGCAGCACATCAAAAGCTGCACCGATGGCAAAAACGAGAACAGATTCAACTCAGTTCACAGGATTCCTGAAAGAAGACAGAGCACTGTGTTGATGCGGAGCAGGGGGGGGTCAGCGGTTGGTTGTGATGCCCCATCCTCAACGCAGAATCATGATCATCCAGTGAAATGTTAGCTATTGGGGTAGTCGTGTCAGCCGGCCGGTTCGGTGGGGGTAACGTCGATTTGGGAATAAGCCACTGACAGGTAGGGTTAAAGGGAAGTATAGGCTTCTCAACCCGGGTGATGAAGGAGCAGAAATCCTGCAGTGCGCACTGTCCCTTCTGACAGTCCCAGGCCCAGACTTGCTTTGGCATCACCCAGGGGCGACGACAGTATAGCACATCCCATTCCCACCTGGGGAGCGGGAGGTGCCCCCACCAGGCATATGATAACAAAATGGCGGCTGCGGGACATAGTCCCAATGACACCCCGGAGAGGCGGTGGGTAAAGACAGCTCGTGTGTGCATAGACCTGGGAGAGAGCGTCTGCTATCCAGCAGAACAAATATGTTCCCAGCATTTCCCCTGGCCTTACCTGTGAATTTTAGGTCGATGGGCGGGTCCAGCACCAGGACCTGTTCATGTTTCCCCCCCATGGCTTTTGGGGGGGTTGCGGGGGTCCCGGCGGAGACGGAGGGGCAGCGCTCTATAAGCTCGCAGTAACTGCGGCGTTGTCAGCGGGCGCGGGATCCTCTTTCTCCCCTCCGGATCCCTGCTCGCCCCTCCGCTGGCAAACTGATTCAACACAGCATAGACAGGCGCTGCGCGTTCACACACAGCCCTTCACGCGAGACATGCTGCGACGTCTCCTTCCCGAGCCCCTTGGGCGCGCACACGAGACGCACGGTGAGAACGAGCACGTCAACGTCCCTATCGTCCAAGATTTTAATCAGTGGGCGGGGCTAAACCGGAAAAGAAAGCTGAACAGGTGACGTCATAACATCATAATTTGTGAATAGTGGTTGTCTGATTTCAGAGGAGGAACCAATATCCAAGCGGTCGTACACCATATGGCTTTCTTCTTCTACAAACAACCTATAACGAAATGTTTTACTGAGTCACTTATGATAGGACTATTTTCGCTAGTGTCAATAACTCATTCATGTCAGTTTGTATTTGTTGTTTCACAGGGTAGTGTTGCATTATACATTTCATTTTAATGAATTCTGGTTTTATGCACTGGGTTCCTATTTTAGCCGAAGCTGTCGTGAGACATATTCTAGTTTACCAAGAGCATAGAGGGGCTTGGAGCTCGATGATTACTTACCATTGGTTGGCTTTCTTTGTCACTATCATTTCCCTGCTTCAAATTGGTGTCACAGCTTGTCAATCTTATGTCTTTCAATACCATGGAGCATTGCCTCTTTACCATTGCGTTGATTGGCTGGCAGTTCTGCTTCCCCTGCTCTGATTTTCAAACACTAATTTCTTTTGTCTGGCGCATTTAATGCAAATTCATGCATTTTCAAAATGTTGCCCCATTTTTAAAAAATGTCCACTGTTTTATATAGTGCAAACTCAGCCAGAGGGCATTAGAACACCAGATTATGTTACTCAACGTCAGATTCTTTTTTTTTTCAGGCAGGAGAGATTATGTATTATGACAGAAGTTGAAAATAAGCATTTTTCCCACACACATAAAAACTTCAGTAATAACAGGATAATTTCTTGAAAATATTTACTCACCCATAACTTCTGGCTACTCTTAGTACAAATTTCATTACAAGACCGGAGGCTGACATTATGCATTACTTTTTTTGCCACTTCTGCCAGCAGCGCCTTTAAAGAACTTTTCCAAACAAGAGCAATCCAGAATTGAAACTCAAACAATCAATAAATGTCACTGACGTAGAACCCTCCTCCTCTTTTATAAGCTGCTTCTGTTCAGATAAGTACTGTTGTATTCCGCTTTAGGTGTCCGTATATAGGTTTTCCTGAGACATGTCCTTATATAGGCACAATTCGCATTGCCCTTATATAGACATAGAATCCCAGTCCTTATTTAGGCATTAGCCGTGCACTCCAAATACAGGCATGGTCACCGACATCCGTCCACCCTAACGTCACAACGAGTTCTTAGAAACCAGACCCTTAAGCTCTCGGGAGTTCTCCTAGCACAGGATTATTGATTTCTCCAAGAACTCATCTATTATGTATGAACCGTTATACCTTAAGGGTTCAATCCTGACGTCTTCCTCTGTCCGACATCACGTCAATGCTAACATTCCAAGACACCTATCAGGTATAAATATACCTTCCCTTGCCCAAGCAAGTTAGAGGAAACCTCGACTTCAGAGGAGCCTGTATCCCGGCCTGACGCACTGAGAAGACGCTGTCATTCCTGCTCGCAGAAGAATTCAGCTTCCAGTGTTCTGACTCCCTTCGTGGGGTGTTAGAGTTCCAGATCCGGCAAGAGATTCCCACCTCTCTCATTCTCAATGTATGGAGCTGACTGGAACCTAGAGGGACTCTTGGCATACTAGACTTAACTTACTCTTAGTATACCATACTAGAGAATACTCCACCTACTTCTTACCTTTCCCTACACCTAGACTAGGTTAGGTACATTGGGCTAGAACTAGCTTAGAGACGCATCGTATGAGTACTCGCATTTTTAGCTCATGTTATTTATGTACGTGAATATATGCTAAAAGATAATGCTAGCGCAGTATTATTTATTTCTACTGCTTACGCTGTACATTATTTATCTTGCATACTGTCTTGTGATCATAACAGCACATATCTCTTACACGAGAAACAAGACTGTTCAATAAAACCTCTTTATTGAAAAGCCCGTCTTTCCTTTCTGTGTAACTCTGTAGAAACTAAGCATGCACGATTGACTGAGTGAAACTGTTATCTATTGTTTCCACGATTCTGAGACGTGTTCCGATTCTAAAGGGAAACAAAGTAGTCATGTTTATGCGGTTGCCAGAAACTACTCCCTTCTTGTTCTCAAGGAGTTTCTAGTGGCCTCTGAGCTAGCTGGCACAAAAGTAATTAAGTTTAATATACTCGATAGGGACATACCGACCTCAGTCCTATGTCAAGCCTATAGGGTATATTATTCCAATGCGCAGAGCCTATTAGGAAATAGGAACTACACTACATGGCGCCCAAACGTTTGGTAAGGCAGTAATTTAACGCTAGATACTGAGTAACTCAGTCATGCTTTTCCCAGAGACCCCTACTCACATACTCCATAAGACGTCTGGAGTGGGTAGGGTTAAATATCCGCCAAAACTAAATAGGACAAAAACCCTATATATTAGTTGTTTGGTTTGTTCAACGTTGAAGGATACAGTGTTCCAAAATATTGTGCACCTTATCTTTTGTTTCCTTGAAACTTGTCCTACATTTTTCAAAAAACAAAATGTCCACACGCGGGGACAATAACACCGGGGACGGTGTAGCTACGGCTGACCCAGTCATAGCAGCTTTTAACTTTACAGTTTAAATGAAACCGAGGAGGGTGTTATAGACATCCATCCAAACTTAAGAAGAGCCATCACTCTAAAACTTATAAAACACGGCCTACCACCAAGAGGCGGTAGAGCAGTTTTCGTGATAGAGGCACACAAATCATTTCAGACAGAGGTATTCTATTCATGGCTAGTATTCCCTGAATCAAATACAGTAACAAAATTGTTTCACTTCTACAAAGAAGATGAACCACCAGAGGAATATATTCCTTTCGAGGATATTGAAATTCCACTAACATACCAGGAGCTTCAGCTCTGGTTTAAAGGCACCCTAAAACATCACAGAAACAGTACCAGGCTCGGTCCACTAGGTAGACCAAGAGCAACATGGCCGATTCTAGCCGGCTACACTCCTCATCCTGACCTCGATATAATGTCAGACGAGGAATTACTTACTCAACTTACAGAGTTAATACAAATTTACAGATAATTAGTCCAATATGTCATGCGGACCTTCACAGTCCAACCACCATTGACAATTCCAAATCAAACCCCTCAACAGGGGAATACACTAAAAATTACACCACAGACTTTATACGCAGTCATGGGTAAAATGCCCACAAAACGTGAGCAAATTCCATTCTGGATAGCTCAAAAAATTACTCAAATCGAAGCAGTATTTCCTAATACTAGCCCGTATGAGAAACACAGAATCCTAACAATCTGTTTACTAATGGGGATCACACCACAACTGGAAGACTGCACCACTTGGGGCTCAGTCTTTGCTGCCATCTATACTAAAACACATGGTGTTCCGTCAATTGCAGCAATACCAGATGTCCTGAAACAAATTCAAAACGAATACGGGGCAGAGCCTGCTCTGAATTTAGGTATGAAATTACTGAAAAACTTCGACCAGGTCTCAACAATAATATTATCTAATGTTAAAGGAGAGGCAGCAGCAGTGGCGATCAGCCAACGATTAAGGGAATTTGATGTAACAGAACATCAAACAGAACTACCCAGAATAATAGAACAATCTTATGCAGAATTAGGCAGAGATAGTTTGGGTGGAAGACCATTGAAGCCAAAACTATCTGAAAGTCCTGAGAAGGACTCTATTAAACAAACTCCTACATCTTCTAAAAAGAAGTGGGAAACTAATAAACAAAATTCAAACGAGAAACGTTCTCAATCCCGAGGTAGGTCTCCTCAAAAGGAGCCCTCTGAAAGGAGGTATAACCTCAGGAATAGGGATAATTTAAAAAGCCTGACAGGTATCAAGATACTGATACACGTTCCTCTCGTACCTTTCAGATATCGTCACAGACATCGGAAAGAAGAGGACGGTCAGAACATAGAGAAGAATGCGTGAAATCGAAAGACGACAAACACGTTCCGAAAAATAAATCAAAACCTCAATTCTCAAAAGAAGGTAGCAGGTCTGAAGATCAGACATGCCGAGGATACTGAGAACACAACTCAAGAACGGAGAATGGGCTCAGACAATGCTGGACAGTGCGGCAGAAGTCACAATAGCTCGCCAGAACCTGAAGGAACTTCTGGAGACAGTGGACTTGAATGAGTACATCACAGTTGAGACTGTAGACACCAGGGTTAGTACTCCACAAAAGTTATATGAAATAACACTCCGAATGGAGGGAGACATACCAAGAAAGGTGAAAACACTCTTTTGGGAGAAACTTTCAAGGGGTTATGATATACTTCTAGCAGAAAAAGACTGGCCACCACAATTTTTCAGGGAGTGCCCACATGGTGAAGACATTATTATGCCTGCCTTCTCCAACCATATTCCAATTCACCTAAAATATACTTATGCCAGGAAATGGGCAGTTGCCCAGGCCCCAGCATTATACAAAAATCATATAGGATGGGATGAGGACTCACCTCACCACAAAATACATCTAAAAATGAACCTACTGCACAAAGGCAGTACCCAATAAAGCAAGAAGCTAAAAAACAGGTCAGGGAGATCTTAGATCAACTTGAATACCAAGGGGTGATTGAAACATGCATCTCCTCAATGAACAATCCTTTGTTTCCTATCTCCAAACCAGACAATACATATCGTCTAGTTTTGGATTACAGACACTTAAACACTTGTTCAAAAACATTTGCAGTGCAAAATGCACATAGTACAGCATTAATGAATAACATTGTGCGTAAAAAATATATGGTCTTTTTAATGAAACTATTTTCACTTTGTTATGAAATTTAAATGTATTGTATATTAGGATGAAGTGTTTATGTTGATTTTTAATATTGACAGAAATTTTATTGTGTATATTTTTTGTGTAATAATTTTGAATTTATTTATGTGGTATTGGTTTTTATTTTAATATCAGATTAGATTACCCATTGGGTTTTTACTTGTATCAATTTGTCATTTACTATATTGAATTTATGAATAAACATTTACATTTCTGATTGGTTGGCTGTTGTGTTAAGCTCCTATTGTTTGAGTGAGAAGTGAGAATTTGGATTATGGTGTGTGATTTATGCTTCCCAAAGGGTTTATTTGCTAAGACTTAGCGTAAAAAATATAAAACCACATTGGATATCTCAAATGGTTTCTTTTGTCAAAACATAGCACCTGAAAGCAGGTACTTAACAGCTTTCTCAATAATGGGGACACAGCGTCAATTTTGTCGACTCCCACAAGGGTTCAAGAACAGCCCGGGGTTATTCTCAGCGAGGGTAACAGAGTTACTACAAATTTATGATAATGAGGCATTGTCATATGTCGATGACATCTATCTGACAGACGATGACCTGGATAGGCACTTGAACAGAGTGAGCACCATTATATTGGGCTTCGCCTCTGAGGGCTATAAGTTCAACTTTAAAAAATCCAGAATTACCCATCTCAATGTCCTTTTTCTAGGATATGAGCTTTCAAGTGAAGGAAAGAGCTTGGCAGCCAACTTTTTAGAAAGGTGTGCGGTGCTCCAACCTCCAAAAACGCTGAAAAATTTACAATCCATCCTGGGTTTCCTAAATTTTGGAAGAACTTACATTCTAAATTACGCAGAAAGAGTTAAACCTCTCTACGCATTAATCAAACCTGATTTTTCAATCAAAAATTGGACACATGAACACACAGAAATCTTGCGTTCACTCCAAGCTAACATGTTAGCAACAAATCACTTACAAACACGCGTAAGTCAACGCAATTTAGTGATCCGAATAATTTCGGGTCAATGCGGATTCACCTACTTAACATTTAATGAGGGTGAAAAAGTACCACTAGCATACAAATCACATTTGTATACACAAGCAGAAATGCGCTTCACTTCAACTGAAAAAATACTGACAGCAGTTCAAACTGCAGTAGCAAAAGAAAGAGCTCTAGCCCAAGGGAAACGCATTATTGTCGTAACCCCAGTACCGGCCTTAGAGGCTGTAACAAAAGCGAGCATTCCAAATGCAAAGCAAATCCTAGATGGATACAATGGGTTAATTCTCTTGCTGCAACAGATGTTGAATATGTTTTTGATCCTGATTTAAAAACACAAGCGTTCCTGCAATATGAACATGAATGTCCTCTGCCCACTGAAATTCTGCCTCTCGATCAGTACGAATTTATAATTTACACTGACGGATCAGCACAACCCGCTACAGGGAGTAAGCAAGCTTACAGTGCAGCGTGCGCAATCGTTAAAGGTCGCATGCGCGATGGTAACTTCAGACCAATGGTCACTAAAACTCAATCTCTAGGAGATTGTACAGCTCAGCGAGCTGAACTACAAGCATTCAAACTGGCACTTGAAAGTACAGATCGCGAATTCCCACACTAATAGTGTGCGATTCTTTCTACTGTGTGCAGTCGTATAATGAATATATACAAAATTGGCTTGAAAATGGGTTCAAAGATGCAAAAGGTGGCACAATAAAGCATAAACGCTTTGGGAACAAGTAGTTCAGTTAAAAACGAACTACCAAAGGCTCACGTGATACACACACTGAGTCATCAACGTGATGGCGTTCACGTTGCAGGGAATTCATTGGCTGACGAAGCCGCAAAGGGGGCTGTTCAGACGGCTTCCGTAGCTGCGATCACTCGTTCAAAAACGAGAATAGACAGTGAGATATTGTTGGCTGTCAATGCTACGAGCAAAGGCAGTGGTGCAGCGTTACCAAAAAAGTTTCCACTCAAGTACTCTTATGTAATTGATGCGAACGACGTTCCTTTTGCTCGAATCCCTGGAGTGGGGGATAGGGTAATTCCAAACATGGAACGTAGAGCAGCTTTGATTTATGAAGCACATCTGGGGGAGGGTCTGTCACATCAAGGGATCTCTAAAACAATATTGACATTAAAAGAGATGTACTGGTGGCCTGGAATAAATACAGAGATTCACATCTTCATCAGTGACTGCATAGACTCTAAGGTACATCGTGATGCAGAACGCCACCAGACACCATGCTACGAAGTAGCCTGCCCAGTACAGACACCATTGTTAGACAGCATTAGACTATCTACGCGCAGGCGTCCTTTTGGACAAATGCAATCCCACAAATACTAAGTCAAGGTTCCTATGGATATGGCCTCAGCGCTCGGCTGACGCTCGAACTGTTATAAAAGATTTGTGAGTCTTTATCGGCACATACGCAATAGGCACGCTACATTCTGACCAGGGCCCTGCGTTTAGCTCTCGGGCTTACAAAGAAACCATGGCCAGTCTGGGCGTTGCATTGCGGTACTCCTCTCCGTTTCATCCTGAGGGAAATTCTGTTGTGGAAAGGAAAACCGGGACATAAAGCAGTCTATAACAGCTAGGGTATTAGGTTCGGGTGATGGGTGGGTCAAACATCTTTATGGGGTCCAACGCTCATTAAATAATTTGCCAAGAAGTTCTCTAGGGGGGTCACTCCATATGAGGTCCTATTTGGGACAAGAATGTGGGTTCCTGATCTCGAATGTAAAGGCACAGTGGTGGAAAATAAACCCTTTGATATCAAAGATCGTGTGGCTGTTTTACAGGATCTAAATGAACTAAGATTGAAACAAAGCAACGTGTTCCTGCAGCCTACCACCACTGGGGAAAAACCGGCAGTCCCAGCAAGGCCTGTCTGGATTCCAAAAGTTGGGGATCTAGTCAGAGAGAAGATTGCGGACAAGAAGGAATTTGGACCTTCTTACAGACAACCAGTACCTGTCCTAGCCATACACGGAACAAAAACAGTACTTCTGCCGCCCCTTGCTGGAAAAAAGGAGAAAAGATTTGTGTCAATCGACCTCATCAAACCACAGTATGTGGCAAATACTAAATAGTAGGCCTCGTGGACTCCGACCTAGTAGCAGACGCACTCCTCTCGCTACTATCCAAGAGGTTCAGACTGAAAGACTGATAACCATTGAGAATTCAGCAGTAACAGATGAAGGACTGAGCAACAATGCTATGGAACTCATCCCTCTTGAAACTCAAGTAACAGTTCGTCCAAATACACCTGTCTACACCAATGTAACAAGTGATCAACTGGTTCCAGCGATTTCGACAAATCCTGAAGCAATTCCAACAATTGACAGAACTGCTTCTGGCTATTTCATTAACTTTGATACGTTTTCTGAGGATCTGAGTGAGCCTGAAACGTCGCCAGCATCAAAAACTTTTAAACAACAAGTACAAGACTTTTTTCATTTCCTGAGAAAGACTTATCCGGTTTCACCATGGATTGAACTATGGATTATTTCTGGAATATTTTTCTTTCTGCTTTGGCTAGCTCTGGTTATGACTATCAGCGTGCTTATAAATGGCAGATACATCCATTTGGACACTGAAAGTAAAGATGTGAACTTACTTTTGAAACCACACAAATCATCCCATCGTGAAGCAAGAGACTTGTCAGCAGTGAACATCACAGCCGTTCCTATACAGGATGGTATAGTGTGGGACAAGACAGATTTCGATATCTTCGGCCCTACGGAACTTTTGAACATTCCACATTTATATAAGATTTCACTAAGTGATTTTATTTCATCCAGTACCTATTCTGATGACTGGGACTTTGAAACTGTGAATGATATGATGTTTGATCTAGAAAGGTCTGCTGCATTTTCTAATAATGAATATTTAGAGGGTTCATCAGACTATGAACAGCTGTATTGCTATAACCATGATGGTCATCATTTCTTGCATAAATCTGCAACACCTAGAAATGTGTTTATGTTTAACCAATGGGAGCATTGTCCTACACCACCAAAAGGTAGTTCAAAAACGTTTGCTAAAAAGTTTCCATATTTTTCAGGATACAATACATCTGATCCAGAAACATTTTACTATAAAAATGTAAACAAAACAGGACTGAAAATTATGTTAACTAATACAAAACAGATTTACTCTGCAGCATTTATTGCCCAACTGTCTAGACATGGTTTCGACTTGTGGAAAGACACAATAGACACAAAATCTGTCTGGGGTACTAAAGATTGGCAAGTGCAGGGGATAGAAGCTTTGTTTAGAGCATGTATCATCCCTCGTCAAATAATGTTTTTGAATGACACTGTGCAACAAACGTCTTGCCTTGGTTTAGCCAAGATCAAAGACATGAAAACACCTTCTGTACTAACACCTGCCAGTAATAACAATACACAGGCAGCGGTTACAGTTGACACAATACTACAAATCAACAGAACAAATCCTGATTGGAGAAAATGGTTGATCTGGCCCACAGACACAAACATCTGTCAAGAAAGATTCCTGAATAAAACACAGGGGTTTACTATCCATAGGCCAGACCCACGATACGTCCAAAGACAACATCCGGGGGTAGTAACAACATACAGTGTAGGAAAATTATGCCTCGATTGGCTGCAAAAATCTACACTTAAGGATGTGTAACAACACTTATCTTTACTTAAAGAAGACGCAGACCTTAGGGAATTCTTGCTTGGACCAAGAAAACCGCGTCAAAAACGTTTCATATATGCCGGCATCTATGCTGCTTATAATGAAGCATGGAAGGTTTCACAGGCAGAGGCCGCAGAACGAATACGTGAACTTGATCGTATTGACTTAGAGAAAACTCTCACTGTGGTCGACAATGGGTTAACAACTTTGTCATCCAGAATTTATTCATTGGACAACATTGTATCCTCTGCTATTGACATACTGGAACAAGATTTAGCCATGTTACAACAAGGCCAATCTCAGTTACGTTCTATTATGTTATTAAGCAGGACGCTGCAATCTTTGCGTGCGGGCTATGTGCCTTGGCGTTTTATCAACACGTCGGCTCTGTTTGCAGAATACAATCTAACTGATAAACAGATCGAACTGGCACAAAGAGGAGCGAAGTATACAGTGCTGAGCATTGAAAAACTGGAGAGATTACCATTCACAGTGGCAGAAAAACCAGCTACAGAATGGCTTATTTATGGCAAAATCACTCTGCCTGTAACTACTTTTCAGTTTCAGTATTGCCTTAAACAAATGCAAGCAGGCAAATATGAAAGGTTGGGTAAAGAATACATTAAGACATCCTGGACTTTACCTTACACATATAGATGTTGGAGTGGGGATCGTGAAGTGTTTCTAAGCAGCACAAACTGTGAAAAGGCATTAAGCGGTTCACTCATATGTCAGGACATTTCTTTACACGGGGCTTGTAATGGTTCTGTGGCAAATTTGTCCTGCCACCAGCAGGGTACACCAGCTACTGTGATTAATCCAGCGTTTGGCCAACTTTCTAACGGGAGTTACCTCTTGTTGAATGATAAGAGTTGCTGTGGCATGTTGCCAGGCATTCCATATCTAGTAACAGTGGACTCCAGGGTCACTTGCTGTATGCAAGTATTGTTCCCCCCAATAGACACAGTCAGGGAGTCACCTTTATGGCCTTCATTGAATGTTTCTTTTATACGATTTGATACTTTAAACAGAATGAAAGCCATGCTTATACAACAAACAGTGCCTCTAACCTCGGCCAAAGAAATCTATGATTTACAAGTTGCAAGGACTTCGGCTGAGATACAGGCTTTAATTCGTACAAACTGCCCTATACATTTCGTAGAAATGATGGGACGTATCTTTAACATGTCTGATACGAGCGGAATTGTACATGTATTTAAGACCATCTGTTCCGGACTATTAGCACCTTTCCAGGCTGTCCTCGGAATCATCCCAAACTTCGCGCATTCGGTGTTTGGTGGTGTGCCGTTAATTCTAGCACTTGTTGCAGGAATTCTATTTCTGTTCCTACTATTACGCTATGGCAAGCCTATTCGCCAACATCACTCCGAGCGATGTGGAGAAAGCTCTCCTTGAACGAAAGTGCCGTGAGCGAATAGTACAGCTTTTGGGCATGCCTCGTCTACGGGAACTTAATACAACGTGGTTCCTGTCATTCAGACCAATCTGGCAAGATTGCATCTTACCTGTTCTACGCTGCCTGCTTTGCGGTGAAGAATGCGTGCTAGACACCTGTCTAACACTCCCATCAGTCATGCCAACGGATGTCGATACTCTGCTGGACCGATAACGGCCCATGCTCTGTGTTGTCCCCAGAGGCTACCAATCCTGATGACGGCATTTATTGAGATCTCACAGACGCTTCCTGCAGCTACTGAGGTACGAGATGGATCAACAGGCACACAGGTAACAACGGACGCGAACATTGCATCTTCTGCTGAAGGCGATGTTTCTCATCTCTGTGCAATTAACCTTCTGAACGAGGTGTTCCAAATGTCACCAACTTCGGTAGACGATATTTTGGCTACGGAAATAGATGATCTCATGTTTACGCCAGACCCATACACTGACTTTGATTCGGCTCACAGTGTACCAGGGAAGCAATGAAATTTGGCCTTCATATTTTCCAGAATTGAACTTTTTCCTTTTAATTTTTGAAAATACATGGCAAAACAATCTGCTTACAGTAGAACTAGTCTTACAAAACGGACTTCTTTGAATTCTTCCAGGGACGCATTGTCACCTTACTTGTCTAACATTTCATTTAATACCATGATATGCAATGGCTTTGATTTTTTGAAAACTTGTCAACCATTTCATCATATGCATATATTTCTGTTTATTCATTCATGTTGCATTTATTTCAATTATATGCTTAGAATGAAAACGATGCTTTAAATGTACAGTACCTATTGCATTCAACAGTTTATTTTAAACTTCTTTTAATATGCTTTTAGAAATGTTTTTAGCAACATGTGGTACTCAATTTAATGTTTAGCATTTAATGTTTAGCATTTAGTATTATCGTTCATTCGAAAGTGGAGTGGGTGTTGTATTCCGCTTTAGGTGTCCGTATACAGGTTTTCCTGAGACATGTCCTTATATAGGCACAATTCGCATTGCCCTTATATAGACATAGAATCCCAGTCCTTATTTAGGCATTAGCCGTGCACTCCAAATACAGGCATGGTCACCGACATCCGTCCACCCTAACATCACAACGAGTTCTTAGAAACCAGACCCTTAAGCTCTCGGGAGTTCCCCTAGCACAGGATTATTGATTTCTCCAAGAACTCATCTATTATGTATGAACCGTTATACCTTAAGGGTTCATTCCCGACGTCTTCCTCTGTCCGACCTCACGTCAATGCTAACATTCCAAGGCACCTATCAGGTATAAATATACCTTCCCTTGCCCAAGCAAGTTAGAGGAGACCTCGACTTCAGAGGAGCCCGTATCCCGGCCTGACGCACTGAGAAGACGCTGTCATTCCTGCTCGCAGAAGAATCCAGCTTCCAGTGTTCTGACTCCCTTCGCGGGGTGTTAGAGTTCCAGATCCGGCAAGAGATTCCCACCTCTCTCATTCTCAAGGTATGGAGCTGACTAGAACCTAGAGGGACTCTTGGCATACTAGACTTAACTTACTCTTAGTATATCATACTAGAGAATACTCCACCTACTTCTTACCTTTCCCTACACCTAGACTAGGTTAGGTACATTGGGGTAGAACTAGCTTAGAGACGCATCGTATGAGTACTCGCATTTTTAGCTCATGTTATTTATGTACGTGAATATATGCTAAAAGATAATGCTAGCGCAGTATTATTTATTTCTACTGCTTACGCTGTACATTATTTATCTTGCATACTGTCTTGTGATCATAACAGCACATATCTCTTACACGAGAAACAAGACTGTTCAATAAAACCTCTTTATTGAAAAGCCCGTCTTTCCTTTCTGTGTAACTCTGTAGAAACTAAGCATGCACGATTGACTGAGTGAAACTGTTATCTATTGTTTCCACGATTCTGAGACGTGTTCCGATTCTAAAGGGAAACAAAGTAGTCATGTTTATGCGGTTGCCAGAAACTACTCCCTTCTTGTTCTCAAGGAGTTTCTAGTGGCCTCTGAGCTAGCTGGCACAAAAGTAATTAAGTTTAATATACTCGATAGGGACATACCGACCTCAGTCCTATGTCAAGCCTATAGGGTATATTATTCCAATGCGCAGAGCCTATTAGGGAAATAGGAACTACACTACAGTACCTTTCATTATATTGCGTCAATGCTGTATTGTTAAAAGTGTAATTGATTGAGAGGAAGGTTTATCATTGAAAATCTTCTAATTTTCAGAAGCGAAGCGTGTGCTTAGGTGTTTTGTTGTGTTTTTGTTTTGGGTTTTCATTATTGAAAAAAAAAAGAGAGAGAGAAAGAATTAAAAAATATATGTTTAGGGAATTTTTTGCATAGTTTGATTTACATGTGGTTTGCCTCCCTCCGTTTATGGGTTAGAGTAGTGGGAGGCTAACACGCGTATTAGCGCTGAAAGACGGCGTGGGTTTGGGCGCATGCAGTCCAGCCTTACCGTTTTTCTCCTACTGAGATCAGCATCAGAGCACATGCAGCAGCTTGTGTGGCATAGGGCTCCGGTAAAGGAAGTGGAGGCCGGCAAGGGTTGAGGGGCGAGCAGTATTTCAAAGAAAAGAAAAGTACAATGGCGTGAAGGTTTGTTAGGATTAACCACATGCACATTGTGAAGCGTAGATGGGCCAATTGATTGGTTTACCGTGATCTCGCGAGATCACGGCAGCCATCTTGGATTGGGCATTAAAAGAATAAATACAATATCAAATACGTTGCAGAGATTTGGCTTAATCCGTTGTTATGTACGGAACAATAGGCCCTCACTCGATCAGCTGTTGAGTAGTGTGTTGACTCGGTGAGGAGGAAGAAAAATGAATGTAGTAATATAGAGTTTGGAGATTTGGCATTTTTCAGTATATCTTATTTAGTACAAATACTTTTTGATTGTTTAGAGCTGGTAATTGCCAGCGTATATTAGCAATTATGTCCTCAGATGGTAATAGTGTGGAGCAGAATGTAGTGGAAGGTAGGTTTAGTGAGGAGAGTTTAAGAAGGTTGGTTCAGAGTGAGGTTAATGCTTTGGTGAGGAAAGTTGTAGGGATGGTTTTGGACAGGAAAAGAAAGGATATGGGTCAGGTGAGAAATGTTGGTCTTTATCTGAGGAGGAAGGAAATAAGAAAGAAGGAAACAGGGTAAGAAGCTTTGGAAAACTAAGCATTTGAATAAAACCAACAAAGATGGATTGAACTGTATGACAAAGGTGGGTGCCCGAAGCGTCATGAAAAGTAAAGGTGTCCTTGGCAGCACACAGGATTTATCAGGTGATAAGTTTACGATGGAGACTGATGACAGTGTCATGCAAGGGACAGAAAAGATGTATGATGAATACATTTTGGATATTAACCAAGATGATGATTTAAATGACGACATTAAGGGTGATATTAGTTCATCATCTAATGCTGTGATAAAGGATCCTCTGGGGGAAGAGATGTTCAGGCCCTATAATAAACGTCATCCTTGAAGTACTGATTGGTGGCCTTTGGACCACGTAAGCAGATTTATAAAAGAATGGATAAGAAGGCCTTTTGAGAGAGAGGTAAGGAATGTCCTAAAGGCAGAGTCTTCTAGTCCAAAGATAGAGGATAAAGTGTGCTATACTCCCAATCTGGTTCCGGACATGATAACCTATCTATTTAAGATGGGAAGAGATCCGCGTAAGGGTCTTGAAAGATTATTGAAACAATGCCAGGATCGACTATTGGATGTTTTAGGTCAGCTGGCTAAAATTATGGATATGGCGGAAGAGGCGCATTTAAACAGCGAGGAGATTGATTTGGAGCAATTACGAGGTTGGAGCCAGAGATCTATGGTGTTTTTAGGGAATGCCAATTCAGGGCTGTTGGTGGAGCGTTGGAAATCTGTTCTAGTGAAGATTAATCCAAAATTAGGAGAGATGGCTAGCAAAGAGACTAGTAGTAATACAAAAGGATTAATCTTTGGTGAGGGCATGGTGAATAGCTTAGGAAAGCATGTAGCCATGTGTACTGCTTTAGACAAAGCACAGAATAATATGAGGAATGTTTTAGGTGGGGTTTTTGGAAGGGCCAGCAGACGAGGACCATATGCTGGCTTTGGATATCAAAGGTCCCAATATAACTACATCTACAGAGGGGCTCAAAGAGGCGTCCAGGGTTCCCCAGGTTTCATTCCACAAAGAGGCCGGTTTGGCAGAACAAGAAGTAACCGGAGAAGAGGACAATCAGCTTCAGGGTCCCATGGAGAGTACGAAGATTTCTTTTGGTTATTCCCTTAAAAGAGTGAGGGGACGACTACGGATGTTTTTAAACAAATGGAAATGTATAACAAAGGATCCGAGGGTCTTAAGTATGATCCAAGGATTTGAAATAGAATTTGTGGAGGTATCGAGTCAGGAAAAAGAACCAAAAGAGCTAAGTCTATCTCAGGAACAAAACATAATAGCAGATTTAGAGATAGAGGCTATGTTAAAGAAAGGTGCAATATGTTTAGTAGAAGAACACTTGAAAGGTTTTGTCAGCACATTATTTTTGTTGGAAAAAAGGACAAAGGATGGAGACCGGTAATAAATTTAAGAATATTGAATCGGTCTCTAGTTTTAAGGTATTTCAAGATGGAAGGGATTTATCTGTTAGAGGATATGCCTCAGGCACAAGACTGTTTGGTAAAATTGCATCTGAGGGACGCATATTTCACAGTACCTATGGGAGAGAAGAGTCAGAGGTTCCTACAATTCAGATGGAGAACTCAATTATATCAGTTTCTATGGCTTCCGTTTGGTCTATCTTCGGCACCATGGTGCTTTACAAAGGTGATGCGTGCTGTGGTAGCTTATTTGAGAGAAAGAGGTTTTCGCATGATTATTTATTGGGACAACATTATTTTGATGTCACAGGACGTGGAGGTGTTGGTAGCTCAATTGAAGGAGGTGATACTTTTCTCATAAACGAGGAGAAATCTGTTATGATTCCGTCTCAGAGTATGGAATTCTTAGGTTTCAAGATAGACACGATTGGGGAAGTATTGTTGTTGCCAGAAAAGAAAAGAAAGTTGATAAAGAAAGAGGTCTCACGTGTTACATAAAGGGACAGTTTGACGTTGAGAGATTTTGCAAGGATATTAGGATTGTTTTCTTCATCGATCCAAGCTATATTCCCAGGGCCTTTGCATTATCGAGCTTTACAGAGGGTAAAAGTAGAGGCCTTGAGAGAAGGTTTGTTATGTATGGTGACAAGGTTTTTTTGAATCAGGAAGCAAGAGTAGAGCTGGATTGGTGGATGCATAATCTGGATGCTTAGAATGGAAGAGCAATTTTTGGATGTGTGCCACAGTTTGTACTGGAGACGGACGCCAGTTTAATTGGATGGGGAGCCCGGTCGGGAGAGCAGGAGACAGGTGGTGCTTGGTAAAGTCTTGAGAAGAGCCTTCAAATAAATTGCCTGGAATTGACAGCAGGTTTGTATGCCTTGAGGAGTTTCAGTAATGTGTTACAGGGACAGATGGCTTTGATGAAGATGGACAATATTTCTGCGGTATCTTACATAAAACGCTTAGGAGGTTGCAGATTCAGGAGTCTTTTGGACATTGCGAAGGAATTATGGTTGTTTTGTCTGGAGCACAAGATACGTTTAAGAGCAGAATATCTTCCAGGGGTAAGGAATTTGGTGGCAGATTGGAATTCAAGACATGTGAAAGACTTCAGCAATTGGAGACTCGGACGTGTATTTTTCAGGAGGATAGATCAGATTTTGGGTCCTTTGGAGGTGGATCTTTTTGCGACCAGGCTGACATTTTAGATTCACAACTATTTCCGTTGGTTACCAGATCCTGATGCTGCAGCGGTAAATGCATTCCAGCAGAAGTGGACAGGTATCATGGGGTATGCATTTCCACCATTTGCAATTATTCAGAGGGTTCTTCTGAAGGTGAGGAAAGAGAGGTGTCAGGTAGTACTAGAGACTCCTTTTTGGGTGTCACTGGCATGGTTTGCAGCAACTCTGGAATTGGCATGTGAGATTCCCTTGTTGATTATGGCAAGGGAAGGTTTGTGACAAACGAAGAAGGAGAGGAACATCCTTTGGTATTGAGCAGAGTCTTGAACCTTCTTGTTTGGAAAGTGTCAGGAGATCTGGAGCATTCGAGTGCCTTTCGCAAGGGGTTGCTGAATTGCTCCAGGACTCTTGGGCTCCAGGTGCCAGGCGAAGATACAGAGGAATATGGAACATTTGAGTTTGTTGGTGCTTGGAAAGGAGTCTTGATCCCTTGGAGGCATCTGTGGTAGAGGTTGTACATTTTTTAGTTGAACAATTTGAAAAGGGACTCAGTTATAGGACAATAAGTTGTTATAGATCAGCAGTTTCTGCAGGTCATGTGTTAGTTTGGGGTAAGTCAGTTGCAAGTAATGTTTTGGTTTGTACAATTTTGAAGAGCTTGAGACTTAAGAGGCCTCCAAAAGCAAGGTATGACATTTTGTGGGATGTGAATTGAACAGGTATTTGAGTATCAATAATCTTTTCATTAAGCTGACAACACTTTTGTGTTTGGTTTCTTGTAGAAGAGTACTGGATGTTAAATGTCTAGAGGTGAATAACAGGACTTTTAGTCCAGACAGAGTGTTTTTTGAAATATGGAAAAGAACAAAAACTATGTCCACGTCAGTATTTTATACTTTTTTTTTAGGAATGTATAAAGTTGTGCGTGGTGGAATGCTTAAGGGAATATGAGTCTAAAGTTATAGAGAATTGAAGGGACGGTAAACATCAATTGTTGATTTCTTCTGTGAAACAATTTAGGGCGGTAAGTACTGCAGCAATTTCGAGATGGGTCAAAATTGCAATGGAACAGGCAGGAGGGAATGTGGAAAGGTATAAAGCCCATTCTGTAAGAGGTGCTATGGCGAGTAAGGTTTGTTGGTCTGGTGGGAAATTGCAAAGTATTTTGAAAGTGGCTAATTGGTCAAATGTGGGTACTTTTGCAAAGCATTATTTTACCGATTGAACACGTCAGATGGGGTGTTGAAGGGCTTTCAACATGTAAAATGGCAGCCTCCGGTCTTATAATGAAATTTTCAGATTTACGTGAAAAGAGAATCAGGATTTCATTAAAGACACAGAGGCTAACATTATCCCTCCCACCCCTCCCTTTTTATTTAAAAAAAAAAAAATGTAGTGTGTGCTTATAAACTAAATAGGATTGTTACGGGTTTTACAATGCATTCATTTAGGAACAGGTTGTTTTTACATTCATCTTTTTTTCCTTATTCACAGTCAGAAGGAAAGGAGACCATGGAAGTTACAGATTGGAGCAAAGGGTTTGGATTCTCCAAAGGTTTGCATTTAAAAGAGTAGGAGAGTTCTACGTCAGTGACATTTATTGATTGTTTGAGCTCCAATTCTGGACTGTTCTTATTTGGAAGAGTTCTTTAAAGGTGCTGCTGGCAGAAGTGCAATAAAAGGTTATGCAAAATGGTAGCCTCCGTGCCTTTAATGAAATCCTGATTCTCTTGCCATGTAAATCTGAGAATCTCCATTCTCGCCATTCTCGCCATTACTTGCATTAGGCTTTATTGTGATTCTCACTGGTCTGACATTCTTAATCAGACCAATGTCTTTGTCTGTAGAATACCCGACTTCCTTTTTTACTGAATCTCTTGAGTTGGGAGGTTAGTCTTCTTTCATCATATGTTTGAAGTTGAACACCGTCCGGTGTACAATAGATCACACAGTTCAACTTGCAAAGATTGACTGGAATTGAATCACATATTACAAACTCATGGACTTCTTCAAGAGGCCCTATTTTCACAGGGAGTTCAGCAGAAACTGCATTTGTGCTCTTCTGGTTTTTTTTTTTTTAAACATGTTTTAATTAAATTTTCCAACGTGCATATAGGCAATGCATAGCACATAATAACATATGAATGTACAATACATGTGATAGGGAACATCAATACAATTGTCTTGCAGTCTTGCAGTGTCAACATTAGTTCTCGGCGCACATCAGTATACAGATTGTTGGTTAGGCACGGGATCTCCATGTTTGCAAATACATCAAGCCATATATGACAGGGTTTCCCCCCAATACCTGAGTCCCCTCCTGTTGTCAAGGCCCTCTCGCACTCTCCGCCCACCACCCCCCCCAGGGGATGTCCCTCTGTAGATCGTCCCATGTGGCCAACCAGCTATGCACATTTTCAATCTGATTGTTCACGTAGGTACTCCACCAGGGGCCCACAAATGTCTCTGGGGCGAGATGGGGCAGGTAGGAGATCTGCATAAGTCGTAAGTCGATCCTTGCAATATATGAAATCTGTAAGCCAATCTTTGAATTTGGGAGCCCGCCCTCTACCCCATCTGCAAGCCACCCTTCGCTTGGCCAGCAGTAGTCCCAATGCCGCAAACTTCCTATTCAGTTTCTGTATGCCAGCCGTATATCCCAGGAGCGCAACCAAGGGGGTTCGCGGGACAGGGGCATTGATCATTATGGACAGTGCGTCTAGCACCTCCCGCCAGTACTCCTTAACCTCGCTGCATTGCCACGCGAGGTGCAGGAAGTCTGCTCCCTCTCGCCGGCAGCGCAGACAGCGGTCGTCATCTCTTAGCTTGTATTTGCATAGCTGTGCAGGAGTATAGTAGGTTCTGTTCAGGAACTTAAAATGAATAATTCGCAGTCGGCTGCTTGCCATAATGGCTTCTGTCTGCGAGCAACAGTAAGTCCACTGCTTGTCCGTCAGTGGCATTTCCAAATCATTACCCCAGTCTTCCCTAACCCCATATGTCACCTGAGGCCGTTCTGTCAGCGCAATTCGATATATGTGGGACGCAGCGTGCGCAGGTCCTGACATTTTCAACACTGTGTGCAGGACCTCTAGCGTGGGGGGCTCCACTGGGAATCCCGGGACATTGGCCTTAATCTCATGCTTCAGCCTTATGTGCAGAAACACCTCCAGAGGGGTGGTCCCGTCTCCAGATAGCAGCTCCCGCTGGTCTTTAAACTGTCCCTCCCGGTACAGGTCTCCCCACACACAAAGGTTCCTTTTACGGAGCATCTCCCGACATGCAACCTCTTGTGTGACAGGAGCGAGCGGTAGGTGCGGAAGTGGCATTAGCGGGGAATATAGCACAGGTTTGTCCATTATTTTAGCCAAGCGCTTCCATACGTGATTGGTGCAGATTACCGTGTGGTGGAATACTCCCTCACCAGGGACCGGAGTTCCCAGGAAGGAGTTTAGGGGCGTGGGCACCATGTAACCCTGCTCAATGGCCAGGTGTGGCATATAAGGTGGAGGATGGAGCCAATATACTGTATAGTGGGCTTGTGCGCTGAGGTAATAAAGTTCCATATCCGGAGCCTCGAATCCGCCCCTAGAGAATGGCTGTGTCATGATCCTCCATCCTACTCGCGGTTGCTTCCCTCCCCACAGCAGCCTGATAAGTAAAGACCGAAGAGTATTAAAGAAGGGGTGTCCTGGATTGTAAGGTATATTGATGAATAAGTATAGGAGTTTGGGCAGAATATTCATTTTCATCAATCCCACCCTGCCGGCCAGGGAGAGGGGCAGTGTGACCCAGTGGTCCACCCAGTTGCGAATAGTTTTAACTGCAGTACCATAGTTGGCCCGAAGAGTTTCCTCTCTGTCCCTAGTAATGGTCACGCCCAGATATTTTATTTTGTGTTCACACCAGCTCAATGGAAATTCCGGGGTAAATTTGGCAGTGTTGGGCGTGAGTGGAAATATCTGTGATTTACTCCAGTTAAGTCTTATTCCAGAAAGGTCACCAAACCTAATAAACTCCTGAAGGATCGGGTTAAGACTTGTGCTTGGGTCTCGCAAGTAAAGGGTAATATCATCGACATATAATGATATTAATATCTGAGAGGAGGGGTATTGTATTGCATAGTCTCTGTGATGTTGCCTTATTTTGGCAGCCAGGGGTTCGACAGCCAGGGCAAAGAGCAGCGAGGATAATGGACATCCCTGCCGCGTCCCTCTCATAATGGGGATTGGAGTGGAGTATAGACCGTTAACCTGAACTATAGCCTTAGGCTGGGAGTATAGTAATCTTATCCACGCTGGGGATGGCTGGGAGAGGCCCATTCTGCCCAGTATGGTAAACATGTAGTCTCACTCAAGGGAATCAAAAGCTTTTGTGGCATCTAGGAAAATCCCAGCCGCTGATATCTCTGGATCAATGTCATGTAATAACGCAAAGTTCTCAGGTGCGAGGTGGCCCTACCTGGTATAAAGCCCGCCTGATCTGGGAGGACCAGCCCATCCATCAGCAGGGACAGCCTGTTGGCGATGACTTTAGCCAGAATCTATATGCCTCACAGTTAGTGGCCTCCTTGCCTGGCTTAAGCAGGGATATGACCAGGGCTTGACGCATTGACCTGGGAAGGGTCCCGGTCTCTCTGGCTTCCTCAAAGACATGCTTGAGCAAGGGGGCCAGCTGTTCAATGTAACATTTATAAAAGTCTGCAGGCAGACCATCAGGCCCAGGGGCTTCTTCCGAGCGCAGGCACATTATCGCAGCCCGAATTTCATCTTCCTCAAAATCCGCAGCTAAAAATTCTCTGTTAGAGTCATTGATCCACCCGAGGGCGGTATCTTCACAATAGGATGCTATGTCTGGTGGGTCACGGCCTCTCGTGTGATATAGTGTCAAGTAGTAGTTAGAAAACACTTTGAGGATCTCCCGCGAGTCTATATGCCTATTGCCCTCTTAATCAAGTATTTCCAGGACCTGGTTAGGGAATCTGGGGACTCTAGTTACTTTGACTAAAGCTTTGCCAGGGTGTTCACCCTCCCCGTAGGACCTGGCAGTGTAGTATTTCGACCGGAAGTTAGATTCATGTTCTGCCTAAAGTGAATATTCAGTGAGCAGCTCTTTGAGTTTCGTCTTTAAGTGCAGGGTAGAGGAGGAGGCAAGTAGCTCCTCAGTCTCTTTGATGTCTTTCTCTAATCTGTGTAGGGTACCTCTAATGGAGCGAAGGATCCCCCCACTCTTGGCCATACATAGTCCCTTCACTGTTACCTTGAAACTCTCCCACACACAAGCAAGCGTTGAAACGCTGGCTATGTTGCGAGGGAAGAACTCGAAGATTTCCTGGCGTATCTCTTCACGAAAGGCAGCATCTAGCAAGGCTGTGGGCTGGAGCCTCCACGCCCGATAGGGGGATTCGTTACCTGGCGGCGATAGCTTCTTAAGCACTGGGGAATGGTCTGAGAGGGTGCGCGCTAGGTGCGACACCTCTCTAGGCCACGTATTCAGCCCCGCCGATAGTAGCCAGTAGTCTAACCTCGACCAGCTAGAGTGTACACTGGAAAAGAAAGTGCCCTCCCTCTGCGCTGGGTGGAGGACCCTCCATGCGTCAAAAAACTGGTAGTCAGTTATGATACTGGAAAGATGTTTAGTCGCCTGAGGGTGCGAATGTGAATGAGTGGGGGAGCGATCAGCGAGAGGATCAAGTGCTAAATTGAAGTCTCCTCCCCATATAATAAAGGTGGAGCCTAATTCCAGGATGTGACCCCATAGCCTGTCGAAGTAACCCGCATCGTCAATGTTGGGTGCATAGCAGCTAACCAGCGTGACCGTGTGCCCAGCCAGCCTGCCCCACATAACGCTGAATCTGCCCTGAATGTCCTGTAAGGTTCCTAACGGGTAGTATCCCAGGCCAGACTTGACAAGAATTGCTGTGTTTCGGGCGTACGTTGAATAGGAAGAAAAGCAGCTATGTGCCGACCATTTCCTTCCAATATTGATTGGCGCTTTAGGATCTAGGTGCGTCTCCTGTAGCATGGCCACCTGAACTTGGTGCCGGTCCAAGTAACCTAAGACCTGTCTATGCTTGCGAGGGTCCCGGAGCCCGCGTACATTCCATGTCAGACAATGAATAATTGGGGTTTTAACTGGACCTAAGTTAGCCATGGCCTCTTTGGTGACTCAGGAGAAGCAGATGTGCGCTGGTGCCAGCATTGTGGTGCTGCATAGCGTGGAGTGTGTGTATTCGTATCCGCACAGATTCTAGGTTGTGCAATGCAATGCTGCTGCGTACAACTATAACAAACCTATCCCACCCCCCTTCCACACCTACGGCCCAAACCCGCAGGCGAATGGTATCCCACCCAGCCCTTCCACTATCTGACCTATTTAAGGCCCACTTCAGGCCCCAGTGCCGGCATCTCCCGAGTCGCACCCCCCCCCCCCATGGACTGTGGTGAAATGCGAAGGGGGTGCAGTCCCCGAGAAGCCACGAGTCCGCGGGGCACTAGCAGAAAAAAACCACAACAACAAGCACTAACATATTAGCAATACCAAACATTTGTCAGGGGGTTCCCGCTGGGGAAGTGCACTAGAGGGGCCGTCAGCGCACCTCGCAGATGCGAGGGAGCCCGCAAAAGCATTATTATATGACAGTCTCAGCAGAGTTAATGACGTCTTATAGGAACAAGCCATTTTTGTACAAGGTTGGATCCGTGCAAGTCCGCCTATGGTCTCCGCTGTCATGCAATTTCTCAGAATGCGTAGCCTTACCAGTCACAGATGTAGGTTCTGGACTTATGAAGTCTACCATTATTCCTCTTCAGGAGCCGGTGAGGATCGACTGGAGCTTGGGTCTCCGTCTCGGGGTGTGGGGGAGCGTCTCAGAGTGGTTTTTAAGAAGTCCTGAACTTGCTGCGGGTTATTGAAGACATGTGTCTTACCTCGATGAAGAACTCATAATCTAGCAGGGTAGAGCATGGCATACTATATGTTACCTAGTTGCAGCTTCTTTTTGGTAGGCAGACATTTTTTATGTGCTACCTGTACCACCATGGTGAAGTCCGGGTATATCGAGAGTCTGTTACCATCATATGTCAAATCTTGCTTTTCTCTGGCTAGCCGCAGTGCCTTGTCACGGTCCTTGTAATTGAGTAGACGCACCTGGATGGGGCGGGTTGGAGCGCCCGGTGGCGGTCTTGGCGCAAGCGATCGATGGGCTCTCTCGACCACCAAGACCTTGGAGAATACTTCCGCACCAAAGAGCTCCACCAGCATTTGTTCCACATAATCCTCCATGCGTCCCATGGCGGTGGACTCCAGGAACCCCACTTTGCGCAAATTATTTCTGCCCGCGCACGCCTCTAAGTCCTCATTTTTAGCAACGATGATTTTAAGCAATTTCTCCATACCTTGTGACTTTTCACTGCTAACGGAAGAGTTGTCTTCGAGTGAAGAGATACGCAGCTCCGCCTCCGATATGCGCCCGTCATGTTTTTCAAATTTTTTTGTGATGAAGTCCATGCGTATATTCATGGCGTCCATTTTGGATTCAATGGATGTGAGGCTTTGGCGCTTATTTAATAGCAGTGCCTTTATATCTGAGTCCTGTGAGGAAGTGGAGGCAGGGGTTCCCTCCTCTCTTTGTGGATCTGTGTCCTCAGTTTCACTAGGAATGTTCTTCCGCGCAGAGAACTGCAGCTTGGATTGCTTGCCCTCCGTTCAGCCCATGATGTGCTCCACTGTGTGGCGCAGGCAAGCGACTGCCGCCCCTCAAAATGTCCAGCAAGTGTTGCTCAGTGTGTCTGACTGTATAGTGGGGGGAGGAGACACCGCAAAATAATAATGCCCCTCTGTGCGTCAGCGTGGTATTTATGGCCGGTCTCATCTGCCCTCAGGTGCGGGCCCCCATCCCCGGCTCCGCATCAGTAACACGCTTTGGCGCCAGGATCTGTGAGCATAGGGTCCTTGGCTGGTTCAGCTTCCTGCACGGTCGCGCAGCTTCCTCTGTTTCCTGGCGCCTCGATGGTCCCCCAGCCCAGCAACGCCCCGACGCAGGGCAACAGCACCGCCACAGATCCCGCTCACCTGCAACTCTCCAGGCTGGTCGGATCCGGCCGTGCAGCTCACCAGGCGCGCCCCGGCTGGGGTCTCACCGCAGCACCCTCAGGTCCGGGTGTAGGGCACACTCAGGTCGGGGCAATCGGCAACCTCCAAGCAATGCACCGAGGCCGCGCGTCGCCACAGCAGGCCCCGGCCAATCCTCAGGAGCTCGATGCTAAAGCAGCTCAGCCCAGCAGTGTCAGCAGACTGGGCCGGGCTCCGCCGTCTCCGCACCCAGTCCGCCGGTTCTCTCTCCGAAGTTCTGGACGTCACCAAAGGCAGGGAACCGCAGGAGGTGAGTCCTCTTCTTCTGTGTTGATAACCCTTATGGGTCTGGCTAATCTGCTCACGCCTCCGCCACCCTTTTCACGGGCGCAGGCCGCAGTCAATGGCTAATGGCGATCACTGTCCAGCCAGCCGCTGACAGGTTCGCGTTGGGCTCCTACGGTCTCCGGTAGCCCGTGGATGGCGTACCTTAGGTCCGCAGGTACTTTTTTTTTTGTCTGACAAGGCGCCGGGTCCGCACGTCTCCACAGCAGGCCCCGGCAGGCCCTCAGGAGCTTAGCGCTACGGTCGTTCAGCCCAGCAGTGGCAGCATATCGAGCCAGGCTCTGCCGTTTTTGCACTCGGTCCTCAGTACCTCGCCCCAGAGATCTGGATGCCCTCGCAGGCAGGGGATCGCGGGAGGTGAGTCCCCCTCTCCTGTGTCAGTAGCCCTTGCTGATCAGGCTATTCCGCTCGCGCCTCCGCCATCTTGATCTCAGGCAGAGGCCGCAAGCAGGGTCTCATGGCGATCAGTGTCTAGCCAGCGGTCAGCAAGCTCGTGTTGGGCTCCAGCGGTCCCCGGAGGTTTAATGATGGCGTACTGTGGGTTTGCAAGAGGTTTTGCTGTCCTATAATGAAGGATTTTGCAGGATCATGTTCCCAGGCTAACAGAGCCTCCCTAGGGTGCGGCCATCTTGTTTGACTGCACTCTAGCGCCCCCATGCTCTTCTGTTTTGCAATACTTACAACCTGGACTTGCTGTTAGAAGTGGGATTCTCGGTTGGCTGAGGTATGCACGCAGCCCAGGCAGGAACCACCACTCTAGTCAGGTAAGCTAGATACACACTAAAAGATAACCTGTGCTCACCACCTGGTAGCTTGGCACAGAGCAGTCAGAGCAGTAAAGTATTTGTGCAACACACACACAGCAACACAATGAATACACCACTAAAAAACTCCACACAGGTCTATATAAAAAACTAAACAAGACCAAAATGACAAAAATCCAGCGTATAGAAGTAGAGATATTGAATTTTAAAGGAATAAAGGCAGTAAAGTGCTTAGAAGTAAGTAGCGCTGAAAAGGATACTGATGTAGTAGAAAGTATACACATGCGCCAAGCGAAGATGTAGAACAGGTTTATTTGCTCTCTCACAAACACGGGGACCTCCCAGCCTGCTTCATCTATCAACCATCTCTCAAGTCGTGCTGTCAGCTTCCTAGAACGCAAGGCTGCATTCCAAGAATACCACGACAATGCTCTCGAGACCGCCGTGGTTACAAAGGGCAGGCTGCAATTATACGGAATAGATCACAACATATCCCCTTTACAAACACAAGAAAAATATAACAAAAACCAAAAAAAACAAAAAGGATCCGGACTGAAAATAAAACGACACTGCAACCTTACCCCATGACATAATCATCAAATTATAGGGGGTACGACACAAACGGGATTGCTTCACAGACACATTTCTACTGCCCATGGGAACAATATTTTTGTACAATTTACTCCTAGTGTCCCCTCCATCTCCATTTGCTGACCTCTCCTTATCGACTCCAACAAAATAGTCCTCATTCATTCCCACACCATCACCGATTCAATTTTCTTACAATACAAAGCCACTCTCCTTCTATTCCAATTCTGTCCATTCTTTAAAACTATATGCCACCTGTGTACTTCTTTCACTTCCATTGGTGCAGAAAATCTGTTCACACCATGCTCTTTCTTGCCCAACTTGACTTTGATTAGATCTCCTACTTCTATTCTTCCAACCATCACACCATCCTTTCGCTTGCTGCCACCCTCACATCATCCACTGAGGTTTAAGTTTGGTTTTTGGAGCTCTGCCCCTCATTCTTTTAAAAGGCATTTCATCAGTGGCTCAATTGACTGCAGTATTTTAGGCCCACACCATATTATCCACACATCTCTGAACATCCTGATTTCCCTCCATGGCCACTTGAATCGTGCCCTTGATGACCCTGCTCATGCGTTCCACCATGCCATTGCCTTGAGGATTATATAGAGACGTGCAAACGTGCCTTATTCCATTTCCATGCAAATTTGTTTGCATGGCATGAGATGTGAGTTGCATGCCATTATATGTCACCAACACACCTGGACACACCCTTCTCTCTTAAAAATGGCATCTAAGTTCCTGATCATGTTGCTTGTGGTGATACTTCTCAAGAATTCTACAATGACCCATCGCGAGTAAACATCTACTAGTACCATAGCAAATCTCCTGTCTCCAGCTAAAAAATCCATAGGGCCAATGAAGTCCAGACAAACGTTTTCCCAAGCTGCTCCATTTTGGCCCCCACCGAGAGAAACCATGCACTGCATATCAACTTTGAGCATTTTTTCACTATCCCTGCATAAACTGCAACTTTCTACCCACAATTTGACATCCTCATCTAATCCTGGCCACCAAAACCTGTCCTTGAGACGTTTCTTAGTAATCATTTGTCCCTAGTGACCCTCATTCGCCAGAAGAAATAGTTTCCTTCTAAACCCCCTAGGGGGCACATATCTCTCACCCCTCAGTACTAAGTCATCAGTTGCACCAACACTGAATTCATCCTGTAATTTGACATAGCTCCTCAAAGCTTGTCTGAGATCATCCTCACGTTTCCACCAAGTCCTGATATAACTAACAAGTTCTTTGAATCCATCATCATCCCTAACTGCTGCCTGCCACTCATCTCTAGTAACAGACTTAAATTTATTTTCTAACACATCATCAACACTAGCTACCACACACACCACTTCTTCATCCTCCATATCATCACACTCCACACCAAGCGGTAATCTCGATAGACAGTCTGCCTGCACATTCTACCAGCCTGCTACATGTTAAACTTTATAAATATGTTCTTGCAGTCTGGCTGCAAACTGCATAAGACGTGAAGAACCTTTGTTTTCCCCCCCTGGGCTCAACATTTTTACGAGAGGCTTGTGATCTGTTCGTAGAGTAAAGCGTGCACCCCACAGATAGGTGCGAAAATGCGGAACACCCCATGCTGCAGCTAACGCCTCCCTCTCAATCACAGCATATTTACGCTCCGACTTGTTAAGGGTGTGCGAGGCGAACGCCAAAGGTTTTTCTACACCCCTTTTAACTTGTCACAGGACAGCACCAATACCATGGGCACTGGCATCAACAGTAAGCAGGGTCTCCTTACCCGGTTCAAATGGAGTTAAGATGCCAGCATTCACAATTTCATCCTTAATGTTTTTGAACGCCCTATCCTGAATATCACCCCACTCAAATTGTATGCCCTTCCTCAATAACTCCCTGAGTGGTTCAGTTTTGTCTGCAAAATTGAGAACAAATCTGGAATAGTACTCAACTAATCCCATAAAAGATTTGAGTTGATCTTTGCCAGTAGGAACAGCTGCAAGCTTAATTGCTTTTAACAAATCTTCTTTCGGTTCCACACCTCTCTCAGAGATACTATACCCTAAATAATCCACTTCCTTCAGTAAGAACTTGCATTTGTCCATTCTTAGGGTAAGACCTGCATTGTTTAGCACCTCCAAGACCTTTGCCTATGTTTTATTGTGCTCTACCTCACTCTTCCCAGTAATAAGAATGTCATCCTGAAAATAATGAGTATTCTGAACCTCACTGAGCAAACTGTGGATCATGCGCTGAAAAACACTGGCAGCCGATGCCAGGCCAAAGGGAAGCCTCTTGAATTGAAAAATCCCCTCCATGGTGACTAAAGCTGTCAATGTTCTAGAATCAGGATGCAACATGACCTGATGATAAGCCGATCTCAGATCTAAACTTGGCTTCACTCATCAATAGCACCATCTCAGCATCGTTTGGCAGTGGAAAGCTATCCACTACTATATTCTGATTCACCGATCTGAGGTCAACACAAAACCTGAGCTTACCATCCTTCTTCTTAGTGATCACCACCGGAGAAAGCCATTCTGACACCTCTACCGGTTCAATGATGCCTTGCTTTTGCATATCACTCAACATTTCCTTAACTTCATCCCGAATGGCAACTGGAATTTTCCTCAACCCATGTCTCACAGGTTGCGCTCCATCCTTCAAATTGATCTCATGCACATACCCCACAAGTTTCCCTAAATCATCCCTAAAGACTTCTTTGTACTTAGCTAGGATAGATTTAAGCACCTTACCATCATCCACCATCAACACTTGTTCTTCCGATCTGGGATCAATAATCACATGTAAATCGTGTTGTTGCACCCAGCCCAGAATGGCTGACCCATCATTTGACACATACACTCTACCCATTGCACTTCTTCCTTTAAATTCAAAACTAACCTCCACACAGCCCTTGGTGGAAATGGCCTCACCACTACACCCCTTGGGAGAAATGTCACTGTTACTGAGCAACGTATTTGGCCAATGTTCATTGAAAGTCCTAAAAGGTAGAATGGTAAACATGGAACCCGGATCCACCATCAACTCTACGGGTACACCATTGACCATGAAGATTGCCGTAGGCCTTTACATTCTGCTTTTGCATTCATCCTCCACACAAAGTACAATGCCGGATGCAAAAGATCCTTCCTCAACAAAAGCGACTCTACTTTTAGAAAGATCTTTGCAAACTCTACTCACATGTCCTTTTTTACTGCACTTTCTGCAAACTTTATCTCTAGCATAACAACCCATAAAATCAGCGGCATGACTCATGCTCCCACACCTATAACACCCATTAAATCTACTTTTGTTTTCACTTATAGATTTTGCTCTATATTTGTATGAAACAGGTTTACAATCATTCCTTTGCTTTACTCTGTATTCACTGTCCATCAGTTCATCCTTCTTACTAATGACATTTACTGTATCTTCTTTCTTAACCTCTAGGTTCTGCATCTCTCTCATACATGCGTCAGACTCCTCCACAATTTTTGCAATGGAAATGTCTTCCTGTAGCATTGGATTTCTAGCAGACCATAGTCTTTCTTGCATCCTCTTGTTTTTGCATTGCACAATTAATGAATCCCTAATCATTTGATCTGTCATGGGACCAAAAACACACTTAAGTGCTAATTCTCTTAAACGTGTGACCATTTGATCCACAGTTTCTTTTTCTTTTTGAGGTAAAGAATAAAATTTGTGATGCTGCATAACAATATTGACCTGTTTCCCATAGTACTTCCCTAGTCTGCTCTTTGCTTCTACATAAGGATTATCAATTGGCTCACCATCAACTCCCATGACTTCCGGCAGGAATTTAAAAACATGTTGACCTTCTTTCCCTAATGAGTTCAGTAATATAGCTTTTTTTCTTGTAGCAGGAAATCTCAACCCATCGATGGCTTCAATATAGTTTTCAAAAATGCCAATCCACTCCTCCCACTCAATGGAAGGAGCTCCACCTTCAGATAAGAACACACGAGGTGGTGAAACCATTTGACTGGCTGCTATTCTGATATGGAAGAGAACAGTAAAGAAAAAATAAAGAATTGTCTTGTCTGGTGTCAGTGAATAAATTTGATTCTGATATTCAGTGTAATATATAATATGGCTGAATTAACACTTCACATTGGTGCCATACAGCTTGGATGAAAGAAGAGGAAACAGTGCACATGCAACTAGTGTGATCCAAAGTGTTCTTAAACCAGGTGTGCAGATCACCGTGCCGTGCGTCTGCACTGATGTTGAAAACAGGAGGATGGAGTATAACTACTATCAGATAGGTGTGCAGATAACTGTGAAGATCTGCGTTGCTGCATAAATACTCCAACAAGAGTTGGGCATACAGGAGTGCAGATCACCGCAGGGTGCGACTGCACGGATGCGCAAACAAATGTAGAAATGAGAAAACTAGATGAATAGGTGTGCAGACCACCACACAGATCTGCACTGAAGCGTAGACGAAACAAATGCCAAGTTGATGTCTTCAAAATGGCGCCACGTACAACGTGTAAAATGTGCGCACAGCTGACGCGCTGACGAGGGAACATAAAAGCAGAGACGGAGAAGATGTCTGCTGAGTAATGCGAGGAAGATAATGAGCACACGAGCTCCGTAAGGAATGCGGGTAACTGCCACAGAAAATTCAAGTAAGAATACACAGTACCTGTACTCCAGATGACGTTTTGCCTTAGTAACAGAGGGCAAAGCAGTCATTATCTGTACGCCGGTAGTCACCTCAGTAAGAAATTGCACGCTGTTGAACTTCCAGGTTGTGGTACTTGCGAGATGCAGTCGAATAGCGTAGATTCGTTCCCCGCTGTTAGAGAGCGCAAACAATCGTCGCCAAATTGATATAGTAGAAAGTATACACATATGCCAAGTGAAGATGTAGAACATGTTTATTTGCTCTCTCACAAACACGGGGACCTTTCCAGCGTACTTCATCCATCAACCGTCTCTCAAGTCGTGCCATCAGCTTCCTAGAACGCAAGTGTGCATTCCAAGCATACCACGGCAACGCTCTCGAGACAGCCGTGGTTACATAGGACAGGCTGCAATTACAAAGAACAGATCGTGCTGGACCGGGGGGGAGGTCGTGCTGGACCGGGGCATACTCAAAGTATGGGCCGGCCACGATGGAGCACCGCCTGGCTGCAGGACCCACGAAGGCCCCAGCCAACAAAGTACCTTTCCTGGTCGCAGACAGCGAGATACGTCGATCTTCTCCATGCAGTGAAGGTGATGCATAAGTTCCATAGACGGGTGCCGGAGTCAAGAGGCGTCGAGCGTTGCGCCAGATTCTGCCATGCCGTGGAGGGGATGCGTCGATTTCACCAAGCTGCAGCGGCAGCCATATGCTATCCAATGCGTCGATAGCTGGAGGCAAAGCGCTGGTTCCGGTGCAATGTGCTGATTTTACTATCGCAACCAGGTCAATGAGAAGGGTTTGCTACACGCAGACAGGAGATGCGTCAAAATCCGTGTTGCAAGTATCTGGGCCACTTCCAGTGAGCCAGGCACAGGAGACTTTGATATCCCTGAGTCTCAAGCAACAGGAGGCAAGCCAACAAGCCCTTGGAGATCACTTGGAGGGAAGGCAGAGTCCAGCTGTCCTTCAACAGAGAGCAGCAGGCAGCAGGGCAACAAACACAAAAGCAGGCCTTCCAGATCAGGAGCCCAGTTGAGTCCTTTAAACAGATTAGCAGTTCTCCTGGCAGAGCTTTAGTTACAAGTCCAGTAGTGTATGATTTTAGGGAGTCAGAGACCCAGTACTTATACCCCAAAGTGCCTTTGATGTGGTGGTGGGGGGGGGGGTGACTTTAAAGCAGCACTCTGAAATTTACAAGTATCCCATTCAACCCAGTACTCTCTGCCAGTGAGGGGTAATCAGTCCTTTTTGTGGGGAAAGGACACAGCCTTTCAAGTGAAGTGTTAGCCCCTCCCTTTCTTCCTGCCCAAGCAAGGCCACCTTATTGTGTTGTGGCTGTCTAGAGTGAATGCACAAAGTGTAGCTGTCACCCACCCCAGACGAGTATTGGAGGCAGGCTGTCAGGCACACAGTGCAGTAAGTGCAGAGAAATGTCCACTTTCTAACTGGGGTGTCGTAGTGGGCAAAAGAACGATGGATTTAACCCAGATCTTTTGACTGGGGGAGAATGTTTGCATTGTCAGCATTCCGTCCATCAATTGTTTGCTGTAACACTTTTCGCCCTAAGTGGGATGGATATGCCCAGACGTGGGTCCCTTGCTCACTGTGCCACTGGATTCAAGCTAGCCTGGCTGAAGAAGGGTGACATACCCTGAAACCGGTCCCAGGATGCTTGTTTCCGGTCCAGGGAGGACCTGGCCTGGCAGTTCGGTCTGGACTGTTCCCATGGGGCACAGGGTCAAGACTGATTTGCATATGGCTGGGTCCAAACTGGGGTGGCGTAGTGGGCAAAAGAACGATGGATTTAACCCAGATCTTTTGACTGGGTGAGAATGTTTGCATTGTCAGCATTCCGTCCATCAATTGTTTGCTGTAACACTTTTCGCCCTAAGTGAGATGGGTATGCCCAGACGTGGGTCCCTTGCTCACTGTGCCACTGGATTCAAGCTAGCCTGGCTGAAGAAGGGTGACATACCCTGAAACCGGTCCCAAGATGCTTGTTTCCGGTCCAGGGAGGACCTGGCCTGGCAGTTCGGTCTGGACTGTTCCCATGGGGCACAGGGTCAAGACTGATTTGCATATGGCTGGGTCCAAACTGGGGTGGCGTAGTGGGCAAAAGAACGATGGATTTAACCCAGATCTTTTGACTGGGGGAGAATGTTTGCATTGTCAGCATTCCGTCCATCAATTGTTTGCTGTAACACTTTTCGCCCTAAGTGGGATGGGTATGCCCAGACGTGGGTCCCTTGCTCACTGTGCCACTGGATTCAAGCTAGTCTGGCTGAAGAAGGGTGACATACCCTGAAACCGGTCCCAGGATGCTTGTTTCCGGTCCAGGGAGGACCTGGCCTGGCAGTTCGGTCTGGACTGTTCCCATGGGGCACAGGGTCAAGACTGATTTGCATATGGCTGGGTCCAAACTGGGGTGGCGTAGTGGGCAAAAGAACGATGGATTTAACCCAGATCTTTTGACTGGGGAGAATGTTTGCATTGTCAGCATTCCGTCCATCATTTGTTTGCTGTAACACTTTTCGCCCTAAGTGGGATGGGTATGCCCAGACGTGGGTCCCTTGCTCACTGTGCCACTGGATTCAAGCTAGCCTGGCTGAAGAAGGGTGACATACCCTGAAACCGGTCCCAGGATGCTTGTTTCCGGTCCAGGGAGGACCTGGCCTGGCAGTTCGGTCTGGACTGTTCCCATGGGGCACAGGGTCAAGACTGATTTGCATATGGCTGGGTCCAAACTGGGGTGGCGTAGTGGGCAAAAGAACGATGGATTTAACCCAGATCTTTTGACTGGGGGAGAATGTTTGCATTGTCAGCATTCCGTCCATCATTTGTTTGCTGTAACACTTTTCGCCCTAAGTGGGATGGGTATGCCCAGACGTGGGTCCCTTGCTCACTGTGCCACTGGATTCAAGCTAGCCTGGCTGAAGAAGGGTGACATACCCTGAAACCGGTCCCAGGATGCTTGTTTCCGGTCCAGGGAGGACCTGGCCTGGCAGTTCGGTCTGGACTGTTCCCATGGGGCACAGGGTCAAGACTGATTTGCATATGGCTGGGTCCAAACTGGGGTGGCGTAGTGGGCAAAAGAACGATGGATTTAACCCAGATCTTTTGACTGGGGGAGAATGTTTGCATTGTCAGCATTCCGTCCATCATTTGTTTGCTGTAACACTTTTCGCCCTAAGTGGGATGGGTATGCCCAGACGTGGGTCCCTTGCTCACTGTGCCACTGGATTCAAGCTAGCCTGGCTGAAGAAGGGTGACATACCCTGAAACCGGTCCCAGGATGCTTGTTTCCGGTCCAGGGAGGACCTGGCCTGGCAGTTCGGTCTGGACTGTTCCCATGGGGCACAGGGTCAAGACTGATTTGCATATGGCTGGGTCCAAACTGGGGTGGCGTAGTGGGCAAAAGAACGATGGATTTAACCCAGATCTTTTGACTGGGGGAGAATGTTTGCATTGTCAGCATTCCGTCCATCATTTGTTTGCTGTAACACTTTTCGCCCTAAGTGGGATGGGTATGCCCAGACGTGGGTCCCTTGCTCACTGTGCCACTGGATTCAAGCTAGCCTGGCTGAAGAAGGGTGACATACCCTGAAACCGGTCCCAGGATGCTTGTTTCCGGTCCAGGCAGGACCTGGCCTGGCAGTTCGGTCTGGACTGTTCCCATGGGGCACAGGGTCAAGACTGATTTGCATATGGCTGGGTCCAAACTGGGGTGGCGTAGTGGGCAAAAGAACGATGGATTTAACCCAGATCTTTTGACTGGGGGAGAATGTTTGCATTGTCAGCATTCCGTCCATCATTTGTTTGCTGTAACACTTTTCGCCCTAAGTGGGATGGGTATGCCCAGACGTGGGTCCCTTGCTCACTGTGCCACTGGATTCAAGCTAGCCTGGCTGAAGAAGGGTGACATGCCCTGAAACCGGTCCCAGGATGCTTGTTTCCGGTCCAGGGAGGACCTGGCCTGGCAGTTCGGTCTGGACTGTTCCCATGGGGCACAGGGTCAAGACTGATTTACATATGGCTGGGTCCAAACTGGGGTGGCGTAGTGGGCAAAAGAACGATGGATTTAACCCAGATCTTTTGACTGGGGGAGAATGTTTGCATTGTCAGCATTCCGTCCATCATTTGTTTGCTGTAACACTTTTTGCCCTAAGTGGGATGGGTATGCCCAGACGTGGGTCCCTTGCTCACTGTGCCACTGGATTCAGGCTAGCCTGGCTGAAGAAGGGTGACATGCCCTGAAACCGGTCCCAGGATGCTTGTTTCCGGTCCAGGGAGGACCTGGCCTGGCAGTTCGGTCTGGACTGTTCCCATGGGGCACAGGGTCAAGACTGATTTGCATATGGCTGGGTCCAAACTGGGGTGGCGTAGTGGGCAAAAGAATGATGGATTTAACCCAGATCTTTTGACTGGGGGAGAATGTTTCCATTGTCAGCATTCCGTCCATCATTTGTTTGCTGTAACACTTTTCGCCCTAAGTGGGATGGGTATGCCCAGACGTGGGTCCCTTGCTCACTGTGCCACTGGATTCAAGCTAGCCTGGCTGAAGAAGGGTGACATACCCTGAAACCAGTCCCAGGATGCTTGTTTCCGGTCCAGGGAGGACCTGACCTGCAGTTCGGTCTGGACTGTTCCCATGGGGCACAGGGTCAAGACTGATTTGCATATGGCTGGGTCCAAACTGGGGTGGCGTAGTGGGCAAAAGAACGATGGATTTAACCCAGATCTTTTGACTGGGGGAGAATGTTTGCATTGTCAGCATTCCGTCCATCATTTGTTTGCTGTAACACTTTTCGCCCTAAGTGGGATGGGTATGCCCAGACGTGGGTCCCTTGCTCACTGTGCCACTGGATTCAAGCTAGCCTGGCTGAAGAAGGGTGACATACCCTGAAACCGGTCCCAGGATGCTTGTTTCCGGTCCAGGGAGGACCTGGCCTGGCAGTTCGGTCTGGACTGTTCCCATGGGGCACAGGGTCAAGACTGATTTGCATATGGCTGGGTCCAAACTGGGGTGGCGTAGTGGGCAAAAGAACAATGGATTTAACCCAGATCTTTTGACTGGGGGAGAATGTTTGCATTGTCAGCATTCCGTCCATCATTTGTTTGCTGTAACACTTTTCGCCCTAAGTGGGATGGGTATGCCCAGACATGGGTCCCTTGCTCACTGTGCCACTGGATTCAAGCTAGCCTGGCTGAAGAAGGGTGACATACCCTGAAACCGGTCTCAGGATGCTTGTTTCCGGTCCAGGGAGGACCTGGCCTGGCAGTTCGGTCTGGACTGTTCCCATGGGGCACAGGGTCAAGACTGATTTGCATATGGCTGGGTCCAAACTGGGGTGGCGTAGTGGGCAAAAGAACGATGGATTTAACCCAGATCTTTTGACTGGGGGAGAATGTTTGCATTGTCAGCATTCCGTCCATCATTTGTTTGCTGTAACACTTTTCGCCCTAAGTGGGATGGGTATGCCCAGACGTGGGTCCCTTGCTCACTGTGCCACTGGATTCAAGCTAGCCTGGCTGAAGAAGGGTGACATACCCTGAAACCGGTCCCAGGATGCTTGTTTCCGGTCCAGGGAGAACCTGGCCTGGCAGTTCGATCTGGACTGTTCCCATGGGGCACAGGGTCAAGACTGATTTGCATATGGCTGGGTCCAAACTGGGGTGGCGTAGTGGGCAAAAGAACGATGGATTTAACCCAGATCTTTTGACTGGGGGAGAATGTTTGCATTGTCAGCATTCCGTCCATCATTTGTTTGCTGTAACACTTTTCGCCCTAAGTGGGATGGGTATGCCCAGACGTGGGTCCCTTGTTCACTGTGCCACTGGATTCAAGCTAGCCTGGCTGAAGAAGGGTGACATACCCTGAAACCGGTCCCAGGATGCTTGTTTCCGGTCCAGGGAGGACCTGGCCTGGCAGTTCGGTCTGGACTGTTCCCATGGGGCACAGGGTCAAGACTGATTTGCATATGGCTGGGTCCAAACTGGGGTGGCGTAGTGGGCAAAAGAACGATGGATTTAACCCAGATCTTTTGACTGGGGGAGAATGTTTGCATTGTCAGCATTCCGTCCATCATTTGTTTGCTGTAACACTTTTCGCCCTAAGTGGGATGGGTATGCCCAGACGTGGGTCCCTTGCTCACTGTGCCATTGGATTCAAGCTAGCCTGGCTGAAGAAGGGTGACATACCCTGAAACCGGTCCCAGGATGCTTGTTTCCGGTCCAGGGAGGACCTGGCAAGGCAGTTCGGTCTGGACTGTTCCCATGGGGCACAGGGTCAAGACTGATTTGCATATGGCTGGGTCCAAACTGGGGTGGCATAGTGGGCAAAAGAACGATGGATTTAACCCAGATCTTTTGACTGGGCGAGAATGTTTGCATTGTCAGCATTCCGTCCATCATTTGTTTGCTGTAACACTTTTCGCCCTAAGTGGGATGGGTATGCCCAGACGTGGGTCCCTTGCTCACTGTGCCACTGGATTCAAGCTAGCCTGGCTGAAGAAGGGTGACATACCCTGAAACCGGTCCCAGGATGCTTGTTTCCGGTCCAGGGAGGACCTGGCCTGGCAGTTCGGTCTGGACTGTTCCCATGGGGCACAGGGTCAAGACTGATTTGCATATGGCTGGGTCCAAATTGGGGTGGTGTAGTGGGCAAAAGAACGATGGATTTAACCCAGATCTTTTGACTGGGGGAGAATGTTTGCATTGTCAGCATTCCGCCATCATTTGTTTGCTGTAACACTTTTCGCCCTAAGTGGGATGGGTATGCCCAGACGTGGGTCCCTTGCTCACTGTGCCACTGGATTCAAGCTAGCCTGGCTGAAGAAGGGTGACATACCCTGAAACCGGTCCCAGGATGCTTGGTTCCGGTCCAGGGAGGACCTGGCCTGGCAGTTTGGTCTGGACTGTTCCCATGGGGCACAGGGTCAAGACTGATTTGCATATGGCTGGGTCCAAACTGGGGTGGCGTAGTGGGCAAAAGAACAATGGATTTAACCCAGATCTTTTGACTGGGGGAGAATGTTTGCATTGTCAGCATTCCATCCATCATTTGTTTGCTGTAACACTTTTCGCCCTCAGTGGGATGGGTATGCCCAGACATGGGTCCCTTGCTCACTGTGCCACTGGATTCAAGCTAGCCTGGCTGAAGAAGGGTGACATACTCTGAAACCGGTCCCAGGATGCTTGTTTCCGGTCCAGGGAGGACCTGGCCTGGCAGTTCGGTCTGGACTGTTCCCATGGGGCACAGGGTCAAGACTGATTTGCATATGGCTGGGTCCAAACTGGGGTGGCGTAGTGGGCAAAAGAACGATGGATTTAACCCAGATCTTTTGACTGGGGGAGAATGTTTGCATTGTCAGCATTCCGTCCATCATTTGTTTGCTGTAACACTTTTCGCCCTAAGTGGGATGGGTATGCCCAGACGTGGGTCCCTTGCTCACTGTGCCACTGGATTCAAGCTAGCCTGGCTGAAGAAGGGTGACATACCCTGAAACCGGTCCCAGGATGCTTGTTTCCGGTCCAGGGAGGACCTGGCCTGGCAGTTCGGTCTGGACTGTTCCCATGGGGCACAGGGTCAAGACTGATTTGCATATGGCTGGGTCCAAACTGGGGTGGCGTAGTGGGCAAAAGAACGATGGATTTAACCCAGATCTTTTGACTGGGGGAGAATGTTTGCATTGTCAGCATTCCGTCCATCATTTGTTTGCTGTAACACTTTTCGCCCTAAGTGGGATGGGTATGCCCAGACGTGGGTCCCTTGCTCACTGTGCCACTGGATTCAAGCTAGCCTGGCTGAAGAAGGGTGACATACCCTGAAACCGGTCCCAGGATGCTTGTTTCCGGTCCAGGGAGGACCTGGCCTGGCAGTTCGGTCTGGACTGTTCCCATGGGGCACAGGGTCAAGACTGATTTGCATATGGCTGGGTCCAAACTGGGGTGGCGTAGTGGGCAAAAGAACGATGGATTTAACCCAGATCTTTTGACTGGGGGAGAATGTTTGCATTGTCAGCATTCCGTCCATCATTTGTTTGCTGTAACACTTTTCGCCCTAAGTGGGATGGGTATGCCCAGACGTGGGTCCCTTGCTCACTGTGCCACTGGATTCAAGCTAGCCTGGCTGAAGAAGGGTGACATACCCTGAAACCGGTCCCAGGATGCTTGTTTCCGGTCCAGGGAGGACCTGGCCTGGCAGTTCGGTCTGGACTGTTCCCATGGGGCACAGGGTCAAGACTGATTTGCATATGGCTGGGTCCAAACTGGGGTGGCGTAGTGGGCAAAAGAACGATGGATTTAACCCGGATCTTTTGACTGGGGGAGAATGTTTGCATTGTCAGCATTCCGTCCATCATTTGTTTGCTGTAACACTTTTCGCCCTAAGTGGGATGGGTATGCCCAGACGTGGGTCCCTTGCTCACTGTGCCACTGGATTCAAGCTAGCCTGGCTGAAGAAGGGTGACATACCCTGAAACCGGTCCCAGGATGCTTGTTTCCGGTCCAGGAAGGACCTGGCCTGGCAGTTCGGTCTGGACTGTTCCCATGGGGCACAGGGTCAAGACTGATTTGCATATGGCTGGGTCCAAACTGGGGTGGCGTAGTGGGCAAAAGAACGATGGATTTAACCCAGATCTTTTGACTGGGGAAGAATGTTTGCATTGTCAGCATTCCGTCCATCATTTGTTTGCTGTAACACTTTTCGCCCTAAGTGGGATGGGTATGCCCAGACGTGGGTCCCTTGCTCACTGTGCCACTGGATTCAAGCTAGCCTGGCTGAAGAAGGGTGACATACCCTGAAACCGGTCCCAGGATGCTTGTTTCCGGTCCAGGGAGGACCTGGCCTGGCAGTTCGGTCTGGACTGTTCCCATGGGGCACAGGGTCAAGACTGATTTGCATATGGCTGGGTCCAAACTGGGGTGGCGTAGTGGGCAAAAGAACGATGGATTTAACCCCGATCTTTTGACTGGGGAGAATGTTTGCATTGTCAGCATTCCGTCCATCATTTGTTTGCTGTAACACTTTTCGCCCTCAGTGGGATGGGTATGCCCAGACGTGGGTCCCTTGCTCACTGTGCCACTGGATTCAAGCTAGCCTGGCTGAAGAAGGGTGACATACCCTGAAACCGGTCCCAGGATGCTTGTTTCCGGTCCAGGGAGGACCTGGCCTGGCAGTTCGGTCTGGACTGTTCCCATGGGGCACAGGGTCAAGACTGATTTGCATATGGCTGGGTCCAAACTGGGGTGGCGTAGTGGGCAAAAGAACGATGGATTTAACCCAGATCTTTTGACTGGGGGAGAATGTTTGCATTGTCAGCATTCCGTCCATCATTTGTTTGCTGTAACACTTTTCGCCCTAAGTGGGATGGGTATGCCCAGACGTGGGTCCCTTGCTCACTGTGCCACTGGATTCAAGCTAGCCTGGCTGAAGAAGGGTGACATACCCTGAAACCGGTCCCAGGATGCTTGTTTCCGGTCCAGGGAGGACCTGGCCTGGCAGTTCGGTCTGGACTGTTCCCATGGGGCACAGGGTCAAGACTGATTTGCATATGGCTGGGTCCAAACTGGGGTGGCGTAGTGGGCAAAAGAACGATGGATTTAACCCAGATCTTTTGACTGGGGGAGAATGTTTGCATTGTCAGCATTCCGTCCATCATTTGTTTGCTGTAACACTTTTCGCCCTAAGTGGGATGGGTATGCCCAGACGTGGGTCCCTTGCTCACTGTGCCACTGGATTCAAGCTAGCCTGGCTGAAGAAGGGTGACATGCCCTGAAACCGGTCCCAGGATGCTTGTTTCCGGTCCAGGTAGGACCTGGCCTGGCAGTTCGGTCTGGACTGTTCCCATGGGGCACAGGGTCAAGACTGATTTACATATGGCTGGGTCCAAACTGGGGTGGCGTAGTGGGCAAAAGAACGATGGATTTAACCCAGATCTTTTGACTGGGGGAGAATGTTTGCATTGTCAGCATTCCGTCCATCATTTGTTTGCTGTAACACTTTTCGCCCTAAGTGGGATGGGTATGCCCAGACGTGGGTCCCTTGCTCACTGTGCCACTGGATTCAGGCTAGCCTGGCTGAAGAAGGGTGACATGCCCTGAAACCGGTCCCAGGATGCTTGTTTCCGGTCCAGGGAGGACCTGGCCTGGCAGTTCGGTCTGGACTGTTCCCATGGGGCACAGGGTCAAGACTGATTTGCATATGGCTGGGTCCAAACTGGGGTGGCGTAGTGGGCAAAAGAACGATGGATTTAACCCAGATCTTTTGACTGGGGGAGAATGTTTCCATTGTCAGCATTCCGTCCATCATTTGTTTGCTGTAACACTTTTCGCCCTAAGTGGGATGGGTATGCCCAGACGTGGGTCCCTTGCTCACTGTGCCACTGGATTCAAGCTAGCCTGGCTGAAGAAGGGTCACATACCCTGAAACCAGTCCCAGGATGCTTGTTTCCGGTCCAGGGAGGACCTGAGCTGGCAGTTCGGTCTGGACTGTTCCCATGGGGCACAGGGTCAAGACTGATTTGCATATGGCTGGGTCCAAACTGGGGTGGCGTAGTGGGCAAAAGAACGATGGATTTAACCCAGATCTTTTGACTAGGGGAGAATGTTTGCATTGTCAGCATTCCGTCCATCATTTGTTTGCTGTAACACTTTTCGCCCTAAGTGGGATGGGTATGCCCAGACGTGGGTCCCTTGCTCACTGTGCCACTGGATTCAAGCTAGCCTGGCTGAAGAAGGGTGACATACCCTGAAACCGGTCCCAGGATGCTTGTTTCCGGTCCAGGGAGGACCTGGCCTGGCAGTTCGGTCTGGACTGTTCCCATGGGGCACAGGGTCAAGACTGATTTGCATATGGCTGGGTCCAAACTGGGGTGGCGTAGTGGGCAAAAGAACGATGGATTTAACCCGGATCTTTTGACTGGGGGAGAATGTTTGCATTGTCAGCATTCCGTCCATCATTTGTTTGCTGTAACACTTTTCGCCCTAAGTGGGATGGGTATGCCCAGACGTGGGTCCCTTGCTCACTGTGCCACTGGATTCAAGCTAGCCTGGCTGAAGAAGGGTGACATACCCTGAAACCGGTCCCAGGATGCTTGTTTCCGGTCCAGGGAGGACCTGGCCTGGCAGTTCGGTCTGGACTGTTCCCATGGGGCACAGGGTCAAGACTGATTTGCATATGGCTGGGTCCAAACTGGGGTGGCGTAGTGGGCAAAAGAACGATGGATTTAACCCAGATCTTTTGACTGGGGGAGAATGTTTGCATTGTCAGCATTCCGTCCATCATTTGTTTGCTGTAACACTTTTCGCCCTAAGTGGGATGGGTATGCCCAGACGTGGGTCCCTTGCTCACTGTGCCACTGGATTCAAGCTAGCCTGGCTGAAGAAGGGTGACATACCCTGAAACCGGTCCCAGGATGCTTGTTTCCGGTCCAGGGAGGACCTGGCCTGGCAGTTCGGTCTGGACTGTTCCCATGGGGCACAGGGTCAAGACTGATTTGCATATGGCTGGGTCCAAACTGGGGTGGCGTAGTGGGCAAAAGAACGATGGATTTAACCCGGATCTTTTGACTGGGGGAGAATGTTTGCATTGTCAGCATTCCGTCCATCATTTGTTTGCTGTAACACTTTTCGCCCTAAGTGGGATGGGTATGCCCAGACGTGGGTCCCTTGCTCACTGTGCCACTGGATTCAAGCTAGCCTGGCTGAAGAAGGGTGACATACCCTGAAACCGGTCCCAGGATGCTTGTTTCCGGTCCAGGAAGGACCTGGCCTGGCAGTTCGGTCTGGACTGTTCCCATGGGGCACAGGGTCAAGACTGATTTGCATATGGCTGGGTCCAAACTGGGGTGGCGTAGTGGGCAAAAGAACGATGGATTTAACCCAGATCTTTTGACTGGGGAAGAATGTTTGCATTGTCAGCATTCCGTCCATCATTTGTTTGCTGTAACACTTTTCGCCCTAAGTGGGATGGGTATGCCCAGACGTGGGTCCCTTGCTCACTGTGCCACTGGATTCAAGCTAGCCTGGCTGAAGAAGGGTGACATACCCTGAAACCGGTCCCAGGATGCTTGTTTCCGGTCCAGGGAGGACCTGGCCTGGCAGTTCGGTCTGGACTGTTCCCATGGGGCACAGGGTCAAGACTGATTTGCATATGGCTGGGTCCAAACTGGGGTGGCGTAGTGGGCAAAAGAACGATGGATTTAACCCAGATCTTTTGACTGGGGGAGAATGTTTGCATTGTCAGCATTCCGTCCATCATTTGTTTGCTGTAACACTTTTCGCCCTAAGTGGGATGGGTATGCCCAGACGTGGGTCCCTTGCTCACTGTGCCACTGGATTCAAGCTAGCCTGGCTGAAGAAGGGTGACATACCCTGAAACCGGTCCCAGGATGCTTGTTTCCGGTCCAGGGAGGACCTGGCCTGGCAGTTCGGTCTGGACTGTTCCCATGGGGCACAGGGTCAAGACTGATTTGCATATGGCTGGGTCCAAACTGGGGTGGCGTAGTGGGCAAAAGAACGATGGATTTAACCCAGATCTTTTGACTGGGGGAGAATGTTTGCATTGTCAGCATTCCGTCCATCATTTGTTTGCTGTAACACTTTTCGCCCTAAGTGGGATGGGTATGCCCAGACGTGGGTCCCTTGCTCACTGTGCCACTGGATTCAAGCTAGCCTGGCTGAAGAAGGGTGACATACCCTGAAACCGGTCCCAGGATGCTTGTTTCCGGTCCAGGTAGGACCTGGCCTGGCAGTTCGGTCTGGACTGTTCCCATGGGGCACAGGGTCAAGACTGATTTGCATATGGCTGGGTCCAAACTGGGGTGACGTAGTGGGCAAAAGAACGATGGATTTAACCCAGATCTTTTGACTGGGGGAGAATGTTTGCATTGTCAGCATTCCGTCCATTATTTGTTTGCTGTAACACTTTTCGCCCTAAGTGGGATGGGTATGCCCAGACGTGGGTCCATTGCTCACTGTGCCACTGGATTCAAGCTAGCCTGGCTGAAGAAGGGTGACATACCCTGAAACCGGTCCCAGGATGCTTGTTTCCGGTCCAGTGAGGACCTGGCCTGGCAGTTCGGTCTGGACTGTTCCCATGGGGCACAGGGTCAAGACTGATTTGCATATGGCTGGGTCCAAACTGGGGTGGTGTAGTGGGCAAAAGAACGATGGATTTAACCCAGATCTTTTGACTGGGGAGAATGTTTGCATTGTCAGCATTCCGTCCATCATTTGTTTGCTGTAACACTTTTCGCCCTAAGTGGGATGGGTATGCCCAGACGTGGGTCCCTTGCTCACTGTGCCACTGGATTCAAGCTAGCCTGGCTGAAGAAGGGTGACATACCCTGAAACCGGTCCCAGGATGCTTGTTTCCGGTCCAGGGAGGACCTGGCCTGGCAGTTCGGTCTGGACTGTTCCCATGGGGCACAGGGTCAAGACTGATTTGCATATGGCTGGGTCCAAACTGGGGTGGCGTAGTGGGCAAAAGAACGATGGATTTAACCCAGATCTTTTGACTGGGGGAGAATGTTTGCATTGTCAGCATTCCGTCCATCATTTGTTTGCTGTAACACTTTTCGCCCTAAGTGGGATGGGTATGCCCAGACGTGGGTCCCTTGCTCACTGTGCCACTGGATTCAAGCTAGCCTGGCTGAAGAAGGGTGACATACCCTGAAACCGGTCCCAGGATGCTTGTTTCCGGTCCAGGGAGGACCTGGCCTGGCAGTTCGGTCTGGACTGTTCCCATGGGGCACAGGGTCAAGACTGATTTGCATATGGCTGGGTCCAAACTGGGGTGGCGTAGTGGGCAAAAGAACGATGGATTTAACCCAGATCTTTTGACTGGGGGAGAATGTTTGCATTGTCAGCATTCCGTCCATCATTTGTTTGCTGTAACACTTTTCGCCCTAAGTGGGATGGGTATGCCCAGACGTGGGTCCCTTGCTCACTGTGCCACTGGATTCAAGCTGGCCTGGCTGAAGAAGGGTGACATACCCTGAAACCGGTCCCAGGATGCTTGTTTCCGGTCCAGGGAGGACCTGGCCTGGCAGTTCGGTCTGGACTGTTCCCATGGGGCACAGGGTCAAGACTGATTTGCATATGGCTGGGTCCAAACTGGGGTGGCGTAGTGGGCAAAAGAACGATGGATTTAACCCCGATCTTTTGACTGGGGGAGAATGTTTGCATTGTCAGCATTCCGTCCATCATTTGTTTGCTGTAACACTTTTCGCCCTCAGTGGGATGGGTATGCCCAGACGTGGGTCCCTTGCTCACTGTGCCACTGGATTCAAGCTAGCCTGGCTGAAGAAGGGTGACATACCCTGAAACCGGTCCCAGGATGCTTGTTTCCGGTCCAGGGAGGACCTGGCCTGGCAGTTCGGTCTGGACTGTTCCCATGGGGCACAGGGTCAAGACTGATTTGCATATGGCTGGGTCCAAACTGGGGTGGCGTAGTGGGCAAAAGAACGATGGATTTAACCCAGATCTTTTGACTGGGGGAGAATGTTTGCATTGTCAGCATTCCGTCCATCATTTGTTTGCTGTAACACTTTTCGCCCTAAGTGGGATGGGTATGCCCAGACGTGGGTCCCTTGCTCACTGTGCCACTGGATTCAAGCTAGCCTGGCTGAAGAAGGGTGACATACCCTGAAACCGGTCCCAGGATGCTTGTTTCCGGTCCAGGGAGGACCTGGCCTGGCAGTTCGGTCTGGACTGTTCCCATGGGGCACAGGGTCAAGACTGATTTGCATATGGCTGGGTCCAAACTGGGGTGGCGTAGTGGGCAAAAGAACGATGGATTTAACCCAGATCTTTTGACTGGGGGAGAATGTTTGCATTGTCAGCATTCCGTCCATCATTTGTTTGCTGTAACACTTTTCGCCCTAAGTGGGATGGGTATGCCCAGACGTGGGTCCCTTGCTCACTGTGCCACTGGATTCAAGCTAGCCTGGCTGAAGAAGGGTGACATACCCTGAAACCGGTCCCAGGATGCTTGTTTCCGGTCCAGGTAGGACCTGGCCTGGCAGTTCGGTCTGGACTGTTCCCATGGGGCACAGGGTCAAGACTGATTTGCATATGGCTGGGTCCAAACTGGGGTGACGTAGTGGGCAAAAGAATGATGGATTTAACCCAGATCTTTTGACTGGGGGAGAATGTTTGCATTGTCAGCATTCCGTCCATTATTTGTTTGCTGTAACACTTTTCGCCCTAAGTGGGATGGGTATGCCCAGACGTGGGTCCCTTGCTCACTGTGCCACTGGATTCAAGCTAGCCTGGCTGAAGAAGGGTGACATACCCTGAAACCGGTCCCAGGATGCTTGTTTCCGGTCCAGGGAGGACCTGGCCTGGCAGTTCGGTCTGGACTGTTCCCATGGGGCACAGGGTCAAGACTGATTTGCATATGGCTGGGTCCAAACTGGGGTGGCGTAGTGGGCAAAAGAACGATGGATTTAACCCAGATCTTTTGACTGGGGGAGAATGTTTGCATTGTCAGCATTCCGTCCATCATTTGTTTGCTGTAACACTTTTCGCCCTCAGTGGGATGGGTATGCCCAGACGTGGGTCCCTTGCTCACTGTGCCACTGGATTCAAGCTAGCCTGGCTGAAGAAGGGTGACATACCCTGAAACCGGTCCCAGGATGCTTGTTTCCGGTCCAGGGAGGACCCGGCCTGGCAGTTCGGTCTGGACTGTTCCCATGGGGCACACGGTCAAGACTGATTTGCATATGACTGGGTCCAAACTGGGGTGGCGTAGTGGGCAAAAGAACGATGGATTTAACCCAGATCTTTTGACTAGGGGAGAATGTTTGCATTGTCAGCATTCCGTCCATCATTTGTTTGCTGTAACACTTTTCGCCCTAAGTGGGATGGGTATGCCCAGACGTGGGTCCCTTGCTCACTGTGCCACTGGATTCAAGCTAGCCTGGCTGAAGAAGGGTGACATACCCTGAAACCGGTCCCAGGATGCTTGTTTCCGGTCCAGGGAGGACCTGGCCTGGCAGTTCGGTCTGGACTGTTCCCATGGGGCACAGGGTCAAGACTGATTTGCATATGGCTGGGTCCAAACTGGGGTGGCGTAGTGGGCAAAAGAACGATGGATTTAACCCGGATCTTTTGACTGGGGGAGAATGTTTGCATTGCCAGCATTCCATCCATCATTTGTTTGCTGTAACACTTTTCGCCCTCAGTGGGATGGGTATGCCCAGACGTGGGTCCCTTGCTCACTGTGCCACTGGATTCAAGCTAGCCTGGCTGAAGAAGGGTGACATACCCTGAAACCGGTCCCAGGATGCTTGTTTCCGGTCCAGGGAGGACCTGGCCTGGCAGTTCGGTCTGGACTGTTCCCATGGGGCACAGGGTCAAGACTGATTTGCATATGGCTGGGTCCAAACTGGGGTGGCGTAGTGGGCAAAAGAACGATGGATTTAACCCAGATCTTTTGACTGGGGGAGAATGTTTGCATTGTCAGCATTCCGTCCATCATTTGTTTGCTGTAACACTTTTCGCCCTAAGTGGGATGGGTATGCCCAGACGTGGGTCCCTTGCTCACTGTGCCACTGGATTCAAGCTAGCCTGGCTGAAGAAGGGTGACATACCCTAAAACCGGTCCCAGGATGCTTGTTTCCGGTCCAGGGAGGACCTGGCCTGGCAGTTCGGTCTGGACTGTTCCCATGGGGCACAGGGTCAAGACTGATTTGCATATGGCTGGGTCCAAACTGGGGTGGCGTAGTGGGCAAAAGAACGATGGATTTAACCCAGATCTTTTGACTGGGGGAGAATGTTTGCATTGTCAGCATTCCGTCCATCATTTGTTTGCTGTAACACTTTTCGCCCTAAGTGGGATGGGTATGCCCAGACGTGGGTCCCTTGCTCACTGTGCCACTGGATTCAAGCTAGCCTGGCTGAAGAAGGGTGACATACCCTGAAACCGGTCCCAGGATGCTTGTTTCCGGTCCAGGGAGGACCTGGCCTGGCAGTTCGGTCTGGACTGTTCCCATGGGGCACAGGGTCAAGACTGATTTGCATATGGCTGGGTCCAAACTGGGGTGGCGTAGTGGGCAAAAGAACGATGGATTTAACCCAGATCTTTTGACTGGGGGAGAATGTTTGCATTGTCAGCATTCCGTCCATCATTTGTTTGCTGTAACACTTTTCGCCCTAAGTGGGATGGGTATGCCCAGACGTGGGTCCCTTGCTCACTGTGCCACTGGATTCAAGCTAGCCTGGCTGAAGAAGGGTGACATACCCTGAAACCGGTCCCAGGATGCTTGTTTCCGGTCCAGGGAGGACCTGGCCTGGCAGTTCGGTCTGGACTGTTCCCATGGGGCACAGGGTCAAGACTGATTTGCATATGGCTGGGTCCAAACTGGGGTGGCGTAGTGGGCAAAAGAACGATGGATTTAACCCAGATCTTTTGACTGGGGGAGAATGTTTGCATTGTCAGCATTCCGTCCATCATTTGTTTGCTGTAACACTTTTCGCCCTAAGTGGGATGGGTATGCCCAGACGTGGGTCCCTTGCTCACTGTGCCACTGGATTCAAGCTAGCCTGGCTGAAGAAGGGTGACATACCCTGAAACCGGTCCCAGGATGCTTGTTTCCGGTCCAGGGAGGACCTGGCCTGGCAGTTCGGTCTGGACTGTTCCCATGGGGCACAGGGTCAAGACTGATTTGCATATGGCTGGGTCCAAACTGGGGTGGTGTAGTGGGCAAAAGAACGATGGATTTAACCCAGATCTTTTGACTGGGGGAGAATGTTTGCATTGTCAGCATTCCGTCCATCATTTGTTTGCTGTAACACTTTTCGCCCTAAGTGGGATGGGTATGCCCAGACGTGGGTCCCTTGCTCACTGTGCCACTGGATTCAAGCTAGCCTGGCTGAAGAAGGGTGACATACCCTGAAACCGGTCCCAGGATGCTTGTTTCCGGTCCAGGGAGGACCTGGCCTGGCAGTTCGGTCTGGACTGTTCCCATGGGGCACAGGGTCAAGACTGATTTGCATATGGCTGGGTCCAAACTGGGGTGGCGTAGTGGGCAAAAGAACGATGGATTTAACCCAGATCTTTTGACTGGGGGAGAATGTTTGCATTGTCAGCATTCCGTCCATCATTTGTTTGCTGTAACACTTTTCGCCCCTAAGTGGGATGGGTATGCCCAGACGTGGGTCCCTTGCTCACTGTGCCACTGGATTCAAGCTAGCCTGGCTGAAGAAGGGTGACATACCCTGAAACCGGTCCCAGGATGCTTGTTTCCGGTCCAGGGAGGACCTGGCCTGGCAGTTCGGTCTGGACTGTTCCCATGGGGCACAGGGTCAAGACTGATTTGCATATGGCTGGGTCCAAACTGGGGTGGCGTAGTGGGCAAAAGAACGATGGATTTAACCCAGATCTTTTGACTGGGCGAGAATATTTGCATTGTCAGCATTCCGTCCATCATTTGTTTGCTGTAACACTTTTCGCCCTAAGTGGGATGGGTATGCCCAGACGTGGGTCCCTTGCTCACTGTGCCACTGGATTCAAGCTAGCCTGGCTGAAGAAGGGTGACATACCCTGAAACCGGTCCCAGGATGCTTGTTTCCGGTCCAGGGAGGACCCGGCCTGGCAGTTCGATCTGGACTGTTCCCATGGGGCACAGGGTCAAGACTGATTTGCATATGGCTGGGTCCAAACTGGGGTGGTGTAGTGGGCAAAAGAACGATGGATTTAACCCAGATCTTTTGACTGGGGGAGAATGTTTGCATTGTCAGCATTCCGTCCATCATTTGTTTGCTGTAACACTTTTCGCCCTCAGTGGGATGGGTATGCCCAGACGTGGGTCCCTTGCTCACTGTGCCACTGGATTCAAGCTAGCCTGGCTGAAGAAGGGTGACATACCCTGAAACCGGTCCCAGGATGCTTGTTTCCGGTCCAGGGAGGACCTGGCCTGGCAGTTCGGTCTGGACTGTTCCCATGGGGCACAGGGTCAAGACTGATTTGCATATGGCTGGGTCCAAACTGGGGTGGCGTAGTGGGCAAAAGAACGATGGATTTAACCCAGATCTTTTGACTGGGGGAGAATGTTTGCATTGTCAGCATTCCGTCCATCATTTGTTTGCTGTAACACTTTTCGCCCTAAGTGGGATGGGTATGCCCAGACGTGGGTCCCTTGCTCACTGTGCCACTGGATTCAAGCTAGCCTGGCTGAAGAAGGGTGACATACCCTGAAACCGGTCCCAGGATGCTTGTTTCCGGTCCAGGGAGGACCTGGCCTGGCAGTTCGGTCTGGACTGTTCCCATGGGGCACAGGGTCAAGACTGATTTGCATATGGCTGGGTCCAAACTGGGGTGGCGTAGTGGGCAAAAGAACGATGGATTTAACCCAGATCTTTTGACTGGGGGAGAATGTTTGCATTGTCAGCATTCCGTCCATCATTTGTTTGCTGTAACACTTTTCGCCCTAAGTGGGATGGGTATGCCCAGACGTGGGTCCCTTGCTCACTGTGCCACTGGATTCAAGCTGGCCTGGCTGAAGAAGGGTGACATACCCTGAAACCGGTCCCAGGATGCTTGTTTCCGGTCCAGGGAGGACCTGGCCTGGCAGTTCGGTCTGGACTGTTCCCATGGGGCACAGGGTCAAGACTGATTTGCATATGGCTGGGTCCAAACTGGGGTGGCGTAGTGGGCAAAAGAACGATGGATTTAACCCAGATCTTTTGACTGGGGGAGAATGTTTGCATTGTCAGCATTCCGTCCATCATTTGTTTGCTGTAACACTTTTCGCCCTCAGTGGGATGGGTATGCCCAGACGTGGGTCCCTTGCTCACTGTGCCACTGGATTCAAGCTAGCCTGGCTGAAGAAGGGTGACATACCCTGAAACCGGTCCCAGGATGCTTGTTTCCGGTCCAGGGAGGACCTGGCCTGGCAGTTCGGTCTGGACTGTTCCCATGGGGCACAGGGTCAAGACTGATTTGCATATGGCTGGGTCCAAACTGGGGTGGCGTAGTGGGCAAAAGAACGATGGATTTAACCCAGATCTTTTGACTGGGGGAGAATGTTTGCATTGTCAGCATTCCGTCCATCATTTGTTTGCTGTAACACTTTTCGCCCTAAGTGGGATGGGTATGCCCAGACGTGGGTCCCTTGCTCACTGTGCCACTGGATTCAAGCTAGCCTGGCTGAAGAAGGGTGACATACCCTGAAACCGGTCCCAGGATGCTTGTTTCCGGTCCAGGGAGGACCTGGCCTGGCAGTTCGGTCTGGACTGTTCCCATGGGGCACAGGGTCAAGACTGATTTGCATATGGCTGGGTCCAAACTGGGGTGGCGTAGTGGGCAAAAGAACGATGGATTTAACCCAGATCTTTTGACTGGGGCAGAATGTTTGCATTGTCAGCATTCCGTCCATCATTTGTTTGCTGTAACACTTTTCGCCCTAAGTGGGATGGGTATGCCCAGACGTGGGTCCCTTGCTCACTGTGCCACTGGATTCAAGCTAGCCTGGCTGAAGAAGGGTGACATACCCTGAAACCGGTCCCAGGATGCTTGTTTCCGGTCCAGGTAGGACCTGGCCTGGCAGTTCGGTCTGGACTGTTCCCATGGGGCACAGGGTCAAGACTGATTTGCATATGGCTGGGTCCAAACTGGGGTGACGTAGTGGGCAAAAGAATGATGGATTTAACCCAGATCTTTTGACTGGGGGAGAATGTTTGCATTGTCAGCATTCCGTCCATTATTTGTTTGCTGTAACACTTTTCGCCCTAAGTGGGATGGGTATGCCCAGACGTGGGTCCCTTGCTCACTGTGCCACTGGATTCAAGCTAGCCTGGCTGAAGAAGGGTGACATACCCTGAAACCGGTCCCAGGATGCTTGTTTCCGGTCCAGGGAGGACCTGGCCTGGCAGTTCGGTCTGGACTGTTCCCATGGGGCACAGGGTCAAGACTGATTTGCATATGGCTGGGTCCAAACTGGGGTGGCGTAGTGGGCAAAAGAACGATGGATTTAACCCAGATCTTTTGACTGGGGGAGAATGTTTGCATTGTCAGCATTCCGTCCATCATTTGTTTGCTGTAACACTTTTCGCCCTCAGTGGGATGGGTATGCCCAGACGTGGGTCCCTTGCTCACTGTGCCACTGGATTCAAGCTAGCCTGGCTGAAGAAGGGTGACATACCCTGAAACCGGTCCCAGTATGCTTGTTTCCGGTCCAGGGAGGACCCGGCCTGGCAGTTCGGTCTGGACTGTTCCCATGGGGCACACGGTCAAGACTGATTTGCATATGACTGGGTCCAAACTGGGGTGGCGTAGTGGGCAAAAGAACGATGGATTTAACCCAGATCTTTTGACTAGGGGAGAATGTTTGCATTGTCAGCATTCCGTCCATCATTTGTTTGCTGTAACACTTTTCGCCCTAAGTGGGATGGGTATGCCCAGACGTGGGTCCCTTGCTCACTGTGCCACTGGATTCAAGCTAGCCTGGCTGAAGAAGGGTGACATACCCTGAAACCGGTCCCAGGATGCTTGTTTCCGGTCCAGGGAGGACCTGGCCTGGCAGTTCGGTCTGGACTGTTCCCATGGGGCACAGGGTCAAGACTGATTTGCATATGGCTGGGTCCAAACTGGGGTGGCGTAGTGGGCAAAAGAACGATGGATTTAACCCGGATCTTTTGACTGGGGGAGAATGTTTGCATTGCCAGCATTCCATCCATCATTTGTTTGCTGTAACACTTTTCGCCCTCAGTGGGATGGGTATGCCCAGACGTGGGTCCCTTGCTCACTGTGCCACTGGATTCAAGCTAGCCTGGCTGAAGAAGGGTGACATACCCTGAAACCGGTCCCAGGATGCTTGTTTCCGGTCCAGGGAGGACCTGGCCTGGCAGTTCGGTCTGGACTGTTCCCATGGGGCACAGGGTCAAGACTGATTTGCATATGGCTGGGTCCAAACTGGGGTGGCGTAGTGGGCAAAAGAACGATGGATTTAACCCAGATCTTTTGACTGGGGGAGAATGTTTGCATTGTCAGCATTCCGTCCATCATTTGTTTGCTGTAACACTTTTCGCCCTAAGTGGGATGGGTATGCCCAGACGTGGGTCCCTTGCTCACTGTGCCACTGGATTCAAGCTAGCCTGGCTGAAGAAGGGTGACATACCCTAAAACCGGTCCCAGGATGCTTGTTTCCGGTCCAGGGAGGACCTGGCCTGGCAGTTCGGTCTGGACTGTTCCCATGGGGCACAGGGTCAAGACTGATTTGCATATGGCTGGGTCCAAACTGGGGTGGCGTAGTGGGCAAAAGAACGATGGATTTAACCCAGATCTTTTGACTGGGGGAGAATGTTTGCATTGTCAGCATTCCGTCCATCATTTGTTTGCTGTAACACTTTTCGCCCTAAGTGGGATGGGTATGCCCAGACGTGGGTCCCTTGCTCACTGTGCCACTGGATTCAAGCTAGCCTGGCTGAAGAAGGGTGACATACCCTGAAACCGGTCCCAGGATGCTTGTTTCCGGTCCAGGGAGGACCTGGCCTGGCAGTTCGGTCTGGACTGTTCCCATGGGGCACAGGGTCAAGACTGATTTGCATATGGCTGGGTCCAAACTGGGGTGGCGTAGTGGGCAAAAGAACGATGGATTTAACCCAGATCTTTTGACTGGGGGAGAATGTTTGCATTGTCAGCATTCCGTCCATCATTTGTTTGCTGTAACACTTTTCGCCCTAAGTGGGATGGGTATGCCCAGACGTGGGTCCCTTGCTCACTGTGCCACTGGATTCAAGCTAGCCTGGCTGAAGAAGGGTGACATACCCTGAAACCGGTCCCAGGATGCTTGTTTCCGGTCCAGGGAGGACCTGGCCTGGCAGTTTGGTCTGGACTGTTCCCATGGGGCACAGGGTCAAGACTGATTTGCATATGGCTGGGTCCAAACTGGGGTGGCGTAGTGGGCAAAAGAACGATGGATTTAACCCAGATCTTTTGACTGGGGGAGAATGTTTGCATTGTCAGCATTCCGTCCATCATTTGTTTGCTGTAACACTTTTCGCCCTAAGTGGGATGGGTATGCCCAGACGTGGGTCCCTTGCTCACTGTGCCACTGGATTCAAGCTAGCCTGGCTGAAGAAGGGTGACATACCCTGAAACCGGTCCCAGGATGCTTGTTTCCGGTCCAGGGAGGACCTGGCCTGGCAGTTCGGTCTGGACTGTTCCCATGGGGCACAGGGTCAAGACTGATTTGCATATGGCTGGGTCCAAACTGGGGTGGTGTAGTGGGCAAAAGAACGATGGATTTAACCCAGATCTTTTGACTGGGGGAGAATGTTTGCATTGTCAGCATTCCGTCCATCATTTGTTTGCTGTAACACTTTTCGCCCTAAGTGGGATGGGTATGCCCAGACGTGGGTCCCTTGCTCACTGTGCCACTGGATTCAAGCTAGCCTGGCTGAAGAAGGGTGACATACCCTGAAACCGGTCCCAGGATGCTTGTTTCCGGTCCAGGGAGGACCTGGCCTGGCAGTTCGGTCTGGACTGTTCCCATGGGGCACAGGGTCAAGACTGATTTGCATATGGCTGGGTCCAAACTGGGGTGGCGTAGTGGGCAAAAGAACGATGGATTTAACCCAGATCTTTTGACTGGGGAGAATGTTTGCATTGTCAGCATTCCGTCCATCATTTGTTTGCTGTAACACTTTTCGCCCTAAGTGGGATGGGTATGCCCAGACGTGGGTCCCTTGCTCACTGTGCCACTGGATTCAAGCTAGCCTGGCTGAAGAAGGGTGACATACCCTGAAACCGGTCCCAGGATGCTTGTTTCCGGTCCAGGGAGGACCTGGCCTGGCAGTTCGGTCTGGACTGTTCCCATGGGGCACAGGGTCAAGACTGATTTGCATATGGCTGGGTCCAAACTGGGGTGGCGTAGTGGGCAAAAGAACGATGGATTTAACCCAGATCTTTTGACTGGGCGAGAATATTTGCATTGTCAGCATTCCGTCCATCATTTGTTTGCTGTAACACTTTTCGCCCTAAGTGGGATGGGTATGCCCAGACGTGGGTCCCTTGCTCACTGTGCCACTGGATTCAAGCTAGCCTGGCTGAAGAAGGGTGACATACCCTGAAACCGGTCCCAGGATGCTTGTTTCCGGTCCAGGGAGGACCCGGCCTGGCAGTTCGATCTGGACTGTTCCCATGGGGCACAGGGTCAAGACTGATTTGCATATGGCTGGGTCCAAACTGGGGTGGTGTAGTGGGCAAAAGAACGATGGATTTAACCCAGATCTTTTGACTGGGGGAGAATGTTTGCATTGTCAGCATTCCGTCCATCATTTGTTTGCTGTAACACTTTTCGCCCTAAGTGGGATGGGTATGCCCAGACGTGGGTCCCTTGCTCACTGTGCCACTTGATTCAAGCTAGCCTGGCTGAAGAAGGGTGACATACCCTGAAACCGGTCCCAGGATGCTTGTTTCTGGTCCAGGGAGGACCTGGCCTGGCAGTTCGGTCTGGACTGTTCCCATGGGGCACAGGGTCAAGACTGATTTGCATATGGCTGGGTCCAAACTGGGGTGGCGTAGTGGGCAAAAGAACGATGGATTTAACCCAGATCTTTTGACTGGGGAGAATGTTTGCATTGTCAGCATTCCGTCCATCATTTGTTTGCTGTAACACTTTTCGCCCTAAGTGGGATGGGTATGCCCAGACGTGGGTCCCTTGCTCACTGTGCCACTGGATTCAAGCTAGCCTGGCTGAAGAAGGGTGACATACCCTGAAACCGGTCCCAGGATGCTTGTTTCCGGTCCAGGGAGGACCTGGCCTGGCAGTTCGGTCTGGACTGTTCCCAGGGGGCACAGGGTCAAGACTGATTTGCATATGGCTGGGTCCAAACTGGGGTGACGTAGTGGGCAAAAGAACGATGGATTTAACCCAGATCTTTTGACTGGGGGAGAATGTTTGCATTGTCAGCATTCCGTCCATTATTTGTTTGCTGTAACACTTTTCGCCCTAAGTGGGATGGGTATGCCCAGACGTGGGTCCCTTGCTCACTGTGCCACTGGATTCAAGCTAGCCTGGCTGAAGAAGGGTGACATACCCTGAAACCGGTCCCAGGATGCTTGTTTCCGGTCCAGGGAGGACCTGGCCTGGCAGTTCGGTCTGGACTGTTCCCATGGGGCACAGGGTCAAGACTGATTTGCATATGGCTGGGTCCAAACTGGGGTGGCGTAGTGGGCAAAAGAACGATGGATTTAACCCAGATCTTTTGACTGGGGGAGAATGTTTGCATTGTCAGCATTCCGTCCATCATTTGTTTGCTGTAACACTTTTCGCCCTCAGTGGGATGGGTATGCCCAGACGTGGGTCCCTTGCTCACTGTGCCACTGGATTCAAGCTAGCCTGGCTGAAGAAGGGTGACATACCCTGAAACCGGTCCCAGGATGCTTGTTTCCGGTCCAGGGAGGACCCGGCCTGGCAGTTCGGTCTGGACTGTTCCCATGGGGCACAGGGTCAAGACTGATTTGCATATGGCTGGGTCCAAACTGGGGTGGCGTAGTGGGCAAAAGAACGATGGATTTAACCCAGATCTTTTGACTGGGGGAGAATGTTTGCATTGTCAGCATTCCGTCCATCATTTGTTTGCTGTAACACTTTTCGCCCTAAGTGGGATGGGTATGCCCAGACGTGGGTCCCTTGCTCACTGTGCCACTGGATTCAAGCTAGCCTGGCTGAAGAAGGGTGACATACCCTGAAACCGGTCCCAGGATGCTTGTTTCCGGTCCAGGGAGGACCTGGCCTGGCAGTTCGGTCTGGACTGTTCCCATGGGGCACAGGGTCAAGACTGATTTGCATATGGCTGGGTCCAAACTGGGGTGGCGTAGTGGGCAAAAGAACGATGGATTTAACCCGGATCTTTTGACTGGGGGAGAATGTTTGCATTGTCAGCATTCCGTCCATCATTTGTTTGCTGTAACACTTTTCGCCCTAAGTGGGATGGGTATGCCCAGACGTGGGTCCCTTGCTCACTGTGCCACTGGATTCAAGCTAGCCTGGCTGAAGAAGGGTGACATACCCTGAAACCGGTCCCAGGTTGCTTGTTTCCGGTCCAGGGAGGACCTGGCCTGGCAGTTCGGTCTGGACTGTTCCCATGGGGCACAGGGTCAAGACTGATTTGCATATGGCTGGGTCCAAACTGGGGTGGCGTAGTGGGCAAAAGAACGATGGATTTAACCCAGATCTTTTGACTGGGGGAGAATGTTTGCATTGTCAGCATTTCGTCCATCATTTGTTTGCTGTAACACTTTTCGCCCTAAGTGGGATGGGTATGCCCAGACGTGGGTCCCTTGCTCACTGTGCCACTGGATTCAAGCTAGCCTGGCTGAAGAAGGGTGACATACCCTGAAACCGGTCCCAGGATGCTTGTTTCCGGTCCAGGGAGGACCTGGCCTGGCAGTTCGGTCTGGACTGTTCCCATGGGGCACAGGGTCAAGACTGATTTGCATATGGCTGGGTCCAAACTGGGGTGGCGTAGTGGGCAAAAGAACGATGGATTTAACCCAGATCTTTTGACTGGGGGAGAATGTTTGCATTGTCAGCATTCCGTCCATCATTTGTTTGCTGTAACACTTTTCGCCCTCAGTGGGATGGGTATGCCCAGACGTGGGTCCCTTGCTCACTGTGCCACTGGATTCAAGCTAGCCTGGCTGAAGAAGGGTGACATACCCTGAAACCGGTCCCAGGATGCTTGTTTCCGGTCCAGGGAGGACCTGGCCTGGCAGTTCGGTCTGGACTGTTCCCATGGGGCACAGGGTCAAGACTGATTTGCATATGGCTGGGTCCAAACTGGGGTGGCGTAGTGGGCAAAAGAACGATGGATTTAACCCAGATCTTTTGACTGGGGGAGAATGTTTGCATTGTCAGCATTCCGTCCATCATTTGTTTGCTGTAACACTTTTCGCCCTAAGTGGGATGGGTATGCCCAGACGTGGGTCCCTTGCTCACTGTGCCACTGGATTCAAGCTAGCCTGGCTGAAGAAGGGTGACATACCCTGAAACCGGTCCCAGGATGCTTGTTTCCGGTCCAGGGAGGACCTGGCCTGGCAGTTCGGTCTGGACTGTTCCCATGGGGCACAGGGTCAAGACTGATTTGCATATGGCTGGGTCCAAACTGGGGTGGCGTAGTGGGCAAAAGAACGATGGATTTAACCCAGATCTTTTGACTGGGGAGAATGTTTGCATTGTCAGCATTCCGTCCATCATTTGTTTGCTGTAACACTTTTCGCCCTAAGTGGGATGGGTATGTCCAGACGTGGGTCCCTTGCTCACTGGGCCACTGGATTCAAGCTAGCCTGGCTGAAGAAGGGTGACATACCCTGAAACCGGTCCCAGGATGCTTGTTTCCGGTCCAGGGAGGACCTGGCCTGGCAGTTCGGTCTGGACTGTTCCCATGGGGCACAGGGTCAAGACTGATTTGCATATGGCTGGGTCCAAACTGGGGTGGCGTAGTGGGCAAAAGAACGATGGATTTAACCCAGATCTTTTGACTGGGGGAGAATGTTTGCATTGTCAGCATTCCGTCCATCATTTGTTTGCTGTAACACTTTTCGCCCTTAGTGGGATGGGTGTGCTCAGACGTGGGTCCCTTGCTCACTGTGCCACTGGATTCAAGCTAGCCTGGCTGAAGAAGGGTGACATACCCTGAAACCGGTCCCAGGATGCTTGTTTCCGGTCCAGGGAGGACCTGGCCTGGCAGTTCGGTCTGGACTGTTCCCATGGGGCACAGGGTCAAGACTGATTTGCATATGGCTGGGTCCAAACTGGGGTGGCGTAGTGGGCAAAAGAACGATGGATTTAACCCAGATCTTTTGACTGGGGGAGAATGTTTGCATTGTCAGCATTCCGTCCATCATTTGTTTGCTGTAACACTTTTCGCCCTAAGTGGGATGGGTATGCCCAGACGTGGGTCCCTTGCTCACTGTGCCACTGGATTCAAGCTAGCCTGGCTGAAGAAGGGTGACATACCCTGAAACCGGTCCCAGGATGCTTGTTTCCGGTCCAGGGAGGACCTGGCCTGGCCGTTCGGTCTGGACTGTTCCCATTTGGCACAGGGTCAAGACTGATTTGCATATGGCTGGGTCCAAACTGGGGTGGCGTAGTGGGCAAAAGAACGATGGATTTAACCCAGATCTTTTGACTGGGGGAGAATGTTTGCATTGTCAGCATTCCGTCCATCATTTGTTTGCTGTAACACTTTTCGCCCTAAGTGGGATGGGTATGCCCAGACGTGGGTCCCTTGCTCACTGTGCCACTGGATTCAAGCTAGCCTGGCTGAAGAAGGGTGACATACCCTGAAGCCGGTCCCAGGATGCTTGTTTCCGGTCCAGGGAGGACCTGGCCTGGCAGTTCGGTCTGGACTGTTCCCATGGGGCACAGGGTCAAGACTGATTTGCATATGGCTGGGTCCAAACTGGGGTGGCGTAGTGGGCAAAAGAACGATGGATTTAACCCAGATCTTTTGACTGGGGAGAATGTTTGCATTGTCAGCATTCCGTCCATCATTTGTTTGCTGTAACACTTTTCGCCCTAATTGGGATGGGTATGCCCAGACGTGGGTCCCTTGCTCACTGTGCCACTGGATTCAAGCTAGCCTGGCTGAAGAAGGGTGACATACCCTGAAACCGGTCCCAGGATGCTTGTTTCCGGTCCAGGGAGGACCTGGCCTGGCAGTTCGGTCTGGACTGTTCCGATGGGGCACAGGGTCAAGACTGATTTACATATGGCTGGGTCCAAACTGGGGTGGCGTAGTGGGCAAAAGAACGATGGATTTAACCCAGATCTTTTGACTGGGGGAGAATGTTTGCATTGTCAGCATTCCGTCCATCATTTGTTTGCTGTAACACTTTCTAATAGTGGCATTTCTAAAACAGTAATGTTAAATCCAACTTCACCAGTAAGGATGATCTATCATTACCATTCCAAACATATGAAACATAAAAAAGCTAATCTTCTCTGATCAGGAATTACAGCTTAAAAGTGTATTAAGGAATTCCCAATGCTAGCCTATGAGAGGGGTGGGCCACATAGTAGTGAAAAACGAAATAGGCTGTTTGTCACTATCAGATCATGTAAAACATAAAGATACATGTCCTACCTTCTACTTACATAGCACCCTACCCTTAGGGTTACTTAGGGTCTACCTTAGGGTTGACTTATATGTAATAAAAGGGGAGCTTGAGGCTTGGCAAGTAGTTTTAAATTCCAAGTCAAAGTGGCAGTAAACTGCACACACAGGCACTGCAGTGGCAGACCTGAGACAGGTTTGAGAGGCTTCTTATGTGAGTGGCACAAATACTGCTGCAGGCCCACTAGTAGCATTTGAAGTACAGGCCCTGGGTATGTGGTATACCACTTTACAAGGGACTTACCAGAACATCAAATATGCCAATTAGGTGTACACCAATGCCATCATATTTAGGGAAAAAGCACATGCACTTTATCACTGCTAACCAGTGCTAAAGTGCTCAGAGTCCTAAGGCCAGCAAAAAGAATCAGCAAAAACAGGAGGCAAAGGGCAAAAAGTCTGGGGAAAGACCACCCTAAGGATGACAGGTTTAACACTTGCCTTCCCAAGAGGGGTAAGTTTGGGACCTCTACCATTCTGACAGTAGAGTGAGTAGCTCCATTATGGACCATGAATATTACGAGGTGGCAATATACCTCTCCATCTACAATGGCCAACCCTGGTCTACCTCTAGAATTGCGCCAAGCATGCAGTCCTCCTCTCCTATCAGGCACCATTGTCAGTGTGTAAACTTGCATTAGATTTACTCTCCAATAAACACCAACATTTGGACCAGGAGTGGTGCAGTCCCTATCCCACTTTGGTGCTCCCCACTTGGAAACATCTCTCTTATATGTAGTTTCTTAAATTTCAGACCTCTAGTAGGCTGCAAATTACAACAATACACAAAAGTCTTGTCGTAGTAGGATTTTATTGGTTGGAAAATGGTAAGAACAGTTTATAGTCTTAGAGTTAACCACGTTGAACTCGTGGTTCCCACCAGGTTTTCTCTGTCTTCCTGGTTCTCTCTCCTGGTGACCTCAGCAGTAAAATTCATACCCTCAGGAAAACAGAACAACAACCTGAGTACTAGCTCATGCTTTGTGTAAAACCCTTCACCGTCACCAAGTGCTGTCGCCACCACTTCAGATTCTACCTGTGTTGGATGCTGTGCAGTTTTCTATGCTCAGTGACACGTATCCGATCACCCTGTAATGCCTCACCCATGCTACGTGGTACTCGAGCCCTTCCATATGTGGCAAGCCCTTCCCACCTTTTTGCCCACCCGTAATCATTAGAGCATTCATTTGCTCTGGGTTAGGACCAGAGCAGTTGGGATTACAGTGCCTCCCTCCTTCAGGTCACAAGGTCTACATTTTATGGCTCCAAGTTCCTGGAGGGTTCCTGGCTTGTCTTCTGGCTCCGCATCAGATCTCCTTCCGTCCTCCTGTCGACTCTCCTCCAGGAACTCGCCTGCTATCTCGGTCTCCCTCCTTGGATTCTCAGGTTCCGGCGTACTTCCTTCTGCCTCAGACTTCTTTGTAGTTCTTGCAGCTCCCGGGGGCGGTTGCTTCTGCTTCCCTGTAAGTGGGCCAGCTGCTAGAACACTGACTACTTTGTAACTTGGCTCCATGGCATCGGCCATGTTGGATCCCACCAAGGGTCCATTCAGCACCTGGTTACATAACCTCATCTCTTGAAATGGCCGATTGGGCCATTCAGAGACCACATGTATGGATAATTAGTAAACTTTTGTTTGTAGCCTCCCTACTCTATGTTGAGTCTGGAAAGAAAAGGGCTGAAGCGCTAAGAACCACATCAAAATTCTCGGATTGAAGTCTTTGTTTTGGGCCATCCATACCAAAGGAGCATGGTCAGTGAATAACGAAAAGGTGCAACCCAACAAATAATACTGGAGCGCTTCCATAGCCCTCTTAATAGCTAAATACTCCTTCTCGATACTAGCATAGTGAACTTCCCAGGAAGGAGTTTTATGCTAGTATCAGCCACAGGATGCAGTATACCCTCTACATCAGGCTGAGACAGCACCACCCTTAGACTGCTACCTGAAGCATCAGTCTGCAACGTGAATGGCTTCTGAAAATTAGCGCACTGCAAAACCGTGTCCTGACACAAAATGTCTTTAATACGTTCAAAACTCCGCAATGGAGCAGCGGACCATACCTTAACCCTGCCAGGTTGGGTACGCTTAAGTCGATCGGTCAAGGGATTGGGGAATAAAACTCCTATAGTAACCAAGCAAACCCAAAAAGGAGCAAATGTCTTTCTTTGTGGATGGACGTGGAATATTCTTAACTGCCGTGACCATATCACTTTGTGGACGAATAGGTGATATATCCCAAATACTGAGTAGTGTCAGTGGCTAAGGTACTTTTCTTGGGGTTAACAGTGAGGCCCACCTCCAGACGCGTAGTGAAAATGGAATGCAAATGTTGAATATGTAGTTCCCAAGTAGGTCTGAAAATGACACTGTCATCCAAATATGCGGCCACATACTGATGATGAGGACTTTGGATATGGAGCATCTTTTGAAAGGTGGTAGGGGCTCCATGAAGTCCAAATGGAAGAAACTTTAACTTATATATAACCGAAGGGGTTGTAAAGGCCGTTTTTTCTCTAGCTCAGACAAGGGAATTTGCCAATATTCTTAAGTAAGATTGAGGGTGGATAGGAACCTAGCTTCTCCAAGTTTTTCCACCAGCTCATCAACCCCGGGCATAGGATGTGTCAAATTCTGATATCCTGTTGAGCCAGCAGAAATCAATGCAGGGTCTAATAGTTCCATCCTGTTTGGGTACTAAGACAACAGGGGAACACCAAGTACTGTTCAAGAGTTCAATAATTTCCTCCTGCAACATAGTTATGACTTCTCGTTCTACTGCTTCCCTCCTAGCCTCAGGGATTCTATAGGGATGCAACCTAATCATTTGACTGCCCTCAGTAACAATGTTATGTTGAATAAGTCACCATATGTATGTAAGATCTCTCGTAATAGGTGTTCCTGCTCAGGACTGACGTGCTCTCCCAAATTCACCTCTCCTGAATTATTCAGCTGACCTGTCAGGCTAATTGTGATATCTAAATGTTCGGTGTTAGTGACATAAAAAGATGGCACCACTGAATGGGTACTTCTTTTCTGGCTCCTCCCATTTCTTCAAGAGATTCACATAGTAGATCTGGCCTTCTGCCATTTTATGAGGCACAGCCACCCATTATGTTACAGGGGTAATTTGGTCCAAGACAATACAAGAACCCTGCCATTTGGCCAGTATTTTGTTGTCCAAGGAAGACTACAAAATAAGGACCTTTTCCCATAGAGACATTACATGTGTTTCAGTTGGACTGCATATTCTAGTAAGTCCTGGCCCTCATTCTCCTCTTCCTCCCAGTGTTCAGCTGCCATATTAAGTAAGGTGTGGGTTGCCTTCCAAAAACTAGTTCAAAAGGAGAGCACCCAGTGGAAAAGTTCCACTGGGTGCTCTCCTTTTGAACTAGTTTTTAAAAAACGTACCCTTAGTGTTATTTGCCATTCGATGTCATGCCCAAAGGGGACATCGAATGGCAAATAACACTAAGGGTACGTTTTTTATCCAAATCCCTTCCAGTATCGCACACCATCTTCTTTAATATGGTTTTGATAGTGCGATTATAATGTTCCACCAGGCCATCTGTCATGGAATGGTAGACTGAAGTCCTGATATCTGTCTTGGGATGGTAGACTGAAGTCCTGATTTGCTGTACACCCATTATTTTACAATTCGGAGACATCAACTTCAGTGGCGGCTCCTGGAGGGAGTGCTGCGGGGCGGTGGGGTGGGGCGGGGGAGGGGCAGGGTGGGGTGTAGTATACTCCGGACTACGGCCAAACAGAGTTGAGTAAATAAATAAATAAAACAAATTATATTGTGCGCTGCATCGCCGATTTGGTGTTGCAGTGCGCACAATGTAATTTGTTTTATTTATTTATTTATTTACTCAACTCTGTTCGGCTGTATTCCGGAGTTTACTACCCCCCACCCTGCCCCGCCCCACCGCCCCGCCCCACAGCACTCCCTCGAGGAGCCGCCACTGATCAACTTAGATATCTGCTTAAAGTTACATTTGCTCACCCTAATGTATGTGTCCAGTCTATGGTTTATGTCGTAAGTGTGATAGATCTTTGAAAACACTAAAGCAGCATTACAACTACCTACCCAATTGTGCGGCAGCTGATAATAAGCTGACTTCCCACACACATAGTATACCTTTAAAACGTACCCAAACTCTTCCAAAGTTCTATTTCTAGCTAGAAAAGTGTGCTCAAATTCACTCATTCCTACATCTTCTACGGTTTAATTCCCTTCTTGTTTGCATACCATACATAAGATTCCTTTTTTTTTGCATAATCTACACTCATCCTTGGAGGTGGCTGCTCCTTTTCCTTTTCCCTATGGTCTCCCATGGCTCCTTCCCTTCACTCGACTTACCTTAATCTTGCCCGATTCTTTCATTCAGTTCATCTACGAAGGTCCTCTTGTCCCCGTTTATTCTGCAATTTAATCATTGCACACCAGGGTTAGTAGAGTTCATAAGATTGGTGTTTGTCAGATGAGTAAAGAATTTAATTCTATACTCACTATAGGTTTCCCATCTAAAAGATTTAAGGGAACAATAAGCATTGTTATTTCTCCAAGAAAGTAGACTAGATTGACTAGTTCTAGACACATGTTCCAAAGGACATTCATATTCAGTGTAAAACAGTGTGATAGAGTGTTGATGATAAAATAAATTAAGAAACATACTATATGAGAAGACGTATGATAGGGGCAAACTATAGTAGTTAGAACCTTCCGTGGAAGAGGCTGGAAGATAGGAACAGACAAAACAAATTTCAACATGCATGATTTTAACATATTCAATAAGCATCTGAAAATAGATATTGTAATTGTAAATGCTCTCAAGATGAAAGGCATGTGTAAGTCTGCCTACCAATAATTCCATGTCAATCACAGGTTTAGTAGTTTGGTTAAGTCTCTTAGGTTGTTTATGCTCCTCCAGAAGATAGACAACTAACATCCAAGCAACAAAGGACACAACTATGGCCACAACCAATGCTACTGAGATGAATTTGCAGCTTCACTTTACCATGTTAGCTTGCATCAGATCAAGTGACAATATAATACCTTGGTTAATGCACTTGTCCTCTTTGGACCTACCCTATGGTCTCTACCCTATCTCGGAATCTACTGAGATTTTTTCTCTACATCAATTGGATGCCTGAGGGCTCTAAGGTCCACTGACCATAGTCTTAACTTTCTTTCTGTTCTTTCAGCTTTTTGTCAGCAGGGTCAGTAAATACTGAACTTTTAGTTTGCAGCTGTAACTCATGGAGGTTTGTCAGTTTCCATTAGACACTCATCTGGTCCAAAGTCAACTTTTGCGAGGTCTGTCCAATCAGGACCTATATATTTGCAGTGTACTTTTCTTTCTCTTTTAGGTCTCTTAACAGTGAGCAGGTGTGAGTCGTCATCACTAAGGTCTGGTTGTTCCAGTTGTTCCGGCTCCTCTGACTTACTCTCTTCCCTGATTATCTCAGGTCGCTTTGTTTTAGTCAAAAGTCTCTTTGCCTGTTTCCAGTCCTTGGCCAACTTTTGGTCTGTTGCACTCATTGCCTTGAAGTACAGGAGATCTCTGGTTTATTTGAGATCATTTCACTGTCGGAAGCAAAATAGTCTCTATCTACAGCACTCTCTGAGCCTGAGATGCTTGTTCCGGTTTTGTCAGTCTCTGCTTTCCAGGAATCCTTGCTCTCTCTGCTGATGCATAGCTTTAGTCAGGAATCTGGTGTCTCAGTCAAAACTGTGGAAGCTGCACTGCCGTTCTGCTCTTGCAGCTGTTGAGGCTCTACTGTGGATGGCAGTAAATGGCCTGACTCGCTCTCCTAATCGGACGGCTCTGAATTCTCAAGACTGTGCATTGAGGGTGGCTCCACTTCTTCATCTGCTCGTCTCACCATCTTGGTATGTAATGAATGTATCTAGATCGTCAATCTGGTGCACTTCACAGCGGTTTTGGTGATCAGTATGACCTGATAGGGTCCTCACCAACGCTCTAAGTTTAGACTTCAGTTCTAAACTTAGACTTCAGCTCTAAACTTAAGCTTTAGGGGCCCGATTCACAAAGGTAAACTTAGACTTTTGGTCTAAACTTAGACCAAACGCCTAAGTTTACGACTTTGGGAATTCACGAAGGGCATTTACAAGTACTATCTTTAGGTCTGCACTCGGGTGGATCTGTTGAGGCTCTACTGTGGAAGGCAGTGAGCGGCCTAACTCTTTCTCATCGTCGGACAGCTCTGAATTTTCAAGACTGTACATTGAGGGTAGCTCCCCTTCTTCATCTGCTCCTCTTACCCTTTTGGTAGGTGATGAATGTATCCAGATCGGCAGTCTGGTGCACTTCATGGCGGTGTTGGTGATCAGTATGACCTCATAGGGTCCTTGCCAGTCCTCTAAGTTTTGACTTCAGGTCTAAAGTTAGACTTTAGGTCTAAAGTTAGACATCAGGTCCAAAGTTAGACTTTAGGTCTAAACTTAGAATTCAGGTCTAAACTTAGACTTAGTGCCCCTAATCACAAAGGTAAACTTAGACGTTTGGTCTAAACTTAGACCAAACGTCTACGTTTATGACTTTGGCAATATACAAAGGGTATTTACGAGTACTATCTTTATGTGCGCACTTGGGGGGGATCTCTGCACCGAGTGCGTACATAAAGATAGTACTCATAAATGCCCTTTGTGACTTCCCAAAGTCATAAACTTAGATTTTTGGTCTAAGTTTAGACCAAACGTCTAAGTTTACCTTAGTGAATCTGGCCCTAGGTCTAAAGTTGGACTTCAAGTCTAAGTTTATCTTTGTGAATTCGGGCCCAAAATGACCAATATGTACTTAAACTGATTACATCGGGCATCTCCTTAAAATCTATTCAGAGACGGTTTAAAGGCCCCTTTGAACTTCCTATGTGACTCAAACTCCAAACCGTTGTGATGCTCTCTTAGGACTTACTGATATCGATTGACTGCTCAAACAACTTGGACAGCCAGTCAAGAAGAGAAGAACGGGTTCACAATACATCAACTCAGAGAGATTTATATGAAGGTGACTTCGTCAGTAAAGGGCTTGTAGACCCAGCCGGCACCATTCCATATATATCTATGTGGCACTTGGTAAAAGCAACACGGAGACCTTATGTCGTTTTAAGTAGTTTCTATTGACCGTCAGGGAATATTGTCGCTCTTGTCTGGTTGTTCTTCTGTGGTATGGGGCTGGCTTCTACCTGACTCTGTGGAGATCAAGCGTTCCTCTGGGAATAAAAGAAAGAAGAGCTCTGTAATAGCGTTGCCCTGTTTGTCTTACTGTGTAGGGGATAGGGAGTGGAGGGAGGTATCACCCGAGGTCCTTCATCAGTGTTTTGCCTGCATGCGGCACGCCGTATAAGCAGATTACTCCTTACGCGCAGCGTCGGACACCAACCAGCCTACATTTGTCAACCCCCTCCCTTCTCGTTCCGGGGCGGTTTACTGTCTCCGGTTCCCTTCCCAAAAGCAGCTCTGAGGCGTGTACGTACCTCAGAAAGCCACGCTCCTCCGGGAACGTGGCTGGCCAATTCGTAGCGCCAGATAGGGTCCGGCTCCCTCTTTCCTTCAGCTGCGGTGAGCTTCGGTCTCGTCTCCGCTGGGTCTCGGGATTCGGTCCTGGGCACCGGATTTCCGTCTTCCGTCTTCTCCGTATGGACACTCGTCTGTTCCTCAGGTTGGGGTCCACTTCCATGCTCTGACTCGGCGGCGTTCTCGCGAAGGGGAGAGAGGCAGTTTAAGGCATCCGTGGTGGAAAAGACAGCGCTCATTGGTGCATGTGACCACATCACATGGGTAGATGCAGAGTCCCGGACATTGAGATCCTTAAAGGCACAGTGTAGGTCTTGCGAGTAGGACTCCGATGGGGACTGAAAACAGAGGAGAGGAGATATGTAAGGGGGGAATAGGTCTGTATCATCCTCCTTAGTTAGGGCTCGGTTTGACACCTCGTGACACACCCCTTCCCCAGACTGTTCCGGATCGGGGAACAGGGGAACACGGGAGAGGAAGTCTGCATTCCCGTTCTCAGTGCCCTTGCGATGCTTTACCTCAAAGGAGAATGGCTGTAGAGATAGGAACCAGCGCAAGACCCAGGGATTGTTCCCCTTATTCCGACTCATCTAGAGTAAGGGTGCATGGTTAATGTACAAAAGGAAGTGGGAGCCCTCTAGGTAGTACCGGAGTTTGTCCACGGCCCTTTTGATGGCAAGGCATTCTTTTTCAATTATCGGGTATCTCTGTTCTCGGGGATATAATTTATGACTGATAAACAGCACAGGATAATCGGTACCGTCCTCGGAAGCCTGTGACAAAACGGCTCCTAGGCCGTTTTCAGAAGCATCCGTTTGCAAGATGAAAGGCTTAGAGAAGTCAGGGGACTTTAGTACGGGGCTGGAGGTGATGGCGTTCTTCAGATCGTGGAATGCTTGTATAGCCAGTGGTGTGGGGTTTAAGAGGTCTCTAGGTTTCACTGGTTTCTTTAAGAGGTCAGTCAGGGGTGTTGCTATGTCGGAATATCTGGGGATGAACCTCCGATAGTAGCTGAGTAGCCCTAAGAAAGCCCTGACCTCTCTTTTTGTGGAGGGAAAGGGAGTATCAACAATTGCTCTTACTTTTTCTTGTTGTGGTTCAATAATCCCATTTCCCAGGAGATAGCCCAGATACTTGACCTTGTGGAAACCCACCCGGGATTTCTTGGCATTCACATGGAGGCCAGCTGTTCGGAGGGCCTGAAAAACCTGGTGACAATGGGATAAATGTTGTTCCCCCGTGGGACTATAGATGAGAATGTCGTCCAGGTAGGCGGATGAATAGGATTGGTGACCATGGAGTACCCTATTCATGAGCCTCTGGAATGTAGCCGGACCGCCGTGTAAACCAAAGGGCAACACAGTGAATTCATATAGTCCAGTCGGGGTGGAAAAGGCGGTCTTCTCTTGGTCTTGGGGTCGGAGGGGAACCTGCCAATAAACCTTTGTGAGGTCAAGAGTGGTGATGTACTGGGCATCACCTAGTTTCTCGATGAGTTTGTCTATGCAAGGTAGAGGATAGGAATCGAACTTTGAGATTGCGTTGACTGCCCTAAAGTCTATGCAAAACTGAACGGATCCGTCCGGTTTTGGCACAAGGACAATTGGAGAGGACCAGTTGATCTGGGAGGGTTTGATGACTCCCATGGCAAGCATGCTTTCGACCTCCTTTTTAATAGCATCTCTGTGGGCTGCAGGTATCCGATACGGCCTTTGTTTCACGGTCTTCCCAGGCACAGTGGTGATGGAATGTTCTACCAGGGTGATCTTCCCAGGGAGGTCAGAAAACAAGGAAGAAAAAGGACACAATGTAGCCTGTAGGGCCTTTTTCTGGAGATTTGATAGGGTCTCGTTAATCACTAGTTGGTCCAGAGTGGTGTTGTCCTTTATAGGCTCGGGGAAAACTAGTTGGGTGTTTTTGAGAAGGGGTCCTAACCATTTAGTTAAAAGGTTAATGTGGTAAATTTGTGTTTTTCTGGGTGTGATCTGCAACTGATAAGAAGTTAGACCGATCTTCTTAGTGATCTCGTAGGGTCCCTTCTACTCTGATCGGACCTTAAGTTGGGAAGACGGCATGAGTACCAACACCCAGTCACGCACATTTAGGTGTCGCCATTTCTTCCCCTTGTCATAGAAGATTTGTTGTCTGATTTGGGCTTTTTCCAGGTTGGCATCTGCAAACTCCTGCAGTTTATGTAATCGGGTGCGTAAGGCCTGAGTATAATTAAGGAACGATCTAGTTTCGTCCTGTTTCTCTTGTTCCCATGCCTCTTTTGTTATCTCTAAAAGGGTGCGAGGTTGCCTCCCATAGAGGAGTTCAAAGGGGGAGCAGCCGAGACTGCTTTGTATTTGGCTCCTTACGACAAAGAGTGCTAGGGAAGAAGCATATTCCAGTCTCTTCCCTCTACTGCTAGGATCTTTTTCAGAGTTAGCTTGAGGGTGGCGTTGTGCCGTTCACACAGACCATCGGTTTGCGGATGGTACACAGAGGTCTTTATATGAGAGATGCTGAGGGATTTCCATATCTGTGACATTAACCTGGAGACGAAGGGGGTCCCTTGGTCCGTGAGTATTTCTTTTGGGAACCCTACCCGTGAAAACACCTCGAGGAGTTTGTCGCTGATATTCGTGGGAGTGGGTGCTCTCAAGGGGAAGGCCTCAGGATAATGAGTGGCATAGTCCACAACCACTAATGCATACTGGTTTCCCTTTTTAGACCTTGGTAGTGGGCCAATGAGGTCCATTCCTATCCTTTCAAAAGGTTTTCCAATTATTGGAAGGGGCTGTAGTGGAACCGGAGGCTGCCTATAGGGGTTCTTCTTCTGGCAGACCTCACATTCCTGGCAATACTTGGTAATGTAGGTGAAAATTCCCGGCCAGTAAAAATGTTGTAATACGGTTTGTGTGGTCTTTTGGGTCCCCCTATGTCCTGCAAGCAAGTGGGAGTGAGCAAAGAATAGAACCTGCTCCCGAAAACCCTGTGGTATCAATAACTGAGGGGAGTCCCCGGGTTTTCCTGTTCTATATAAGAGATCGTTTTCAATATGGAACAGAGGATAGACGGGGTTAGGTAGAGTAGGAGGATTCCTGGCTTGGGCCCATGCTGCTTGGAGGGTGGAGTCATGTGTCTGATTGTACTTGAAGCTTTTATCAGAAAGCCAGGGGGCTTGGGTTAGGAAGGAGGGTTGGGCTGCAAGCGGTGTACCAGCGGGGTTCACCTTATTCCTGAGAAGATTCAGGAACATCGGATTGTCTAGTCCTAATATCAGCTGTTCGGGGAGATTGGGTAACACCCCTAGTCTGTCCTGTGGGGTTCCCCCACCCGGTAGGGGTTATGGGGATCAGTGCAACCGGGTAGATTCGTACGTCACCATGGACACATCTTATAGGTATTTGTTCCCCTGTTATGATGTAGAACCGGTCTGTTAGGGACTCGAGGATGACCGACTGACGGCAACCGGAGTCCAACAAAGCCCTTACTGCGTTCCCATTCACCTGTAAACTTACATAAAAACAGGGGCCCATTTCTTCGGTGTAAAGGACGGACCTAGGCAGGCAACTGACGTCCATTGGTTCTTCAGTTGTTTTCTTGTGGGGACAGAACTTGGCGATATGACCCCATTCCCGCAGTCAAAGCATTGAGGCTCCCTCTGGCCGGTAGCCGCGTGGTCTTGGAGGTTCTGGGGTGGGTTTTGGTGTTTTCCTTTCCATTTTGACAGGAAGGGTGGAAGAGCGAGCTGATTTGTCTGTCTCCCAGGGTAAGGAACCGGGGTTGGGCTCTGGAGAACGTGGTGGCCATTTCCACAGCTTGCTCCACCGTAAGTTGTGTATGTTGGCTCAACCACCTCTGTTTGTGAAATGGTAGGGCCTCCAAGTATTGTTCAAGGTAAATAAGAGACATAATTTCCTCTTTTGTGTGTTCTTGTGGCTTGAGCCATTTATCTGCTGCAGTTTTAAGTTTAAAGAACAGAGTTTTTGGGTTGTCTCCAGGCACACCCCTCTCTTTCCGCAACCGCACTCTGTAGGCTTCGGGGTCCATGCCAAGGTGGTCTAGGATGATGCCTTTTATTTCGCTATAGGGGGTATTCCCTGACGAATTGGCCACTTGGTATGCAGCCTGGGCCTCCCCTGTCACTAAGGGGGCCAGGAAGGAGGGCCATTTAGGTTCCGGCCACCCACATGCTCAGGCCGCTCTTTCAAAGTTCAACAGGAAAGCATCAGGGTCCTCCCCAGGGGCGTACTTCTGTAGGACGATATTGGGGGCAGCTGCTTGGGTTCCCTGTCGTGTTTGTATCTGAGAGGTAAGCTGTAACTGGTCCACCGCCACTTTCTGGATGCATTCCACCTGTTGATTCATAGAATCCTTGAACAGGTCTCTGTCCGCCTGTGCGGACGACATCTGCTTTTCTAGTGCCCATTCGAGCTTCTCCTGTACGCGGATCAGTTGTTGTATGAGGGTCTCCATAATGGAAGCCTATGGAGCAATTGCCCGCATTCTCCACCACGTGTGGCACTTGGTAAAAGAAACACGGAGATCTTATGTCGTTTTAAGTAGTTTTTATTGGCCGTCAGGGAATATTGTCGCTCTTGTCTGATTGTTCTTCTGTGGTATGGGGCTGGCTTCTTCCTGACTCTGTGGAGATCAAGCGTTCCTCAGGGAATAAAAGAAAGAAGAGCTCTGTAAGAGTGTTGCTCTGTTTGTCTTACTGTGTAGGGGATAGGGAGTGGAGGGAGGTATCACACGAGGTCCTTCACCAGTGTTTTGCCTGCATGCGGCGCGCCGTATAAGCAGATTACTACTTTCGCGCAGCGTCGGACACCAACCAGCCTACATTCATCAACCCCCTCCCTTCTCGTTCTGGGGCGGTTTACCGTCTCCGGTTCCCTTCCCAAAAGCAGCTCTGAGGCGTGTACGTACCTCAGAAAGCCACGCTCCTCCGGGAACGTGGCTTGCCAATTCGTAGCTCTGGATGGGGTCCGGTTCCCTCTTTCCTTCAGCTTCGGCGAGCTTCGGTCTCGTCTCCGCTGGGTCTCTGGATTCGGTCCTGGGCACTGGATCTCCGTCTTCCGTCTTCTCCGTATGGACACTCGTCTGTTCCTCCGGTTTGGGTCCACTTCCATGCTCTGACTCAGCGGCGTTCTCGCGAAGGGGAGAGAGGCAGTTCAAGGCATCCGCAGTGGAAAAGACGGCGCTCATTGTTGCATGTGACCACATCACATGGGTAGGTGGAGAGTCCCGGACATTGAGAACCTTAAAGGCGCAGTGTAGGTCTTGCGAGAAGGACTCCGGTGGGTACTGGAAATAGAGGAGAGGAGATATGTAAGGGGGGAATAGGTCTGTATCATCATCCTTAGTTAGGGCTCGGTTTGACACCTCGTGACAATGTATCACCACAAATAAGAATCTAGATGAACATGAAAACCCTTCCCTCCCACTCAACTCAATCATTGGGGGGTAATCCTGTAGGGGAGGGGCCTGGCTTAATAGCTTTTGCCACTACGTCCGCTATTAACAGTGCACCAGTGGGTTTGGTGAACCAGGGACATACAGCTTTTCCCCTCAAAATTATTTCCTGGAACATTGACCAATGAGGTATGGCTAGAGTACATTAGGGGTTTTGATTAGGAGTGGATCGGAATTTGCGTAGTCGCGCTATGCAAAGCTCCGCGAAATGGTAAAAAATCTCCGCGAACACGCGGAATTGCTTGTTCGTGATGCTTTTTTCCTGTTCGTGAACGCTGTTTGCGTGCTTGGGGGGGAAATATCTCACGAACACGCATTTTGAAGGCGCGAACAAGCAAAAAATTCCACGAAGCCGCGGATCGCGGAATTTTTTGGCAATTCCGCGTTCTCCGCGGAATGCGAAATTACCCAAATTCCACAAATTCCGCGAGCGGAACGGAATTTACCGCCCAGGCTTAGTTTTGATATCATCCGTCTCCAGGAGACTTGGTATAGGGATGACATCGTGTTAGACGGTTACTGCTCGTTCACTGTCCCTGCAGTTCCTTCCCCGGCAGGGAGGGCTAAGGGAGGGCTGGTGTTTTTCATCTCGGTAAAGTATGGGTCCATAAAAGCCCTTGGCATAGGTTCTTCACCCTGGTATCAATTAATTATGATTTCCGATTTGATGCAGGTTAAGATACTAGTGGTGAATTGGTATTACAATATCTTTAACCAAAATTCTCGTCATGTTATAGAAGCCTTACAAGCTGAAATTTCTAAAATTTCTGGGAAGTGGCAGTTATTATGTATCTTTTGGGTGGGGGATTTTAACTGCACTACCTGTGGGTTTAGCGCCCATCGAGTCTGTGAGCTGTTGGACACAGAGGGTCAGCCCCAGCCGCACTTTACCCATATACCACAGGGTGAGGCCCTAAATTCCATCATCATTGTGAATGACCTATGCCTCATTAATAACTTGGCCTTTAGTTCCTCATTCCAGCGCCCCACGTATGTTGGAGGTGGCAGGGAAAGTTTTATTGATTATATGCTTATTTCAAGGACGTTTTTAGGTCGAGCCTCGAGTAGCGCGCAAGCGCTGCTAGGCGAAGACTTTAAGTAAGGGGGTTTCAGAAGCAGTCCAAACGCTCGTGCGTCGTGGCTGGCCTTTTCGGATGGTTACGCGCGGCAGACATGTGTTTCCAATTATCGTGCCCAGACGCGTGCGCGATAATTGGAAACACATGCCGGCAAAAGCCATGACGCACGAGCGTCTGGTCAGCTGAGCAGGCTGCCGCGCTCGCTCGCCCCCGCTCCGATTCCGTGCTTGTTTTCTTCTGAGGGCGGGAAGCTTTCACTCGTATGTGGAGACTGCACCTCATTTTGTGCGCATTTAGAGGCTGGCGACGGATGCATTCCCCGCAGTGTTAAAACAGTTTGCAGAGGGTGCTTGATGTTATGCTAATCTTTCTGCCAACACGAGAAAACCAAAATACCCATTCGGAGTAAGTAGCGAGTACAGCGTACACGTGCCTGGAGATGCTATGCATCGCGTCACTACAAGGAAGGAGGAGTTTACCACACCAGTATTTGTCTTAAAAACAATTAAATCGGGTATTTCCGTAACGCGAGCTTGCACTGTGACATGCATCTCACGGATTCACATTTTAAGATACAGCTGATGCCGGAGACGCACCTCTTTAGGACTGCGAGAACTGCGTGTACTCCAGGGAGTGTACTGTAAACATGAAATCGCTCGTCCGAAGTATCTCTGCCCCTCGCTGCCTCAAGGTAGAATTCTCCCTTTATGAATTCTCTGGACTTTGGTTGTCGGCAGGGATCCGATTGCAGAGCGGCAGTGGATCATGTGCCTGGAGGGAGCTGGTTTATAGCTAGAGGTTTGGTCGGGCAGCTGTAAAAGATGCCATTTACAGCCATCAGCACAAGGCATTGGTCGCGGCTGTGTCTAGGGCAGAGGGTTGTGGATTAGAGCTCTGTTACAACCTTGTAACAGAACAAAATAGATGCAGTCTCTCTACGTTTTACCTAGTTAAAAGTCGAGGTGTGCGCAGTGACCAAACGCATACTACCCGAGTTTTGAAATACACTTTGGTAACGCTCTTTATAAAGAGGCCATTTTAGACATCCAGAAGCGGCAGTTGGCATGAATGTCGATGGTTTGTGCTTGTACGTGATGGCCTAGGTATATGTATTCTCTATTTATTTATTTTTACTTGGCTTTATTAGCATGTTCCATGCCAAATATAAGAACATAAAATTCAACTAAAAAGTACAGCATTATCCGAGAAAAACACATATTTAAACTTGCTCAGTGAAACACGGAGCGGGTCTAAACTTTTTTTTTAACCAGGATTTACCTCTGGTTTTCAGTTCAGCACTTGTCATTTTAGCTCCTTGCCCAGCACAGCAGGCAGTATTCAGTGTCAGTAATGCACGTTTAGAGAATGAATAGGTGAGTGGTTAAAACGAGTTTCACTGCATGCCCCTAAGTGTGCAGTGTGCCTTCTCTTGTTAACTCGCCAACTCTGGGTGTGCGGTAATAGCTTCTCATAAAGCTGACATTTTGGCACTAGTGGGATACTGCCGATTCCCTGCAGCTAGGTTACCTCGCCATCTGCCGCTCCTTATGGAATAACTATAGAGAGGCGGTATGGTGTAATAATAAAAGTAAACAAAAATTTCACTGAGGTCAATCAATTAGAAAAAACTGGAACATCTTCGCAGGCTTGTAAGCCGTCTTGTTTTTTAAGCCGTGAAAGAGGCACTCAATGAATGACGAACATTCTCAAACGTACACAAGAGGCGGTTTGCATTAAATAAAGGCGATGTTTAAGGAGACGTTTGGTGTCGAGGAGAACAGCGGCCTGTTTAGAGGCAGGCAGGAGGCAGAGCGCTGGATCAGGGCTTGGGCAGCAGAGCCTTACTCTGTCACACAAAGCGTCCTGGCCGAGGAGTCAGGGAAGAGAAAACAGCGCTAGGGAGGAAGAAGGCAAGCACAGAGAAACACATGCCAGAGCATAAGGGCAAGGTTTTTTTGTAACCAATGAACAGATTTACGTAGTTTTTTTTAAAGTTGGGATAGAAGAGGCATTTCTGAGGAGAAGGGAGCATTGTGGGTCCTCGATGCATGACACAACAAGCATTGGCATAGCCAATAGGTCTCGCCTTTGGGACCTTATAAGTGTTTAGCCATGTAACAGTTAATGTTGTTGCACAAAGGATATTGTGCTGCATAACTAAATACTTATAAGGTCCCAAAAGCGAGACCTATTGGCTATGCCAATGCTTGTTGTCTCTTGTTAGCGACTTTGAGGTGGAACCCAATAATGCTAGTGATCATAACCCCCTCACAGTTTTGCTAAGCATAACAGCCCAGGTAGGGAAAGGTGACGGTCGCCTGATTCATTATAATCCTAATAAAGGGGTAAGACAAATTTGGGGTAAAATAACCCCCCTCCCTCCCAATTTGAGGTAGAAACTGTCATAGCTAATTATCAACCAATTATGAATTGTCTACAACAAGATTCTTCCCCAGAAGAGGTTATTCGACAATTTGAGTTGATTTGTATTAATGTAGCTAAGAGACTAACTAGGCCGGCCAAGCGAAGGGAACCCCAGGAGGTACGGTGGTTTAACACCGAATGCACAAGGGCTCAAAAGAACCCTAAGATGGCCCTTTACGCTAGCCCTCGTGACAGAAATCAAATTAAAAGCGCAAGGCAAATGTACAAAACTATTATCAGCCAAAGGAAAGATGAATTGAGGAGATTGGCATGGGAAGACCTGGAGAGAGCTAGTTCCCTTAAAGATACCAAAGGCTTTTGGGACATCATTAATCACCCTTTATTTACGGATGTGGTGAGGTAGATGGATTCACTGATTTTGGGGGATGTCTGGGAATCCCACTTCTCGGCTATATTTAACCTGAACAGTCTGCAGTTAGAGGAGAATAGTGGGGACCTGCCTTTCGATCTAAGCACGGCCTCCCAATTAAGCTTTTCCATCTCAGTGTCGGAGGTTGAGGAGGCTTTAGCGAAAGGAATAAGCATGAAAGCCCCAGGCCCTGATGGGGTTCCACTTGATTTGATCAAAAGATATCCCAACCTTTGGGCACCCCTTTTGACTAATGTCTTTAAAGCAGTGGTGATTGGCCATATTCCAGCAACCTGGAAGAAGGCCATTGTGGTACCTATCTTTAAAAAGGTCAATAGGAACGTCCCGGCTTGTTATAGGCCTGTATCCCTTATCGATGCCACAGCAAAGGTACTGGGGAGGGTCGTCCTTGCCCGACTGGAAGCCTAGGCGACCACCAGAGGGGTCATGTCCAAAACCCAATATGGTTTTAGGAGGGGGCTGGGTACTACAGAGCAGTGTACAAGAAGGGTAAGAAGTTCCTCTAATAATAAAAAGAAAAGGCGAGGAGATACTCTGAAGGGGTTAGGTCAACTATGACCACCCTAAGAAAAGAAAGGAAGGGGGAATCCTAAACGGAACTAGGGCTCTCACACACCTAGCAAGCTAGGTGTCATGCTTCATCATATGAGCCTGCCCCTCGTCTGGTCGGCGCTGCAATACCTGACGGGCACCCAGTACGGGGCTCTTTGGCGGGGATCTTCTGTTCCTGCCGGTGGGTGCAGTGGGGGTGAGAGGCCTAGTGTGTGTAGATGTGAAAGAAAGGGAAGGTGAGTTAAAACAGGTCAGTCAGTCCTAGCAGTCATTTATTCGGAAGGTAAACTGCCTGATTAAAAATCTAAAGAGAGTGACAATAAATATGAAGTAAAGTATCTAGCTATCTGTGTCTAACTCTGGACGGATCAACATGTTTCGTGCCAACTGTGTCAGAAGGATCTGGGCACTTCTTCAGGATCAAAACAAATGCTATCTACACAACGTGGTAAAGTGAAACTTACATACCACGTACTTAGGTCAATAACCTGCAAAAAACAAAAAGGAGAAAAAGTAGATATGTTGGTACAACAATACAAATAATGCACAAAGGCGTATCTCCTGGACCGTATCTTACAGTGCCAATGTGGCACGTTGTGCTTAGGTGAAAAAGTAGTCACACTTGCACTGACACCGCCGTGTGCTAGGTGAGAAATAGGGTACAGAAAAAAATATATAAAGTTCTCATGCACTGAAAATATTTGATAAAAGGGAGATATACGATAAAACCACCAGGTTCAAAATAAATTAAAAACCACAACACAGGCCAGGGCGGCGGCAAAGCTCACCTAAACTGTTGTCTAGTAATTACTTGCAACAGCGTCCGGCGGTCAACTAGGACAAGCTCTAATGTAGACATCACTGACGGTCGGTGTGGGAGGGGTCGCGTGAGGAAGCGTAGTCTCGCGTGTAAGCTCTCGAGAAGTCGGTAACTGTTTACAGTTCATCCGAGAGAAGCTGTTGGTTAGGCGGCCATCTTAGAGTGGTGCAAAAACTGGAATTGCAATATGTAAAATCCCAGAACGGCAAGGGATATCAGTGAGAGCCCTAAAGTTAATATAAGTGCGATGTTTATATCTACTGCGCAAAAGCCACAGCATGTGTACAAGGAATAAAAATTACTTAAACCTTGAACAGGGAATGGCTAAAATCATGGCGCTATATCGATAGTGTATAAGCTATGATCAAACCGTAAGCAACGAGATGCCCAGATCGAAAACCTGATCTCGTTATATATAAATAATGGGTATGTAAAATTCTATCTAATCTAGTGTGTGCAGATCAGCCATCTTCGAGTGGTCAATCATCCCATAGTGTACATATATATGAGATGATCAACTATGTCCCCTCCACAGTAGCAAAATCGCGTTGTTCATCAAATGGTGACAATCATCAGTTTTAGTGACATTAGTTAATTCCTCACGAAGTGAGGATGCTGGAATGATGCATATAATGGCTGCTATTTTAGGTAAGAGCCGACCGTCAGTGATGTCTACATTAGAGCTTGAGTCCCGACACCGTGTACCATCCCGGTTTTCGGCGGCAGGGTAGGTCGCAGGCGGAATGCGCTTGAACGCTGGTAAGCAGTTACTTTTTGACTCCCTGTTTGGACACTCTATCTGTTTTGGACCATGACGGAGGTGAGTCGTACTGTTGGGTAAATTCGAGTCATCGGATTCTCTGTTAAATAATAATTTTTCTCCCCCCTTTGTGGCGATCAACTCCCGGAGTTTCCTCGAATAACGGCTTACACTCCTGGTGATGTTATTCGTTGGTGGGCGAATTCCTATAACAGTGCTCCCTCCTGCGTCTACACTTCACAGTAGTTGTGCCCTTATATACTTGGCCTATACGGGATTACTGTTGACCCTCAGGGGTGAGGACATTATTTCCGAACCCCCACCCTACGCTCATTACTCACCAATGGATCCAGCAGCTTAGTCGTGTTGCAAGTCTCGTAATATTGAGCTTCTTCATTTTACCCCTTTACCCTGTATATATATATATAGTTTTTGTCATATTTTTTGTCGTGTTTTATCCATCTTCACAGGACCCACATTGGTGTCCTAGTTGACCGCCGGACACTGTTGCAAGTAATTACTAGACAACAGTTTAGGTGAGCTTTGCCGCCGCCCTGGCCTGTGTTGTGGTTTTTAATTTATTTTGAACCTGGTGGTTTTATCGTATATCTCCCTTTTATCAAATATTTTCAGTGCATGAGAACTTTGTATATTTTTTTCTGTACCCTATTTCTCACCTAGCACATGGCGGTGTCAGTGCAAGTGTGACTACTTTTTCACCTAAGCACAACGTGCCACATTGGCACTGTAAGATACGGTCCAGGAGATACGCCTTGTGCATTATTTGTATTGTTGTACCAACATATCTACTTTTTCTCCTATTTGTTTTTTGCAGGTTATTGACCTGAGTACGTGGTATGTAAGTTTCACTTTACCACGTTGTGTAGATAGCATTTGTTTTGATCCTGAAGAAGTGCCCAGATCCTTCTGACACAGTTGGCACGAAAACATGTTGATCCATCCAGAGTTAGACACAGATAGCTAGATACTTTACTTCATATTTATTGTCACTCTCTTTAGATTTTTAATCAGGCAGTTTACCTTCCGAATAAATCACTGCTAGGACTGACTGACCTGTTTTAACTCACCTTCCCTTTCTTTCACATCTACACACACTAGGCCTCTCACCCCACTGCACCCACCGGCAGGAACAGAAGATCCCCGCCAAAGAGCCCCGTACTGGGTGCCCGTCAGGTATTGCAGCGCCGACCAGACGAGGGGCAGGCTCATATGATGAAGCATGACACCTAGCTTGCTAGGTGTGTGAGAGCCCTAGTTCCGTTTAGGGATTCCCCTTCCTTTCTTTTCTTAGGGTGGTCATAGTTGACCTAACCCCTTCAGAGTATCTCCTCGCCTTTCTTTTATTATTAGAGGAACTTCTTACCCTTCTTGTACACAGTACCTACTGGGGCATGTACGTTGGACCTCTTTAAACTTGCCCCTCTGTCCCCCCTTGTTGGAATTACTACAGAGCAGTACCTCAATTTGTCCCTGATTATTAGCAGGTACATGAGGGCCAGGAAGGGTTCTATCCACCTGGCCTTCTTGGACCTGTCTAGCACTTTCGATACCGTTAATCGGGAGAAATTGTGGGCACTGATGGGAAAAATGGGTGTTGAGGAAGCACTCATCTCCCTCTTGCGTAGGTTACATACTAAGATCACTGTTGCCATAAGATACGGCCCCCAAGGGGAAAAGACTAAGCCAATTGTTTCCACTGAAGGTGTCCGGCAGGGGTGCATTTTAGCTCCTTTTCTCTTTTTATTCTATACTAATGGCCTAGAGGCATTTTTATTAGATAAGGAAATTGATTTTCCCCGAATTGGTGGCAATTATGTCCCGCTACTATCGTACGCGGATGACACAGTGCAAATGACTTTGACAGCAAATAGTCTCCAAAAATCGATCAACGCTTTTACATATTTTATGGCGGCGCTTGATTTGAAAGTTAATTTTATTAAATCGTATATTATGGTGTGTGGCCCCAAACTGACCAAAACTAGAAATTTTGCTGTGAGGGGCAAAAGTATTGACAGATTGAATAATTTCACATATTTAGGAAACTTATTTAATAATACGATGAATTGGGAACCACTCATAACAGCAAGGGTACAACATACAAGTGGGGTTGTGGAGGGGTTATTTTGTTTTGCTTGCAAGCTAGGACACAAGCCGGTGACAGAGCTAGTCACCCTCTATAAAGCTAAGTGCTTGTCTGTGGCAATTTATGGTGCAGGGGTGTGGGGCCATCATAAAAGCCGTCAACTACAGGTTTTGGAAAATAAGTTCATAAAAAGGCTATTGATGACCCCGAATAGCGCCCCCACACTTCTTTGTCACTGAGAGCTGAGGTTGGAATTTTTAGAGGACCGCATAGGCATTGCCCCTTTGCTCCTATGGGCAAAAATGTGGCTGTCCAATGAATTAACGTTCTCAAGGGATGTGATTAAAGACTGTACTAAATTAGATAGTGCCCTATCAATCCCTTGGCTTCGATTTGTGAGAGATAAATTTCATGACATAGGCCTGGGGCACTTTTATGAGAATACTGATAGTATCCTCACATATGCGAAATCAATTATCAAAGAGGCGCATTACTCTAGGGCAAATATGTGCCATACACAATATCTTATGTTTGCTACCTGCCCAACAGCAATTTTACTTAACCTTTACGACCAATGTACAGATACGATTTCTTTTAACCAGATTTCGTTTAGGCACTTTGCACTTTTTAGTGGCATTCCCGAGACAATCAGGGTGGGCCGACAAACTTATGCTCTGCCCGTGTGACAATTTGGCAGCTCAGAGCACCTTGCACTTTATTTTATTTTGTCCTCTTTATAAAGAGCCTAGGGAAACATTTCTAGCTCCGCTTCTAAGGGAAATCAGGCTTTTTACATACATTGATGGTTTTAGTTTTCTGTATTCATTGGCCACTTCTGCTATTTGCATTGCGGTCTCTAACTACTTAAAAGTTGCAATGGCAATTAGAAAGCATTATGACCTTTAAAAGCTGACTAAGAATGCTGTAATTTTTTATGCACAATTTTTATAACTTTGGAAGTTTATGATCAATGATATATCTTGCTGTGCCAGGTCCTTTGTATTATGGACTATATGTTTTTAACTGCCAGATTTCTATGAATTCTATCTTTTATTAATTTTAATTACACTGTTTTACAAATATGTAATGAAATTTTAAAACTGTGATGTTTCTTTGTCAAACTTTTATGGTCATTGGAACCGAATAAATTTATTCTTGACTTGACTTGACTCATAGTCACAACAACCCTCTTTCCCACATTTTGTTTCTGGCAGATCACGCAACGCTGACACAAGTTCTCAGCTATAATTTGGAAATTAGGGTTGTGCCAGTAGCACCTGAAATTCATTACCATCCCATCCCGACCATAATGAGTGGAGCCATGCATGGGGCATATTCACAAGGAGCTATCGCCGAATTAACGGCACTTTATCGCAGCCAAAGTCGTGATAAATTTACCCCCCCATTCATAAGCCCGTGTTAACAGCCCACAGCACCAGTTTACCCGCGATAGCAGCCGCAAAAAACATCGCCACAGAGGACCCTCGCAAATATCGCTAATGAGATGCAGAGTAGGCGTTCCCGTGACAAACGCAGAGACAACAGCACACCTCAACATTCACAACGACCAGCCACATCCGCGATAAAAACACAAAACAGGCGATAAGGCGCGTTAGCACCAGGAAATCTACACCTGCTCTGACCTGGTGTAAACTCGGACGGCAGCCAGCACCACAAAAGGGAGCACAGCCCAGGGACACATCCGAAGGGCAACAGATGCCATGGAGCCACCCATCATGCGGCCCGGACACCCAGGAGGGCCACAACACCCACTGCTACCCCCCCCAGGACTCCATCCCACACCCGGAACACACCCCCCCCCGGACCAACACAGACGCAGCGCAGACAAAGACAGCGAAACCCCAGGAAAGGTACCAGCCGCACAGACCCAACACCTGACAATGTCACCTTCCACTACAGGCTGAAAGGGACAACGGCAACAACACAGCGGACAACCAACATCCCACCCCACACAAAGCTAATGGCGTGGCTGCATCTGTTGGCCCCTGGGACCCCCCATCCAACACCCGCCAGAGTCGGAGGAGTCTCACAGCCAGCCACATACAGGTCCCCCACACCTGCCCTGGACATCACCATCACCCTGGTACCCCAGTCCCCATATGTACAGCACAAGGCGCAGGATCCGCTGGAGACCAAGCAAGGGCCATACGCCATAGCAGGATGCATGCATGTGTTGGGGGCAACACACATCACACATGTACTACCTGTGCCCCCTGGTGACACAGCACACAATCACCGCAACCTGAAGCACACGTCTCACACCAATGTGCAGGCAACAATAGAACACCGTGGAACACCCAACAATGTCGCCTCCAAATACACAGCCAGTGTGCATGATACCTTCATCCTCCGACAGTCCATCATCAACGAGCGTTCCCAGGATGGCAACAAGGGAAATGCACACCCCCTTGGCAAGTCCGAAATGAACACCCCACACACCTCAACACCACAACCATGGAACTCACAACTTTGGCAATGCACACGTCACAAAATCACATACAACAGGCACAACAATATGCCCACCCACCAGACACGACAGAACAACTTACAATGTCCACATGGGCAAGCCCTGAACATGAGCCAGCAACGGCATGGCACCTCAGCCACACAATATCCGAATGTGGGGAGAGGTGGCAACCAGGCATGTGTGAAGGATGCAGTAGAACCATGATTGGGAAAGTACACAATGCCAACAGTGCCGGAGATGTGCTGGACACCTCGCAGTATGCAGAACACACCCATATCCATGGCGACATACACCGCTTGCATATGGAGTGTAGTGGACAGTGGACGCCACCATGTCACCACAGCCAGTGGGGGACATTGCGGAAATGTTGCCTGTTACGCCCCCCCTAAGCGTCAGCGGAGTGGGATGGCCCAGCGTACGCCACGCCAGCGTAGGGGTGTGAATACAAAGCACGTAGGCCTGGGCGTGGTCCCCTTCCGGAAAGACCAACGTCTCTGCCAGGGCGGCGCCTCCCACCCCTCCACGAGGCTGATGCCGTCCTTGTGAGCCGAGTTGCCTGCGATGCAGTGCGCCTGCCGGTCCCCGGCACACTGGACCACGAACACTTCAGGCCCGCCCCTGCGCAGCCAGGCCACACTGATCACCTTCCGACACGGCGTGTGTCAAGGAGGGCCCACCACGTGCCGGCGCAAGCTCCAAGCCCGAGGCCCGCGAACTTGGCAGTCAGCTCAGACCACCAGGCCTCCACGACACAGGCCCGCTTTATTCCCTTTTCGTTGACGTACTCCACTGCCGCCCCCGGACTACTCTTCGGACCAGTAGGTCCCACATGTGGAACTGTGTCTTGAGTCAAGAATGGCAGTGACCCCATATCCCGGCCAGCAGCCACACCACCAGACCCCCCCAGTTCAGTGAGGCATAGTTCCATATGGGTATCTTGCGACACGTGGTGCCACTAACCCTGTTCAACGCCAGCCTGCTACACGTGGTGCCACTAACCCTGTTCAACGCCAGCCTGCTACACGTGGTGCCACTGAACCTGAACTACGCAGGCCGGTGGGGCCATCCAACCTATGCCGGCGACACAAGGTGAATGGGCCGTGCTGACCGCTGCCTCCGGCTTACACTGCGGTCCAGTAGGTCACAGAGACTTGATTTGGCAATGTTGGAGTTCACATCTGTGTACCGGCATCATCGCAGACTGCATCCCCTCTGAGCACCTGTGCCACTAAGTGTGTTCCCCGACATTCATGGACACTCACTGGTCATACATTTGTGGCGATTGTGTCAATGGAATAGGGGCTAGTTTACATCCTCATGTAGCTGATCCCGAATTGTTGGTGACAACGAGGGTTGCGCTTTCCACTCCTCAATTTGCTGCTTCCGGATAACATCAGACCTTCCGCATCATGCCCTGGAGGACACCTTCCACTGTCCCCCGCAACACTCCGCAACATACACCTCGGACATTGATGGGGACCCGCTCAGGTCGCATGGCCCATCTGACTGCACCGCAAGTCACCGTCCCGTGGCTGGGTGCCTGTGCCGGCCGCAGTGCATCCGGGGCCACTAACTCTGTGCTGGTCACGCCTGGGACCCCTTCTTCTGAGACATTGAATGGCCTCTGTAGCGATGGTCTTGGGGTCATCAACGCCATGTGTCTGTGGCCCTGCGCTGTCCGCCTCCTCCGGGCCCAGCTGCGGGCCACAAGGGCCCACACATGGCATCGAGTCTTGACCGCCCCGGACGTCGCATCACCGCAGGAGGCACACGCCACCACGGCAAGGACCACCTCCAACCGCCATCTGCCAGAGTCGAAAGGGTGGTCCTGACAGACCTACGGAGTTGCCCAGACCTGTCGTGGATGCCATCATCGGCCTGCTGCCCTGCTCAGCACTCCAGGTGCCAGTGACTCAGTGCACCGCAAGCCATTGTCTGTTACTGATTGAGTTTTGTTCTGTTGTGAGGTTGCGCAGCGTGGGAGACCTGGGACGTTGATGAGGAAGTTGATGCAGGTGTACCACACCCCACTGCATCTGCATCAGGACTAACCCTAAGGGACACAATCCTAGCAATTCCTTCGCATGAGCGCGCTCTTCTCTAGTGACCCTACCCTACCCTACCTCAGTGCACTGCAACTCACGGAACGTCCAGACTGAATATTGGGTGACCTCTGTCCTTACTCCGGATCCCTCCATGTTGCTTTACAATTGACTCTGTTATGCTGGTGTTTTCTGTTTCCATTGCACTGGTGTCCACTGTTCAGGTTCTTGCCAGCACCAAGCACTCCGTGCAGGCTGGCTTATACTCACCCCACACACATCCAGCACAGGCGTCACTGTACATGTGGCCCTGCCAATAAAGGGGCCGGGCGCACATGCCTGTAGCCAGTTCAACATGATATGTGCATGTGTCTCTGTGGAGGTGTGGGTCTCCTTTGTGGGGTGTAGGTGGTCCCTGAATGGTATTGGACACCCACGTATGTGTTCCACTTCGCATTCCATGGGTTAGGCAACACCCTCACCTGTTGGGCCACCTCCTTTTGGCGTTCGGCCACCTGGCATTGGGGTGCCATGTGTGGGTGGGTGACGTGATGTGAGGCAGCCATGATTGCGGGTGCTTCATGCTGTGTGGTCTGTTGCAGAGTCTGGGTTCTCCTCTGAGTAGCTTGTCTGCCCTGGTCCTGGTGGTGGGTTGTGTGGGATGTCCATGGGCTGTTGTAGGGCGTCGGTGTCGGGGGTGTGGTGTTCGTCTCGGGCATCACTGATGGGTTGTCTGTTCAGACCTGCTGGAGGTGTTGTTTGTCCCTCTGCATTGTGAAGGGGAGGTGCATGTTGGCATTGTGTTGGCGCCTTGTTCTTGTCGACATGCAGACTGTGTGACAATGTACATTGTGACTGTTTGGGCGGTGGTGGCTATTTGAGTTGGGGCAGTGTACATTTGGCCTACATGGCTGATGTGGGGTTGTAGGGGTAGATGTGCATCTCACAGTTCCCTGCTCTGCCCAATGTGATTGTTTTGTTTCTGCACCTGGGTGGACCCAGTTGTGTCCCCTGTTCTGCAGTGTGGGTGTTGCACTTTGTGCCAAATTGTCATGGTATGTGCTGTGATTGCTATGTGTGTGTGCTGCAGTGTGCTACGGGGATGGGGGACATGTCCCTGGGTACTTGTGGATGTGCAGTGTGCTACACCTCATTGTGCATGTGTGGCATTGTGCCCATCACCCCTGTCCCCCCAGTCCCTGTTGGATCCTCACCCTGTTGTTGTTGTGTCAGGTCCTGTCGAGCTGTGTCCGTACTCCCTGCTCCTTGCACCCTCTCCACACTGATGACTGTGGCCTGGCTTTCCTCCTGCTCCTCCTGTGTCGCTGGGCTGCCACCTCCTGTCGCTGTTGCTGCCTTCCTGTTGGCAGCGGGTTTGTGCCTGGTTTCGGTGGTCATGTCCTGGCGGAGCCTCTTGGCCTCCTGGATTGGCCTCCTGGGCTCTGCGACTGCATTCCAGGGGGTCTGCTTGTGGGTCATTTGCTGGCAGTGTTCTGTCGCCTCCGTGGCCTTGGTCTTGTTTTCCTGCGGTCTGCACCCTGTCTTCCTCTCCATTTTCTCCTTGGCCTTCCCCGAGCCAGTTGTTCCTTGCTGGTGGTCTGTGGGGGTTGTGGGGTTCGCGTTGCCCTCTGCGCTTGGTCAGGGTGCATGGATGTTGCTACATGCTTTGGCTTGTTTCTGGTGTGTTGTGCCTGTGGTTTTTATGGTGCAATTGCCCGCCAGACGCGTGGGAGTTGCAGGCCTGAGGCTGCTTTTCGCAGCTTTTTGTACCGCGATTGGCCTCATCGAATGATTTCTCGCGTTCCGCATTTTTGGGCGTGGTGTTGATTTACACGCTGGCATTTGACTCGTTATCTGGTGACTATCGAATGGTACCGCCTTGTTGTGAATTCCACGTTGACACGGGGTTATTTTCCTGTGATAGGCTGAGTTATTGGAAGTTGCGTTACGCTACTCTTGCGGTAGTTATCACATGTTCCTGTGAATATACCCCTATGTGTCTTACCATTGCAGGCAACATGCAGTCGGGTAACACCGGGTTTCCATCACTGGATATCCAGATGTCACATGCATCTTTTACACATCCTGCTTTTTCCTATTTTGCCTTTTCATCCTCCTGGATTAATTTTGCAACTCCCTCAGTTCATTAAAGGTCTGTACAGTATTTAAGAGCATGTTCAAAACTATCCCTCCATCTGCACTGCATGGTTCATTCAAGTGAAAGGCACTGGAATCAAAAGCACAGTTACAGGTGATTTCATCTGCACATGATTCTCTCTTGCAACAAAATCCTTGCCACTCCTGTGTGCAACACACTTCACCGCTGCTATTGCTCTTGGCATTTGGAGTGCATTTGACAGATTTAGAATGTACAAGCTGTTCTTAATCAGGGAATCAGCAGAGGTAAAAAATCCTCTTTGTGACTACAGCTGGCCAAAATCATGCACATCTCTGAACCCAAATTGGCTATCAGTATACATGGTGACTCTGAGGTTTTCAGATGCACAACAAGCTCGGGTAAGGGCAATTAGTTTAGCTACTTGTGCTGAAGTTACATGACACAGGTAGTATGCCCCTAGAACTCTGCTCAGGGTACAGACAACATACACTGCCCTTAGGATTTTATTTATTTTTATTTATTTTGAAAGTTTTATAGAGCGCTAGCAAGACCCGTAGGTATCAGAGCGCTTTACATACACACTATAAACAGAAGGAAATTGCATTACATAGTAGGATGGCAGTAATGAAGCGCATGGAAATAAAGAAAATACAACAAGAAAAATCGGTAAACAGTGAATCGGAGGGAGAGAGAACAAACGAGGGTGGTTAACGCAGTCCGGTCACCCATTATCCTTGAATGTTAAGAGAGAGAGGATTCGGCTCGGATGATGCCGTCTAGGTTAGTTGACGTTGGTCAGGGAAGTATTTGTTAAGGAGATGAAGTTTCAGGTCCATTTTGAAACAGGAGAAGGAGGGGTTGCATCTGAGGACTCTAGGGAGAGCGTTCCACATCCTGGGAGCGTTGCCAGAAAACGATCGGTATTGGGTGGATTTCTTTCTTCAGTTTCGGAGGGATAAGAAGGAGAGAGTTGGAGCTTCTCAGCGTTCTAGATTGACCTGCTCTTACCAGTTTGTTATTCAAGTAGTTGGGGGCCGGTGAGTGTAGGGTTTTGTGTGTAATGCATGCCAGCTTGTAGATACACCTCCCTTCCAGGGGCAGCCAGTTGAGGGAGTTGAGAGCTGGAGTAATGTGCTCAAATCTTTTAACTCCAGATATGAGACGAGCGGCCATGTTTAGCACTGCCCTCAGTGGGGCTAGGTGAGCTTTTGGGGTCCCTGTTAGGATGGCGTTCCCGTAGTCGATTTTAGAGAGAACAAGGGATTGAACTACTGTCTTGAGGTCATCATGGGGAAGAAAAGGTTTCAATTTCTTGAAGTGTTTTAGTGAGAAAAGAGCACTTTTTGCAGAGTTATTGATGTGGGCCTCCATTGATAAGTTCTTGTCAAGGGTGATGCCTAGAGATTTAACTGAGTCTGAAAGGACGAGGGGGCAGTTTAGGGCAACCAGATTCTTGAGCCACTCTTGGATTGGTCGGTGGTTGCTTTTTGGAGAGAATAGGATTAGTTCCGTTTTATCTGGGTTGAGCTTTAGGTGGTTAGCGTTGAACCAAGATTGGATCTCGGTAAGGGTGACATTAAGGTGTCGGATGTCGCTGGGAGACTTGATTTTGAAATAGATTTGGGTGTCATCAGCGTATAGGTGGTATTTCACTCCAGATTTTTTCAAGATGATTGTGAGGGGCTCCATGAAGAGATTGAAGAGGGACGGGGAGAGGATCGAGCCTTGCGGGACCCCTAGTGTGACTTGAGTTGGCTTCGAGAGACAGGAGTTGATTTTAATTTGTTGCGAGCGTTGTTGAAGGAAGGAGGTGAACCATTTTAGTACTGTGCCATTAATGCCGGAGCGCTTCGACAAGGTCTCCAGAAGGGCTGGATGATTTACTTTGTCGAATGCAGCAGAAAGGTCAATAAGGATGAGAAGGCAGGCATCACCTTCATCCAAAGCCTTGTGAATATCGTCCGAGACGTTGAGCATAGCTGTTTCAGTGCTACAGCCTTTCCTGAATCCTGATTGAAAGGTGTCAAGGAGGTTGAATTCATCTATGTGTTTGTTGAGTTGGTGGAGAACGCATTTCGCCAATGTTTTAGCAAGGAACGGGAGGTTGGAGATAGGTCTGAGGTTGTTAAGATCATTAGGGTCGGCCCCTGGTTTCTTGAGGATGGGAGTGATTTGTCCTAGTTGCAGGGATTCTGGAACGCAGCCTGAGGTGAGAGAGGCGTTGATGATTTTTGTCCAGAAAGGGGAAATGGTGTGGTTGAGTTCTTTAATAGTTGTGGATGGGAGGGGGTCCATAGTGTGGGAGGAGGGTTTTAGGTTAGAAATTATACTGAAGACCTCGTTTTCCGACATTAGCTGAAAGTCGGACCAATGCGCATTGTTTTTTAGCTGGAGGCAGACCTGATGTCGCATCTGTCTTGCAGGCAAGAGACATCAACAAACAGGGTGTTATCAGATATGGGAAGGGGCACATCTAATATGTAATGTGTAATAACTGCCTTTCGCTGTTATAGTCATGCAGAGCGGTAGGATACAAATAAGCCCCAACAAATAAATGTCAAATGGCTAATTTTCCGCACAAGCTAAGCAACCAAATTAGAAGTGTGACAAAATACATACATTTCATTTAGACACATTGGAAAAGTATTGCAGTGTGAATATATATATCCATGCGAGAGAAACTCCTTCTGAGAACCAGCGCCCGTCGTAGGTGGCGCGCTTGCCGTCGGAGTTACCGGCTGTCAATCCCCAATCAAAATTCAATAGAGCGCGCACTCAGATCAAAGAATGGGAAACAGGTATCAACAAACAAAGGGATTTATTCCTGTCATAAATCCTCCGTGATGCGTTTCGACCGTGGCACGGTCTTGATCACACACCGGAGTACACTGTGGGTGTCCATACATACACTCTGCATGTTGAAAAACTGACAACGGACTAGTTGCAGTATGCTTGCAAGGTAGCCCGTACTGTGGCAGACATCTTGGAACATTTGAACACAGTGAAAATAACAATTAAATGTTTGCGTACATGCAGTAAGTACTCAGTGTTGTAAACAGTTACATTAAACGCAGGTGTGAATGCTCCGGTCTCATGCATGGACTAGGTCTGGTATGTTCATTGCACACAATTGGTCAGATGTGCGACAAGTGCCTGAGTAGATCCGTCGACTGCCCTGGGGGTGCAATATCAAAATGCGGCATAGTGCCATACTCCTCGAGTATCTCCCGGCATGAAAAATAATGGCTGTGAGAAACCTGCCATGTAGTGTGCAAAGCAAGTGAATGCTAGATGTGTTGCTGTGTATACCAGAAGTGGCATCCCATAAGATCCTATGATCTTGTCGGTTACATGAGTGTTGTCTACTCATTGACAAGTTTGCAAAATCATGAGTGATTGGGCTTCTCATAAAATCGGCAAGTGCCCGGTTGGAGCCCTTAGCTGCCCCAGGTGTGTGGTTTCTTGTGCGGCATAGTGCCTTACGTCCACATGGTAAAGCAGGGCTATCAGATGTCAGTAAGGGAACATTCCCATTGCTGTATCAAGACAGAAGGTAGGCAAACAAAGGTTAGAGTGGTAAAAAGAAGAACATGTGTATGGACACTCAATACAATGCTGCTGTGGTGACAAGCCCTCTAAAACCCCAACATAGTGCACAATAATCAAATAAATGAATAATAGACTGCGTGAGAATGTCTTATCTGAAAGGAACGGTACACCTGGTAGATGTCACGAAGAAAAGGGTAGGGACCCCATTGTAGCCGCTGGATCAGATCCCTTGTTCCTTTCTTTCCTCCTGCAAAGGTAGACAGAACAAGTCTAAATTAGAAAGGTGTACACCAACAGTGTGTAGACAATGCATAAATCAGTATATGAATCAGACCTCTTGCCCCCAACTATGTGTAGGAGTTAAACAGCACGAAAACTCTGAAACTAGCACGTGTCATGCCATGTGAAGGAGGAGGACAAGATGGTGATAAAAGACAGTAATCTAATCCTCCTGTAAATGAACAGCCATTTCCTCATCCATGTTATGGCCCTCTGGATAGCGGGTCCCAAGGCTGATGATGTGTCTGGACTCCCTCTTCCTGAGCTGAAGTACCCTGTTACCCCCTCTGATGTTCATGTTGATTCGTTCAATAGCATAGTAGCTGAGTTTGGAGTAGTCTAAGAAATGGTGAGTTGCAAAGTGTCTGGCAATGGGATAATGTTGGTCCTTGTTTGTGATGGCTCTCATGTGCTCCAAGATTATTTTTTTGGCCGTGTGTGTGGTACTGCCAATGTACTTGAGGTTTCAGGGGCATTCAAGGACATATATAACGAAGGTGGAGCTACAGGTAAGGAATTGCTTTATCGGAACCATGGTGTTGGTGCTGGTGTTGAGATACTCTTTTTTCATCCAGCTACTGCTACATGCCTTGCAGTGGCCGCATGGAAAAAAGCCTTGTAGGTTGATGCCTCTACTCTGGTCTGTGTTGGTGATGTCACTATGTACCAAGAGATCCCGTAAACTGCGACCTCTCCTATATGTAATCCTGGGCCTTTCTGGGATGGTGTTACCTATAATTGGATCTTTGGTGAGCATGCCCCAGTGGTTGGATAGGATTTTCTGCATGTCTCTCGAGTTCCCATTGTAGGTAAGTATGACCCTGGTTTCGTTTTCTTCTGTGGATTTTATGTCAGCAGAATTGTCCTGCAAGGTCCTACTCCTACTGACCTCCTTCACCTTGTCCATTGCCCTCCGGAGTACCCACATTGGATATCCTCTTTCACTGAAACATGGTCATTTGCTCCGTCTCAAATGTGCTAGCAGAGCGGCAGTTGCGTTCGGCTCTAAGGAGTTCCCCGTAGGGGATACTCCATTTGAGGTTGTCAGGGTGGCTGCTGAGGGCGTGGAGCAAAGTATTGCCTGCTGTGCTTTTCCTAAACAGGCTAGTGTGAATCTTGTTGTCAATTATCTGCACCTTGGTGTCCAGATATTCCACTTCCTTCTTACTCACTATGCTGGTAAGTGTGAGATTATGTGTGTTGGAATTTAACCTCTCTACAAAGTTGGAGGCGTCCTGTTCAGTGCCTTGCCAGACTATGAACAGGTCGTTGATGTACCTTAGCCATAGAACCACCTCGGTGAAGTCATTCATCAAGGTGATGCCACTCATGATTTCCTCCTCCCATGCACCCAGGAATAGGTTTGCAAAACTGGGTGCAAAACAAGTTCCCATTGCAGTGCCCAGGATCTGTCTGTAAACACTGCCATTGAACATGAAGTAGTTATTCTCAAGGCAGTATTTGATCATGTCCAGAAGCATCTGTGTATGATCAAAATGCCAAAAGGGTCTCTTGGACAAGTATTTGGCATAGGCAGCCAGCCCCTGTTCATGTTCAATGACAGTATATAGAGAGTTGACATCCATGGTGATAAGGAGGTAATCCTCCTGCCACCTGAGATCCTTGATTTTCGTGAGAAAGTCTTTTGTATCCCTGACATAAGAGGGTAAAGTGACAACATAATTTCTAAGAAAGAGGTCAGCGTATCTAGAGACATTCTCAAGAACGCTCCCTCTGGATGACACGATGGGCCGTCCTGGAGGCTTAGTCTTACTCTTGTGGACCTTAGGTAAGAGATACAAGACAGGATGTTTGGGATAATCTTTCTTGAGGAAACAATACTCTTCCCACTCTAAAAGGCCTTTGGGGCTGATTCACAAAACTAATCTGAGACAAAATCCTAAACTTACTACTTATGGTATTCACAGAATGCACTTACGACTGCACTTACGACTACTAACTTTACGTCCGCACTCGGGCCGGAATTTCCGCACCCGGAGCGGAATTTCCGCACTTGTGCCGGAATCTCCGCTCCCTGGCCAGAATACCTGCATTCTGGCCGGTTGAGCATTTCCTCAATGCTAATCACCTGTCCAAGTGCCTACCATCCCCACCATGCATCAGATATAGGGCCATATCTATCAAGCAATTTTCCGTTCGCAAACACTGCGAATCGCAAAAATTCTGTGTTTGCGATCGCAAAATTGCATAATGCGATGTATGAAAGGAAATCGCTGTGCAAATTTGCGAATCGCAATAATAGCGATTCGCAGAATTCTGCGAGCCAGAATCTGCGAATAAATCTGCGAAATCGCACTTTGCGGTACTTCATTTGCGAATATCGCAAATAAAGAATTAGCAAATAGCGATTCGCAAATGGAATGTATAAAAAAATTGCAAATTGCGAATTCACGAAATTCGCAATTTTGCACCTCGCAATTACCACCAACTCTGAGCAGGTGGTAACCAGGTGCAACCTATATAAACTGACCCAGAATGCTACAGGGTCATTCACAATGGCTGCGCTGTACATCATCGCTAGGAGGCTGAGGATCAGAGCTGCTGCCCAGGGAAGGAGGCGCCAGGAGAGGATATTCAGGGCACGCATCACCATGTTCCAGCAAACAGAGGAGGAGGTCCATGAAAAGTACAGGCTACACCCAGACAGCATCCTAGAACTCATTGAGGAGCTAAAGCCCATGCTGGAGCACCCCACACGCAGGACACGCACCATCCCCACCCATGTGCAGGTCCTGTGCTCACTGCACCTGCTGGCGTCTGGTAGTTTTCAGGGGGTGATAGCAGCAGCAGGAGGGGTGACACAGAGTAGCCTGTCGCGCCTCTTTCACAGTTTCCTGGATGCCATGATGCAGAGGATGCATCACCACATCCATTTTCCAAACACGCAGCAGGCACTCGACCAAACCAATCAGGGGTTCTATCAGATAGCCCAATTACCCCATGTAATTGGCTGCATTGATGGGACCCATGTCGCCCTCTCCCCCCCATCCCAGACAGAATATGTGTACAGGAACAGGAAGTCCTATCATTCCCTGAATATCCAGGTAGTCTGTGATGCCACCCATGTAATCACGGACATAGTGGCAAAATATCCTGGTAGCACCCATGATTCATTCATATTCCGCCACAGTGGGCTACACCGTCGCCTCTTGGCTGGGGAGTTTGGCGAGGGCTACTTGCTAGGTAACTACATGGCTCACATTCACACATTCAGCAAAGCTCGTAGTTGGGATGACAGTGTGTAACCCATTTCTTTTGCACCCTGCAGGGGACAGCGCGTATGCAGTGCGTGATTTCATCATGACGCCCTACCTGAATCCATCTACTGCTGCGGAGCGCCGCTACAACAATGCCCACAAGTCGACCAGTGTGATAGAAAGGACTTTTGGCATCCTAAAGAGCCGATTTAGGTGCCTACACAAGAGTGGAGGTGCCCTCCAGTACAGCCCACAGACCTGCTGCAAGGTAGTGGTCGCATGTGCAATGCTCCACAACCTAGCAACCAGGAAGGGCACCCCAGTGGAGCTGAGCGGCTCAGAGTCCTCTGATGATGAGGGACCAGCTCCTCGTGCAGGACCAGCATGTGGTGTCGGGGCGGCTGCCGGACGCCAGAGGCGCCAGGAGATCACGCGCAACTATTTCTAGGTGAGGAATGATGACACAATGCGATGTATTGGTGCACAACTGTGTTTTTATTCCTTGAATAGCAGGAATATATCTGGCACACAGCCTGATGCACACCTAATGTGTGCCACTCATATTTGCAAATGTTGAAGTCACAGAGCAAAGATGTCCGACACACTCCAGTCCCCAGCAATGGGTTACCTGACTCATTGCCATGCTTCCCTGATGCGACCTCACCTCCTGCGGGCACGGCCTGTTGCACCGCGCTGTGGGTGCCCACTGCTCTCCCCCGGCTCATCGTATGTTCTCCCCTGCCTCCCGCTCCTCCGTCTGGTCTCAGGGGGTGGTGGGGTCATGCTGCTCCTGCTTGACTGGTCCTCACTCTCCCCAGTGCCCAGGGGTCCTGTCCCACCTGTGCCAGCCGCCTGCATCAGTTCCACAGCATGTGTCACCTGCACCAAGATCTTGGCCACATCCTGGCTGTTATGTGCCATTTCAACCTGCATGCCCACACACCGACGTGACAGCAGGGACGTGACGGTGCACAGGCGGTTGACCGCCTTGCTGTATGTGTCCATGCGGGCGTTGGCTCTTCTCTGCACGGCACACAGTTCGCGTATTGCTCCGGTCATTTCCCTGAACCCATCCCTCATGTTGCTCATGTGATGGTTTAAAGAGGCAAATTGACGTTGCATTGATCTCATTGATTTTGCTTGCAGGCGCTGCACCCTCAGCATGGTGCCCTCCAGCGCTGCGAACACGGACTGCTGATCCTCAGCACCAGCACTGGTGGATGCCCTTGACCTGTGCCTGTTCCCCCCTCCTTCCCTCTGGGGGTCAGGGGACTGTTGCCTACGACGGACTGCCCGGTGGGCTGGGACTGGCTGGGATTCTTCTCCGCTATCGTCTTGGTCTGCCTCCAACTGTGGTAGTGGTGGCACGATGTTGCGCTTTCTGCGCACTACAGGGATCTCAGGGGTCTGTGCCTCCTGCTCCTCCTCCCCTGCCTGCTCATCGTTGTTGTCTGCCTCCTCAGCCCCTGCACTGCCCTCCTGCCTCACCGGTGGTGCTGTGGAGACAGAAGCACAGACATTTGTTTTAGTGTCCTGCAACTCCTTTTGTGAGAGAATAAATCTACTTCTTATTTGCATCACCTACGTACTCTCTGCCTGATTTTACCCTTCCCTGACTCACTGGCATTGTTACTACCTTGCTGTGTCTCATTGCAACAGTGTTTGGTGCACGTGACTATATCTCCCATGATGCATTTCAGGGTGTACACAACAACATGTACTGGAGTTGCACAACTGATTTGCTACTGGGGGGTCCTAACTGTGTGGGTGCTATTGGTGGAGTGGCAGGGGACAGATGGCATGCATCTTACCTTGTCTGGTGGGTGGTGGGTCGGAGCTGTCCAGGTCAGCCACTCCACTGACGCTCTCAGGTTGCAAGGTGGACTCCACCAACTCCTCATGGGGCCTGGAGTCTGTTGCAGTGGATGTTCCGCCACCGGTCTTATTCGACTCAGCCAGCCTGGTTGCCACCTTTTCTTTGGATCTTTGGCGCATATCGTACCACCGCTTGCGCAGATCCTCCACGGTGCGGTGGGTTACGCCAATGGCATTCACCTTTTCCTGTATGGAATCCCAGATTTTCCGCTTCCTTGCCTCCGGCACGTGCAGGGATTTTTTGCCAAAGAGGAGTTCATGGCTGACTACCATCTCCTCTATGAGTACTTCCTGCTCCCTCTCACTGAACTTTGGTTTTCTCTTCCTTCCTGCCTCCTCCTTCTCCTTCTCCTTCTCCTTCTCCTGTGGATTCATTTTGCCTCCCTGGATGGCAGTGCTGTGCTCCTTCACTCTCCTCCCAGCCTCTGACTGAGCTTCTGGCAATCAGGTGCAGCTGTGCAGTCACACTTCCTGGTTGTGATGTCATCAAGCTGCACCTGAGTGGCAGACTCCCGATTTTGCGATTCCTTAATTGCGAATTCGCAATTAAGGAATCGCAATGTGGACTTTCGCAGATAATTCTGCGAATTCTTGCGATTCGCTAGGGAATTGCGATTTGTTTCATACATCCGATTTTGCGATTCTCAAATAGCGATTCCCAAAAAAATCGCTATTTGAGAATCGCAAAAACTAGGAATGATACATATGGCCCATAGTCAATTAACACCAGATTTTGGGTATTCCGGCCTGGAAGCAGAGATTCCGGCCTGAGTGCGGAAATTGGAGCACAATTGCGGGATTTCCACTCCGGGTGCCGAATTTCCGCTCCGGGTGCAGAAATTCCGGCCCGAGTGCGGTCGTAAAGTTAGTAGTCGTAAGTGCATTCTGTGAATACCAAAAGTAGTAAGTTTAGGATTTTGTCTCAGATTAGTTCTGTGATTCGGCCCCTATGTCTTTCCAATCCACTAGTCTGCCCCAGATGTCTGTAATGTTGTTGCTGTATTCAGGTTTACTGGAAACTACATAGGCAGCAGGGTCATTGAGTTGGCGCATGGCTTCACTGATATACATTTCTCTACTTAGGATGACAATATTGCAACCCTTGTCTGCTGGCCTTATGACAACGCTGCTGTCATTTGCCAGGTTCTTGATGCCATTTTTCTGAGCAAGAGTGAGGTTATGTCTGAACCTGCCCATCTTGTTGAACCAATTCTTTTGTCTAAATTTCAAAAGCTGTGTGCTTACCATGTCTTGAAAGGTATCTATGTTGTCGTGAGTCATGATGGGTAGGAAAGTGGACCTGGATTTGAACTCTTGTGTTGGCAGCTTTGTCATATGATATGTTAAGATCATCCAACATTTGGTACACACTGTCCCCTGTACTCCCACCGCCTCCTTCCAGTTCATGTAACGTTATCAAGGTATCAATGTCCCCAATGTTGAGTTCACTGACATCAATGATCCCGCTTGCAGTGTGGGATTCCCTGTTGTTGGTAGGTTTCAATTTGTGCCATTTCTTGAGTTTCAGTTTCCGGCAGAATTTAAAAAGATTGATGCATGTATCAACATAGTTAATAGGTTCTGCTGGACAGAAGGATAGGCCAAGACACAGAGTTCTCTTCTCCAGGTCATCCATGTTTCTCTCAGAGAGGTTTATGATAGTTCTATTTACCATGGTGTCATCCATTATGATGTCGTCTTGGAGCGTGTTATTCTGTTCCCCATAGGCTCCACATCGCTCCCTCTTCTTTCTCCTCTGTTTGCTCCTTTTCCTTCTCTTGACCTGGTACCCTGGCCTCTTCCTCGGCCTCTTCCTGTCTGTGTTGATTCCTTGTTCTTGTTTCTTGATTGCGGGATCGTCCTGAAGGTCTGCCGGCCCCTTCGCAGGAGCCGGTATTCGTCTAAAAAAGTTTTCGGTCTGGTAACACCATCCACCTCTGAAGTGGAACTTTCTGATGTTCTTGATGTAGTTGATAAGTCAGTATTCGAATCACTGGAGCGCGCTCGCTCTTCTTCCTGTGCGCCGCGTGTCTCAGTGATGTCAGCTGGTTGGTCATAGGTATTTTCATAAAGATGATTATATTTGTGACTGTAGGTCAGGATTCTTCCTGACTCGTAGTCCCCACAGTCTCTATGTAGCTTTCTCTGTTTTCTCGCTTTAATGTCTTCTTCTAGATTCTTGAGTCTGTGTTTCATCTCCTCCAAGAATTTAATTATGGTCTCTTGTTCTTTGCTCTTGTTAAGCTCCTCTCTGATGCGGATAATTTCCTCTTTGACGGTGTCCCTGTCTGACCTGGCATATTTAACAAGTATTTTTAGTATCAAGTCGGCAATGATTATGTCGTATTTGCTCTTTATTATTGGTGAAGGAGCATTTTGTTGGCTATCCTTGTGGGTTCCTGTGCCATCCAATCAATGATCCTTTTGCATTCTGCCCACGAATCATTTTGGGACTGCAACTTCAAACAACCTTTCCAAATTCTCCCATACCTTAGAGAAGGTCACAATTCTGTCCATCTGTGTGTACCATTTGTCAGGATTTATCTTCACTTTGGGAGAGTTTGTGAAGTGGGACAGGTTAGCTCGTGACCATGGAACGTGCAAATAGGCTCCGCCTTGGACATCCTTCAGAGGCTCCTCCTTCACCTCTTTCTCTGCGATCTCACCGTTGTCCTCTACAGTAGGTTCCCATTTCCATCTTACCTTCAACCTCTCTTTCTTTGAACCCAATTCTCTGAAATTCTCCAATTTACTCAATTCCTCTATTCTCTTGATTAGTTCCCTCACATGCGTTTTCAACCCTTTGAGTTTTAATAGTCTCAAATCCTTATCACTCATCAGCATTCAGACATTCTTCTGCAATTTATTCCTTTGCGTCAAATCAAACTCACATTTGTCAGCTAGTTTTTCTAGTTTTGTATAAGCCTCTTGCACCACTCTCGCACCTCTTTACTCATGTAAAGCAATTCCTTCTCCCCATATTGTCCTAGGAAATCCAGGCCTACATTTCTCTGTACTAGCTCCTGCAGGTACAAATCAAGCATGCCAAGTGAGTTTAAAAACCCACTAAATAACTCAGTGAAGTGACCTACAAGATCATACGCTGAAAACCCAGCTGCTGCATTTGCTTGAAGCCGTGACTCAGCCTGAGAGTCACGGCGGTCTTGTCCTGCTCGCCTTTCCCTGGGGTTCTCAAGCTGGCCTCCTCCTCTGCCAATTCTTCTTTCTTCTCTGACGAATGTGGAACAGCTTTCACCTCGCCCTGTGCTTGCTCTGGGTTGGTGGTCATCTAGCTCCTCCGGTCACCCCACACTTCTTCTGTCTGACTTTTTTTCACCTCTGCCTCCACGCTGCTCGGTGCTCTTTCCTCCACATCCTTTGGTCCTCGCCCCCCATAGGCTCCTGCTCTCGGCCTATGAATGGCAATGACCGTCGTCAAAGGTGGGTTGGGTCTAACAACTAGAACGCAAAATTGCGTATCAGTCATGCCCCCCGGGCTTCCCGCCGACGTCTTATTGTGTCGCTTCCGGTTTCCTGATCACAACTATCTACGTTCTCACAGTGGCAGACTTGCGACCAGTGGGTGCCACTGTGACCGATGCGTTTGCTCCCGGGTACTAAAGAATGAAACGTCTACTGACCTTGTTTATTACAACCACATAATAGCAATATTACGTCCCTATCCTGGTGTAACTGACAGTACCTCACAATACACTACACCTTAGCAGACAATAAGCATTAGTAATCTCGAACTTTAGCTAAGGTACCTCTTGACAATAGCATTAACTGGCTCATACCATACAATCCCCTAAAATCAAAAAACTCACCAAGAACACAATAATTCCCATCCCTATAAGTCCAAGAATCAACGCTACATAGTAATTGTACTCGAAGTCTTTCCACAACATTTTGCCATACCATTTCACTACAAGTCCCAACACACACCCCTCTGCTTCACCAAGATCACTCTTCACACAAGAGTACCTATTGATGCTCACATAATTGTCTTCATGGCTGCCTGGTTCATGACCTTCTCTCCACGCGGTTTTCAGGAATCGGGATCGGGCTATGGGCTAGATCAATATTGAATCTCAGGGCAAAACCGTCTGAACCGTGAAGATCCAATTCTCAGTTCTATAGCCAATTAGCCTCACTTGTGGGTCCCATCAGTGCCAAATGGATCCATTCAGAACCATCAGCTTTGCTAACAAGTCTGTCAGCTCGCAAACCTGTATCATATTTACTCTACATTGTGCACCGACATCTGGACCAGAAGAGGTGTATTCCTTATCGGATTTTTGTGCTCCAAACTGGACCCTCCTTTCTTATATGCAGTTACTTAATTTTCACATCATAGAGCGAAAAACATTTCTGAATACAGAGTGACAGACAAGGTCTAAAGTTGAGCATTTACTTAAAGTAAGTCAGTTACAGAAATGCATAAGCTGGGCCAACAATCAATAGCATTAATAACAGATAGATAATTAATTAGTAATCAAAGAGCTTCATATCCCCAAAGGGCTCTGGCAACCTGGCATAGATTCACCTTAAAACATGAGGGAAAGGGAATCCTAGCAACATGGAGAAATCACACTTGTTTATGGGACTTTACACAAAGGGTCTCAAACATTCACTAAATGAAAACATGGTTCACAGTCTTTTGACCAATGAGAAGTAAGTAGAAAGAAACATTTACTTCAGAATACATTTGGTGATTCTCTCACCATTCTACAACATTGAGTTTAGGTGTTCACATGAAGCATGATTTTATTATATTGCATGTTATCCTGTTCTGGGACCATTGGTTTGTCCTTGGGAAAGTCTCAGTCATTTGCAGCAAGGCTAGCAGATTCTTATTATATAGAGTATAAGCATTAGAAATAGTCACATGGTGTACCACGGTGCCACGTCCAAGATGGATGACAGAGGCAACGTTGTCCTAAGTTAGGCCAAGTACAGTTTTCTCATTATTTTTGCACAGATTTTTGGAAATAACTTTCACATCATCATTGTAATTGATGGGACTGGGGAAAAACGGGAACTGTTGGAAATTAATGATGTTCATAAAAGAGTTCTTATACCTTGGCCTGGCCATGTTTCATTGCATCATTGGAACTTGGGGCATATTGGCATCATACGACCTTTGAACGTGCATATTTTGCATTGACATTGCATTCATGTTTGGCATTTGAACATTATTTTGAATTCAATCTACATTCTCGTTTACAGTGTCCCACCTTATTGCAAATATGACAAGCATTAGCCTTCAGCATGCTTATGTTAATCCCTGCATTTTAGTCAACCACCATTCCTCGACCTCTGCCTTGTGCTCCTAAATTCTTTGTCTGCAACATCTGACCCCCCTCCCCCCCACCTTGGGTTCCAGCACCCTGCATTCCTGCACTGGCCCCAGGAACATAATTTAGCCCTGTACAAGCCACATACAGACCACTCTGACATCCTCTTTGTGCCAATTTAGTCTGTGCCATCATGTATTTTTCTTTAATCTTCTTCTGTTTCTCCTCCAAGTTGCCAGTGCAATATTTCACATATTTCATTTAAAGACTTTGACTGCCAACAAATCACATTCTGCTGTATATGGGAGCTAATTTCTGGACCCAAACCAAGAACAAACTGAGACAGGAAACAACAAAGATTTTCACTTTCTGGACTTTCGATGCTACTATACTGTCTGAAAACTTGCATCAACCTCTCATATTTAGCATGCACAGACTCTTTGGACTCTTGGGCAGTTTTGGTGATTTTGAGCCTCTTTCTGCAGGATCTTCGTTTTCAAATGAGCAATCACTTGGTTATACTTGTCCATAACAGTAGGAGACAGCGTGTTCTTTCTCGCATCTTTCTGGCGTTCAGCATTTGGCCAATCAACAACCACCTTGAATTCTGCCCACATATCCGTCTACATGCATCTCTCTCAATAGATACTCTCTGATCTCCGTATCACTCCAATTAGTTTCCTCTTGATGAAGATTTTCCTAATCAAATGTTTTGCTTCAATCCCGACATTAACATCTAACATGCAAATGTACTGTGTATTTTTCAAGTTTAGCTTTACCATAGCCAATGTAGACAGCAAAAATAGTTAACGTCTAGTTGCCATTCTGTTCCCTTTCATTTATCTTTCTTTATTTGAGGAGAAAACCGAACCAGCAATCTTAAATGAGGAATAGTTTGTTTTCTGTTCTCATGTGAAAATGTTTCCTTTACGCAGTCTTTGTGAAATGCACTAATGAGCACCTGCAGGGAACTGCCTGAACCAAATATATTTTATTATGTTGCAGATAACTGCTAGTCCAAAAGACATTTAGAGTATGTTCATTGTGTATTAGCTTGAGAAAAATAATGATGTTGTCTTATCAGCCTGTATCCTAAGTGGATTGGTTCTTTTTCTCAGAATAATGTGTAGGTGTAGCAAAATTTTAGAAATGTGTTTAAAACGAATGTAATGCAGATGCAGATTCACACGCCTTTCTACTTGCCTTTAGATTCAGGTTCCCTTTTCCCCTTTCTTAGCAGCAAATGCCCTTCAAGCAGACACCTTTCCACTTGTTTGCAGAATCCCCTTTTCCCCTGACTTATCAGTGTAGGTTGATCTCTTTATGGGAGAACTGATTTTGCTCAAACTTTCCTTTTGTGACAACTTTATGATAGTTTGTCTTTACTTTTCTCAACTTTGAATTGCATTGAACTATACATTAACTATTGCATTCATGTACTGATTACTGATCATAACTAATATTGATAATTTGAGATTTTAACTTTGCTAATCGTTTAATAAGCCTTTATGGTTCGAAACATAATCACTCTCTGTCCTCATTGTGGAGCCTAATGTGCATTATATTATTGAAATGCATGGTATTTTGATGTCAGCCTCAGTCAGAACAAAGATTTATCAGAGGATGGTTGTTGAATTTGAATGTGCACCAGAATTTGCACAGAGTAAAACATCCTATTAATTTGGTAGCAGAGGATGGTTTCCACTGAGGCTTAGGAGGACCAAATTTGCCCCAATTTGAGTTTAAATCGGATGGATCCAGTCTAGTTTCCCAAACTTCCATGGCCCTATTCGGTATATTGATGGCGTTCCAGTGTTCCTGAAGCAGTGGCAGTATTCTAGAAGTGTGCGTATAAGTAGGGTTATGCGTTTTGGATTGTGTGTTGTCGAAAGGTGCAGTGTTTGATGATTTTTTTGTGTTTTGAGTTGCGGTCCCAAATTTGGATCCAAGAGTGCTCCATGTTGACATTGAGAATATAGATTCTCAAAATTAAATGCCAAGAGAATCTGAATTTCATTAAAGACACGGAGGCTAACATTATGCAGTTATCTTTTAATGCGACTCCACGCAGCACTTAGAAGTACATTACAGCATAACACAAATCCAATCTAGAGTAGAACAATGGCAGCACACAGAAGCTCCAAGCACGGAACAATCCTCCTTTTTAAAATGCGCACTTTGTACACAAAACTTGCTCTCTTTCCCATTGATAAATGAGGAGTAGAAAGCAGCCATTATGTAAAACAGCTAGAAGGACCGAATTACTGCGTATTATTTGAAAAGAGAGAAATTGTTTAAGAAACATTCAAAGGTGAAACAAACGCAAGCCACTAAACAATAGCACATTACAATAACATTCCTTAAACTGATCTAAAAAATAATTTTGTTTATATCAACTTGTTTTATTTTATATATCATCATTATAGTAAACTTTGTTCGACCTATAAAACTAGACCATAAAAGTACAATAAAAAGGAAAACATTACAGTTCAATAAATAAACAACAGTATATTTTCCAGTGAATTACAAAAATGGTTCATAAAAAGGCAATATCACGAATAACAGCATACTCTTGTCTATGACATCCTAGTATTAGTTTTACATTTTGGGCTGAAATCAAAAGGAAAGGGGGAGTGAGGGCAAATACCTCAACTAGGGGGCCGCTATGCAATCCCACCTGCCTGCGTTTCTCTTACAATATCAAAATGCATTTAAAAGCTTTGTGCGGTATTTACAACAAAAAACGATAAGGGTCAAGACAGGAATAAGTTCAATTAAAACCACTCGATGTTCATCGTACTATGTAACTTATAACGGTACAGTTTATCAAACCCAGCCCCCTAAATTACAATAGTGATGAGATAGGCTATAACCAAAAGAGTCAAGACGGGAATAAGTTAAGTTCTTACCACCATTAGATTATATATATGAGCATAATTATTACGGGGATTTACTGGTGGTTGCCGCACGCCGTCACGTCACATGGTCTGCCACTGAAGAGGGCGTTGGCCCGAAACGTGTCTGGCAGGAAACCAGAAAAGGACTTTGTTCATGGCATGTGCCCTTGCTTTGGTGTAATTTCCACCTGGGAGTGCATCCCACCTAGAGGCAACTCTTTTTGTATATATATATATATATATATATATATATATATATATATATATATATATATATATATATATATATATATATATATATATATATATATATATATATATATCTACTGGCGGTCGCCAGTAGATAGTTATAGTTAAAACCTATTATCCATAGGAAATCCGCGACATTCTATTTGAAATAACGTTGGCGCCGGTTGACGAATGTTCGCGAAAGTTTCCAACTTGTTGGGGCGCTCCGGTCCGCTCCTATCCTGAAAGTCTCGGGGTGATACGTCAAGCGGGGGCCGAGAAAAAAGGGGGTCCCAAAACGTGTTTTCCCCATTCATTTTTCCATAGGAACCTTTAGTCACGGCTACAGCCCGAACTGCTGAACGGAATTACACCAAATTTGGCAAAGAGGTAGCCCTTGGTTCAGTGTCGTGCCTTTTGCTTAAATGGTGTAAATCCGTTCAGTAGTTCCTGAGAAAATCAAAAGTAAAGTCACATATATATCTGGGCGGAGCCTAACCACACATGTCATCGTGAGATCTGATTGGCTGTCAGCACTTCATCCTGGAATTGCTGGCAGCCATCTTGGGACCAATATAAATGATAGTACCTCATTGAAATGCATTGTAGTGAATAGAAGATTTTGAGGGTCACCAAAAGGAGAACTATAAAGGGTGATAACAGGCTTTAGTTACATTAGAATTTATTTGTTGATGGTACCATACTAATTTTAGGAATTGTGGTGTATTCTAAGGTGATTTTACCATGTGAAAAACCTTCTGCTGGGATATCATGAATCATGTTTGAGAGAACACTATTTTCTCATGCTTGTCCCATGGAGGTTTGGAAGGTGCTCCAGAAGCTAAAATGAGAGCATATTTTCTGTAAATTCACATTATCTTTCTCACTCATGTGAGAATGAAGTCTGACATTCTCAGTAAAACATGTACATCCAACAAGGGCAGAGACTGTCAGTTGATTCCTTTGTGTTCTACTGCAGCTTCCCAGAGTGTTCTAAAGAACAACTAGAGTGCTAACAGCCTTACTTATGACAAAAGTATGGCACACCTGAAGCCATCTTGATTGGAATAAACTGGTAACACTTAAACAATTTAATTTAAAAAGGAACAAAATGATGGGGTTCATTTTGTCATAGAAAGTATGGTTAGTGCTGTAGAAAGAAAAATTAGGACATGTTTCAAGTGTGATCTCAAATATCTTCCTGTTATATTTCAACAGGAGCAGCCTGCCAGTTGATGCCTTTGTGTTCTACTGCAGCTTCCCAGAGTGTTCTAAAGAACAACTAGAGTGCTAACAGCCTTACTTATGACAAAAGTATGGCACACCTGAAGCCATCTTGATTGGAATAAACTGGTAACACTTAAAACATTTAATTTAAAAAGGAACAAAATGATGGGGTTCATTTTGTCATAGAAATTATGGTTAGTGCTGTAGAAAGAAAAATTAGGACATATTTCAAGTGTGATCTCAAATATCTTCCTGTTATATTTCAACAGGAGCAGCCTGCCAGTTGATGCCTTTGTGTTCTACTGCAGCTTCCCAGAGTGTTCTAAAGAACAACTAGAGCGCTAACAGCCTTACTTATGACAAACGTATGGCACACCTGAAGCCATCTTGATTGGAATAAACCGGTAACACTTAAAACATTTAATTTAAAAAGGAACAAAATGAGGGGTTCTTTTTGAAATAGAAATTATGGTTAGTGCTGCAGAAAGAAAAATTAGGGCATGTTTTAAGTGAGATCTCAAATCCTCTTCTATTTCATTAGAAAATTCTGACATGCAGACTGAAACAATCACTTTCAATACCAGCAGCAGACTACCAGTTAACTCCCTGGTGAGCAGTAGCTTTACTCCAGTGATCTAATGAGCAACTAGAGTGCTAACATTCTGAATTTATGGCAGATGTGAGACACATCTGAATGCCTTCTTGATGGAATCAAAGTAAAAAACTGAAAGCATTTCCTACTGAGGAGACTGCAGTAAATGAAGAAATTAGGAAACTTCATAACAAAGAAGTCTTCCAAGATGGCCACCAGTGAAAAAGAGCCCAAATGTAGCACAAATATTACCCAGATGTAGCCCACATATAGCCCAATGACAAAAGTGTGCAAAACACTTTTTATTTTTAGTTTTTTTGCAGTTTTATGTAGTGCAGACTGGTCAGGTATTGGAGCATTGCATCTTAAAACATGACCCCCCTACACTACAAAAACACCACTGCACTACCTTAAACCCTAAAACACTACCCCCAGCACGAACCCCTACACTACACAAGCACCACTGCACTATCCTAAACCCTAAAACACTACCCCCAGCACGACCCCCTACACTACCCAAACACCACCGCACTAACCTAAATCCTAAAACACTACCACCAGCACGACCCCCTACACTACCCAAACACCACTGCACTACCCTAAAACATGACCCCCTACACTACACAAACACCACTGCACTACCCTAAACCCTAAAACACTACCCCCAGCACGACCCACTACACAAGCACCACTGCACTACCCTAAACCCTAAAACACTACCCCCAGCACGACCCCCTACACTACACAAACACCACTGCACTACCCTAAACCCTAAAACACTACCCCCAGCACGTCACCCTACACTACCCAAACACCACTGCACTAACCTAAATCCTAAAACACTACCCCCAGCACGACCCCCTACACTACCCAAACACCACTGCACTACCCTAAAAGATGACCCCCTACACTACACAAACACCACTGCACTACCCTAAACCCTAAAACACTACCCCCAGCACGACCCCCTACACTACACAAGCACCACTGCACTACCCTAAACCCTAAAACACTACCCCCAGCACGACCCCCTACACTGCCCGAACACCACTGCACTGCCCTAAACCCTGAAGCACCAGCCCCTGCATGACCCCCTACACTGCCCGAACACCACTGCACTGCCCTAAACCCTGAAACACCACCCCTAGCACGACCCCCTACACTGCCCGAACACCACTGCACTGCCCTAAACCCTGAAACACCACCCCCTTCACGACCCCCTACACTGCCCGAACACCACTGCACTGCCCTAAACCCTGAAACACTACCCCCAGCAAGACCCCTACACTGCCCGAACACCACTGCACTGCCCTAAACCCTGAAACATCACCCCCAGCAAGACCCCCTACACTGCCCGAACACCACTGACCTAAACCCTGAAACACCACCCCCAGCACGACCCACTACACTGCCCGAACACCACTGCACTGCCCTAAACCCTGAAACTCTACCCCCAGCATGACCCCCTACACTGCCCGAACACCACTGCACTGCCCTAAACCTTGAAACACCAGCCCCTGCACAACCCCCTACACTGCCCGAACACCACTGCACTACCCTAAACCCTGAAACATCACCCCCAGCACGACCCCCTACACTGCCCGAGCACCACTGCACTGCCCTAAACCCTGAAACACCAGCCCCAGCACGACCCCCTACACTGCCCGAACACCACTGCACTGCCCAAAACCCTGAAACACCAGCCCCAGCACGACCGCCTACACTGCCGGAACACCACTGCACTGCCCTAAACCCTGAAACACCAGCCCCAGCACGACCCCCTACTCTGCCCGAACACCACTGCACTGCCCTAAACCGTGAAACACCAGCCTCAGCACGACCCCCTACACTGCCTGAACACCACTGCACTGCCCTGAACCCTGAAACACCAGCCCCAGCACAACACCCTACACTGCCCGAACACCACTGCACTGCCCTAAACCCTGAAACACCACCCCGTGCATGACCCCCTACACTGCCCGAACAGCACTGCACTGCAGTAAACCCTGAAACACCACCCCCAGCGCGACCCCCTACACTGCCCGAACACCACTGCACTGCCCTAAACCCTGAAACACCACCCCCTGCACAACCCCCTACACTGCTCGAACACTACTGCACTGCCCTAAACCCAGAAACACCATCCCCAGCACGACCCCCTATACTGCACGAACACCACTGCACTACCCTAAACCCTGAAACACTACCCCCAGCAAGACCCCCTACACTGCCCGAACACCACTGCACTGCCCTAAACCCTGAAACATCACCCCCAGCAAGACCCCCTACACTGCCCGAACACCACTGCCCTAAACCCTGAAACACCACCCCCAGCAAGACCCCCTACACTGCCCAAACACCACTGCACTGCCCTAAACCCTGAAACACCAGCCCCAGCACGACCCCCTACACTGCCCGAACACCACTGCACTGCCCTAAACCCTGAAACACCACCCCCTGCACGACCCCCTACACTGCCCGAACACCACTGTACTGCCCTAAACCCTGAAACCCCACCCCCAGCATGACCCCCTACACTGCCAGAACACCACTGCACTGCCCTAAACCCTGAAACACCACCCCCTGCACGACCCCCTATACTGCCCGAACACTACTGCACTGCCCTAAACCCTGAAACACCACCCCCAGCACGACCCCCTACACTGCACGAACACCACTGCACCGCCCTAAACCCTGAAACACTACCCCCAGCAAGACCCCTACACTGCCCGAACACCACTGCACTGCCCTAAACCCTGAAACATCACCCCCAGCAAGACCCCCTACACTGCCAGAACACCACTTCCCTAAACCCTGAAACACCACCCCCAGCAAGACCCCCTACACTGCCCGAACACCACTGCACTGCCCTAAACCCTGAAACACCACCCCCAGCAAGACCCCCTACACTGCCCGAACACCACTGCACTGCCCTAAACCCTGAAACACCAGCCCCAGCACGACCCCCTACACTGCCCGAACACCACTGCACTGCCCTAAACCCTGAAACACCACCCCCAGCACGACCCCCTACACTGCCCGAACACCACTGCACTGCCCTAAACCCTGAAACACCAGCCCCAGCACAACCCCGTACACTGCCCGCACACCACTGCACTGCCCTAAACCCTGAAACACCAGCCCCAGCACAACCCCATACACTGCCCGAACACCACTGCACTGCCCTAAACCCTGAAACACCAGTCCCAGCACGACCGCCTACACTGCCCGAAAACTACTGCACTGCCCTAAACCCTGAAACACCCCCCCAGCAAGACTACCTACACTGGCCGAACACCACTGCACTGCCCTAAACCCTCAAACACCACCCCCTGCACGACCCCCTACACTGCCCAAACACTACTGCACTGCCCTAAACCCTGAAACACCACCCCTCAGCACGACACCCTACACTGCCCGAACACCACTGCACTGCCCTAAACCCTGAAACACCACCCCAGCACGACCCCCTACACTGCCCGAACACCACTGCACTAAACCCTGAAACACCACCCCCTGCACGACCCCCTACACTGCCGGAACACCACTGCACTGCCCTAAACCCTGAAACACCACCCCCAGCACGACCCCCTACACTGCCCTAACACCACTGCACTGCCCTAAACCCTGAAACATCACCCCCAGCACAACCCCCTACACTGCCTGAGCACCATTGCTCTGCCCTAAACCCTGAAACACTAGCCCCAGCACGACCCCCTACACTGCCCGAACACCACTGCACTGCCCTAAACCCTGAAACACCACCCCCAGCACGACCCCCTACACTGCCCGAACACCACTGCACTGCCCTAAACCCTGAAACACCAGCCCCAGCAAGACCCCCTACACTGCCCGAACACCAGTGCATTGCCCTAGACTCTGAAACACCAGCCCCAGCAAGACCCCCTACACTGCCCGAACACCACTGCACTGCCCTAAACCCTGAAACACCAGCCCCAGCATGACCCCCTACACTGCCCGAACACCACTGCACTGCCCTAAACCCTGAAACACCAGCCCCAGCATGACCCCCTACACTGCCCGAACACCACTGCACTGCCCTAAACCCTGAAACACCAGCCCCAGCACGACCCCCTACACTGCCCGAACACCACTGCACTGCCCTAAACCCTGAAACACCAGCCCCAGCACCACCCCCTACAATGCCCGAACACCACTGTACTGCCCTAAACCCTGAAACACCACCCCCTGCACCGCCCCCTACACTGCCCGAACACCACTGCACTGCCCTAAACCCTGAAACACCACCCCCTGCATGACCCCCTACACTGCCCGAACACCACTGCACTGCCCTAAACCCTGAAACACCACCCCCTGCACCACCCCCTACACTGCCCGAACACCACTGCACTGCCCTAAACCCTGAAACACCACCCCCTGCACCGCCCCCTACACTGCCCGAACACCACTGCACTGCCCTAAACCCTGAAACACCACCCCCAGCATGACCCCCTTTACTGCTCGAACACCACTGCACTGCCCCAAACCCTGAAACACCACCCCCAGCATGACCCCCTACACTGCCCGAACACCACTGCCCTAATCCCTGAAACACCACCCCTGCACGACCCCCTACACTGCCCGAACACCACTGCACTGCCCTAAACCCTGAAACACCACCCCCTGCACGACCCCCTACACTGCCCGAACACCACTGCACTGCCCTAAACCCTGAAACACCACCCCCAGCACGACCCCCTACACTGCCAGAACACCACTGCACTGCCCTAAACCCTAAAACACCACCCCCAGCACGACCCCCTACACTGCCCGAACACCACTGCACTGCCCTAAACCCTAGAACACTACCCCCAGCATGACCCCCTACACTACCCGAACACCACTGCACTACCCTAAACCCTAAAATACTCCCCCAGCACGACCCCCTACACTACCCGAACACGACTGCACTGCCCTAAACCCTAAAACATACCCCCCAGCACGACCCCCTACACTACCCGAACACCACTGAACTGCCCTAAACCCTAAAACACTCCCCCAGCACGACCCCCTACACTACCTAAACACCACTGCACTGCCCTAAACCCTAAAACACTACCCCCCGCATGACCCCCTACACTACCCAAATACCAATGCACTACCCTAATCCCTAAAACACTACCCCCGCACAACCCCCTACACTACCCAAAGACCACTGCAAGACCCTAAACTCTAAAACAATACCCCCGCACGACTCCCTACACTACCCAAAGACCACTGCACTACCCTAAACCCTAAAACACGACCTCCTACACTACACAAACACCACTGCACTACCCTAAACCCTAAAAAACTACCCCCAGCACGAACCCCTACACTACCCAAACACCACTGCACTACCCTAAACCATAAAACACTACCCCCAGCAGTACCCCCTACGCTACCCAAACACCACTGCCCTAAACCCTAAAACACTACCCCCAGCAGTACCCCCTACACTACCCAAACACCATTGCATTACCCTAAACTCTAAAACACTACCCCCAGCAGTATCCCCTACACTACCCAAACACCACTGCACTACCCTAAACCCTAAAACCCTAAAACACTAACCCCAGCACGACCGCCTACACTACCCAAACACCACTGTACTACCCTAAACCCTAAAACACTCCCCCCAGCACGACTTCCTACACTACCCAAACACCACTGCACTACCCTAAACCCTAAATCTACCCCCAGCATGACCCCCTACACTACACAAACACCACTGCACTACCCTAAACCCTAAAACACTACCCCCAGCATGACCCTCTTCACTTCCTAAACACAACTGCACAATTTGTTACAGGCGTTGCAACGCAGGCCTGTGGTGCTTACTGGAAGTACCTGGTGGGCTAGTTGGGCCCCAGGGACTCTCAGGATTCAAGGTGACCTAATCCCCCAACTTAAAACGCGCCACGGGGCGCGTTTCACAGTGGTGAAGGGAGGGGGCGGGGCCTCAGGTGACATGTGCGCAAACACGCCCTGTGGTGCGTTTTAAGTTGGGGAGTTAATTCCCTTTGAATCCTGGGGGCCAACTAGCCCACCAGGTACCTTCAGTAAGCACAACAGAGTTGCGTTGCAGAGAGGTGAAAAAGGTGCGTGGCCTCGGAACGCCTCTCTGCAACTCAGCTCTGTGGTCCTAACTGTAGGTACCTGGGGGGCTAGTTGGGCCCCAGGGACCCTCAGGATTCAAGGGGACTTAATCCCGCCACTTAAAACGCGCCACGGGGCGCGTTTGCACACATGTCACCTCAGGCCCCCCTCCCTTCACCACTGTGCAAACGCGCACTGGCTCTGGTTAGTCAGAGTCAGTTACCACCAGTACCCGTCTGAAAAAGTTGTGGGCACAGGATGATTTTGCAACAAGGCCTCTTTCTGCTCCTCTGTTGGTTCTTTCTGCACATCTTTTGCTTCTTTCTGTGCATTTTTTCTTCTTTCTTCACATGTCCTACCTCTGTTGGCATAGTTAGAAACTAGCATTTAAAAAACCTTTGAAATTCACTTAAAAAATCATAGGTTTCAGGCACGTTATAGTTAGAAATTAGCATTTAAAAAACCTTTGAAATTCACTGAAAAAACCATAGGTTTTAGGCACGTTATAGTTAGAAATTAGCATTTAAAAAACCTTTGAAATTCACTGAAAAAACCATAGGTTTCAGGCACGTTATAGTTAGAAATTAGCATTTAAAAAACCTTTGAAATTCACTGAAAAAACCATAGGTTTCAGACACGTTATAGTTAGAAATTAGCATTTAAAAAACCTTTGAAATTCACTGAAAAAACCATAGGTTTTAGGGACAGTTATAGTTAGTTGGACATTGCACTCGTACAAAACCCGTGAAATTCCCCTGTTATAGTTAGTTCAGCTAACTATAACTCGCGCCCGCAATGCACTGCTGATGACGTCACATATTACATCACTCATGACATGGTCAGTGACATCACTGATGACATCTCAAATGACATCACTGATGACATCATCCATGTGATAATTTCATGCATCTTCTCACATCCTAATATAACTTTTGATACACCCACTCTAAATTACAGACTGCCATTCTCAAAACCATAGACACTCCAACACCAAAAACTACATACCCACTCACTGATTCTTAGGTCTACACACACATCCACTCACTCACCTGTACAGTCACTCATACTTACAGTCACTCAGTACAGGACTATCATATGCACTCATACACCTATATAAACACTCACACACCGCCACTCATCCATAGAGGTACTCACACACCTAGTCAGTCATGCAAAAAATTAATCACACACCCATTTACTCACCTATACAGTTATACACACACCAGCTCACTTACTCATACAAATACTAGCACATTCTTACGCTCTTATACAATAACTGATACAAGCACACACGCATCCATACAGCCACTCTCACAATAACACACTCTCACTTATAGCCATTTAAATACTCTAACACACATATATACTGCCTTTTACATATGTAGTTACTCGCACATGTACCACTGAGATATACATTCACTCACTAACACACCCATACACACACTCACCCACCCAAGCAGTCCATCACAGATGCACTCTTGAAATCATGCACCCAGTGAATCACCCACTCACACATCTATGTATAGAGTCACACACACCCCACCCACACAAACACTCAGGCAGCCATACAGATACTCAGAGAACCAATCAATAACCCATATAGACACTCATGTAGCTATTCGCAAATCCATGCATCCACTTACACACCAACAAACAGACGGATACAGACATTCACACAGTTTAGTCACTAACCCATGCATTCAGTAAGATACGTTTAATCACTCACTTGTAGAGTCAGTCACTCACGTACTAAATCATCCATTCAGACACTTATACACCCACTCATTCTTCAATACGCCTTTCCCTATATATATTAAACATATTTAAACTTTACAGAAACACACAGTCACTGGATGATGTCATCAGTGATGTCTTTTGAGATGTCATCAGTGATGTCACTGACCATGTCATGAGTGATGTAATATGTGACGTCATCAGCAGTGCATTGCGGGGGCGCGAGTTATAGTTAGCTGAACTAACTATAACAGGGGAATTTCACGGGTTTTGTACGAGTGCAATGTCCAACTAACTATAACTGTCCCTAAAACCTATGGTTTTTTCAGTGAATATATATATATATATATTTATATATATATATATATTTATATATATATATATATATATATATATATATATATATATATATATATATATATATATATATATGAGAAATAAACACTATGGGTAACAGGATTTTTGCCCGGCGCAAAGTATCCCAGCTACTGCTCCCCACCAGTATTTTTTATAATCATATATCACCACACATTGCTGAGATAATCACAAAAAGCAACAATAAACAGCAAAGTCTTCTTGTTCGGTTTCTTTAGTTGTATTTATTCTTATAAGCAGTCAGAAAAAGCCAACACGTGTTTCGCGCTCCACTGCGCTTCTTCAGGGCTTATAGATCTGTCCTTGAAACTTGTTCGTTCTTATGTTCTCCGTATAATATATAAATCGTTTGCTTCCTCAGTGACTAATTTCTCCTGGAATTATTATACTGCCAAATATTGCGTCCTCTTTAGTATCTGTATGGGTTTCCGTTCTCCATATAAAAGATATATATAAACACCCCTTTATACGGATCGTCCACAGGCTGGAAGCCTCCTGATCCTGCCCCTTCGACGCGTTGGTGATGTCACTGACCATGTCATGAGTGATGTAATATGTGATGTCATCAGCAGAGCATTGCGGGGGCACGAGTTATACTTAGCTCAACAAACTATAACGGCCGAATTTCTCTGGTTTTGTACGAGTGAAATGTCCAACTAACTATAACGTCCCTGAAACCTGTGTTTTTTTCCAAGAATTTCTATGGTTTTTTAAATGCTAATTTTAACAATAACGTCCCTGAAACCAATGGTTTTTTCAGTGAATTTCTAGGGTTTTTTAAATGATAATTAATAACTATAACGTCCCTGAAACCTATGGTTTTTTTAGTGAATTTCTAAGGTTTTTTAAATGCTAATTTCTAACTATGCCTATATAGGTAGGACATGTACAGAAAGAGGAAGAAAGGCGCAGAAAGAAGCAAGAGAAGTGCAGAAAGAGGCAAGAGAGGTGCAGAAAGAGGAAGAAAGGTGCAGAAAAAAGCAAAAGAAATGCAGAAAGAGGCAACAGAAGTCCAGAAAGAGGAAGAAAGGTGAAGAAAGAAGCAAGAGATGTGCAGAAAGAACCAACAGAGGTGCAGAAAGAGGCCTACTTTAACTGTACCTTACAACAGACTCATACAAAGTACCCTAATCACTAATCCTTCTCCGAAGATGTCTCAAACCTCACTTTTTTCTTAAAGGTTCACTATTAATTGACTGGTCAGAATGTTAGGCCTACCAAATATAAAACAGCAATCCTAAGCATATCACTGTTGTAAGGCTGACCAAGTTTGTGAAGATATGCATGCATGTCTATGCTTTTACCTAGTGACATGTTAAATGAAAATAAACATACAAACACTTGAATACCTGTGTTTCAAACAGCATACTCTGTAAATTTGTGTAACAAAAGGTGTATGCATATCTTTCTGCTCACAGTACAGGGCACATGGGTATTCAATAGTATATTTGAGGGACTCTATAACACATATATACATAAGACATATCTGCCTGTGCAACCGAATGACAGAGCAGAACTAACAAGATTTGACCACCTATAAGAGAAGCTACCTGCTTTTTAAGCTACCATCTTCAGAGGCATAACACATGTGAGAATACATGTGCAAGTAGACATATACCTCAGTCACTAGAGCACGCAGACCTTTAAACTTGACAGCTTGCACTTTCCATTTGAATATAGAAACAGGTGAGAGAAGTACAGAGAGGAGCAAGATAATTTCAGAAAAAAACAAAAGAGGTGCAGAAAGAGGGAAGAAGGGTGCAGAAAGAAGGAACGGGGTGCAGAAAGAAGCAAGAGAGGTGCAGAAAGAAGCAAGAGAAGTGCAAAAACAAGCAACAGAGGTGCAGAAAGAGGCAAGAGGGGTGCAGAAAGAGGCAAGAGAAGTACAGAAAGATGCAACAGAGGTGCAGAAAGTAACAAAAGAAGTACAGAAAGAAGGAATAGAGGTGCAGAAAGAGGAAAGAGAGTTGCAGAAACAGGCAAGAGAGATGCAGAAAAAGGGAACAGGGGTGCAGACAGAGGCAAGAAAATGGCAGAAAGAGGGAAGAGGGGTGCAGAAAGAGGCAAGAGAGGTTCAGAAGGAAGCAAGAGCAGTGCAGAAAGAAGCAACAGAGGTGCAGAAAGAGGCAAGAGGGGTACAGAAAGAGGAGAGAGAAGTGCACAAAAAAGCAAAAGAGGTGCAGAAAGAGGCAAGAGGGGTGCAGAAAGAGGCAAGAGCAGTGCAGAAAGAAAGAACCAAGAGATGTGCAGAAAGAGGGAAGGGAGGTGCAGAAAGAGGCAAGAGATGTGCAGAAAAAGGGAAGAAGGGTGCAGAAAGAAGCAAGAGAAGCGCAGAAAGAGGCAAGTGAGGTGCAGAAGAAGGCAAGAGAACTGCAGAAAGAGGCAAGAGAGTTGCAGAAACAGGCAAAAGGGGTGCAGAAAGAGGGAACAGGTGTGCAGACAGAGGCAAGAGAGGTGCAGAAAGAGGGAAGAGGGGTACAGAAAGAGCAAGAGGGATTTAGAAATTTGCAACAGAGGTGCAAAAAGAAGCAAGAGCAGTGCAGAAAGAACTAACAGAGGTGCAGAAAGACGCAAGAGGGGTACAGAAAGAGGTAAGAAAAGTGCAGAAAGAATTAAACGAGGTGCAGAAAGATGCAAGAGAACTGCAGAAAAAGGCAAGAGTGGTGCAGAAAGAGGCAGGAGAGGTACAGAAGAGTGTGCAGAAAAAGAAAGAAAGAGGGAAGAGGGGTTCAGGAAGAGGGGTACAGAAAGAGGCAAGAGAAGTGCAGACAGAGGCAAGAGAGGTGCAGAAACAGGCAGGAGATGTGCAGAAAGAAGCACGAGCAGTGCAGAAAGAAGCAAGAGAGGTGGGGAAATAGGGAAGAGGGGTGCAGAAAGAGGCAAGAGCAGTGCAGATAGAACCAAGAGATGTGCAGAAAGAGGCAAGAGAGGTGCAAAAAGAGGCAAGAGATGTGCAGAAAAAGGGAAGGGTGCAGAAAGAAGCAAGAGAAGTGCATAAAGAGGCAAGTGAGGTGCAGAAGGAGGCAAGAGAACTGCAGAAAGAGGCAAGAGTGTTGCAGAAACAGGCAAAAGGGATGCGGAAAGAGGGAACACGTGTGCAGACAGAGGCAAGAGAGGTGCAGAAAGAGGGAAGAGGGGTACAGAAAGAGGCAAGAGGGATGCAGAAATTTGCAACAGAGGTGCAGAAAGAAGCAAGAGCAGTGCAGAAGGAACCAACAGAGGTGCAGAAAGAGGCAGGAGGTATACAGAAAGAGGCAAGAAAAGTGCAGAAAGAAGCAAAAAAGGTACAGAAAGAGGCAAGAGAACTGCAGAAAAAGTTAAGAGAGATGCAGAAAGAGGCAGGAGAGGTGCACAAAGAGGCAAAAGGCGTACAGAAAGAGGCAAGAGGGGTGCAGAAAGAAGCAACAGAGGTGCTGAAAGAGGTAAGAGAGGTACAGAAATAGCAAAGAGAAGTATAGAAAGAAGCAACAGAGGTGCCAAAAAAGGCAAGTGAGGTGCAGAAACAGCTAAGAAAGGTGCAGAAAGAGGGAACAGGGGTGCATAAAGAGGTAAGAGGGATACATAAATTTGCAAGAGAGGTGCAGAAAGAAGTAAGAGCAGTGCAGAAAGAAGCAAGAGAAGTGCAGAAAGAAGCAAGAGAGGTGGAGAAATAGGGAAGAGGGGTGCAGAAAGAGGCAAGAGGGATGCAGAAAGAGGCAAGAGGGGTACAGAAAGAGGCGGGGTGCAGAAAGAAGGAAGAGAGGTGCAGAAAGAAGCAACAGAGGTGCTGAAAGAGGTGCGAAGGGTGCAGAAAGAGGCAAGAGAAATGCAGAAAGAAGCAACATAGGTACATAAAGAGGCAAGAGAGGTGCAGAAACAGGCAGGAAAGGTGCAGAAAGAGGGAACAGGGGTGCAGAAAGAGGCAAGAGAGGTGCAGAAAGAGGCAAGAGGGATGAAGAAAGAGGAAGGAGGGGTGCAGAAAGAAGCAAGTGAGGTGTAGAAAGAGGCAACAGAGGTGAAGAGAGGTGCAGAAACAAGCAAGAGAAGTGCAGAAAGAGGCAAGAAAATTGCTGAAAGAAGCAACAGAGGTGTAGAAAGAAGCAAGGGAAGTGCAGAAAGAGGCAAGTGAGGTGCAGAAAGAGGCAAGAGAGGTGCAGAAAATGACAAGGGAACTGCAGAAAGAGGCAAGAGGGATGCAAAAAAGGGAATAAGGGTGCAGAAAGAAGCAAGAGAGGTGCAGAAAGAGGGAAGACGAGTGCAGAAAGAGACAACAGGGGTGCAGAAAGAGGCAGGAGAGGTGCAGAAAGAGGCAAAAGAAGTGCAGAACGAAGCAACACAGGCGCAGAAGGAGACAAGAGAACTGCAGAAAGAGGCAAGAAAATTGCAGAAACAGGCAAAAGAGGTGCAGAAAGAGGGAAAAGAGCTGCAGACAGAGGCAACAGAGGTGCAGAAAGTGGGAAGAGGGGTGCAGAAAAAGGCAAGAGGGGTGCAGAAATTTGCAAGAGAGGTACAGAAAGAAGCAAGAGCAGTGCAAAAGAACCAACAGAAGTGCAGAAAGAGGCAAGAGGGGTACAGAAAGAGGCAAGAAAAGTGCAGAAAGAAGCAAAAAAGGTGCAGAAAGAGGCAAGGGAACTTCAGAAAAAGGTAAGAGAGGTGCAGAAAGAGTTAGGAGAGGTGCACAAAGAGGAAAAAGGGGTACAGAAAGAGGCAAGAGGGGTGCAGAAAGAAGCAAGAGAAGTGCAGAAAGAAGCAACAGAGGTGCTGAAAGAGGTAAGAGAGGTACAGAAAGAGGCAAGAGAATTGCTGAAAGAAGCAACAGAGGTGTAGAAAGAAGCAAGGGAAGTGCAGAAAGAGGCAAGTGAGGTGCAGAAAGAGGCAAGAGAGGTGCAGAAAATGACAAGAGAACTGCAGAAAGAGGCAAGAGGGATGCAAAAAAGGAAATAAGGGTGCAGAAAGAAGCAAGAGAGGTGCAGAAAGAGGGAAGATGAGTGCAGAAAGAGACAACAGGGGTGCAGAAAGAGGCAGGAGAGGTGCAGAAAGAGGCAAAAGAAGTGCAGAACGAAGCAACACAGGTGCAGAAGGAGACAAGAAAACTGCAGGAAGAGGCAAGAAAATTGCAGAAACAGGCAAAAGAGGTGCAGAAAGAGGGAACAGGAGTGCAGACAGAGGCAAGAGAGGTGCAGAAAGTGGGAAGAGTGTTGTAGGGATTCTGCACATACACAGAGCTATGCACAGGATAATAGGACCTCGGAGTATAGTGCTGAACCAACCATGCACCTTAGTACCCACAATCCCAATCCGACTAGCTTTAGCGTCTCATTAGCAGCGATGCTACCAATGATTAGACAACCCAGAACACGGTCTCTCTCTCTCTCAGGACTCGCAGGAGCAAGAACACCCTTTCATAACTCACTCATACCTGTCCACAACGTGCGTAATAAGAGACACTGTATAGTTTAAAATGTTTATTTCAACTATCGTGCTCTAAGATACAGTACACGTGCCAGTACTATCAGCATAATGCATAAGGATAAAATAATAAGCATAGTTACAATTCCATAGAATACAAACGGGGAAAGCATTTCATAAAGCAGTGGATATAAGGCTAAATGACCATACCACCCTCCCCGTGCTATTAGCTAGTTTATTATAAAAATAGAAGCCCTCTAGGCATTGTCAGGCGGACCCTCATACCTCAATATCTAGACGCAAGGTTTACATCATCAGACAAGCACAGCTCTTCTCCCTGGAAAGGTTTTTCTCCAAGTGCCACAAACAGCGAGATCACAATATTAAAAGCACACGAATTTCTCCAGTGCAGCTGTACATAGTGTTATGTCTAAGTGCGAGGAACTGGCCAGATCAGCAAGAACAAGGGACGTTGTTTTTCGACCTTGTACATGTTGTGCAGACGAAACCCACAGGGAACAGGAGAAAAGGTGAAAGGCAGAAAGGCAGACAGTTCTAATATAGCCGGGCACAAGCAGAGGCTGGAAAAACAAAGTCACAAAGTAACGTGCGCAAAAATGCATCATGGCAGCCAGGCCTAGGCCAACTTAGCAATGCAGACCATGAGGCCACAAACCATATGACACCCTCCCCTTGGTCAGTCCATTGGCGAAGACATAGGACGAAGACAGAGTTCAAATAGACGGAGCAGAACGGAAACGTCTGTGTTGGAATAGTCCCAATGAATGGGAGAGAAAAAAAATTAATTGCAGAATAAAAAAAATTCCAGGGAGGCAGGACGCTGAAAGCAGAGGCCCCCTAATCCAATAGAGTGTAAGTGCAGAAAAAGCCACACCTTCCAAGAGGACATCGTTGGAATCGTCAGAAAAAAGAGACGCCATCCAGTTCAACAAATCAAAACTGCATTCATGTTCCTCGCAAGAGGGAGCAGTGATCAGCATTGCGGGACAACTTGCGTGATACTCAATATAACTTTGTCGTAGGAGAGTCTGAGCAGCCGCCCAGACATCCCATTGTGCCAAAATTCCATGTGCAGCCGCACGCGCCATGAGGCCATCTTCGGAACAGTCCCGTTCATGGGCCTCTAAGGGACCCACTGACTGGACAAAATCCGGGTCAGACAGGGACGTATTGGAGAGGCAATAATCCAAGGACCATGAGAAAGGACATCGGATGCAAGACATCACAGGTTGCACGCAAGTGAAATACGCAAAGCGAAAAGAAAGTCTATAGGACACACTCAGTGTCACTAATGGCAGGATGCCGAAGCCGGCGAGGATGCGTTCACGGAGCATCCGGAGTCGACCTTGGTGGATGAGGGCCCCAGGAAGTGCAGCCATTGCGTAGCAAACAGACCAAAAGCAATATACCAGCCGCTAAGGTGAGGATCACAGGAAAGCCGCCAAAGACGCTGGAAAAAATGGAATGAATAAAAGCCGGTATTACACCAAAAATAGTTTGAAAGGAGGTAACAAGGCCAGAGCCCACAACTTTAAAAAAGTGCACAAGACCTTCGGTGCGTGATGCATTGAAAACACGGTGCATCAGTTCACCGAAATGCTGTGGGAGGTTTGTGTTCAAAAGGGCCTGTATTTCACTGTGGGTACTAGCCACCTGGAGGATGAACGTCTCCCGTGCGGATGTGAGCATAACCTCCTGGTTCAATAATAGCGCCTTTATTCTGCTCAATTTATTGAAATCTGCCTTCAAAGTCGGAATGGAAGGCCAAATGGAACTATCCATGATGTCGTGCGGGGGAGGAAAAAGCACATTTTTACAGCACACAACCCGGTGGGAAACAGTTACAATATAGGGGATGCCAGCCAGCATTCCACAGCAGTCCTGATTATTCAGAAGGAGATAGCTACCATTTGCAAGCACAGTGAAAGTAGGAGATATAGCAGGAGCAGGAATGCCCTTTAAAACACAAGCAAGATTCGGAGCCGAAACATTACAAGCTCCGTGCAATTTAATGTTTTTGCAAATAAGGGAATGACCCACAGTAGAATCGCATGACTCTCCTGTGAGAAAAACTTCCTTTCCGTCCCTAAGGCATTTATACACGAAAGGCAGGGACCAAAGTTCATGCAGGAAGGCACTGCCCAGGGGCTGAAAACGGCCCACAGGATAATGTTTCATGCATGAACTGAATTCAAATAAAGAAAAAGGCAAGGCGATAACCCCGTGAACTAGCCACACTGCAGAATCCAATTCCGCCACAGAGAATGGTAAGGGCTCTATCTTTTCGATATGTAAGAGAGTGTAAGTGGCATCTTTCATGGACATGAATTGCTGTTTTTCAGTTAAATTAAACGGCAAGAATAAGGCAGAGGTGTTCAAAAAGTGCCAAGGAACTTTACCCATTTTAAGTGTTTGCAAAGTCCATGCAAACTGCATCACTGAACGCAATTGATTTTGACCATGATATAACACAGAAACATCATCTTGTACAATATCAACAACAGAGGAAATAATATTATCTAATGTGTAAATGCGGGAAGACAGGGTATTAATACTATTGTCAACAACAGCAAGCACCTTTTCTAAATTTGCTTGATCGATTTCCCGAAGACGGGAAGCTGCTTCAATTTGCGAAAGCTTCCAGAGTTCATTGTAAGTTTCATAAATGAATCTCTTAGGTCGAGGGCCACGAGACCCCAGAACAAAATCGGACAGATCAATGGTGCCTGATAGGAGGGATAAATGTTGTTTAACAGAATCTAAGGAAGAGTCCTGCAACCACTTTTTACACAATTTACCAACAGAATATGTCGTAATAGTACAAGAGTCAGAAAACCTGGGATCTGGTCGATCCTGTTTGTAACCAGGAGCCGCGTCATGAAAACGCAGTTGGCAGGCATTAGATGCTATGGGCCAAGCCAACCAGGGCGACTGAACAAACATAGAGACATTAAACGAATTGTTTTGAAACAAAGCTTGCAAAGTGTCAAGGGAAATATTGAAATGCAAGCTCTCGCTGGGAGTTTAAGACAATACGGGAATGGAAGGTGCATTTAATTGTTTGGAAGTAGCTAAACCCCAACACGTTGTTTGATAGATTGTATGATTTAAAAATAAAATTTGGGCCGGTATGAGGCAAGCACGGTGCAAGGCTTCTGCGCCTTGTACCTGCCATGATTTGGAGCCCCAGATAGATTTTAAGTCAATGGTGTCCCGCCAGTGTTCATAACCACCCACCGCTAATGCGTTCAAAAAGGAACCTGAATATAGCAATTTAGTGTGGGTCAACATGATTTTCTGAGTGGATGAAGTGTTTAATTTAAACTAATAGGACCCAGGGTTCGATCTATCAAAGTCGGTAAAATAAGTAAACTTATTTCTAAGAGTTTGGGAGCTACCTGGCAAAGGGGTTGGACAATGTTCCCATTGGGTGTAATTAAAAGGACCCCGAAGGGTACTTGGTTTATGGAGAAAGTGGTTGCCCCAATTCTGGTAACAATATAAATCGGCATAACTTGCAGAATTCATGTACAAATCTTCAGCATTAAAGGCAGCATAATATTTCAAATCAGTAAATAACGATTCAACGGCATGCACATCCCAATCGTCAGAATGAATATTACTTTTAACGACATCACCCATTGAAACACGGAGGACATTTGGTACATTAATAATCTCGGTTGGTCCATGAATTTGGAAATTTACCGCATCCCATACGATGCCATCAGCGACTGGGAAAGCTGAAATATTCACAAATGTGTGGTCACGCTTCATGATGTGGGAAGAAGAATGCGGAGCCAAAGTCCCAGTGACACAGTTCACTGTAGAGCGTTCTGGTAAATAGTGACCATTGATGAGTAGAAAGAAAACTGTCACAAAGCCAATGGACATGAACAGAAAAACCAGGAATAGTACCAACCAGATGTATGTCCATGGTGGGATCAAAAAATTGTCTCTGAACCAGGATACAAAAATACTGAATCTGGACGGGATAAGTACTGAGGCGGAATCCGAGTCAAAGGAATAACGAGTTGGGCTCAGTGGCGTTGTTGGTAGATGGGCCACTGACTCGGTGGCGGGGTATGTATACTCGGTCTCCTCGTTGGAGGGGGAATCCGGGTAGTCGAGCAGGCGATCAGGCAAATCTACCATCTCAATGGCAACATCAGTGACCGTTCGGGCGGGAGGGCCACAAACATTTGTCCTGGAAATGGCTGGACAAGAGACCGCTGGTGTTACACTATTCAGGATCAGCCAGATGTTGTAGCTTGACATTTTCCACTGAGATGTATCTGTTGTCCTTGCGACCAGGAAGCGGTGGTAAGATGACTGTACGAGTACCCTTCAAGCCAAGGACTGGAACCGGTGCACGATAAGAGGGGCCAAATTCTTTTTGTTCTCCACCTTCTCTCGGACCAGGTCTCCAACCTTCGGAAGCCAGCCAGCAACCGGAATCTGCAGCGCAGCGTCTGTGGCCGAAGGTAAATGTTCGTTTGCAAGTTTGTCCCGGGCTTCTTGTAAGTCCTGCAACATAGTAGAATGGTTATCTACATCAAAGATTGCGGATTGCGCCGCCATGTCTAGACCATCAAGGTCGAGCACAAACATTCTTATGCCAAAGAGCATTTCGTATGGGGTCCGCCCACCCAGAGGTCTTCTAGGGAGATTATTAAGTGCACGTTGTACGGTATACAAGTGGGCCAGCCAGTTCCTGCCAGTACCTAAGACTCTAGCTGTCAAGGATTGCTTTAAGTCACGGTTCATTCGTTCAACAATCGAATTGCCCTCAGGCCGATATGGAGACGAAAATTTCACCCGCACCCCCAGTGACCCCATTGCGTCCTTGTACGCCTTAGAGGCGAACGCCGGACCTTGGTCAGAATGGAAGGTGCCACAGGCAAAAATTCCCACAAAGACACGCAAATCCCTTATGACATTTCGAGCGTCAGGACTCCGTTGTGGCCAAACCCATATGAAACGTGTGCACGAATCCACTGCAACCAAGATGTACTTATATGCAGTGTCAGAAGAAAATGGACCGCAGTGATCCAGGTAAACAGACCCAAAAGGTCTGTTAGAAATGCAGAGCGGGGTTTGCGGTGGTCGTGTAACCGTGGAAGGCTTAATTTGCTGACAAACGTCACAAGAAAGCACATAAGTACGGGTCTGTTTATATAAACCACGCCACCAGTAACGCTGCTGCAAGATGGAAACCGTCGCAGACACGCCAGCATGGGCCGAAGCCAAGCCTTCGTGTGCGGCCGTTATCAAGGAAAGTCTGCGGTCCGCGTTGGGAATCAGCCGATCACCAACGTCTGGAATTTTTACGTAAGGAACCTGATCGGGACCTACTTGATAAGAGTATTTGGAAGGGAAACCCCGTGGGTAATTAGCACCTTCCTTTGTTGCAGCAATAGCTGCCAAAATATCATTATCTATTTTAGTCATGGATCTTGTAACTGCGGCTACTGTGCACGTGGCTACTGCTGATTTGGCAGCTTCATCTGCCAAACCGTTACCGACAGCGTGTGCGCCCACACGCTGGTGGCCAAGAGTGTGAATCACCTGTGTGAGAGGCAGACATTGTTTAAGATCTGCCACTCGAACCCAAAGCATTTTATGCTTAATTGTGCTGCCTTTTGCATCTCTATAGTCGTTTTGCGACCAAAAGAATAGATTGTCATTGAAAGATTGAACACAGTAGTAAGAATCGCATACAATAAGGGTTGTCACGTCTGGATTAGCAAACTCAAGTGCGAGCACCAAAGCACGCAGCTCGGCCAGTTGTGCAGTACTGTCTCCCAGTGCCTGAGTGTGCACTACAGTCGATTTGAACTCACCGTTCACCATTGTACCTGCAACAATAGCACATGCTGCTGAATAAGCATGCTTGGAACCCGTGGCCGGTTGTGCCGAACCATCGGTATAGATAATACATCCGTACTCCTCAAGCGGTAGCAAGGACAGAGGAGGAGGATGAACAAATTCATACTGTAAAAACTCCTGTGTCTGAAGAGAGGAATCAAAGATAAAGGTGACATCCGGAGACGTCAGAGATGTAGCCCATTGTATCCAACGGGGGTGCAAAGCCTTAGAGTTCGGTACACTTGCTTTCGTCACTGCCTCAAGGGCAGGATATGGTGTTACCACCAAAATGTGTTTTCCCTGTGCCAGTGCGCGTTCCTTTAGAATCGCCATTTGCACAGCAGTCAAAACTTTCTCCACAGAGGAAAAGCGCATTTCCGCGGAAGTGTAAAGATGTGACTTGTATGCAATCGGTACTGTGTCACCTTCGTTAAAGGTTAAGTACGTGAAACCCACTGCCCCTGGAACGATTCTAATCACCAGGTTTGTGTGGTTATCACGAGTCAACAAGAATTTAGATTCAAGTAGATCAGACTGCAAAGATTGCAGTATAGAGGAATGCTCGGGAAGCCAGCATGACTTCGAAAAGTTAGGTTGTATCAAGGCATAAAGAGGCTTGATACGCTGGGCATATTCGGGAATGTAAGTACGCCCGAAGTTCAGAAAACCCAGTAAAGACTGAAGCTTCTTCAGAGTGGTTGGAGGGCACAAAAGTACGCATTTCTCCAAGAAATGGGGAGCTAAGCCCTTACCTTCATTGTTGAGCTCATAGCCCAAAAACAAAACGGTAAATTCAGCAATGTGAGATTTGGCAAAGTTAAATTTGTAACCTAAAACCGCAAATTCAAGAATAATGCGGTCCACTTGGGAAAGATGCGGACATAATTCGTCGTCCGTCAGATAGATATCGTCGACGTACGAACACGCATCTGGGTCTATGCTGTCCAACAAAGAGACAACACGGGCGGCGAAGGCACCCGGGCTGTTCTTGTAGCCCATGGGTAAACGCCGGAATTTGAATTGTTTACCACCGGAAGTGAAAGCGCTCCATTGGCTGCACTCCGGGGACAAGTTGTGCGTGTAAAATCCATTGGATAGGTCAAGTGTTGTTTTATATTTTTTACGAACAAGACTGTCTACAAGCGCAGAACTGTGGGTATTTTGTACCGCAAAGGTCCGACAATGAGAGTTCAAATGTCGGTAATCCAAAACCAGGCGGTACGATCCATCGGGTTTAGAAACCGCGAAAAGGGGATTATTCATTGGTGATACGCATGTTTCAATTACTCCCTGATATTCTAACTGAGTCAGAATTTCGGAAACGGGACCTTTAGCTTCCCGCTTGATGGGATATTGGGGTTGTGGCTGAGGCAGAGACCGCAAGGGAATATCATGGGGGGAGAGTCTTCATCCCAGCCCACGTGATTACGGTATAACGCCGGAGCCAGGGCCCCAGCCCATTCAGCTGCGAGAGCCTCCGCTTTGTCCTTGGGGACATGACGAGAAAAGCTCGGAAGGATTACCTCCTCCCCTCTATGCGCAGCAAGTACGAATGGGGGCGGCCAATCCGCCTCTGCCAACAAAATGTCGTAAGAAGAGGTCAGATTCTCCCAAAAAATCCCTTTAATAACACGCTGTATGTCACCTTCAATTTGAAGGGCAATATTATATAGTCTGTCAGGGGGTGCCACTCGGGTGTCAGCTGTCTCGACAGTAATGAATGTATCAGTTGCTGTCGCCTCCACATGAGGACGTAGCGCCTCCCGCACTATGGTAACTTCCGCTGCACTGTCTAGGAGCGTCACTGCCCACGTCCAATTCAGGAGTCTCGTTCTCACCGTCTGTGGCATACCTCGCTGTTACAGCTGCAACCTTCTTCTTCTGAAACTGTGGGCGAGAATGTGGAAATTCTTCTGGTTTCCCTCGGACTTGTGGTCGAGGTTGGTCTCGTCCCTGTGGAGCCTCACGACCCCTGCCTCTAGCCTGGCGTTCTCCACCACCGGTCTGGGAGGTCGACGGTGCCTGTGAAGAACGAGGAGAACGCGGATCAGGGACTTGAAATCTCTCTGGAGATTTAATTCTCGCTCTGTCGCGCAAATCATTAGTGCGTTCAGAAGATACGGAAACCGGGGATGCGCCACGCGACCCTGATTTTTTCTGTTGCTTACCCTGTTTCTTCAACCTCCAGTTCTTTTTATTAAAGAACGGTCTCTCATCTTTCTCAGACTGAGTTTTTTGATGTGGCTGTGATTGAGTTTGCGTTTTAGCAAAAGGCTTAACTCCCAGACTATTGCGGCCAATGGTTTTATAAGCCTGTGCAATAATTTTCGGTAATTCGCGTGGCCTGTTTGGTTCTGGGACCAAAGCCAAAGCATTAGCTACTTGAAAGTTAACTGCATCGCCCTTGACGTTCGCAAGGATCAAATCAGCTCCTACATCGAACACTCCCACCAGTCTCATCCCTAATTCCACAGCCGCTTCAGGGCCATGCTCATCCTGTACTCGTTTAATTACAGAGGGGAGAACTGTCATGGAAGGAGTGCCGAAACACTTCGCATATACTGCTGCGAATCCCTTGCCCCAGTTGTTGCATTCTGCCAACTCGGAATTTAGGGCATATTAGCAAGAACCTCGTTAAAATTATCGCCGTTTTAGCGGCAGGAAACTGCCTATAAAACGGCGATAATGGACTTGCTAATATGCGTTATAGAATTCCAATAGAAGCCCAGGTTAAATGTGCAGGACATCTAACCTGGGCTTCTATTGGAATTCTATAACGCATATTAGCAAGCCCATTATCGCCGTTTTAGCGGCAGTTTCCTGCCGCTAAAACGGCGATAATTTTAACGAGGTTCTTGCTAATATGCCCCTAAGTCTTTTGGCAAACTGATCATTAAAATCCTGTGTTTTTCCACAGGAGAAGTATTGGGAAAAACTGCCTCCAGCTGGTCAAATTTTTCTGCAAGCTAATAAGGCAAATCATCCTTATTTTGTGGGCGCTTGCCCATCACCGAATTAACCATGACGGGACTTATGGTAACACCGCCTGGTCCAGCTGGATGCGCCGCAACTCCAGGAGGGGCTCCCTGGACGTTGCCTGTAACATACTGTACTAAAGCTCTGTGCACACGTATCAAAGACGTATGCAATTCACGCAGTTCAGCAACCGCTAGCGTCAAATAACGCGGATGTGGGGTATACCCGGCCAAAACTGGCCAAGTGGCCCTGTCTATAGATAGGGGGCCTAAACGAACCGGGGTGACCGGATGTGGAGGGCGCCATTAAACCAAATACGGTGTTGCCATGCCGTAAGTGGTACTTCGAGAGCCTGATAAGCATTGGGTAGGGCGGTGAGAGTGTACTCATGGAGCAAATCGTCTGCTCCATCCACCGCCGGAAAAGTGACCCAAGAGTAAAACACCTCAAAGTGGTGAGCCGGGTCAGCTTGCACCACAAAGATAAGTGAGAGACCCGCGTCGGGCACTCCATAAGCCAGTAAATGAGCCCGGAGCGCAGCGCGGCTATGTGCCGGGATATTTATATCCGCCATTAAGACCACAAATGATCGACAACCTAATATGAGGCAGCACAATATAGGGTTTTATTTAAACACCTTTTAACAACTTCAAGCTTGAAAGAACCTATAAAAACGTCAATATAGGAGGTATCACCCTCACACACGCTTCCGGAAGCGTCTGCGAAGGGTGTTGTGGACAAGCACAAGTACTACTCAAGCGTCTCGCAGATAAGCAGCCCACTACGTTGGTGGCGCCATGTTGTATGCTATGCACAGGATAATAGGACCTCGGAGTATAGTGGTGAACCAACCATGCACCTTAGTACCCACAATCCCAATCCGACTAGCTTTAGCGTCTCATTAGCAGCGATGCTACCAATGATTAGACAACCCAGAACACGGTCTCTCTCTCTCAAGACTCGCGGGAGCAAGAACACCCTTTCATAAGTCACTCATACCTGTCAACAACGTGCCTAATAAGAGACACTGTATAGTTTAAAATGTTTATTTCAACTATCGTGCTCTAAGATACAGTACACGTGCCAGTACTATCAGCATAATGCATAAGGATAAAATAATAAGCATAGTTACAATTCCATAGAATACAAACGGGGAAAGCATTTCATAAAGCAGTGGATATAAGGCTAAATGACCATACCACCCTCCCCGTGCTATTAGCTAGTTTATTATAAAAATAGAAGACCTCTAGGCATTGTCAGGCGGACCCTCATACCTCAATATCTAGATGCAAGGTTTACATCATCAGACAAGCACAGCTCTTCTCCCTGGAAAGGTTTTTCTCCAAGTGCCACAAACAGCGAGATCACAATATTAAAAGCACACAAATTTCTCCAGTGCAGCTGTACATAGTGTTATGTCTAAGTGCGAGGGACTGGCCAGATCAGCAAGAACAAGGGACGTTGTTTTTTGACCTTGTACATGTTGTGCAGACGAAACCCACAGGGAACAGGAGAAAAGGTGAAAGGCAGAAAGGCAGACAGTTCTAATATAGCCGGGCACAAGCAGAGGCTGGAAAAACAAAGTCACAAAGTAACGTGCGCAAAAATGCATCATGGCAGCCAGGCCTAGGCCAACTTAGCAATGCAGACCATGAGGCCACAAACCATATGACACCCTCCCCTGGTCAGTCCATTGGCGAAGACATAGGACGAAGACAGAGTTCAAATAGACGGAGCAGAACGGAAACGTCTGTGTTGGAATAGTCCCAATGAATGGGAGAGAAAAAAATTGCAGAATAAAAAAAATTCCAGTGAGGCAGGACGCTGAAAGCAGAGGCCCCCTAATCCAATAGAGTGTAAGTGCAGAAAAAGCCACACCTTCCAAGAGGACATCGTTGGAATCGTCAGAAAAAAGAGACGCCATCCAGTTCAACAAATCAAAACTGCATTCATGTTCCTCGCAAGAGGGAGCAGTGATCAGCATTGCGGGACAACTTGCGTGATACTCAATATAACTTTGTCGTTGGAGAGTCTGAGCAGCCGCCCAGACATCCCATTGTGCCAAAATTCCAAGTGCAGCCGCACGCGCCATGAGGCCATCATCGGAACAGTCCCGTTCATGGGCCTCTAAGGGACCCACTGACTGGACAAAATCCGGGTCAGACAGGGACGTATTGGAGAGGCAATAATCCAAGGACCATGAGAAAGGACATCGGATGCAAGACATCACAGGTTGCACGCAAGTGAAATACGCAAAGCGAAAAGAAAGTCTATAGGACACACTCAGTGTCACTAATGGCAGGATGCCGAAGCCGGCGAGGATGCGTTCACGGAGCATCCGGAGTCGACCTTGGTGGATGAGGGCCCCAGGAAGTGCAGCCATTGCGTAGCAAACAGACCAAAAGCAATATACCAGCCGCTAAGGCGAGGATCACAGGAAAGCCGCCAAAGACGCTGGAAAAAATGGAATGAATAAAAGCCGGTATTACACCAAAAATAGTTTGAAAGGAGGTAACAAGGCCAGAGCCCAAAACTTTAAAAAAGTGCACAAGACCTTCGGTGCGTGATGCATTGAAAACACGGTGCATCAGTTCACCGAAATGCTGTGGGAGGTTTGTGTTCAAAAGGGCCTGTATTTCACTGTGGGTACTAGCCACCTGGAGGATAAACGTCACCCGTGCGGATGTGAGCATAACCTCCTGGTTCAATAATAGCGCCTTTATTCTGCTCAATTTATTGAAATCTGCCTTCAAAGTCGGAATGGAAGGCCAAATGGAACTATCCATGATGTCGTGCGGGGGAGGAAAAAGCACATTTTTACAGCACACAACCCGGTGGGAAACAGTTACAATATAGGGGATGCCAGCCAGCATTCCACAGCAGTCCTGATTATTCAGAAGGAGATAGCTACCATTTGCAAGCACAGTGAAAGTAGGAGATATAGCAGGAGCAGGAATGCCCTTTAAAACACAAGCAAGATTCGGAGCCGAAACATTACAAGCTCCGTGCAATTTAATGTTTTTGCAAATAAGGGAATGACCCACAGTAGAATCGCATGACTCTCCTGTGAGAAAAACTTCCTTTCCGTCCCTAAGGCATTTATACACGAAAGGCAGGGACCAAAGTTCATGCAGGAAGGCACTGCCCAGGGGCTGAAAACGGCCCACAGGATAATGTTTCATGCATGAACTGAATTCAAATAAAGAAAAAGGCAAGGCGATAACCCCGTGAACTAGCCACACTGCAGAATCCAATTCCGCCACAGAGAATGGTAAGGGCTCTATCTTTTCGATATGTAAGAGAGTGTAAGTGGCATCTTTCATGGACATGAATTGCTGTTTTTCAGTTAAATTAAACGGCAAGAATAAGGCAGAGGTGTTCAAAAAGTGCCAAGGAACTTTACCCATTTTAAGTGTTTGCAAAGTCCATGCAAACTGCATCACTGAACGCAATTGATTTTGACCATGATATAACACAGAAACATCATCTTGTACAATATCAACAACAGAGGAAATAATATTATCTAATGTGTAAATGCGGGAAGACAGGGTATTAATACTATTGTCAACAACAGCAAGCACCTTTTCTAAATTTGCTTGATCGATTTCCCGAAGACGGGAAGCTGCTTCAATTTGCGAAAGCTTCCAGAGTTCATTGTAAGTTTCATAAATGAATCTCTTAGGTCGAGGGCCACGAGACCCCAGAACAAAATCGGACAGATCAATGGTGCCTGATAGGAGGGATAAATGTTGTTTAACAGAATCTAAGGAAGAGTCCTGCAACCACTTTTTACACAATTTACCAACAGAATATGTCGTAATAGTACAAGAGTCAGAAAACCTGGGATCTGGTCGATCCTGTTTGTAACCAGGAGCCGCGTCATGAAAACGCAGTTGGCAGGCATTAGATGCTATGGGCCAAGCCAACCAGGGCGACTGAACAAACATAGAGACATTAAACGAATTGTTTTGAAACAAAGCTTGCAAAGTGTCAAGGGAAATATTGAAATGCAAGCTCTCGCTGGGAGTTTAAGACAATACGGGAATGGAAGGTGCATTTAATTGTTTGGAAGTAGCCAAACCCCAACACGTTGTTTGATAGATTGTATGATTTAAAAATAAAATTTGGGCCGGTATGAGGCAAGCACGGTGCAAGGCTTCTGCGCCTTGTACCTGCCATGATTTGGAGCCCCAGATAGATTTTAAGTCAATGGTGTCCCGCCAGTGTTCATAACCACCCACCGCTAATGCGTTCAAAAAGGAACCTGAATATAGCAATTTAGTGTGGGTCAACATGATTTTCTGAGTGGATGAAGTGTTTAATTTAAACTAATAGGACCCAGGGTTCGATCTATCAAAGTCGGTAAAATAAGTAAACTTATTTCTAAGAGTTTGGGAGCTACCTGGCAAAGGGGTTGGACAATGTTCCCATTGGGTGTAATTAAAAGGACCCCGAAGGGTACTTGGTTTATGGAGAAAGTGGTTGCCCCAATTCTGGTAACAATATAAATCGGCATAACTTGCAGAATTCATGTACAAATCTTCAGCATTAAAGGCAGCATAATATTTCAAATCAGTAAATAACGATTCAACGGCATGCACATCCCAATCGTCAGAATGAATATTACTTTTAACGACATCACCCATTGAAACACGGAGGACATTTGGTACATTAATAATCTCGGTTGGTCCATGAATTTGGAAATTTACCGCATCCCATACGATGCCATCAGCGACTGGGAAAGCTGAAATATTCACAAATGTGTGGTCACGCTTCATGATGTGGGAAGAAGAATGCGGAGCCAAAGTCCCAGTGACACAGTTCACTGTAGAGCGTTCTGGTAAATAGTGACCATTGATGAGTAGAAAGAAAACTGTCACAAAGCCAATGGACATGAACAGAAAAACCAGGAATAGTACCAACCAGATGTATGTCCATGGTGGGATCAAAAAATTGTCTCTGAACCAGGATACAAAAATACTGAATCTGGACGGGATAAGTACTGAGGCGGAATCCGAGTCAAAGGAATAACGAGTTGGGCTCAGTGGCGTTGTTGGTAGATGGGCCACTGACTCGGTGGCGGGGTATGTATACTCGGTCTCCTCGTTGGAGGGGGAATCCGGGTAGTCGAGCAGGCGATCAGGCAAATCTACCATCTCAATGGCAACATCAGTGACCGTTCGGGCGGGAGGGCCACAAACATTTGTCCTGGAAATGGCTGGACAAGAGACCGCTGGTGTTACACTATTCAGGATCAGCCAGATGTTGTAGCTTGACATTTTCCACTGAGATGTATCTGTTGTCCTTGCGACCAGGAAGCGGTGGTAAGATGACTGTACGAGTACCCTTCAAGCCAAGGACTGGAACCGGTGCACGATAAGAGGGGCCAAATTCTTTTTGTTCTCCACCTTCTCTCGGACCAGGTCTCCAACCTTCGGAAGCCAGCCAGCAACCGGAATCTGCAGCGCAGCGTCTGTGGCCGAAGGTAAATGTTCGTTTGCAAGTTTGTCCCGGGCTTCTTGTAAGTCCTGCAACATAGTAGAATGGTTATCTACATCAAAGATTGCGGATTGCGCCGCCATGTCTAGACCATCAAGGTCGAGCACAAACATTCTTATGCCAAAGAGCATTTCGTATGGGGTCCGCCCACCCAGAGGTCTTCTAGGGAGATTATTAAGTGCACGTTGTACGGTATACAAGTGGGCCAGCCAGTTCCTGCCAGTACCTAAGACTCTAGCTGTCAAGGATTGCTTTAAGTCACGGTTCATTCGTTCAACAATCGAATTGCCCTCAGGCCGATATGGAGACGAAAATTTCACCCGCACCCCCAGTGACCCCATTGCGTCCTTGTACGCCTTAGAGGCGAACGCCGGACCTTGGTCAGAATGGAAGGTGCCACAGGCAAAAATTCCCACAAAGACACGCAAATCCCTTATGACATTTCGAGCGTCAGGACTCCGTTGTGGCCAAACCCATATGAAACGTGTGCACGAATCCACTGCAACCAAGATGTACTTATATGCAGTGTCAGAAGAAAATGGACCGCAGTGATCCAGGTAAACAGACCCAAAAGGTCTGTTAGAAATGCAGAGCGGGGTTTGCGGTGGTCGTGTAACCGTGGAAGGCTTAATTTGCTGACAAACGTCACAAGAAAGCACATAAGTACGGGTCTGTTTATATAAACCACGCCACCAGTAACGCTGCTGCAAGATGGAAACCGTCGCAGACACGCCAGCATGGGCCGAAGCCAAGCCTTCGTGTGCGGCCGTTATCAAGGAAAGTCTGCGGTCCGCGTTGGGAATCAGCCGATCACCAACGTCTGGAATTTTTACGTAAGGAACCTGATCGGGACCTACTTGATAAGAGTATTTGGAAGGGAAACCCCGTGGGTAATTAGCACCTTCCTTTGTTGCAGCAATAGCTGCCAAAATATCATTATCTATTTTAGTCATGGATCTTGTAACTGCGGCTACTGTGCACGTGGTTACTGCTGATTTGGCAGCTTCATCTGCCAAACCGTTACCGACAGCGTGTGCGTCCACACGCTGGTGGCCAAGAGTGTGAATCACCTGTGTGAGAGGCAGACATTGTTTAAGATCTGCCACTCGAACCCAAAGCATTTTATGCTTAATTGTGCTGCCTTTTGCATCTCTATAGTCGTTTTGCGACCAAAAGAATAGATTGTCATTGAAAGATTGAACACAGTAGTAAGAATCGCATACAATAAGGGTTGTCACGTCTGGATTAGCAAACTCAAGTGCGAGCACCAAAGCACGCAGCTCGGCCAGTTGTGCAGTACTGTCTCCCAGTGCCTGAGTGTGCACTACAGTCGATTTGAACTCACCGTTCACCATTGTACCTGCAACAATAGCACATGCTGCTGAATAAGCATGCTTGGAACCCGTGGCCGGTTGTGCCGAACCATCGGTATAGATAATACATCCGTACTCCTCAAGCGGTAGCAAGGACAGAGGAGGAGGATGAACAAATTCATACTGTAAAAACTCCTGTGTCTGAAGAGAGGAATCAAAGATAAAGGTGACATCCGGAGACGTCAGAGATGTAGCCCATTGTATCCAACGGGGGTGCAAAGCCTTAGAGTTCGGTACACTTGCTTTCGTCACTGCCTCAAGGGCAGGATATGGTGTTACCACCAAAATGTGTTTTCCCTGTGCCAGTGCGCGTTCCTTTAGAATCGCCATTTGCACAGCAGTCAAAACTTTCTCCACAGAGGAAAAGCGCATTTCCGCGGAAGTGTAAAGATGTGACTTGTATGCAATCGGTACTGTGTCACCTTCGTTAAAGGTTAAGTACGTGAAACCCACTGCCCCTGGAACGATTCTAATCACCAGGTTTGTGTGGTTATCACGAGTCAACAAGAATTTAGATTCAAGTAGATCAGACTGCAAAGATTGCAGTATAGAGGAATGCTCGGGAAGCCAGCATGACTTCGAAAGTTAGGTTGTATCAAGGCATAAAGAGGCTTGATACGCTGGGCATATTCGGGAATGTAAGTACGCCCGAAGTTCAGAAAACCCAGTAAAGACTGAAGCTTCTTCAGAGTGGTTGGAGGGCACAAAAGTACGCATTTCTCCAAGAAATGGGGAGCTAAGCCCTTACCTTCATTGTTGAGCTCATAGCCCAAAAACAAAACGGTAAATTCAGCAATGTGAGATTTGGCAAAGTTAAATTTGTAACCTAAAACCGCAAATTCAAGAATAATGCGGTCCACTTGGGAAAGATGCGGACATAATTCGTCGTCCGTCAGATAGATATCGTCGACGTACGAACACGCATCTGGGTCTATGCTGTCCAACAAAGAGACAACACGGGCGGCGAAGGCACCCGGGCTGTTCTTGTAGCCCATGGGTAAACGCCGGAATTTGAATTGTTTACCACCGGAAGTGAAAGCGCTCCATTGGCTGCACTCCGGGGACAAGTTGTGCGTGTAAAATCCATTGGATAGGTCAAGTGTTGTTTTATATTTTTTACGAACAAGACTGTCTACAAGCGCAGAACTGTGGGTATTTTGTACCGCAAAGGTCCGACAATGAGAGTTCAAATGTCGGTAATCCAAAACCAGGCGGTACGATCCATCGGGTTTAGAAACCGCGAAAAGGGGATTATTCATTGGTGATACGCATGTTTCAATTACTCCCTGATATTCTAACTGAGTCAGAATTTCGGAAACGGGACCTTTAGCTTCCCGCTTGATGGGATATTGGGGTTGTGGCTGAGGCAGAGACCGCAAGGGAATATCATGGGGGGAGAGTCTTCATCCCAGCCCACGTGATTACGGTATAACGCCGGAGCCAGGGCCCCAGCCCATTCAGCTGCGAGAGCCTCCGCTTTGTCCTTGGGGACATGACGAGAAAAGCTCGGAAGGATTACCTCCTCCCCTCTATGCGCAGCAAGTACGAATGGGGGCGGCCAATCCGCCTCTGCCAACAAAATGTCGTAAGAAGAGGTCAGATTCTCCCAAAAAATCCCTTTAATAACACGCTGTATGTCACCTTCAATTTGAAGGGCAATATTATATAGTCTGTCAGGGGTGCCACTCGGGTGTCAGCTGTCTCGACAGTAATGAATGTATCAGTTGCTGTCGCCTCCACATGAGGACGTAGCGCCTCCCGCACTATGGTAACTTCCGCTGCACTGTCTAGGAGCGTCACTGCCCACGTCCAATTCAGGAGTCTCGTTCTCACCGTCTGTGGCATACCTCGCTGTTACAGCTGCAACCTTCTTCTTCTGAAACTGTGGGCGAGAATGTGGAAATTCTTCTGGTTTCCCTCGGACTTGTGGTCGAGGTTGGTCTCGTCCCTGTGGAGCCTCACGACCCCTGCCTCTAGCCTGGCGTTCTCCACCACCGGTCTGGGAGGTCGACGGTGCCTGTGAAGAACGAGGAGAACGCGGATCAGGGACTTGAAATCTCTCTGGAGATTTAATTCTCGCTCTGTCGCGCAAATCATTAGTGCGTTCAGAAGATACGGAAACCGGGATGCGCCACGCGACCCTGATTTTTTCTGTTGCTTACCCTGTTTCTTCAACCTCCAGTTCTTTTTATTAAAGAACGGTCTCTCATCTTTCTCAGACTGAGTTTTTTGATGTGGCTGTGATTGAGTTTGCGTTTTAGCAAAAGGCTTAACTCCCAGACTATTGCGGCCAATGGTTTTATAAGCCTGTGCAATAATTTTCGGTAATTCGCGTGGCCTGTTTGGTTCTGGGACCAAAGCCAAAGCATTAGCTACTTGAAAGTTAACTGCATCGCCCTTGACGTTCGCAAGGATCAAATCAGCTCCTACATCGAACACTCCCACCAGTCTCATCCCTAATTCCACAGCCGCTTCAGGGCCATGCTCATCCTGTACTCGTTTAATTACAGAGGGGAGAACTGTCATGGAAGGAGTGCCGAAACACTTCGCATATACTGCTGCGAATCCCTTGCCCCAGTTGTTGCATTCTGCCAACTCGGAATTTAGGGCATATTAGCAAGAACCTCGTTAAAATTATCGCCGTTTTAGCGGCAGGAAACTGCCTATAAAACGGCGATAATGGACTTGCTAATATGCGTTATAGAATTCAATAGAAGCCCAGGTTAAATGTGCAGGACATCTAACCTGGGCTTCTATTGGAATTCTATAACGCATATTAGCAAGCTCATTATCGCCGTTTTAGCGGCAGTTTCCTGCCGCTAAAACGGCGATAATTTTAACGAGGTTCTTGCTAATATGCCCCTAAGTCTTTTGGCAAACTGATCATTAAAATCCTGTGTTTTTCCACAGGAGAAGTATTGGGAAAAACTGCCTCCAGCTGGTCAAATTTTTCTGCAAGCTAATAAGGCAAATCATCCTTATTTTGTGGGCGCTTGCCCATCACCGAATTAACCATGACGGGACTTATGGTAACACCGCCTGGTCCAGTTGGATGCGCCGCAACTCCAGGAGGGGCTCCCTGGACGTTGCCTGTAACATACTGTACTAAAGCTCTGTGCACACGTATCAAAGACGTATGCAATTCACGCAGTTCAGCAACCGCTAGCGTCAAATAACGCGGATGTGGGGTATACCCGGCCAAAACTGGCCAAGTGGCCCTGTCTATAGATAGGGGGCCTAAACGAACCGGGGTGACCGGATGTGGAGGGCGCCATTAAACCAAATACGGTGTTGCCATGCCGTAAGTGGTACTTCGAGAGCCTGATAAGCATTGGGTAGGGCGGTGAGAGTGTACTCATGGAGCAAATCGTCTGCTCCATCCACCGCCGGAAAAGTGACCCAAGAGTAAAACACCTCAAAGTGGTGAGCCGGGTCAGCTTGCACCACAAAGATAAGTGAGAGACCCGCGTCGGGCACTCCATAAGCCAGTAAATGAGCCCGGAGCGCAGCGCGGCTATGTGCCGGGATATTTATATCCGCCATTAAGACCACAAATGATCGACAACCTAATATGAGGCAGCACAATATAGGGTTTTATTTAAACACCTTTTAACAACTTCAAGCTTGAAAGAACCTATAAAAACGTCAATATAGGAGGTATCACCCTCACACACGCTTCCGGAAGCGTCTGCGAAGGGTGTTGTGGACAAGCACAAGTACTACTCAAGCGTCTCGCAGATAAGCAGCCCACTACGTTGGTGGCGCCATGTTGTATGCTATGCACAGGATAATAGGACCTCGGAGTATAGTGGTGAACCAACCATGCACCTTAGTACCCACAATCCCAATCCGACTAGCTTTAGCGTCTCATTAGCAGCGATGCTACCAATGATTAGACAACCCAGAACACGGTCTCTCTCTCTCAGGACTCGCGGGAGCAAGAACACCCTTTCATAAGTCACTCATACCTGTCGACAACGTACCTAATAAGAGACACTGTATAGTTTAAAATGTTTATTTCAAATATCGTGCTCTAAGATACAGTACACGTGCCAGTACTATCAGCATAATGCATAAGGATAAAATAATAAGCATAGTTACAATTCCATAGAATACAAACGGGGAAAGCATTTCATAAAGCAGTGGATATAAGGCTAAATGACCATACCACCCTCCCCGTGCTATTAGCTAGTTTATTATAAAAATAGAAGACCTCTAGGCATTGTCAGGCGGACCCTCATACCTCAATATCTAGATGCAAGGTTTACATCATCAGACAAGCACAGCTCTTCTCCCTGGAAAGGTTTTTCTCCAAGTGCCACAAACAGCGAGATCACAATATTAAAAGCACACAAATTTCTCCAGTGCAGCTGTACATAGTGTTATGTCTAAGTGCGAGGGACTGGCCAGATCAGCAAGAACAAGGGACGTTGTTTTTCGACCTTGTACATGTTGTGCAGACGAAACCCACAGGGAACAGGAGAAAAGGTGAAAGGCAGAAAGGCAGACAGTTCTAATATAGCCGGGCACAAGCAGAGGCTGGAAAAACAAAGTCACAAAGTAACGTGCGCAAAAATGCATCATGGCAGCCAGGCCTAGGCCAACTTAAATTAAATTAAATTAATTAAATTAAATTAAATCCGTATTTGTAAAGCGCGAACTACTCACCCTTACGGGTCTTACGGGTCTTACGGGTTAGCAATGCAGACCATGAGGCCACAAACCATATGACACCCTCCCCTGGTCAGTCCATTGGCGAAGACATAGGACGAAGACAGAGTTCAAATAGACGGAGCAGAACGGAAACGTCTGTGTTGGAATAGTCCCAATGAATGGGAGAGAAAAAAAATTGCAGAATAAAAAAAATTCCAGTGAGGCAGGACGCTGAAAGCAGAGGCCCCCTAATCCAATAGAGTGTAAGTGCAGAAAAAGCCACACCTTCCAAGAGGACATCGTTGGAATCGTCAGAAAAAAGAGACGCCATCCAGTTCAACAAATCAAAACTGCATTCATGTTCCTCGCAAGAGGGAGCAGTGATCAGCATTGCGGGACAACTTGCGTGATACTCAATATAACTTTGTCGTTGGAGAGTCTGAGCAGCCGCCCAGACATCCCATTGTGCCAAAATTCCAAGTGCAGCCGCACGCGCCATGAGGCCATCATCGGAACAGTCCCGTTCATGGGCCTCTAAGGGACCCACTGACTGGACAAAATCCGGGTCAGACAGGGACGTATTGGAGAGGCAATAATCCAAGGACCATGAGAAAGGACATCGGATGCAAGACATCACAGGTTGCACGCAAGTGAAATACGCAAAGCGAAAAGAAAGTCTATAGGACACACTCAGTGTCACTAATGGCAGGATGCCGAAGCCGGCGAGGATGCGTTCACGGAGCATCCGGAGTCGACCTTGGTGGATGAGGGCCCCAGGAAGTGCAGCCATTGCGTAGCAAACAGACCAAAAGCAATATACCAGCCGCTAAGGCGAGGATCACAGGAAAGCCGCCAAAGACGCTGGAAAAAATGGAATGAATAAAAGCCGGTATTACACCAAAAATAGTTTGAAAGGAGGTAACAAGGCCAGAGCCCAAAACTTTAAAAAAGTGCACAAGACCTTCGGTGCGTGATGCATTGAAAACACGGTGCATCAGTTCACCGAAATGCTGTGGGAGGTTTGTGTTCAAAAGGGCCTGTATTTCACTGTGGGTACTAGCCACCTGGAGGATAAACGTCACCCGTGCGGATGTGAGCATAACCTCCTGGTTCAATAATAGCGCCTTTATTCTGCTCAATTTATTGAAATCTGCCTTCAAAGTCGGAATGGAAGGCCAAATGGAACTATCCATGATGTCGTGCGGGGGAGGAAAAAGCACATTTTTACAGCACACAACCCGGTGGGAAACAGTTACAATATAGGGGATGCCAGCCAGCATTCCACAGCAGTCCTGATTATTCAGAAGGAGATAGCTACCATTTGCAAGCACAGTGAAAGTAGGAGATATAGCAGGAGCAGGAATGCCCTTTAAAACACAAGCAAGATTCGGAGCCGAAACATTACAAGCTCCGTGCAATTTAATGTTTTTGCAAATAAGGGAATGACCCACAGTAGAATCGCATGACTCTCCTGTGAGAAAAACTTCCTTTCCGTCCCTAAGGCATTTATACACGAAAGGCAGGGACCAAAGTTCATGCAGGAAGGCACTGCCCAGGGGCTGAAAACGGCCCACAGGATAATGTTTCATGCATGAACTGAATTCAAATAAAGAAAAAGGCAAGGCGATAACCCCGTGAACTAGCCACACTGCAGAATCCAATTCCGCCACAGAGAATGGTAAGGGCTCTATCTTTTCGATATGTAAGAGAGTGTAAGTGGCATCTTTCATGGACATGAATTGCTGTTTTTCAGTTAAATTAAACGGCAAGAATAAGGCAGAGGTGTTCAAAAAGTGCCAAGGAACTTTACCCATTTTAAGTGTTTGCAAAGTCCATGCAAACTGCATCACTGAACGCAATTGATTTTGACCATGATATAACACAGAAACATCATCTTGTACAATATCAACAACAGAGGAAATAATATTATCTAATGTGTAAATGCGGGAAGACAGGGTATTAATACTATTGTCAACAACAGCAAGCACCTTTTCTAAATTTGCTTGATCGATTTCCCGAAGACGGGAAGCTGCTTCAATTTGCGAAAGCTTCCAGAGTTCATTGTAAGTTTCATAAATGAATCTCTTAGGTCGAGGGCCACGAGACCCCAGAACAAAATCGGACAGATCAATGGTGCCTGATAGGAGGGATAAATGTTGTTTAACAGAATCTAAGGAAGAGTCCTGCAACCACTTTTTACACAATTTACCAACAGAATATGTCGTAATAGTACAAGAGTCAGAAAACCTGGGATCTGGTCGATCCTGTTTGTAACCAGGAGCCGCGTCATGAAAACGCAGTTGGCAGGCATTAGATGCTATGGGCCAAGCCAACCAGGGCGACTGAACAAACATAGAGACATTAAACGAATTGTTTTGAAACAAAGCTTGCAAAGTGTCAAGGGAAATATTGAAATGCAAGCTCTCGCTGGGAGTTTAAGACAATACGGGAATGGAAGGTGCATTTAATTGTTTGGAAGTAGCCAAACCCCAACACGTTGTTTGATAGATTGTATGATTTAAAAATAAAATTTGGGCCGGTATGAGGCAAGCACGGTGCAAGGCTTCTGCGCCTTGTACCTGCCATGATTTGGAGCCCCAGATAGATTTTAAGTCAATGGTGTCCCGCCAGTGTTCATAACCACCCACCGCTAATGCGTTCAAAAAGGAACCTGAATATAGCAATTTAGTGTGGGTCAACATGATTTTCTGAGTGGATGAAGTGTTTAATTTAAACTAATAGGACCCAGGGTTCGATCTATCAAAGTCGGTAAAATAAGTAAACTTATTTCTAAGAGTTTGGGAGCTACCTGGCAAAGGGGTTGGACAATGTTCCCATTGGGTGTAATTAAAAGGACCCCGAAGGGTACTTGGTTTATGGAGAAAGTGGTTGCCCCAATTCTGGTAACAATATAAATCGGCATAACTTGCAGAATTCATGTACAAATCTTCAGCATTAAAGGCAGCATAATATTTCAAATCAGTAAATAACGATTCAACGGCATGCACATCCCAATCGTCAGAATGAATATTACTTTTAACGACATCACCCATTGAAACACGGAGGACATTTGGTACATTAATAATCTCGGTTGGTCCATGAATTTGGAAATTTACCGCATCCCATACGATGCCATCAGCGACTGGGAAAGCTGAAATATTCACAAATGTGTGGTCACGCTTCATGATGTGGGAAGAAGAATGCGGAGCCAAAGTCCCAGTGACACAGTTCACTGTAGAGCGTTCTGGTAAATAGTGACCATTGATGAGTAGAAAGAAAACTGTCACAAAGCCAATGGACATGAACAGAAAAACCAGGAATAGTACCAACCAGATGTATGTCCATGGTGGGATCAAAAAATTGTCTCTGAACCAGGATACAAAAATACTGAATCTGGACGGGATAAGTACTGAGGCGGAATCCGAGTCAAAGGAATAACGAGTTGGGCTCAGTGGCGTTGTTGGTAGATGGGCCACTGACTCGGTGGCGGGGTATGTATACTCGGTCTCCTCGTTGGAGGGGGAATCCGGGTAGTCGAGCAGGCGATCAGGCAAATCTACCATCTCAATGGCAACATCAGTGACCGTTCGGGCGGGAGGGCCACAAACATTTGTCCTGGAAATGGCTGGACAAGAGACCGCTGGTGTTACACTATTCAGGATCAGCCAGATGTTGTAGCTTGACATTTTCCACTGAGATGTATCTGTTGTCCTTGCGACCAGGAAGCGGTGGTAAGATGACTGTACGAGTACCCTTCAAGCCAAGGACTGGAACCGGTGCACGATAAGAGGGGCCAAATTCTTTTTTGTTCTCCACCTTCTCTCGGACCAGGTCTCCAACCTTCGGAAGCCAGCCAGCAACCGGAATCTGCAGCGCAGCGTCTGTGGCCGAAGGTAAATGTTCGTTTGCAAGTTTGTCCCGGGCTTCTTGTAAGTCCTGCAACATAGTAGAATGGTTATCTACATCAAAGATTGCGGATTGCGCTGCCATGTCTAGACCATCAAGGTCGAGCACAAACATTCTTATGCCAAAGAGCATTTCGTATGGGGTCCGCCCACCCAGAGGTCTTCTAGGGAGATTATTAAGGGCACGTTGTACGGTATACAAGTGGGCCAGCCAGTTCCTGCCAGTACCTAAGACTCTAGCTGTCAAGGATTGCTTTAAGTCACGGTTCATTCGTTCAACAATCGAATTGCCCTCAGGCCGATATGGAGATGAAAATTTCACCCGCACCCCCAGTGACCCCATTGCGTCCTTGTACGCCTTAGAGGCGAACGCCGGACCTTGGTCAGAATGGAAGGTGCCACAGGCAAAAATTCCCACAAAGACACGCAAATCCCTTATGACATTTCGAGCGTCAGGACTCCGTTGTGGCCAAACCCATATGAAACGTGTGCACGAATCCACTGCAACCAAGATGTACTTATATGCAGTGTCAGAAGAAAATGGACCGCAGTGATCCAGGTAAACAGACCCAAAAGGTCTGTTAGAAATGCAGAGCGGGGTTTGCGGTGGTCGTGTAACCGTGGAAGGCTTAATTTGCTGACAAACGTCACAAGAAAGCACATAAGTACGGGTCTGTTTATATAAACCACGCCACCAGTAACGCTGCTGCAAGATGGACAACCGTCGCAGACACGCCAGCATGGGCCGAAGCCAAGCCTTCGTGTGCGGCCGTTATCAAGGAAAGTCTGCGGTCTGCGTTGGGAATCAGCCGATCACCAACGTCTGGAATTTTTACGTAAGGAACCTGATCGGGACCTACTTGATAAGAGTATTTGGAAGGGAAACCCCGTGGGTAATTAGCACCTTCCTTTGTTGCAGCAATAGCTGCCAAAATATCATTATCTATTTTAGTCATGGATCTTGTAACTGCGGCTACTGTGCACGTGGTTACTGCTGATTTGGCAGCTTCATCTGCCAAACCGTTACCGACAGCGTGTGCGTCCACACGCTGGTGGCCAAGAGTGTGAATCACCTGTGTGAGAGGCAGACATTGTTTAAGATCTGCCACTCGAACCCAAAGCATTTTATGCTTAATTGTGCTGCCTTTTGCATCTCTATAGTCGTTTTGCGACCAAAAGAATAGATTGTCATTGAAAGATTGAACACAGTAGTAAGAATCGCATACAATAAGGGTTGTCACGTCTGGATTAGCAAACTCAAGTGCGAGCACCAAAGCACGCAGCTCGGCCAGTTGTGCAGTACTGTCTCCCAGTGCCTGAGTGTGCACTACAGTCGATTTGAACTCACCGTTCACCATTGTACCTGCAACAATAGCACATGCTGCTGAATAAGCATGCTTGGAACCCGTGGCCGGTTGTGCCGAACCATCGGTATAGATAATACATCCGTACTCCTCAAGCGGTAGCAAGGACAGAGGAGGAGGATGAACAAATTCATACTGTAAAAACTCCTGTGTCTGAAGAGAGGAATCAAAGATAAAGGTGACATCCGGAGACGTCAGAGATGTAGCCCATTGTATCCAACGGGGGTGCAAAGCCTTAGAGTTCGGTACACTTGCTTTCGTCACTGCCTCAAGGGCAGGATATGGTGTTACCACCAAAATGTGTTTTCCCTGTGCCAGTGCACGTTCCTTTAGAATCGCCATTTGCACAGCAGTCAAAACTTTCTCCACAGAGGAAAAGCGCATTTCCGCGGAAGTGTAAAGATGTGACTTGTATGCAATCGGTACTGTGTCACCTTCGTTAAAGGTTAAGTACGTGAAACCCACTGCCCCTGGAACGATTCTAATCACCAGGTTTGTGTGGTTATCACGAGTCAACAAGAATTTAGATTCAAGTAGATCAGACTGCAAAGATTGCAGTATAGAGGAATGCTCGGGAAGCCAGCATGACTTCGAAAGTTAGGTTGTATCAAGGCATAAAGAGGCTTGATACGCTGGGCATATTCGGGAATGTAAGTACGCCCGAAGTTCAGAAAACCCAGTAAAGACTGAAGCTTCTTCAGAGTGGTTGGAGGGCACAAAAGTACGCATTTCTCCAAGAAATGGGGAGCTAAGCCCTTACCTTCATTGTTGAGCTCATAGCCCAAAAACAAAACGGTAAATTCAGCAATGTGAGATTTGGCAAAGTTAAATTTGTAACCTAAAACCGCAAATTCAAGAATAATGCGGTCCACTTGGGAAAGATGCGGACATAATTCGTCGTCCGTCAGATAGATATCGTCGACGTACGAACACGCATCTGGGTCTATGCTGTCCAACAAAGAGACAACACGGGCGGCGAAGGCACCCGGGCTGTTCTTGTAGCCCATGGGTAAACGCCGGAATTTGAATTGTTTACCACCGGAAGTGAAAGCGCTCCATTGGCTGCACTCCGGGGACAAGTTGTGCGTGTAAAATCCATTGGATAGGTCAAGTGTTGTTTTATATTTTTTACGAACAAGACTGTCTACAAGCGCAGAACTGTGGGTATTTTGTACCGCAAAGGTCCGACAATGAGAGTTCAAATGTCGGTAATCCAAAACCAGGCGGTACGATCCATCGGGTTTAGAAACCGCGAAAAGGGGATTATTCATTGGTGATACGCATGTTTCAATTACTCCCTGATATTCTAACTGAGTCAGAATTTCGGAAACGGGACCTTTAGCTTCCCGCTTGATGGGATATTGGGGTTGTGGCTGAGGCAGAGACCGCAAGGGAATATCATGGGGGGGAGAGTCTTCATCCCAGCCCACGTGATTACGGTATAACGCCGGAGCCAGGGCCCCAGCCCATTCAGCTGCGAGAGCCTCCGCTTTGTCCTTGGGGACATGACGAGAAAAGCTCGGAAGGATTACCTCCTCCTCCCCTCTATGCGCAGCAAGTACGAATGGGGGCGGCCAATCCGCCTCTGCCAACAAAATGTCGTAAGAAGAGGTCAGATTCTCCCAAAAAATCCCTTTAATAACACGCTGTATGTCACCTTCAATTTGAAGGGCAATATTATATAGTCTGTCAGGGGGTGCCACTCGGGTGTCAGCTGTCTCGACAGTAATGAATGTATCAGTTGCTGTCGCCTCCACATGAGGACGTAGCGCCTCCCGCACTATGGTAACTTCCGCTGCACTGTCTAGGAGCGTCACTGCCCACGTCCAATTCAGGAGTCTCGTTCTCACCGTCTGTGGCATACCTCGCTGTTACAGCTGCAACCTTCTTCTTCTGAAACTGTGGGCGAGAATGTGGAAATTCTTCTGGTTTCCCTCGGACTTGTGGTCGAGGTTGGTCTCGTCCCTGTGGAGCCTCACGACCCCTGCCTCTAGCCTGGCGTTCTCCACCACCGGTCTGGGAGGTCGACGGTGCCTGTGAAGAACGAGGAGAACGCGGATCAGGGACTTGAAATCTCTCTGGAGATTTAATTCTCGCTCTGTCGCGCAAATCATTAGTGCGTTCAGAAGATACGGAAACCGGGGATGCGCCACGCGACCCTGATTTTTTCTGTTGCTTACCCTGTTTCTTCAACCTCCAGTTCTTTTTATTAAAGAACGGTCTCTCATCTTTCTCAGACTGAGTTTTTTGATGTGGCTGTGATTGAGTTTGCGTTTTAGCAAAAGGCTTAACTCCCAGACTATTGCGGCCAATGGTTTTATAAGCCTGTGCAATAATTTTCGGTAATTCGCGTGGCCTGTTTGGTTCTGGGACCAAAGCCAAAGCATTAGCTACTTGAAAGTTAACTGCATCGCCCTTGACGTTCGCAAGGATCAAATCAGCTCCTACATCGAACACTCCCACCAGTCTCATCCCTAATTCCACAGCCGCTTCAGGGCCATGCTCATCCTGTACTCGTTTAATTACAGAGGGGAGAACTGTCATGGAAGGAGTGCCGAAACACTTCGCATATACTGCTGCGAATCCCTTGCCCCAGTTGTTGCATTCTGCCAACTCGGGAATTTAGGGGCATATTAGCAAGAACCTCGTTAAAATTATCGCAGTTTTAGCGGCAGGAAACTGCCTATAAAACGGCGATAATGGACTTGCTAATATGCGTTATAGAATTCCAATAGAAGCCCAGGTTAAATGTGCAGGACATCTAACCTGGGCTTCTATTGGAATTCTATAACGCATATTAGCAAGCCCATTATCGCCGTTTTAGCGGCAGTTTCCTGCCGCTAAAACGGCGATAATTTTAACGAGGTTCTTGCTAATATGCCCCTAAGTCTTTTGGCAAACTGATCATTAAAATCCTGTGTTTTTCCACAGGAGAAGTATTGGGAAAAACTGCCTCCAGCTGGTCAAATTTTTCTGCAAGCTAATAAGGCAAATCATCCTTATTTTGTGGGCGCTTGCCCATCACCGAATTAACCATGACGGGACTTATGGTAACACCGCCTGGTCCAGCTGGATGCGCCGCAACTCCAGGAGGGGCTCCCTGGACGTTGCCTGTAACATACTGTACTAAAGCTCTGTGCACACGTATCAAAGACGTATGCAATTCACGCAGTTCAGCAACCGCTAGCGTCAAATAACGCGGATGTGGGGTATACCCGGCCAAAACTGGCCAAGTGGCCCTGTCTATAGATAGGGGGCCTAAACGAACCGGGGTGACCGGATGTGGGAGGGCGCCATTAAACCAAATACGGTGTTGCCATGCCGTAAGTGGTACTTCGAGAGCCTGATAAGCATTGGGTAGGGCGGTGAGAGTGTACTCATGGAGCAAATCGTCTGCTCCATCCACCGCCGGAAAAGTGTCCCAAGAATAAAACACGTCAAAGTGGTGAGCCGGGTCAGCTTGCACCACAAAGATAAGTGAGACACCCGCGTCGGGCACTCCATAAGCCAGTAAATGAGCCCGGAGCGCAGCGCGGCTATGTGCCGGGATATTTATATCCGCCATTAAGACCACAAATGATCGACAACCTAATATGAGGCAGCACAATATAGGGTTTTATTTAAACACCTTTTAACAACTTCAAGCTTGAAAGAACCTATAAAAACGTCAATATAGGAGGTATCACCCTCACACACGCTTCCGGAAGCGTCTGCGAAGGGTGTTGTGGACAAGCACAAGTACTACTCAAGCGTCTCGCAGATAAGCAGCCCACTACGTTGGTGGCGCCATGTTGTATGCTATGCACAGGATAATAGGACCTCGGAGTATAGTGGTGAACCAACCATGCACCTTAGTACCCACAATCCCAATCCGACTAGCTTTAGCGTCTCATTAGCAGCGATGCTACCAATGATTAGACAACCCAGAACACGGTCTCTCTCTCTCAGGACTCGCGGGAGCAAGAACACCCTTTCATAAGTCACTCATACCTGTCGACAACGTGCCTAATAAGAGACACTGTATAGTTTAAAATGTTTATTTCAACTATCGTGCTCTAAGATACAGTACACGTGCCAGTACTATCAGCATAATGCATAAGGATAAAATAATAAGCATAGTTACAATTCCATAGAATACAAACGGGGAAAGCATTTCATAAAGCAGTGGATATAAGGCTAAATGACCATACCACCCTCCCCGTGCTATTAGCTAGTTTATTATAAAAATAGAAGACCTCTAGGCATTGTCAGGCGGACCCTCATACCTCAATATCTAGATGCAAGGTTTACATCATCAGACAAGCACAGCTCTTCTCCCTGGAAAGGTTTTTCTCCAAGTGCCACAAACAGCGAGATCACAATATTAAAAGCACACGAATTTCTCCAGTGCAGCTGTACATAGTGTTATGTCTAAGTGCGAGGGACTGGCCAGATCAGCAAGAACAAGGGACGTTGTTTTTCGACCTTGTACATGTTGTGCAGACGAAACCCACAGGGAACAGGAGAAAAGGTGAAAGGCAGAAAGGCAGACAGTTCTAATATAGCCGGGCACAAGCAGAGGCTGGAAAACAAAGTCACAAAGTAACGTGCGCAAAAATGCATCATGGCAGCCAGGCCTAGGCCAACTTAGCAATGCAGACCATGAGGCCACAAACCATATGACACCCTCCCCTGGTCAGTCCATTGGCGAAGACATAGGACGAAGACAGAGTTCAAATAGACGGAGCAGAACGGAAACGTCTGTGTTGGAATAGTCCCAATGAATGGGAGAGAAAAAAAATTGCAGAATAAAAAAAATTCCAGTGAGGCAGGACGCTGAAAGCAGAGGCCCCCTAATCCAATAGAGTGTAAGTGCAGAAAAAGCCACACCTTCCAAGAGGACATCGTTGGAATCGTCAGAAAAAAGAGACGCCATCCAGTTCAACAAATCAAAACTGCATTCATGTTCCTCGCAAGAGGGAGCAGTGATCAGCATTGCGGGACAACTTGCGTGATACTCAATATAACTTTGTCGTTGGAGAGTCTGAGCAGCCGCCCAGACATCCCATTGTGCCAAAATTCCAAGTGCAGCCGCACGCGCCATGAGGCCATCATCGGAACAGTCCCGTTCATGGGCCTCTAAGGGACCCACTGACTGGACAAAATCCGGGTCAGACAGGGACGTATTGGAGAGGCAATAATCCAAGGACCATGAGAAAGGACATCGGATGCAAGACATCACAGGTTGCACGCAAGTGAAATACGCAAAGCGAAAAGAAAGTCTATAGGACACACTCAGTGTCACTAATGGCAGGATGCCGAAGCCGGCGAGGATGCGTTCACGGAGCATCCGGAGTCGACCTTGGTGGATGAGGGCCCCAGGAAGTGCAGCCATTGCGTAGCAAACAGACCAAAAGCAATATACCAGCCGCTAAGGCGAGGATCACAGGAAAGCCGCCAAAGACGCTGGAAAAAATGGAATGAATAAAAGCCGGTATTACACCAAAAATAGTTTGAAAGGAGGTAACAAGGCCAGAGCCCAAAACTTTAAAAAAGTGCACAAGACCTTCGGTGCGTGATGCATTGAAAACACGGTGCATCAGTTCACCGAAATGCTGTGGGAGGTTTGTGTTCAAAAGGGCCTGTATTTCACTGTGGGTACTAGCCACCTGGAGGATAAACGTCACCCGTGCGGATGTGAGCATAACCTCCTGGTTCAATAATAGCGCCTTTATTCTGCTCAATTTATTGAAATCTGCCTTCAAAGTCGGAATGGAAGGCCAAATGGAACTATCCATGATGTCGTGCGGGGGAGGAAAAAGCACATTTTTACAGCACACAACCCGGTGGGAAACAGTTACAATATAGGGGATGCCAGCCAGCATTCCACAGCAGTCCTGATTATTCAGAAGGAGATAGCTACCATTTGCAAGCACAGTGAAAGTAGGAGATATAGCAGGAGCAGGAATGCCCTTTAAAACACAAGCAAGATTCGGAGCCGAAACATTACAAGCTCCGTGCAATTTAATGTTTTTGCAAATAAGGGAATGACCCACAGTAGAATCGCATGACTCTCCTGTGAGAAAAACTTCCTTTCCGTCCCTAAGGCATTTATACACGAAAGGCAGGGACCAAAGTTCATGCAGGAAGGCACTGCCCAGGGGCTGAAAACGGCCCACAGGATAATGTTTCATGCATGAACTGAATTCAAATAAAGAAAAAGGCAAGGCGATAACCCCGTGAACTAGCCACACTGCAGAATCCAATTCCGCCACAGAGAATGGTAAGGGCTCTATCTTTTCGATATGTAAGAGAGTGTAAGTGGCATCTTTCATGGACATGAATTGCTGTTTTTCAGTTAAATTAAACGGCAAGAATAAGGCAGAGGTGTTCAAAAAGTGCCAAGGAACTTTACCCATTTTAAGTGTTTGCAAAGTCCATGCAAACTGCATCACTGAACGCAATTGATTTTGACCATGATATAACACAGAAACATCATCTTGTACAATATCAACAACAGAGGAAATAATATTATCTAATGTGTAAATGCGGGAAGACAGGGTATTAATACTATTGTCAACAACAGCAAGCACCTTTTCTAAATTTGCTTGATCGATTTCCCGAAGACGGGAAGCTGCTTCAATTTGCGAAAGCTTCCAGAGTTCATTGTAAGTTTCATAAATGAATCTCTTAGGTCGAGGGCCACGAGGCCCCAGAACAAAATCGGACATATCAATGGTGCCTGATAGGAGGGATAAATGTTGTTTAACAGAATCTAAGGAAGAGTCCTGCAACCACTTTTTACACAATTTACCAACAGAATATGTCGTAATAGTACAAGAGTCAGAAAACCTGGGATCTGGTCGATCCTGTTTGTAACCAGGAGCCGCGTCATGAAAACGCAGTTGGCAGGCATTAGATGCTATGGGCCAAGCCAACCAGGGCGACTGAACAAACATAGAGACATTAAACGAATTGTTTTGAAACAAAGCTTGCAAAGTGTCAAGGGAAATATTGAAATGCAAGCTCTCGCTGGGAGTTTAAGACAATACGGGAATGGAAGGTGCATTTAATTGTTTGGAAGTAGCCAAACCCCAACACGTTGTTTGATAGATTGTATGATTTAAAAATAAAATTTGGGCCGGTATGAGGCAAGCACGGTGCAAGGCTTCCGTGCCTTGTACCTGCCATGATTTGGAGCCCCAGATAGATTTTAAGTCAATGGTGTCCCGCCAGTGTTCATAACCACCCACCGCTAATGCGTTCAAAAAGGAACCTGAATATAGCAATTTAGTGTGGGTCAACATGATTTTCTGAGTGGATGAAGTGTTTAATTTAAACTAATAGGACCCAGGGTTCGATCTATCAAAGTCGGTAAAATAAGTAAACTTATTTCTAAGAGTTTGGGAGCTACCTGGCAAAGGGGTTGGACAATGTTCCCATTGGGTGTAATTAAAAGGACCCCGAAGGGTACTTGGTTTATGGAGAAAGTGGTTGCCCCAATTCTGGTAACAATATAAATCGGCATAACTTGCAGAATTCATGTACAAATCTTCAGCATTAAAGGCAGCATAATATTTCAAATCAGTAAATAACGATTCAACGGCATGCACATCCCAATCGTCAGAATGAATATTACTTTTAACGACATCACCCATTGAAACACGGAGGACATTTGGTACATTAATAATCTCGGTTGGTCCATGAATTTGGAAATTTACTGCATCCCATACGATGCCATCAGCGACTGGGAAAGCTGAAATGTTCACAAATGTGTGGTCACGCTTCATGATGTGGGAAGAAGAATGCGGAGCCAAAGTCCCAGTGACACAGTTCACTGTAGAGCGTTCTGGTAAATAGTGACCATTGATGAGTAGAAAGAAAACTGTCACAAAGCCAATGGACATGAACAGAAAAACCAGGAATAGTACCAACCAGATGTATGTCCATGGTGGGATCAAAAAATTGTCTCTGAACCAGGATACAAAAATACTGAATCTGGACGGGATAAGTACTGAGGCGGAATCCGAGTCAAAGGAATAACGAGTTGGGCTCAGTGGCGTTGTTGGTAGATGGGCCACTGACTCGGTGGCGGGGTATGTATACTCGGTCTCCTCGTTGGAGGGGGAATCCGGGTAGTCGAGCAGGCGATCAGGCAAATCTACCATCTCAATGGCAACATCAGTGACCGTTCGGGCGGGAGGGCCACAAACATTTGTCCTGGAAATGGCTGGACAAGAGACCGCTGGTGTTACACTATTCAGGATCGGCCAGATGTTGTAGCTTGACATTTTCCACTGAGATGTATCTGTTGTCCTTGCGACCAGGAAGCGGTGGTAAGATGACTGTACGAGTACCCTTCAAGCCAAGGACTGGAACCGGTGCACGATAAGAGGGGCCAAATTCTTTTTTGTTCTCCACCTTCTCTCGGACCAGGTCTCCAACCTTCGGAAGCCAGCCAGCAACCGGAATCTGCAGCGCAGCGTCTGTGGCCGAAGGTAAATGTTCGTTTGCAAGTTTGTCCCGGGCTTCTTGTAAGTCCTGCAACATAGTAGAATGGTTATCTACATCAAAGATTGCGGATTGCGCCGCCATGTCTAGACCATCAAGGTCGAGCACAAACATTCTTATGCCAAAGAGCATTTCGTATGGGGTCCGCACACCCAGAGGTCTTCTAGGGAGATTATTAAGTGCACGTTGTACGGTATACAATTGGGCCAGCCAGTTCCTGCCAGTACCTAAGACTCTAGCTGTCAAGGTTTGCTTTAAGTCACGGTTCATTCGTTCAACAATCGAATTGCCCTCAGGCCGATATGGAGACAAAAATTTCACCCGCACCCCCAGTGACCCCATTGCGTCCTTGTATGCCTTAGAGGCGAACGCCGGACCTTGGTCAGAATGGAAGGTGCCACAGGCAAAAATTCCCACAAAGACACGCAAATCCCTTATGACATTTCGAGAGTCAGGACTCCGTTGTGGCCAAACCCATATGAAACGTGTGCACGAATCCACTGCAACCAAGATGTACTTATATGCAGTGTCAGAAGAAAATGGACCGCAGTGATCCAGGTAAACACACCCAAAAGGTCTGTTAGAAATGCAGAGCGGGGTTTGCGGTGGTCGTGTAACCGTGGAAGGCTTAATTTGCTGACAAACGTCACAAGAAAGCACATAAGTACGGGTCTGTTTATATAAACCACGCCACCAGTAACGCTGCTGCAAGATGGAAACCGCCGCAGACACGCCAGCATGGGCCGAAGCCAAGCCTTCGTGTGCGGCCGTTATCAAGGAAAGTCTGCGGTCCGCGTTGGGAATCAGCCGATCACCAACGTCTGGAATTTTTACGTAAGGAACCTGATCGGGACCTACTTGATAAGAGTATTTGGAAGGGAAACCCCGTGGGTAATTAGCACCTTCCTTTGTTGCAGCAATAGCTGCCAAAATATCATTATCTATTTTAGTCATGGATCTTGTAACTGCGGCTACTGTGCACGTGGTTACTGCTGATTTGGCAGCTTCATCTGCCAAACCGTTACCGACAGCGTGTGCGCCCACACGCTGGTGGCCAAGAGTGTGAATCACCTGTGTGAGAGGCAGACGTTGTTTAAGATCTGCCACTCGAACCCAAAGCATTTTATGCTTAATTGTGCTGCCTTTTGCATCTCTATAGTCGTTTTGCGACCAAAAGAATAGATTGTCATTGAAAGATTGAACACAGTAGTAAGAATCGCATACAATAAGGGTTGTCACGTCTGGATTAGCAAACTCAAGTGCGAGCACCAAAGCACGCAGCTCGGCCAGTTGTGCAGTACTGTCTCCCAGTGCCTGAGTGTGCACTACAGTCGATTTGAACTCACCGTTCACCATTGTACCTGCAACAATAGCACATGCTGCTGAATAAGCATGCTTGGAACCCGTGGCCGGTTGTGCCGAACCATCGGTATAGATAATACATCCGTACTCCTCAAGCGGTAGCAAGGACAGAGGAGGAGGATGAACAAATTCATACTGTAAAAACTCCTGTGTCTGAAGAGAGGAATCAAAGATAAAGGTGACATCCGGAGACGTCAGAGATGTAGCCCATTGTATCCAACGGGGGTGCAAAGCCTTAGAGTTCGGTACACTTGCTTTCGTCACTGCCTCAAGGGCAGGATATGGTGTTACCACCAAAATGTGTTTTCCCTGTGCCAGTGCGCGTTCCTTTAGAATCGCCATTTGCACAGCAGTCAAAACTTTCTCCACAGAGGAAAAGCGCATTTCCGCGGAAGTGTAAAGATGTGACTTGTATGCAATCGGTACTGTGTCACCTTCGTTAAAGGTTAAGTACGTGAAACCCACTGCCCCTGGAACGATTCTAATCACCAGGTTTGTGTGGTTATCACGAGTCAACAAGAATTTAGATTCAAGTAGATCAGACTGCAAAGATTGCAGTATAGAGGAATGCTCTGGAAGCCAGCATGACTTCGAAAAATTAGGTTGTATCAAGGCATAAAGAGGCTTGATACGCTGGGCATATTCGGGAATGTAAGTACGCCCGAAGTTCAGAAAACCCAGTAAAGACTGAAGCTTCTTCAGAGTGGTTGGAGGGCACAAAAGTACGCATTTCTCCAAGAAATGGGGAGCTAAGCCCTTACCTTCATTGTTGAGCTCATAGCCCAAAAACAAAACGGTAAATTCAGCAATGTGAGATTTGGCAAAGTTAAATTTGTAACCTAAAACTGCAAATTCAAGAATAATGCGGTCCACTTGGGAAAGATGCGGCCATAATTCGTCGTCCGTCAGATAGATATCGTCGACGTACGAACACGCATCTGGGTCTATGCTGTCCAACAAAGAGACAACACGGGCGGCGAAGGCACCCGGGCTGTTCTTGTAGCCCATGGGTAAACGCCGGAATTTGAATTGTTTACCACCGGAAGTGAAAGCGCTCCATTGGCTGCACTCCGGGGACAAGTTGTGCGTGTAAAATCCATTGGATAGGTCAAGTGTTGTTTTATATTTTTTACGAACAAGACTGTCTACAAGCGCAGAACTGTGGGTATTTTGTACCGCAAAGGTCCGACAATGAGAGTTCAAATGTCGGTAATCCAAAACCAGGCGGTACGATCCATCGGGTTTAGAAACCGCGAAAAGGGGATTATTCATTGGTGATACGCATGTTTCAATTACTCCCTGATATTCTAACTGAGTCAGAATTTCGGAAACGGGACCTTTAGCTTCCCGCTTGATGGGATATTGGGGTTGTGGCTGAGGCAGAGACCGCAAGGGAATATCATGGGGGAGAGTCTTCATCCCAGCCCACGTGATTACGGTATAACGCCGGAGCCAGGGCCCCAGCCCATTCAGCTGCGAGAGCCTCCGCTTTGTCCTTGGGGACATGACGAGAAAAGCTCGGAAGGATTACCTCCTCCCCTCTATGCGCAGCAAGTACGAATGGGGGCGGCCAATCCGCCTCTGCCAACAAAATGTCGTAAGAAGAGGTCAGATTCTCCCAAAAAATCCCTTTAATAACACGCTGTATGTCACCTTCAATTTGAAGGGCAATATTATATAGTCTGTCAGGGGGTGCCACTCGGGTGTCAGCTGTCTCGACAGTAATGAATGTATCAGTTGCTGTCGCCTCCACATGAGGACGTAGCGCCTCCCGCACTATGGTAACTTCCGCTGCACTGTCTAGGAGCGTCACTGCCCACGTCCAATTCAGGAGTCTCGTTCTCACCGTCTGTGGCATACCTCGCTGTTACAGCTGCAACCTTCTTCTTCTGAAACTGTGGGCGAGAATGTGGAAATTCTTCTGGTTTCCCTCGGACTTGTGGTCGAGGTTGGTCTCGTCCCTGTGGAGCCTCACGACCCCTGCCTCTAGCCTGGCGTTCTCCACCACCGGTCTGGGAGGTCGACGGTGCCTGTGAAGAACGAGGAGAACGCGGATCAGGGACTTGAAATCTCTCTGGAGATTTAATTCTCGCTCTGTCGCGCAAATCATTAGTGCGTTCAGAAGATACGGAAACCGGGGATGCGCCACGCGACCCTGATTTTTTCTGTTGCTTACCCTGTTTCTTCAACCTCCAGTTCTTTTTATTAAAGAACGGTCTCTCATCTTTCTCAGACTGAGTTTTTTGATGTGGCTGTGATTGAGTTTGCGTTTTAGCAAAAGGCTTAACTCCCAGACTATTGCGGCCAATGGTTTTATAAGCCTGTGCAATAATTTTCGGTAATTCGCGTGGCCTGTTTGGTTCTGGGACCAAAGCCAAAGCATTAGCTACTTGAAAGTTAACTGCATCGCCCTTGACGTTCGCAAGGATCAAATCAGCTCCTACATCGAACACTCCCACCAGTCTCATCCCTAATTCCACAGCCGCTTCAGGGCCATGCTCATCCTGTACTCGTTTAATTACAGAGGGGAGAACTGTCATGGAAGGAGTGCCGAAACACTTCGCATATACTGCTGCGAATCCCTTGCCCCAGTTGTTGCATTCTGCCAACTCGGGAATTTAGGGGCATATTAGCAAGAACCTCGTTAAAATTATCGCCGTTTTAGCGGCAGGAAACTGCCGATAAAACGGCGATAATGGACTTGCTAATATGCGTTATAGAATTCCAATAGAAGCCCAGGTTAAATGTGCAGGACATCTAACCTGGGCTTCTATTGGAATTCTATAACGCATATTAGCAAGCCCATTATCGCCGTTTTAGTGGCAGTTTCCTGCCGCTAAAACGGCGATAATTTTAACGAGGTTCTTGCTAATATGCCCCTAAGTCTTTCGGCAAACTGATCATTAAAATCCTGTGTTTTTCCACAGGAGAAGTATTGGGAAAAACTGCCTCCAGCTGGTCAAATTTTTCTGCAAGCCAATAAGGCAAATCATCCTTATTTTATGGGCGCTTGCCCATCACCGAATTAACCATGACGGGACTTATGTCAACACCGCCTGGTCCAGCTGGATGCGCCGCAACTCCAGGAGGGGCTCCCTGGACGTTGCCTGTAACATACTGTACTAAAGCTCTGTGCACACGTATCAAAGACGTATGCAATTCACGCAGTTCAGCAACCGCTAGCGTCAAATAACGCGGATGTGGGGTATACCCGGCCAAAACTGGCCAAGTGGCCCTGTCTATAGATAGGGGGCCTAAACGAACCGGGGTGACCGGATGTGGAGGGCGCCATTAAACCAAATACGGTGTTGCCATGCCGTAAGTGGTACTTCGAGAGCCTGATAAGCATTGGGTAGGGCGGTGAGAGTGTACTCATGGAGCAAATCGTCTGCTCCATCCACCGCCGGAAAAGTGACCCAAGAGTAAAACACCTCAAAGTGGTGAGCCGGGTCAGCTTGCACCACAAAGATAAGTGAGAGACCCGCGTCGGGCACTCCATAAGCCAGTAAATGAGCCCGGAGCGCAGCGCGGCTATGTGCCGGGATATTTATATCCGCCATTAAGACCACAAATGATCGACAACCTAATATGAGGCAGCACAATATAGGGTTTTATTTAAACACCTTTTAACAACTTCAAGCTTGAAAGAACCTATAAAAACGTCAATATAGGAGGTATCACCCTCACACACGCTTCCGGAAGCGTCTGCGAAGGGTGTTGTGGACAAGCACAAGTACTACTCAAGCGTCTCGCAGATAAGCAGCCCACTACGTTGGTGGCGCCATGTTGTATGCTATGCACAGGATAATAGGACCTCGGAGTATAGTGGTGAACCAACCATGCACCTTAGTACCCACAATCCCAATCCGACTAGCTTTAGCGTCTCATTAGCAGCGATGCTACCAATGATTAGACAACCCAGAACACGGTCTCTCTCTCTCAGGACTCGCGGGAGCAAGAACACCCTTTCATAAGTCACTCATACCTGTCGACAACGTGCCTAATAAGAGACACTGTATAGTTTAAAATGTTTATTTCAACTATCGTGCTCTAAGATACAGTACACGTGCCAGTACTATCAGCATAATGCATAAGGATAAAATAATAAGCATAGTTACAATTCCATAGAATACAAACGGGGAAAGCATTTCATAAAGCAGTGGATATAAGGCTAAATGACCATACCACCCTCCCCGTGCTATTAGCTAGTTTATTATAAAAATAGAAGACCTCTAGGCATTGTCAAGGCGGACCCTCATACCTCAATATCTAGATGCAAGGTTTACATCATCAGACAAGCACAGCTCTTCTCCCTGGAAAGGTTTTTCTCCAAGTGCCACAAACAGCGAGATCACAATATTAAAAGCACACGAATTTCTCCAGTGCAGCTGTACATAGTGTTATGTCTAAGTGCGAGGGACTGGCCAGATCAGCAAGAACAAGGGACGTTGTTTTTCGACCTTGTACATGTTGTGCAGACGAAACCCACAGGGAACAGGAGAAAAGGTGAAAGGCAGAAAGGCAGACAGTTCTAATATAGCCGGGCACAAGCAGAGGCTGGAAAACAAAGTCACAAAGTAACGTGCGCAAAAATGCATCATGGCAGCCAGGCCTAGGCCAACTTAGCAATGCAGACCATGAGGCCACAAACCATATGACACCCTCCCCTGGTCAGTCCATTGGCGAAGACATAGGACGAAGACAGAGTTCAAATAGACGGAGCAGAACGGAAACGTCTGTGTTGGAATAGTCCCAATGAATGGGAGAGAAAAAAATTGCAGAATAAAAAAAATTCCAGTGAGGCAGGACGCTGAAAGCAGAGGCCCCCTAATCCAATAGAGTGTAAGTGCAGAAAAAGCCACACCTTCCAAGAGGACATCGTTGGAATCGTCAGAAAAAAGAGACGCCATCCAGTTCAACAAATCAAAACTGCATTCATGTTCCTCGCAAGAGGGAGCAGTGATCAGCATTGCGGGACAACTTGCGTGATACTCAATATAACTTTGTCGTTGGAGAGTCTGAGCAGCCGCCCAGACATCCCATTGTGCCAAAATTCCAAGTGCAGCCGCACGCGCCATGAGGCCATCATCGGAACAGTCCCGTTCATGGGCCTCTAAGGGACCCACTGACTGGACAAAATCCGGGTCAGACAGGGACGTATTGGAGACGCAATAATCCAAGGACCATGAGAAAGGACATCGGATGCAAGACATCACAGGTTGCACGCAAGTGAAATACGCAAAGCGAAAAGAAAGTCTATAGGACACACTCAGTGTCACTAATGGCAGGATGCCGAAGCCGGCGAGGATGCGTTCACGGAGCATCCGGAGTCGACGTTGGTGGATGAGGGCCCCAGGAAGTGCAGCCATTGCGTAGCAAACAGACCAAAAGCAATATACCAGCCGCTAAGGCGAGGATCACAGGAAAGCCGCCAAAGACGCTGGAAAAAATGGAATGAATAAAAGCCGGTATTACACCAAAAATAGTTTGAAAGGAGGTAACAAGGCCAGAGCCCACAACTTTAAAAAAGTGCACAAGACCTTCGGTGCGTGATGCATTGAAAACACGGTGCATCAGTTCACCGAAATGCTGTGGGAGGTTTGTGTTCAAAAGGGCCTGTATTTCACTGTGGGTACTAGCCACCTGGAGGATAAACGTCACCCGTGCGGATGTGAGCATAACCTCCTGGTTCAATAATAGCGCCTTTATTCTGCTCAATTTATTGAAATCTGCCTTCAAAGTCGGAATGGAAGGCCAAATGGAACTATCCATGATGTCATGCGGGGGAGGAAAAAGCACATTTTTACAGCACACAACCCGGTGGGAAACAGTTACAATATAGGGGATGCCAGCCAGCATTCCACAGCAGTCCTGATTATTCAGAAGGAGATAGCTACCATTTGCAAGCACAGTGAAAGTAGGAGATATAGCAGGAGCAGGAATGCCCTTTAAAACACAAGCAAGATTCGGAGCCGAAACATTACAAGCTCCGTGCAATTTAATGTTTTTGCAAATAAGGGAATGACCCACAGTAGAATCGCATGACTCTCCTGTGAAAAAACTTCCTTTCCGTCCCTAAGGCATTTATACACGAAAGGCAGGGACCAAAGTTCATGCAGGAAGGCACTGCCCAGGGGCTGAAAACGGCCCACAGGATAATGTTTCATGCATGAACTGAATTCAAATAAAGAAAAAGGCAAGGCGATAACCCCGTGAACTAGCCACACTGCAGAATCCAATTCCGCCACAGAGAATGGTAAGGGCTCTATCTTTTCGATATGTAAGAGAGTGTAAGTGGCATCTTTCATGGACATGAATTGCTGTTTTTCAGTTAAATTAAACGGCAAGAATAAGGCAGAGGTGTTCAAAAAGTGCCAAGGAACTTTACCCATTTTAAGTGTTTGCAAAGTCCATGCAAACTGCATCACTGAACGCAATTGATTTTGACCATGATATAACACAGAAACATCATCTTGTACAATATCAACAACAGAGGAAATAATATTATCTAATGTGTAAATGCGGGAAGACAGGGTATTAATACTATTGTCAACAACAGCAAGCACCTTTTCTAAATTTGCTTGATCGATTTCCCGAAGACGGGAAGCTGCTTCAATTTGCGAAAGCTTCCAGAGTTCATTGTAAGTTTCATAAATGAATCTCTTAGGTCGAGGGCCACGAGGCCCCAGAACAAAATCGGACATATCAATGGTGCCTGATAGGAGGGATAAATGTTGTTTAACAGAATCTAAGGAAGAGTCCTGCAACCACTTTTTACACAATTTACCAACAGAATATGTCGTAATAGTACAAGAGTCAGAAAACCTGGGATCTGGTCGATCCTGTTTGTAACCAGGAGCCGCGTCATGAAAACGCAGTTGGCAGGCATTAGATGCTATGGGCCAAGCCAACCAGGGCGACTGAACAAACATAGAGACATTAAACGAATTGTTTTGAAACAAAGCTTGCAAAGTGTCAAGGGAAATATTGAAATGCAAGCTCTCGCTGGGAGTTTAAGACAATACGGGAATGGAAGGTGCATTTAATTGTTTGGAAGTAGCCAAACCCCAACACGTTGTTTGATAGATTGTATGATTTAAAAATAAAATTTGGGCCGGTATGAGGAGAGCACGGTGCAAGGCTTCCGTGCCTTGTACCTGCCATGATTTGGAGCCCCAGATAGATTTTAAGTCAATGGTGTCCCGCCAGTGTTCATAACCACCCACCGCTAATGCGTTCAAAAAGGAACCTGAATATAGCAATTTAGTGTGGGTCAACATGATTTTCTGAGTGGATGAAGTGTTTAATTTAAACTAATAGGACCCAGGGTTCGATCTATCAAAGTCGGTAAAATAAGTAAACTTATTTCTAAGAGTTTGGGAGCTACCTGGCAAAGGGGTTGGACAATGTTCCCATTGGGTGTAATTAAAAGGACCCCGAAGGGTACTTGGTTTATGGAGAAAGTGGTTGCCCCAATTCTGGTAACAATATAAATCGGCATAACTTGCAGAATTCATGTACAAATCTTCAGCATTAAAGGCAGCATAATATTTCAAATCAGTAAATAACGATTCAACGGCATGCACATCCCAATCGTCAGAATGAATATTACTTTTAACGACATCACCCATTGAAACACGGAGGACATTTGGTACATTAATAATCTCGGTTGGTCCATGAATTTGGAAATTTACTGCATCCCATACGATGCCATCAGCGACTGGGAAAGCTGAAATGTTCACAAATGTGTGGTCACGCTTCATGATGTGGGAAGAAGAATGCGGAGCCAAAGTCCCAGTGACACAGTTCACTGTAGAGCGTTCTGGTAAATAGTGACCATTGATGAGTAGAAAGAAAACTGTCACAAAGCCAATGGACATGAACAGAAAAACCAGGAATAGTACCAACCAGATGTATGTCCATGGTGGGATCAAAAAATTGTCTCTGAACCAGGATACAAAAATACTGAATCTGGACGGGATAAGTACTGAGGCGGAATCCGAGTCAAAGGAATAACGAGTTGGGCTCAGTGGCGTTGTTGGTAGATGGGCCACTGACTCGGTGGTGGGGTATGTATACTCGGTCTCCTCGTTGGAGGGGGAATCCGGGTAGTCGAGCAGGCGATCAGGCAAATCTACCATCTCAATGGCAACATCAGTGACTGTTCGGGCGGGAGGGCCACAAACATTTGTCCTGGAAATGGCTGGACAAGAGACCGCTGGTGTTACACTATTCAGGATCGGCCAGATGTTGTAGCTTGACATTTTCCACTGAGATGTATCTGTTGTCCTTGCGACCAGGAAGCGGTGGTAAGATGACTGTACGAGTACCCTTCAAGCCAAGGACTGGAACCGGTGCACGATAAGAGGGGCCAAATTCTTTTTGTTCTCCACCTTCTCTCGGACCAGGTCTCCAACCTTCGGAAGCCAGCCAGCAACCGGAATCTGCAGCGCAGCGTCTGTGGCCGAAGGTAAATGTTCGTTTGCAAGTTTGTCCCGGGCTTCTTGTAAGTCCTGCAACATAGTAGAATGGTTATCTACATCAAAGATTGCGGATTGCGCCGCCATGTCTAGACCATCAAGGTCGAGCACAAACATTCTTATGCCAAAGAGCATTTCGTATGGGTTCCGCCCACCCAGAGGTCTTCTAGGGAGATTATTAAGTGCACGTTGTACGGTATACAAGTGGGCCAGCCAGTTCCTGCCAGTACCTAAGACTCTAGCTGTCAAGGTTTGCTTTAAGTCACGGTTCATTCGTTCAACAATCGAATTGCCCTCAGGCCGATATGGAGACAAAAATTTCACCCGCACCCCCAGTGACCCCATTGCGTCCTTGTACGCCTTAGAGGCGAACGCCGGACCTTGGTCAGAATGGAAGGTGCCACAGGCAAAAATTCCCACAAAGACACTCAAATCCCTTATGACATTTCGAGAGTCAGGACTCCGTTGTGGCCAAACCCATATGAAACGTGTGCACGAATCCACTGCAACCAAGATGTACTTATATGCAGTGTCAGAAGAAAATGGACCGCAGTGATCCAGGTAAACACACCCAAAAGGTCTGTTAGAAATGCAGAGCGGGGTTTGCGGTGGTCGTGTAACCGTGGAAGGCTTAATTTTCTGACAAACGTCACAAGAAAGCACATAAGTACGGGTCTGTTTATATAAACCACGCCACCAGTAACGCTGCTGCAAGATGGAAACCGTCGCAGACACGCCAGCATGGGCCGAAGCCAAGCCTTTGTGTGCGGCCGTTATCAAGGAAAGTCTGCGGTCCGCGTTGGGAATCAGCCGATCACCAACGTCTGGAATTTTTACGTAAGGAACCTGATCGGGACCTACTTGATAAGAGTATTTGGAAGGGAAACCCCGTGGGTAATTAGCACCTTCCTTTGTTGCAGCAATAGCTGCCAAAATATCATTATCTATTTTAGTCATGGATCTTGTAACTGCGGCTACTGTGCACGTGGTTACTGCTGATTTGGCAGCTTCATCTGCCAAACCGTTACCGACAGCGTGTGCGCCCACACGCTGGTGGCCAAGAGTGTGAATCACCTGTGTGAGAGGCAGACGTTGTTTAAGATCTGCCACTCGAACCCAAACCATTTTATGCTTAATTGTGCTGCCTTTTGCATCTCTATAGTCGTTTTGCGACCAAAAGAATAGATTGTCATTGAAAGATTGAACAAAGTAGTAAGAATCGCATACAATAAGGGTTGTCACGTCTGGATTAGCAAACTCAAGTGCGAGCACCAAAGCACGCAGCTCGGCCAGTTGTGCAGTACTGTCTCCCAGTGCCTGAGTGTGCACTACAGTCGATTTGAACTCACCGTTCACCATTGTACCTGCAACAATAGCACATGCTGCTGAATAAGCATGCTTGGAACCCGTGGCCGGTTGTGCCGAACCATCGGTATAGATAATACATCCGTACTCCTCAAGCGGTAGCAAGGACAGAGGAGGAGGATGAACAAATTCATACTGTAAAAACTCCTGTGTCTGAAGAGAGGAATCAAAGATAAAGGTGACATCCGGAGACGTCAGAGATGTAGCCCATTGTATCCAACGGGGTCCAAAGCCTTAGAGTTCGGTACACTTGCTTTCGTCACTGCCTCAAGGGCAGGATATGGTGTTACCACCAAAATGTGTTTTCCCTGTGCCAGTGCGCGTTCCTTTAGAATCGCCATTTGCACAGCAGTCAAAACTTTCTCCACAGAGGAAAAGCGCATTTCCGCGGAAGTGTAAAGATGTGACTTGTATGCAATCGGTACTGTGTCACCTTCGTTAAAGGTTAAGTACGTGAAACCCACTGCCCCTGGAACGATTCTAATCACCAGGTTTGTGTGGTTATCACGAGTCAACAAGAATTTAGATTCAAGTAGATCAGACTGCAAAGATTGCAGTATAGAGGAATGCTCGGGAAGCCAGCATGACTTCGAAAGTTAGGTTGTATCAAGGCATAAAGAGGCTTGATACGCTGGGCATATTCGGGAATGTAAGTACGCCCGAAGTTCAGAAAACCCAGTAAAGACTGAAGCTTCTTCAGAGTGGTTGGAGGGCACAAAAGTACGCATTTCTCCAAGAAATGGGGAGCTAAGCCCTTACCTTCATTGTTGAGCTCATAGCCCAAAAACAAAACGGTAAATTCAGCAATGTGAGATTTGGCAAAGTTAAATTTGTAACCTAAAACCGCAAATTCAAGAATAATGCGGTCCACTTGGGAAAGATGCGGCCATAATTCGTCGTCCGTCAGATAGATATCGTCGACGTACGAACACGCATCTGGGTCTATGCTGTCCAACAAAGAGACAACACGGGCGGCGAAGGCACCCGGGCTGTTCTTGTAGCCCATGGGTAAATGCCGGAATTTGAATTGTTTACCACCGGAAGTGAAAGCGCTCCATTGGCTGCACTCCGGGGACAAGTTGTGCGTGTAAAATCCATTGGATAGGTCAAGTGTTGTTTTATATTTTTTACGAACAAGACTGTCTACAAGCGCAGAACTGTGGGTATTTTGTACCGCAAAGATCCGACAATGAGAGTTCAAATGTCGGTAATCCAAAACCAGGCGGTACGATCCATCGGGTTTAGAAACCGCGAAAAGGGGATTATTCATTGGTGATACGCATGTTTCAATTACTCCCTGATATTCTAACTGAGTCAGAATTTTGGAAACGGGACCTTTAGCTTCCCGCTTGATGGGATATTGGGGTTGTGGCTGAGGCAGAGACCGCAAGGGAATATCATGGGGGGAGAGTCTTCATCCCAGCCCACGTGATTACGGTATAACGCCGGAGCCAGGGCCCCAGCCCATTCAGCTGCGAGAGCCTCCGCTTTGTCCTTGGGGACATGACGAGAAAAGCTCGGAAGGATTACCTCCTCCCCTCTATGCGCAGCAAGTACTAATGGGGGCGGCCAATCCGCCTCTGCCAACAAAATGTCGTAAGAAGAGGTCAGATTCTCCCAAAAAATCCCTTTAATAACACGCTGTATGTCACCTTCAATCTGAAGGGCAATATTATATAGTCTGTCAGGGGGTGCCACTCGGGTGTCAGCTGTCTCGACAGTAATGAATGTATCAGTTGCTATCGCCTCCACATGAGGACGTAGCGCCTCCCGCACTATGGTAACTTCCGCTGCACTGTCTAGGAGCGTCACTGCCCACGTCCAATTCAGGAGTCTCGTTCTCACCGTCTGTGGCATACCTCGCTGTTACAGCTGCAACCTTCTTCTTCTGAAACTGTGGGCGAGAATGTGGAAATTCTTCTGGTTTCCCTCGGACTTGTGGTCGAGGTTGGTCTCGTCCCTGTGGAGCCTCACGACCCCTGCCTCTAGCCTGGCGTTCTCCACCACCGGTCTGGGAGGTCGACGGTGCCTGTGAAGAACGAGGAGAACGCGGATCAGGGACTTGAAATCTCTCTGGAGATTTAATTCTCGCTCTGTCGCGCAAATCATTAGTGCGTTCAGAAGATACGGAAACCGGGGATGCGCCACGCGACCCTGATTTTTTCTGTTGCTTACCCTGTTTCTTCAACCTCCAGTTCTTTTTATTAAAGAACGGTCTCTCATCTTTCTCAGACTGAGTTTTTTGATGTGGCTGTGATTGAGTTTGCGTTTTAGCAAAAGGCTTAACTCCCAGACTATTGCGGCCAATGGTTTTATAAGCCTGTGCAATAATTTTCGGTAATTCGCGTGGCCTGTTTGGTTCTGGGACCAAAGCCAAAGCATTAGCTACTTGAAAGTTAACTGCATCGCCCTTGACGTTCGCAAGGATCAAATCAGCTCCTACATCGAACACTCCCACCAGTCTCATCCCTAATTCCACAGCCGCTTCAGGGCCATGCTCATCCTGTACTCGTTTAATTACAGAGGGGAGAACTGTCATGGAAGGAGTGCCGAAACACTTCGCATATACTGCTGCGAATCCCTTGCCCCAGTTGTTGCATTCTGCCAACTCGGGAATTAAGTCTTTCGGCAAACTGATCGTTAAAATCCTGTGTTTTTCCACAGGAGAAGTATTGGGAAAAAGTGCCTCCAGCTGGTCAAATTTTTCTGCAAGCCAATAAGGCAAATCATCCTTATTTTGTGGGCGCTTGCCCATCACCGAATTAACCATGACGGGACTTATGGTAACACCGCCTGGTCCAGCTGGATGCGCCGCAACTCCAGGAGGGGCTCCCTGGACGTTGCCTGTAACATACTGTACTAAAGCTCTGTGCACACGTATCAAAGACGTATGCAATTCACGCAGTTCAGCAACCGCTAGCGTCAAATAACGCGGATGTGGGGTATACCCGGCCAAAACTGGCCAAGTGGCCCTGTCTATAGATAGGGGGCCTAAACGAACCGGGGTGACCGGATGTGGGAGGGCGCCATTAAACCAAATACGGTGTTGCCATGCCGTAAGTGGTACTTCGAGAGCCTGATAAGCATTGGGTAGGGCGGTGAGAGTGTACTCATGGAGCAAATCGTCTGCTCCATCCACCGCCGGAAAAGTGACCCAAGAGTAAAACACCTCAATGTGGTGAGCCGGGTCAGCTTGCACCACAAAGATAAGTGAGACACCCGCGTCGGGCACTCCATAAGCCAGTAAATGAGCCCGGAGCGCAGCGCGGCTATGTGCCGGGATATTTATATCCGCCATTAAGACCACAAATGATTGACAACCTAATATGAGGCAGCACAATATAGGGTTTTATTTAAACACCTTTTAACAACTTCAAGCTTGACAGAACCTATAAAAACGTCAATATAGGAGGTATCACCCTCACACACGCTTCCGGAAGCGTCTGCGAAGGGTGTTGTGGACAAGCACAAGTACTACTCAAGCGTCTCGCAGATAAGCAGTCCACTACGTTGGTGGCGCCATGTTGTAGGGATTCTGCACATACACAGAGCTATGCACAGGATAATAGGACCTCGGAGTATAGTGGTGAACCAACCATGCACCTTAGTACCCACAATCCCAATCCGACTAGCTTTAGCGTCTCATTAGCAGCGATGCTACCAATGATTAGACAACCCAGAACACGGTCTCTCTCTCAGGACTCGCGGGAGCAAGAACACCCTTTCATAAGTCACTCATACCTGTCCACAATATGCCTAATAAGAGACACTGTATAGTTTAAAATGTTTATTTCAACTATCGTGCTCTAAGATACAGTACACGTGCCAGTACTATCAGCATAATGCATAAGGATAAAATAATAAGCATAGTTACAATTCCATAGAATACAAACGGGGAAAGCATTTCATAAAGCAGTGGATATAAGGCTAAATGACCATACCACCCTCCCCGTGCTATTAGCTAGTTTATTATAAAAATAGAAGACCTCTAGGCATTGTCAGGCGGACCCTCCTACCTCAATATCTAGATGCAAGGTTTACATCATCAGACAAGCACAGCTCTTCTCCCTGGAAAGGTTTTTCTCCAAGTGCCACAAACAGCAAGATCACAATATTAAAAGCACACGAATTTCTCCAGTGCAGCTGTACATAGTGTTATGTCTAAGTGCGAGGGACTGGCCAGATCAGCAAGAACAAGGGACGTTGTTTTTCGACCTTGTACATGTTGTGCAGACGAAACCCACAGGGAACAGGAGAAAAGGTGAAAGGCAGAAAGGCAGACAGTTCTAATATAGCCGGGCACAAGCAGAGGCTGGAAAAACAAAGTCACAAAGTAACGTGCGCAAAAAGGCATCATGGCAGCCAGGCCCAGGCCAACTTAGCAATGCAGACCATGAGGCCACAAACCACATGACAAGAGGGGTGCAGAAAAAGGCAAGAGGGGTGCAGAAATTTGCAAGAGAGGTACAGAAAGAAGCAAGAGCAGTGCAAAAGAACCAACAGAAGTGCAGAAAGAGGCAAGAGGGGTACATAAATTTGCAAGAGAGGTGCAGAAAGAAGCAAGAGCAGTGCAGAAAGAAGCAAGAGAAGTGCAGAAAGAAGCAAGAGAGGTGGAGAAATAGGGACGAGGGTTGCAGAAAGAGGCAAGAGGGATGCAGAAAGAGGCAAGAGGGGTACAGAAAGAGGCAGGGGGTGCAGAAAGAAGGAAGAGAGGTGCAGAAAGAAGCAACAGAGGTGCTGAAAGAGGCACGAAGGGTGTAGAAAGAGGCAAGAGAAATGCAGAAAGAAGCGACATAGGTACAGAAAGAGGCAAGAGAGGTGCAGAAACAGGCAGAAAAGGTGCAGAAAGAGGGAACAGGGGTGCAGAAAGAGGCTGGAGAGGTGCAGAAAGAGGCAAGAGGGATGCAGAAAGAGGCAAGAAGGGTGCAGAAATAGGCAGGAGGGGTGCAGAAAGAAGCAAGTGAGGTGCAGAAAGAGGCAACAGAGGTGCAGAAAGATGCAAGAGAGGTGCAGAAACAAGCAAGAGAAGTGCAGAAAGAGGCAAGAGAATTGCTGAAAGAAGCAACAGAGGTGTAGAAAGAAGCAAGAGAAGTGCAGAAAGAGGCAAGTGAGGTGCAGAAAGAGGCAAGAGAGGTGCAGAAAATGACAAGAGAACTGCAGAAAGAGGCAAGAGTGATGCAAAAAAGGGAAGAAGGGTGCAGAAAGAAGCAAAAGAGGTGCAGAAAGAGGGCAGACGAGTGCAGAAAGAGACAACAGGGGTGCAGAAAGAAGAAAGAGAGGTGCAGAAAGAGGCAAGACAAGTGCAGAAAGAAGCAAGAGAAGTGCAGAAAGAAGCAAGTGAGGTGGAGAAATAGGGAAGAGGGGTGCAGAAAGAGGCAAGAGGGGTGTAGACAGAGGCAAGAGAATTGCAGAAAGAGGGAAGAGTGGTGCAGAAAGAAGCAAGAGAAATGCAGAAAGAAGCAAGAGCAGTGCAGAAAGAAGCAACAGAGGTGCAGAAAGAGGCAAGAGGGGTGCAGAAAGATGAGAGAGAAGTGCAGAAAGAAGCAAAAGAGGTACAGAAAGAGGCAAGAACAAGGCAAAAGAAGTGCAGAAAAAGAAAGGAAGAGGGGTACAGAAAGAGGCAAAAGAGGTGCAGAAAGCGGCAAGAGAAGTGCCGAAAGAGGCAAGAGAGGTGCAGAAACAGGCAGGAGACGTGCAGAAAGAAGCAAGAGCAGTGCAGAAAGAAGCAAGAGAAGTGCAGAAAGAAGCAAGAGAGGTGTAGAAATAGGGAAGAGGGGTGCAGAAAGAGGCAAGAGCAGTGCAGAAAGAACCAAGAGATGTGCAGAACGAGGCAAGAGAGGTGCAGAAAGAGGCAAGAGATGTGCAGAAAAAGGGAAGGGTGCAGAAAGAAGCAAGAGAAGTGCAGAAAGAGGCAAGTGAGGTGCAGAAGGAAGCAAGAGAACTGCAGAAAGAGGCAAGAGTTGCAGAAAGAGGCAAAAGGGATGCGGAAAGAGGGAACACGTGTGCAGACAGAGGCAAGAGAGGTGCAGGAAGAGGGGTACATAAAGAGGCAAGAGGGATGCAGAAATTTGCAACAGAGGTGCAGAAAGAAGCAAGAGCAGTGCAGAAGGAACCAACAGAGGTGCAGAAAGAGGCAGGAGGGGTACAGAAAGAGGCAAGAAAAGTGCAGAAAGAAGCAAAAAAGGTGCAGAAAGAGGCAAGAGAACTGCAGAAAAAGGTAAGAGAGGTGCAGAAAGAGGCAGGAGAGGTGCACATAGAGGCAAAAGGGGTACAGAAAGAGGCAAGAGGGGGGCAGAAAGAAGCAACAGAGGTGCTGAAAGAGGTAAGAGAGGTACAGAAAGAGGCAAGAGAAGTGTAGAAAGAAGCAACAGAGGTCCCGAAAAAGGCAAGTGAGGTGCATAAACAGCCAAGAAAGGTGCAGAAAGAGGGAACAGGGGTGCATAAAGAGGTAAGAGGGATACATAAATTTGCAAGAGCATTGCAGAAAGAAGCAAGAGAAGTGCAGAAAGAAGCAAGAGAGGTGGAGAAATAGGGAAGAGGGGTGCAGAAAGAGGCAAGAGCAGTGCAGAAAGAACCAAGAGATGTGCAGAAAGAGGCAAGAGAGGTGCAGAAAGAGGCAAGAGATGTGCAGAAAAAGGGAAGGGTGCAGAAAGAAGCAAGAGAAGTGCAGAAAGAGGCAAGTGAGGTGCAGAAGGAGGCAAGAGAACTGCAGAAAGAGGCAAGAGAGTTGCAGAAACAGGCAAAAGGGATGCGGAAAGAGGGAACACGTGTGCAGACAGAGGCAAGAGAGGTGCAGAAAGAGGGAAGAGGGGTGCAGAAAGAGGGAAGAGGGGTACAGAAAGAGGCAAGAGGGGTGCAGAAAGAAGCAAGAGAAATGCAGAAAGAAGCAAGAGCAGTGCAGAAGGAACCAACAGAGGTGCAGAAAGAGGCAGGAGGGGTACAGAAAGATGAGAGAGAAGTACAGAAAGAAGCAAAAGAGGTGCAGAAAGAGGTGCAGAAAGAGGCAAGAACAAGGCAAAAGAAGTGCAGAAAAAGAAAGGAAGAGGGGTACAGAAAGAGGCAAAAGAGGTGCAGAAAGAGGCAAGAGAAGTGCCGAAAGAGGCAAGAGAGGTGCAGAAACAGGCAGGAGACATGCAGAAAGAGGCAAGAGCAGTGCAGAAAGAAGCAAGAGAAGTGCAGAAAGAAGCAAGAGAGGTGTAGAAATAGGGAAGAGGGGTGCTGAACGAGGCAAGAGAGGTGCAGAAAGAGGCAAGAGATGTGCAGAAAAAGGGAAGGGTGCAGAAAGAAGCAAGAGAAGTGCAGAAAGAGGCAAGTGAGGTGCAGAAGGAAGCAAGAGAACTGCAGAAAGAGGCAAGAGTTGCAGAAACAGGCAAAAGGGATGCGGAAAGAGGGAACACGTGTGCAGACAGAGGCAAGAGAGGTGCAGGAAGAGGGGTACATAAAGAGGCAAGAGGGATGCAGAAATTTGCAACAGAGGTGCAGAAAGAAGCAAGAGCAGTGCAGAAGGAACCAACAGAGGTGCAGAAAGAGGCAGGAGGGGTACAGAAAGAGGCAAGAAAAGTGCAGAAAGAAGCAAAAAAGGTGCAGAAAGAGGCAAGAGCATTGCAGAAAGAAGCAAGAGAAGTGCAGAAAGAAGCAAGAGAGGTGGAGAAATAGGGAAGAGGGGTGCAGAAAGAGGCAAGAGCAGTGCAGAAAGAACCAAGAGATGTGCAGAAAGAGGCAAGAGAGGTGCAGAAAGAGGCAAGAGATGTGCAGAAAAAGGGAAGGGTGCAGAAAGAAGCAAGAGAAGTGCAGAAAGAGGCAAGTGAGGTGCAGAAGGAGGCAAGAGAACTGCAGAAAGAGGCAAGAGAGTTGCAGAAACAGGCAAAAGGGATGCGGAAAGAGGGAACACGTGTGCAGACAGAGGCAAGAGAGGTGCAGAAAGAGGGAAGAGGGGTACAGAAAGAGGCAAGAGGGATGCAGAAAGAAGCAACAGAGGTGCAGAAAGAAGCAAGAGCAGTGCAGAAGGAACCAACAGAGGTGCAGAAAGAGGCAGGAGGGGTACAGAAAGAGGCAAGAAAAGTGCAGAAAGAAGCAAAAAAGGTGCAGAAAGAGGCAAGAGAACTGCAGAAAAAGGTAAGAGAGGTGCAGAAAGAGGCAGGAGAGGTGCACAAAGAGGCAAAAGGGGTACAGAAAGAGGCAAGAGGGGTGCAGAAAGAAGCAACAGAGGTGCTGAAAGAGGTAAGAGAGGTACAGAAAGAGGCAAGAGAAATGTAGAAAGAAGCAACAGAGGTGCTGAAAAAGGCAAGTGAGGTGCAGAAACAGCCAAGAAAGGTGCAGAAAGAGGGAACAGGGGTGCATAAAGAGGTAAGAGGGATACATAAATTTGCAAGAGAGGTGCAGAAAGAAGCAAGAGCAGTGCAGAAAGAAGCAAGAGAAGTGCAGAAAGAAGCAAGAGAGGTGGAGAAATAGGGAAGAGGGATGCAGAAAGAGGCAAGAGGGATGCAGAAAGAGGCAAGAGGGGTACAGAAAGAGGCAGGGGGGTGCAGAAAGAAGGAAGAGAGGTGCAGAAAGAAGCAACAGAGGTGCTGAAAGAGGCGTGAAGGGTGCAGAAAGAGGCAAGAGAAATGCAGAAAGAAGCAACATAGGTACAGAATGAGGCAAGAGAGGTGCAGAAACAGGCAGGAAAGGTACAGAAAGAGGGAACAGGGGTGCAGAAAGAGGCAAGAGAGGTGCAGAAAGAGGCAAGAGGGATGCAGAAAGAGGAAGGAGGGGTGCAGAAAGAAGCACGAGAGGTGCAGAAAGAGGCAACAGAGGTGCATAAAGATGCAAGAGAGGTGCAGAAACAAGCAAGAGAAGTGCAGAAAGAGGCAAGAGAATTGCTGAAAGAAGCAACAGAGGTATAGAAAGAAGCAAGGGAAGTGCAGAAAGAGGCAAGTGAGGTGCAGAAAGAGGCAAGAGAGATGCAGAAAATGACAAGAGAACTGCAGAAAGAGGCAAGAGGGATGCAAAAAAGGGAAGAAGGGTGCAGAAAGAAGAAAGAGAGGTGTAGAAAGAGGGAAGACGAGTGCAGAAAGAGACAACAGGGGTGCAGAAAGAAGCAAGAGAGGTGCAGAAAGAGGCAAAAAAAGTGCAGAACGAAGCAACACAGGTGCAGACGGAGACAAGAGAACTGCAGAAAGAGGCAAGAAAGTTGCAGAAACAGGCAACAGAGGTGCAGAAAAAGGGAACAGGGGTGCAGACAGAGGCAAGAGAGGTGCAGAAAGTGGGAAGAGAGGCGCAGAAAAAGGCAAGAGGGGTGCAGAAATTTGCAAGAGAGGTACAGAAAGAAGCAAGAGCAGTGCAAAAGAACCAACAGAATTGCAGAAAGAGGCTAGAGGGGTGCAGAAAGAAGCAAGAGAAGTACAGAAAGAGGCAAGAGAAGTGCAGAAAGAAGGAACAGAGGTGCAGAGGTGCAGAAAGAGGCAAGAGGGGTGCAGAAATAGGGAAGAGAGGTGTAGAAAGAGGCAAGAGATTTGCACAAAGAGGGAAGAAGGGTGCAGAAAGAAGCAAGAGAAGTGCAGAAAGAAGCAACAGAGGTGCAGAAAGAGGCAAGAGGGGTGGAGAAAGAGGCAACAGAAGTGCAGAAAGAAGCAACAGAGGTGCAAAAAGAGGCAAGAGAAGTGCAGAAAGAGGCAAGAGATGTGCAGAAACAGGCAAGAGAGGTGCAGAAAGAGGGAACAGGGGTACAGAAAGAGGCAAAAGAGGTGCAGAAAGATGGAAGAAGGGTGCAGAAAGAGGCAAGAGGGTTACAGAATGAAGCAAGTGAGGTGCAGAAAGAGGCAACAGAGGTGCAGAAAGAAGCAAGAGAGGTTCAGAAAGTGCAAGAGATGAGCAGAACTAGGCAAAAGAAGTGCAGAAAAAGAAAGAAAGGTGCAGAAAGAAGCAACAGGAATGCAGAGAGAGGCAAGAGAGGCGCAGAAAGAAGCAAGAGCAGTGCAGAAAGAAGCAAGAGAAGTGCAGAAAGAAGCAAGAGAGGTGGAGGAATAGGGAAGAGGGGTGCAGAAAGATGCAAGAGGGATGCAGAAATTTGCAAAAGTGGTGCAGAAAGAAGCAAGAGCAGTGCAGAAAGAACCAACAGAGGTGCAAAAATAGGCAAGAGGGATGCAGAAAGAGGTAGGAGAGGTGCACAAAGAGGCAGGAGGGGTACAGAAAGAGGCAGGAGGGGTACAGAAAGAAGGAAGAGAGGTGCAGAAAGAAGCAACAGAGGTGCTGAAAGAGGCGCGAAGGGTGCAGAAAGAGGCAAGAGATGTGCAGAAAGAAGCGACATAGGTACAGAAAGAGGCAAGAGAGGTGCAGAAACAGGCAGGAAAGGTGCAGAAAGAGGGAACAGGGGTGCAGAAAGAGGCAAGAGAGGTGCAGAAAGAGGAAAGAGGGGTGCAGAAAGAGGCAAGAGGGGTGCAGGAAGAAGCAAGTGATGTGCAGAAAGAGGCAACAGAGGTGCAGAAAGACGCAAGAGAGGTGCAGACACAAGCAAGAGAAGTGCAGAAAGAGGCATGAGAATTGCTGAAAGAAGCAACAGAAGTGTAGAAAGAAGCAAGAGATATGCAGAAAGAGGCAAGTGAGGTGCAGAAAGAGGCAAGAGAGGTGCAGAAAATGACAAGAGTACTGCAGAAAGAGGCAAGAGGGATGCAAAAAAGGGAAGAAGTGTATAGAAAGAAGCAAGAGAGGTGCAGAAAGAGGGAAGGTGAGTGCAGAAAGAGACAACAGGGTTGCAGAAAGAAGCAAGAGAGGTGCAGAAAGAGGCAAAAGAAGTGCAGAACGAAGCAACACAGGTGCAGGTGACAAGAGAACTGCAGAAAGAGGCAAGAAAGTTGCAGAAACAGGCAAAAGAGGTGCAGAAAGAGGGAAGAAGGGTGCAGAAAGAGGCAAGAGGGGTATAGAAAGAAGCAAGTGAGGTGCAGAAAGAGAAAGCAGAGGTGCAGAAAGAAGCAAGAGAGGTGCAGAAAGTGCAAGAGATGAACAGAACTAGGCAAAAGAAGTGCAGAAAAAGAAAGAATAGTGCAGAAAGAAGCAACAGAAATGCAGAAAGAGGCAAGAGAGGCGCAGAAAGAAGCAAGAGTGGTTTACACACCATTAGTACCAATTTAATACCCACATTTAGCAATAAGTAACAGGTGACCATTCTAGGTTTGCAAAGGGCCTTCCACCACGCTGTAACACTTGTCGCTGCATTTTTGGTAACGTTTGAGCCGTTTGGCCTAGAAACAAGTTTTTTTTGTTCAAATCTGCAATTATGTAGCAGATGATGGATTATGTGGCAAATGCGGAAAATGTATAATTGTGCAAAAGTCGGTGCAGCCAAACAGTCGCATAATTCCAGTGGCCCTGCTCATACCTCTGACTACGTCCAGAAGTGCTCCTCAGTGGTTCCTTCTTTTTTTTGTCTCATTGAGTTTATAGTTTAGCTTCTATGGAAACGAGGAAGACTAAACCTGAGATTACCACTCCACAATACAGACTATCATACCACACCATTACTCTCCATAACACATAATCCCACTCTACATAATTCCTATACACTAAATACCACATACTTTCTATCCACATAATTTCACTGCACAACATATCACATAATTCCACTACACACAACCTACATCCACTCCACTCCAAGAAACATTAATAAAACACTTTTACATTTACAATGCCAATAGCTCTAACTCTCGCAAATGCGAAACCTATTACATTGCAAATGCTTATTCAACTGGTAGTCGCATTTACAGACTGGTGGAGAAAGGGGGCTGGGCCTCCAACCAGCGCTCAGGAATTCTGCTGCATAGGACTTACAGGAGGTACCAGGAGGACTTCTTGGCCCCCAAAGTCCCTCAGGAGTAAAGTGGACTTCATCCCCCAACCAGTAGTGTGCCAGGAGGTGCGTTTGCAGAGTGGTGGAGAAAGGGAGGGCGTGGCCTCTGAAGACCTCTTATCAATCCCACTGTGTGGGACTTACTGGAGGTAACAGGAGGGGTAGTTGGCCCCCAAGGACAACCTTGGGGGCCAACTACCCTTCCTATTACCTCCAGTAAGTCCCACACAGCAGCATTGGTAAGTACTCATAGCAGGCCACGCCCCCTTTGACCACCAGTCTGCAAATGCGCTCCCTGGTGCGCTCTTCGATAGGGATTAAAGTCCCCTTCGCTGCTGGGGGTCCTTAGGGGCCAACTAGCCTACCTGATACCTCCAGTAAGCCCCAGATAGTGGGATTGCTGAGAGGTGGACACAGGCCACGCCCCCTTTCTCCACCACTCTGCAAACGCGCCTCCTGGTGCGCTCTTGGTTAGGGGATGAAGTCCTCTTGCCTCCTGAGGGTCCCTGGGGGCCAACTAGCCCTCCTGTTATCTCTAGTAAGCCCCATACAGCTGGATTGCTGAAGGTGGTCCAAGACCACGCCCCCTTTTTACACCACTCTGCAAACGCACCTCCTGGCGCACTGCTGCTTGGGGGATGAAGTCCACTTTAGTCCTGAGGTCCTCAGGACACAAGAGGACCTCATCGCCCCACCAGCAGTGCTCCAAGAGGTGCGTTTGCAGAGTGGTGTAAAAAGGGGCATGGCCTCGGACCACCTCTCAGCAACCCCACTGTGTGGGGCTTACTGGAGGTACCTGGTGGGCTAGTTGGCCCCCAGGGACCCTCAGGATTCAAGGGGACTTAATCCCCCAAATTAGAACGCGCCAGGAGGCGCGTTTGCGGAGTGGTGCAGGGAGGGGGCGGGGCCTCCGGCGACATGCCGGCTTTTTTTTTTTTTTATATTTTCAGAAGGGGGGTTGTGTGGCCCTTCTTTTAGTATTTTTTGGGCCCTGGAAACCCCATCCCCCAGGGCCTGAGCATTTCTTTCTTTTTTTATTTAAAAAAAAAAAACAGGTAGGGTGAAGCGTGGCCTCTCTTCCTGGGCCACTATTGGCCCCGGGGACCCCATCCCCCAAGGCCTGGCCTCGTTTTAAAAAATATATATATATTTCAATTTTTCCAGGAGGGGGGCCGCGTGGTCCCCCTCCCCTGGGCCACTCCTGGCCCTGGGGGCCCATCCCCCGGGGCCGGCCCTCAACATTGGGGACCGCGGGGGAGCCCCAATGCCCCCGTGGTCCCAGCCGGCTCCTCGCCTCCTGCGGGAGCCGGCATTGCTTCTGGGCAAAGGGAGCTGCTAACATGCAGCTCCCTTTGCCCAAAAGCAATTCTGCTTTGCTTCTTGGAAGCGAGAGCAGGTTTCCTCCCAACTGATTAAAGCCCCAGGGAGATGGAGGTCCCCTGGGCCGGGGGTCCGCAACGGACCCCGCATTTGAATAAAGTGTGCCCCAGGGAGGTGGTGGTCCCTGGGGCAGTGTGGGGAGGGGCAGGAGCCCCCCATACTAATTTAAATTATTGATGCCCCGGGGAGGTGGTGGTCCCCGGGGCTTGGGGGGGCCACGAGGCCCCCCGCCCTGAAAATCAGTGTGCCCCGGGGAGGTGGTGGTCCCCGGGGCAGTGTGGGGGGGCAGGAGCCACAGAGGTGCAGAAGGAAGCAAGAGAACTGCAGAAAAAGGCAAGAGAGTTGCAGAAACAGGCAAAAGAGGTGCAGAAAGAGGGAACAGGTCTGCAGACAGAGGCAAGAGAGATTCAGAAAGTGGGAATGGGGAGTAGAAAGAGACAAGAGGGGTGCAGAAATTTGCAAGAGAGGTGCAGAAAGAAGCAAGAGCAGTGCAGAAAGAAGCAAGAGAAGTGCAGAAAGAAGCAAGAGAGTTGCAGAAACAGACAAAAGAGGTGCAGAAAGAGGGAAGAGGGGTGCAGAAAGAAGCAAGAGAAATGCAGAAAGAAGCAAGAGCAGTGCAGAAAGAAGCAACAGAGGTGTAGAAAGAGGCAAGAGGGGTGCAGAAAGATGAGAGAGAAGTGCAGAAAGAAGCAAAATAGGTGCAGAAAGAGGCAAGAGGGGTACAGAAAGAGGCAAGAGCAGTGCAGAAAGAACCAAGAGATGGGCAGAAAGAGGCAAGAGAGGTGCAGAAAGAGGCAAGAGATGTGCAGAAAAAGGGAAGAAGGGTGCAGAAAGAAGCAAGAGAAGTGCAGAAAGAGGCAAGTGAGGTGCAGAAGGAGGCAAGAGAACTGCAGAAAGAGGCAAGATAGTTGCAGAAACAGGCAAAAGGGATGCGGAAAGAGGGAACACGTGTGTAGACAGCGGCAAGAGAGGTGCAGAAAGAGGGAAGAGGGGTACAGAAAGAGGCAAGAGGGATGCAGAAATTTGCAACAGCGGTGCAGAAAGAAGCAAGAGCAGTGCAGAAAGAACCAACAGAGGAGCAGAAAGAAGCAGGAGGGGTACAGAAAGAGGCAAGAAAAGTGCAGAAAGAAGCAAAAGAGTAAGAGAGGTGTAGAAAGAGGCAGGAGAGGTGCACAAAGAGGCAAAAGGGGTACAGAAAGAAGCAAGAGGGTTGCAGAAAGAAGCAAGAGAAGTGCAGAAAGAAGCAACAGAAGTGGGAATGGGGTGTAGAAAGAGACAAGAGGGGTGCAGAAATTTACAAGAGAGGTGCAGAAAGAAGCAAGAGCAGTGCAGAAAGAAGCAAGAGAAGTGCAGAAAGAAGCAAGAGAGTTGCAGAAACAGACAAAAGAGGTGCAGAAAGAGGGAATAGGGGTGCAGACGGAGGCAAGAGAATTGCAGAAAGAGGGAAGAGGGGTGCAGAAAGAAGCAAGAGAAATGCAGAAAGAAGCAAGAGCAGTGCAGAAAGAAGCAACAGAGGTGTAGAAAGAGGCAAGAGGGGTGCAGAAAGATGAGAGAGAAGTGCAGAAAGAAGCAAAATAGGTGCAGAAAGAGGCAAGAGGGTGCAGAAAGAGGCAAGAGGGGTGCAGAAAGAGGCAAGAGCAGTGCAGAAAGAACCAAGAGATGGGCAGAAAGAGGCAAGAGAGGTGCAGAAAGAGGCAAGAGATGTGCAGAAAAGAGAAGAAGGGTGCAGAAAGAAGCAAGAGAAGTGCAGAAAGAGGCAAGCGAGGTGCAGAAGGAGGCAAAGAGAACTGCAGAAAGAGGCAAGATAGTTGCAGAAACAGGCAAAGGGATGCGGAAAGAGGGAACACGTGTGCAGACAGCGGCAAGAGAGGTGCAGAAAGAGGGAAGAGGGGTACAGAAAGAGGCAAGAGGGATGCAGAAATTTGCAACAGAGGTGCAGAAAGAAGCAAGAGCAGTGCAGAAAGAACCAACAGAGGAGCAGAAAGACGCAGGAGGGGTACAGAAAGAGGCAAGAAAAGTGCAGACGTGCGATCACTTGAAAAACGGCAGCTGTTGAGTTTAATGATCTATTTTAAACTTTTTGTTCTATGTGTCATTTAAGTTGTCCTTTTAAAAATATCACTGTTGCTTAGCCCTTTTGACCTGCAGTTTGACTCCCCGGTCCACCGCGAGCGTTGCTCGTTTGTTGTGGAGGGAGGCTTTTCTCCAATCTTTGTATTTTGCTCATTTTTACTCTCTTCCGATCCGAGGAGGTTGGCGCTCTAGTGCTCCAACCACCCCTATTTAAACCGGATGTCTCTAGCGAGGCGCAGCGGACGTGCGCAGCGGGTGCACCGGCACCGCGAGCGTTGCTCGTTTGTTGTGGAGGGAGGCTTTTCTCCAATCTTTGTATTTTGCTCATTTTTACTCTCTTCCGATCCGAGGAGGTTGGCGCTCTAGTGCTCCAACCACCCCTATTTAAACCGGATGTCTCTAGCGAGGCGCAGCGGACGTGCGCAGCGGGTGCGCCGAAGGCGCGCCGAAGGCGCGCCAAAGGCAAGCTTGTCTGCGCCCGTCCGCGCCAAGATAGCGCCAGAAGCCAGTATTCTTGGTCAAGTCATCTTAGACCTGGGCACTACAAGTAAGTCTAAACATTACACTAGACAAGAGCTGCTTGGTCTCAGATATAACAAGATATTTCATTGTCAACATGATTCTTTACCACTAGTTGAGGGTCCTTTTGCGTGTAGACAATGTCAGTATCAGAGTAATGTTGATGAAGTAGGGCTGACTTGTGTAGTTCCAGATTATTCTCTATTGAATAAGACTCCTCAATGCACTAAGCCGGCCCCCTTTTCATGTGATACACACTACATAAATGAATGTCAGAGGACATGGAAAACATGTTATGTAATGTCCGCTCTTTGCCTAGACATTCTATTGAAATTTGGGACCTACTTTCCTCTACACAACCTGAGCTTGGGTTTTTAACTGAAACCTGGTTAAAGCCCCATTCTACACCCTCTGTTGCTCTTGCTATACCAGAAGGCTATAAGCTTATTAGGATTGACAGATCAACTAAGATAGGGGAGGAATTGCTATTGCTCACAAAGATAACATCAAGGTTTCTGTTTTAGATGAGTATTGTAGTATAAAGATGGAGGTCCTCATTTTTCGAATTGATTTGTTAACCCAAGTCAGTTGGAAGGGGGCCTTAGTCTATCGTCCGCCAGGTCCCTTAGCAGACTTTCCACTTTTACTTATTGAATTAATAGCTCCCCATGTACTTGCTAGCAATAATTTTCTTTTATTAGGTGATTTTAACATCCATAGTGACTGCCCCACCAATGTGGAGTCATTAGCTTTTTTGAATGATCTTGCACTCTTAGGCTTATATAAACAAAATGAAGGACCCACTCATACGGCTGGTCATACGTTAGACATCGTTTTGTCTAATTCTTCCAATGTATGGTGTGAGGCACCAGTACAACTAACATGGACTGACCATGCTTTAATTGAATTTTCTATTAAGAGCCATAAAGAAGAACATAGGGGCCAACATTTGGATAATTTTATGATTCGTAGGCAATGGCAAAAGGTCTCTCCAGAAAATTTTCAAGCCTCTCTGGAAGTATCACGAAATAAACCTTCAGACAATTTAGTAGAGGCCTTAATCAATTATAATCTGGCATTAACTCGGACCATTGATCATCTTGCACCCCTAAAACGTTTTTCCACCCACTCTAAACGCCCTCAAGCCGCTTGGTTCTCCCCCCAGTTACATATAAAAAAAAAACAGTGTAGAAAATTTGAGAAGAAATGGCGTATCACCCACAAGGAAAGTGACAAAATTCAGTTTTTAACCTCTTTGTCAAGCTACCATAGTAGCATTAAGATTGCACGGAAAAACCACATTTCCACTCAACTCGCATCGGCTGGTAATGCTCCAAAGTCCTATACAATATTCTTCAGTCATTTGTAAAACCTAAGGCTTGTGAGAATGTTGAAGCACCTTCACAAACACTATGCAATGATATTGCTTCACATTTTTCACAAAAATAGAATCAATATATGAAAAAATTGTTTCTTCAGGAAACCCATACCAGATGCCTATGCCCACAGAAACATCAGAATTACCTCCCATGCTGCTTGAGAATTTCCCCCCACTAACCTTAGCAGATGTAGAGGCTTTAATGCATCAAGTGAAGTCTGGCTCGCCCAGCGACTTGATTCCCGCGACAGTAACCAGTATCTTAATCCCTCAATTATCCCCACTGATTGAACACCTTCTTAATCTATCAATAAAGGAAGGTTTTGTCCCACCGGAATGGAAAGCTGCGCAGATAATCCCGATTCGCAAAAATATTAAGACCCCTCTGACTGATCTGACCAATCTCCGTCCCATTTCGCTCTTACCATTTCTGAGTAAACTAATAGAGAGACACGCCAATAAACATCTATCAAACCATGTCGAACTCTCGGGCTGCCTAGACTCCTCTCAGTCAGGCTTTAGGCCCAAATATAGCACTGAATCAGCCCTTCTAGTAGTCACGGACAACATCAGAATGACTCTAGATAAGGGCCATTCTATGATTCTGGTGATACTGGACCTATCTGCCACATTCGACACGGTCTCCCATCAAATTCTGCTCAGAAGGTTGAGAGAAATTGGTCTAAGAGACTCCGCCTTTCAGTGGATGTCAAGCTTTCTATCTGGTAGATCTCAGACGGTTAACCTTGGCTCATATCGGTCGGCGCCCATGGAACTGTCCAAGGGAGTCCCAGAGGGCTCTTGTTTGAGTCCTACTTTATTCAACATCTATGTGGCTCCCTTGGCCAATGTCCTAAGAAAATATGGGTTTATTCCAATATCATATGCCGACGATACGCAGCTACTCTTTCCTTTCAATGAACTTACTCCCACTGTTCAAGAGACCTTTTCTTTGGGCATGAATGCCATTTCCCAATGGATGAAAAATAATTTTCTCCAATGTAATGTTGGGAAAACTGAGGTATTACTTTTTGGAGAGGCTCCTCTATTATGGTCACCAAACTGGTGACCTATTAATCTTGGAAAACCCCCATTCCAAAAACTTCTGTTAAGAACTTAGGAGTTCATCTAGATCATGCCCTTACATTTAAGGAACATATTGGCCAGACTGTAGGCACATGTTTCCATACTTTGGGCCTACTTCGACGAGTTTTTCCTTTGCTCCCAGACTCTGTCCGAAGGACATTGACTCAGGCACTCATAATAAGTCGCCTAGACTATTGTAACGGTCTGCTACTCTCTGCCAATGAAACTTCTATTAATAAACTTCAGGTGGTTCAGGAATACGACGGCACGCCTGGTTCTGGAACGTGCCTCCCAGATCAGCTTCCGCCCTCTTCTCCAAAAACTCCACTGGTTACCCATACGTCAACGGATACAATTTAAAGTCTGTTGTACTATCCATAAGGCATTGTTTAATCTTGGCCCTAGTTATTTATCAGAAAAGTTCACTTTCTATCATCCCCCAAGATCTTTACGCTCTAGCACTAAACTTCTGCTGAAGGTTCCCGAATCAGGAGAGCAAGACTAGGAGGAAAAGCTCTCTCTTATCTTGGTCCAAAATACTGGAATGAACTTCCTTACATTTAAGAGAATGTTCGAACCATCTTCACTTTAGAAAGTTACTTAAAACTACTTTGTTTTGCTTTTAAGTTTGACAGTACTGTATTTGAATCTGTTTCACGTCCAAAGCGCAGAGATACTCCTCGGAGTCGATTCTGGCGCTATACAAACCAAATACAAATACAAATACAAATACAGAAAGAAGCAAAAGAGGTGCAGAAAGAGGCACGAGAACTGCAGAAAAAGGTAAGAGAGGTGCCGAAAGAGGCAGGAGAGGTGCACAAAGAGGCAAAAGGGGTACAGAAAGAGGCAAGAGGGTTGCAGAAAGAAGCAAGAGAAGTGCAGAAAGAAGCAACAGAAGTGCTGAAAGAGGTAAGAGAGGTGCAGAAGGAGGCAAGAGAAGTGTAGAAAGAAGCAACAGAGGTGCCGAAAAAGGCAAGAGAGGTGCAGAAACAGGCAAGAAAGGTGCAGAAAGAGGGAACAGGGGTGCATAAAGAGGTAAGAGGGATACATACATTTGCAAGAGAGGTGCAGAAAGAAGCAAGAGCAGTCCAGAAAGAAGCAAGAGAAGTGCAGAAAGAAGCAAGAGAGGTGGAGAAATAGGGAAGAAGGTTGCAGAAAGAGGCAAGAGGGATGCAGAAAGTTGCAAAAGAGGTGCAGAAAGAAGCAAGAGCAGTGCAGAAAGAACCAACAGAGGTGCAAAAATAGGCAAGAGGGGTGCAGAAAGAGGTAGGAGAGGTGCACAAAGAGGCAAGAGGGGTACAGAAAGAGGCAGGAGGGGTGCAGAAAGAAGGAAGAGAGGTGCAAAAATAAGCAACAGAGGTGCTGAAAGAGGCGTGGAGGGTGCAGAAAGAGGCAAGAGAAGTGCAGAAGGAAGCGACATAGGTACAGAAAGAGGCAAGAGAGGTGCAGAAACAGGCAGGAGATGTGCAGAAAGAGGGAACAGGGGTGCAGAAAGAGGCAAGAGAGGTGCAGAAAGAGGAAAGAGGGGTGCAGAAAGAGGCAAGAGGGGTGCAGGAAGAAACAAGTGAGGTGCAGAAAGAGGCAACAGAGGTGCAGAAAGACGCAAGAGAGGTGTAGACACAAGCAAGAGAAGTGCAGAAAGCGGCAAGAGAATTGCTGAAAGAAGCAACAGAGGTGTATAAAGAAGCAAGAGAAGTGCAGAAAGAGGCAAGTGAGGTGCAGAAAGATGCAAAAGAGGTGCAGAAAATGACAAGAGAACTGCAGAAAATCAGTGTGCCCCGGGGAGGTGGTGGTCCCCGGGGCAGTGTGGGGGGGGGCAGGAGCCCCCCACACTTGTTTTTCTTTAAATTGAAGCCCCGGGGAGGTCCCCGGGGCCGGGGGTCTGCAGAGGGAAAATATTTTTGGGACCCCCTGAACAGGCCTAGGGGGTCAGGGTGTTTCTACCCTGCCCCTTTTCTTGTTTTTTAATCTTTTTTTTTACTGTTTTCTTGTGACTCGGTTACCGAGTCACAAGATGGCTGCCAACACTTCCTGGTTTGGAGTTTTGGCAGCCAATAACAATGAAGGTCATGCTCGGGAGGGTTCGTAAACCCTCCTTGGCCCTCAGATATCGCTATTTTTTTAATTTCTCATCAACTACTGAACGGATTTACACAATTTTTTTTAAAAAGCACGCTTTCTGAACCAAGAGCTACCTTTTTGCCAAATTTGGTGTCATTCCGTTCAGCAGTTCGGGCTGTAGCCGTGTCTAAAGTTCCTATGGAAATTAACATGGGGAAAACGCGTTTGGGTACCCCCTTTTTTCTCAGCCCCCACTTGACGAATCACCCCAAAATGTTCAAGACAGGAGCTGACCTGAGTGAACTATTAGTTTTGAAAATTTCGCGAAGATTCATCAAACGGCGCCAGAGATATTAGCAAAAGAAAAAATGCTTTTTGAATAGGAACAAGGTCCTAACTATAACTTCCTACTGGCGACTGCCGTAGGTAGTTTATATATATATATATATACAGACGAAGGCCTCTGGCCGAAACGCGTAGGTCGTCTTTTTGCTTCCTGATGCACCCTGCACTTTGCATGCTTAAAAATTAATGGCGTAATAATGAAAAAAGAAAAATAAACAAGAGGTGAACAACTTTAACTTGCCTGGGTTTGCTGATGTAAGTGCTGCCTTTCTGTGACCCTCTGGGACTCTGATGTGCATTATCGAGGGTTTACACGGAAAAATTCTGTTCATATATATATATATATATATATATTACCTACTGGTGATAGCCAGTAGGTAGTTATAGGTAGGACCAAAGTTTCCATGGTAAAAGCGTTTTTGTTTTGTCATTAACTTTGGCGCCACTTGATGAATCTTCATGATATTTTCAAATAACTTCCCCTTTTTGGTTCAGCTGAGGTGTTGAAAGTTTTGTGGTGATTCATCAAGAGGGGGCCGAGAAAAAAAGAGGGGGTCCCAAAACGCATCTTCCCCATGCTATGTCTATGGGGATTTTTTATTTTTTGAACACGACTACAGCTCGAACAGCTCAATGGAATTACACCAAATTTGGCAGAAAGCTAGATGTTGATCCAGAAAGCATGCTTTCTGTGATTTGGTGTAAATCCGTTCATTAGTTTCAGAGAAATTTAAGTTTAAAAAATATAGATATCTGGAAGCCCAAAATCCTACGGAAATCCTACTGAAATTTGATTGGCTGCCAACACTTCAATTAGGAAATGTTGGCAGCCATCTTGGGACTCAGCTTGAAGCCAAGTCCTACAAAAAAAGATTAAAAAAAGAAAAGGGGCCAGGGTAGAAATACCCTGACACCCTAGGCCTCTTGGGAGTTCTCCCACAGGGACCCCGCAGCGTCCAAAAAAGCATTTTTGTAAAAAAAAAAATAGGTGGGATCTGGGGATTTTTTGGGGTAAAAAAACAAAGCGTGGCCTCCCGCTCTTTGTTTCTTATCGCCCCTGGTGGGCCAGGTCCCGGGGCATTGTAATAAAGGAGGGGGCACATGGCCCCTAGCCTAGGGCTCATTGATGCCCTAGGGGCCACCACCTCCTGGGGCTTATTTATTTAACAATGGAGGGTCCTCTTGAACCCCCAGCTCTACCACCTCCCCAAGGCTTAAAGTTTGAAGAATGCGGTGGGGCCGAGCGGACTCCCGCAGCCCCGGGGGCCACCATCTCCCGGGACTTTAATTTTAAGTAATGCGGGTGGCCGCGTGGACCCCCCTTCAGCCCCACCACCTCCCTAGGGCTTTAAGTTTGAAGAAATCAGTGGCACCAGTTCGGAACCCCACAGCCCCGAGGGCTGCTACCTCCCAGAGGCTTTAATTTTAAGTAATATGGTGGGGCTGAGCAGACCCCCCGCAGCCCCGGGACCACCACCTCCCTGGGGTGAAATTATAGAAGGGTAATCCCTGGGGACCGCCACCCTCCAGGGCTGGCTCCTGCAATGTCCCGGGGTGCCCACTCCCGTGACATAGCTGTTTGCTATGGCTTGGCGGGAGCATTCCTGCTCGTGCCAAGCCATAGCAAACTTTGCTCCGCTTTCAGCAAGCGAGAGCATTGAAAATTCTCTCGCTTGCTGAAAGCGGAGCAGAATTGCTTTTGGACAGAGGAAGCTGCATGTTTAGCAGCTACCTCTGCCCAAAAGCAATGCCGGCTCCCGCAGGACATGGGAAGCCGGCAGGGACCGCAATGGCCTTCAGGCTCCCCGTGGTCCCCAACAAAGTGTCTGGGTTCCCTGGGTGGGACCACGGCACCCAGACTAGAGGCCGGACCCCGGGGGAATGGGGTCTCCAGAGCAGAAATTGACTCAGGAGGGGGACCCTACAGCCCCCCAACGCCCCTTGTTCAATAAAAAAAATGAAAAGGTCTCCCTTTAGCGAAATATATATTTTTTTTTTAAAAAGCCTGGGCCCCAGGGGATGGGGTCCCCGGGGTTAAAATTGGCCCGGGGAGGGGGTCCGCATGACCCCCCTCCCCTATTCAAAATAGACCTGGCCCCGGGGCATGGGGTCCCCGGGGACAAATTTGGGCCAGGGAAGGGGGCCTCCCCTTGGCTCCAGAGGGTCCTTGGGGGCCAACAAGCCCTCCTGTTACCACCAGTAAGTCCCACAGAGCGTGATTGCTGAGAGGACTTCGGAGGCCACGCCCCCTTTCTCCACCACTCTGCAAATGCATCTCATGGTGCACTGCTGGTTGGGGGAGGAAGTCCCCTTGGCTCTAGAGCAGAGGTCTTCAAACTTGTTTGCTCAGAGCCCCCCCTAAGCAAAATGTTTTGAGGTCGGGCCCCCCTCCAAAATTTATTTGCAAGGATTGGGGGAGCAGGAGGAACATGTTTGTGTGCAGGGGCGGGGCTTATGAGATGATTTCAGGAGTACTTTTTCTATAGCTTATAAACCACACTAACTATGGGCCCGATTCACAGAACTAACTTAAGACAAAATCCTAAACTTACTACCATTTTGGTATTCACAGAAGGCACTTACTCATTTTGGTATTCACAGAAGGCACTTACTTACTCATTTTGAGTAACTTACTCATTTTGAGTAACTTACACATTTGTGTAACTTACTCATTTTAGTATTCATGCAGCTGCACTTACTCATTGATGAGTAAGTGCCTTCTGTGAATGCCAAAATGAGTAAGTTACACAAATGAGTAAGTTACTCAAAATGAATAAGTTACTCATTTAGTATTCACAGAAGGCACCTACTCATTTATGAGTAACTGCCTTCTGTGAATACCAAAATGAGTAAGTTACACAAAATGAGTAAGTTACTCAAAATGAGTAAGTAAGTGCCTTCAGTGAATACCAAAATGAGTAAGTGCCTTCTGTGAATACCAAAATGGTAGTAAGTTTAGGATTTTGTCTTAAGTTAGTTCTGTGAATCGGGCCCTACGAGATTTATAAAACAGCAAATGTATCAAACAAAAACATGTATTATCCCAAACATACACGGTCTCACATAACAGACTGCTGGGAATCCTATACGAAAAAGGGATCCACTCAAAAGCACTAGGATGGCTCAGCTCATTTCTGAGTAATAGAACTCAAACTTTACAATTAGGACGCTTTCTCTCCAAACCCAGCACCATCGGCTGTGGGGTCCCGCAGGGAGCATCACTAAGCCCCACATTATTTAACGCCTATGTTTCATCCTTGGCGAAAATTAGCAGGAAATGGGGCCTTGATGTTTGCTCCTATGCGGATGACACACAGCTGATGGTAACCCTTGATGAAAGACCCGACACTTCTAAAGCTAACCTGAATAACTGCCTTTCAGAAATGGCACAATGGATGTCGGACCATTGTCTGAAGTTGAACGCAGGGAAATCAGAAATCCTGCTCTTTGGAGGAGCCAACTTAATCTGGGATGCCACGTAGTGGCTACAAACCCTGGGAGATACCCCAGTTCCTAAGCGGTGTGCAAAAAATTTAGGCATCATTATTGATGACTCCCTTTCTATGAAGGACCATGTGCGGATCCTGTGTGGAAGGGGTTTTGCAACTCTGAAACTACTAAGGAGACTCTTTCCCTGGATCCCACTGGACTGCAGAAGAACCGTCACACAGGCACTACTCATAAGCAAGCTTGACTATGGCAACGCCCTATTCGTTGGCATGGCAGACTATCTTTTCACTCGCCTGCAGGTACTCCAAAATGCTGCAGCCAAACTGGTGTGTAATAAAAGCAGACTGAGCTCAGCATCTACGTGCATGAAAGATCTTCATTGGCTGCCCATGCGACAAAGAGCAGTGTTTAAGCTGCTCAGTCATGCACATAAGGCTCTCCACCAACGTGGCCCTAGAGTTCTACAGAATAAAATAGAATTCTATGTCCCCCAAGGAGCCTACGTTCACTCCACCAAGCCCTGGCCAGGACAAAGCGTATAAAAAAAGTTAGATCTGGTGGACGCTCGTTCTCATACCTGGCGGCCAGGAAATGGAATGAACTTCCCCAAGATTTGCGCCTCACTACTGACTACCTGGCCTTCAGGAGAAAGCTCAAGACCCATCTGTTCCCTAAGACGTAAATTCCTAATAGACCATATGCCTTGATTGGCAGCCTTACCATAATCTCTCGCTATACAGCGCCGTGATATCCTCCAGGATGAATGCTGCGCTCTATAAATAAATAAACAAATAAACAAATAATAGGGGTGTTATAAGCCCCTCACAATCTTGGACCCCAATGAAACCACACCTGCTGCACTACTCATAACTGCAGTCCTGAGTAGCAGGCAATCTACTCTGCATCTTTTACCTCTTCCCCACCATGACGGACCATCACCTCGGTCCTAATGCTAGAAAGGAAAATAAGCTGTCATGCCCTTTTTTTAAAGGTATACAGTCATAATTGTGATGCAGTGGGCCCCTCAAATCCCTAGGCCACAGTCCTGCTGCATCTGCTTCCTTAATGATAACCAGCAGTGGACACTTACACACCTGGCAGCTGTTCCAGCTTCACTAATGAATGGCCCTTTAAAAATAAAAAAATAAAAAGGCCACTTATATTGTCCCCTTCTTTGGAGTATCTCTCTGAAGAAGCTGTCTCTAGCCATTTGTAAACATAACAAGCATTTGCAATGCAATAGGTCTCGCATTTACGCAAGTTTAAGCTATTGGCATTGTAAATGACAATGCCTTTTATTTATGTTTTAAAAACGAAAACAAAAATAAAAGGCATTGTCATTTGCAATGTCAATAGCTCAAACTCGCGTAAATGCGAGACCTATTGCATTGCAAATGCTTGTTTAGGTAAAAGGGCGTGCCTTTCACCACAACAGAACCAAGCCTCGCGTGATGTGCCTGGCTCTAGCCCCGCCTGTGCCCCTCATGCAGCAGAAAACAGCAAATTAATTAAATAACCAAGCGCGGCCGCTAAAGTGAGCGGACCGCGCTGCAAATTAATTAAATAAACAAGCGCGGCCGCAAAAGTGAAAGCGGCCTGCGCTGCAAATTAATTAAATAAACCAGCGCGGCCGCTAAAGAGAAAGCGGACCACGCTGCAAATAAAAATAAATAAACAAAATAGTGCTGTTAGCCATGATAAAGCAGACCGCGTACCATGACCAGTAAAAGGTCCAGTCCTTATGGGCGGTAATGAATGGAGACAAGGTGGTACCAAGGAGGGACTAAAAAGCCTATTTACCAATCAGAAGCCAGCATTAAAGAAGGACAATGACACAAAGCCAATGACAAATATGGGCGGAGAGTCTACGAGGCTTCCACAGCATACCCTACTACAGCATGCCTCGCAGAGCGAGTAGCGCATGCGTGCTGCCGCTAGGCTCGACTTAAAAATGAGTCCCCATACAGTGTTCCCTATTCTGGGCCTTCTCTTTGACAATATCTATGAATCTCAATCCTTTCCTCTGTCTCCTAGTCCATTACTGTGAGGGCCAAGGGGCCGAGAGGATTAGGACTCTGCATCTGAATGCAACCCTGCTGGCCTTCTACCTGCCACCCCATGGACTCAGCTTTTACAAAAAAACTGCCCGTGAATAGTTAATGCTGACTTTGAGGAGCCTCTGCCTGAAAGTGAAAGGTGTGGTGGTAGTGCAGAAAGTTAAAGAAGAAACCAGCCTTCTTACCAGGCGTTAATTAAGTCCCTTAAAGTCAGATGGGTTTCTGCAGCAGCAGCGTTTTCCACATAATTATGAGTTTGCTACATAATCCATTATCTGCAGATTTCAACAAAAAAACTTGATTCTAGCTCAAACGGAACAAAAGTTACTTAAAACGAGGCAAAGTGATCCGTGGCAGTGGAAGGCCCTTTGCAAAGATTGACTGGTAATCTTGTAGTTGCTTACTGCTGTATTTGGGTGTTAAACTGGTACTAATGAGGTGAAATATTTCCCCTGACAGCGTTACCATGAGTTAAAATGACAAAATAATGAAGTAATGCTAACCACAAAATGTGCCACATTGTGCCGCATAATTTACCTGTTCTTGCTGCATAATTTAGTCAAACCTGCGGAATAATGTGGTCCTCTCCTGCTGAATTATTCCAGTGGCTCTACTTAAAAATTCATGGTGGCAAAGATTTATTCTTTTTGAGATGTAATATAGGGGTGTTATCAGCTGAGATCTGGAATAGTTGAGACACTTAAAAAAATATCTGCATTAGATAGAGTTTGATTACTTATTGCTAAAAAGTATATTTTGTAAGAACTTGTTTTATCTCAATCACTGCATCATTTTGCAGCAGCAGCCTAGCTTAGACTATGTAAATACTATTTTAAAATAATGACTTACATATTCACAATGCTTTCTGCCACAGGTTGGGACCTCATAGGACTATAAACAGGGCCACTGGAATTATGTGGCATGTGAAGGCCAAATTATGCAGCAGGGTTGACTAAATTATGCAGCAAGCAAAGGCGAATTATGCTGCATAATGCCGCATATTTTGTGATAGCATTACTACATTATTTTGCCATTTTTACACTTGCCAGCACTGTCCTGGCATATATTTCCCCTCATATCTACCACTTTAACACCCACATATAGCAATAAGCAACAGAAAGGTGACCAGTCAACCTTTAGAAATGGCCTTCTGCTGCAAGATAACGTGTTGCTGCATTTTTAGTAACTTTTGAACCGTTTGAGTTAGAAACAAGGTTTTTTTGTTCAAATCTGCAGATTAAGCAGCAGATTATGGATTATGTGCCACATGTGGCAAATTCATAACTATGCGTAAAATGCCAAAACCGCACAATTGCATAATTCCAGTGGCCCTGACTATAAATACAAAGGTCACTATTCCTCTGCGCCAATTAGGGTTAATTATGTGTCTCTCAGCTTTAACACACACACACACACATCTGCAGTGATGGTAGTTGCTAACTGAGGTTTCATAACCTAAGAGTGCATTTATCACCAGTTAATTTGACTTGCATTTATTTTTCAATTAAGCTGTTATTACATTATTTTATACTCACTTAAATGACTGTGAAAACACAAAATACTTTGTATTGTATTGTAATTGCATTTATATAGCGCTTGCTACCCCTGATGGGGTGTTGAAGTGCTTTTTCGGCGAGTGGCATGCTACTCTGGAATCCATACAGTGTTAGTGGTGAATTAGTATAGTGAAATATGAAAGTAATTTGAGTGGTGGATATGTTAGTCAGTGATTTGGATTGAGAAGGATAGCGAAGGGGTAGAAGAGGTAAAAAGGTTTGCATTTATATAGTGCTTGCTACCCCTCATGAGGTGTTGTAGTGCTTTTCGGCAGTAGCACACTACTCTGGAACCCACAAAGTATTAGTGGTGAATTAGTATAGTGAAATATGAAAATAATTTGGTGGACATTTTAGTCTGTTATTTGGATTGAAAAGGATAGTGGAGGGATAGACGAGGGAATGATTTAGATTTTTTTAAACTTTTTGTTTGTTTTGGAGCTCATAGCAGTAGGAGGTGGCTTGGGATGAGTAAAAGGGAGGTGGTGGGGGATGAGGGCAAACACATGCCCCCACAGATAACGCATTAGTCCACCAAGCCACCAGACCCAGCATTGCTTTCAGGAGGGAGCGATTTGCATTTCACACATTTCTAAACCCACCGATTCTCCCCCCCTCCCTTGCTACCTTACTCGCAGCAGGAAACAAGCAGAAGTTACCCTGGTGTGCACCCAATGTGCGCCAGCTCTGCCAGTTCCAATGAAATACACTTTCGAGTGTGGTAAAACCAAGGAAAATTTACACTTGCTTAGTTTGCATGCAGATAAGGAGCACTGTGAAAGGCCTAGTGTTATTGACAGTTGTAGAAGAGCACCTAGAAAAGGCTGTATTTAATTTTACAGAACATTGAATATAATATTGCTCTATTTCGGTCATAGACATAAAAAAAAGAGAGGAAACATTTGGCATGGTACAGACACTGGTGATACAAGCAGCAAGAAGATGGCAGCTTTGGCGTTTGAAGAAAGCCGGTAAGTATGTGATATTAGTTTTCTACCAGCAAATTAGTATGGTGGATGCAGCTCAATTTACTCAAGTCAGTAATTTTCCAGGTTAGTTTAATCACACTCCAATTATTCCACGGGTCAAATGTTTTCTGTCACAAATGGAAAACCTCTGGCACACGTTTCATTATTTTTGCCAATAATAAGTAATAACGTTTATTGTATACTTAATTAAACCCATAACAAATAGGCATAAAATCTTTAAAATAAAACAATATGAATCACTTCATCATCTCAGACTCAATAAATACTGTAATTGCATTATTCCATTCTTTAAATAACCTATACAGTACCCTTATTAAAATACCAATTGCCTCGTTCTAACCCAGTCCGACATCAGCTCCATCAGTCAGATTAACCTAATCTCATTAACACTAAAATACATGTATTTTGTTTATCAAACTTTCATGAAACTATAAAAAACAATTAAAAAAATAAATAAAAAAACACTAAAATACAAGTACTATATAATGTAATCCTAAAACAGAATCAGCTGTATGTACACCAGGCTAGATTATAATTTCTTGGGTTCAATTAAAATAATGCCATAGCCTTTACTTGAGGACCGATGGGGTAATTCAATCTAAAGGACGAGATGTGTGTAGCCTCCAAAACTTGCCTTACTTAGAGCTACCAATACTTCTTTAGCAAGAAGTGCCTCCCAAGATTCCGTCTAGGAAGGATTGCCCTCAACACCAGGCCCCGTCCGTCCTAAATGTCCACTGTCTCCAAACTCAGCTCGAACGTACACATCTACAAAGCGACGCAGACGTTATTTCAGAGGTACTGCTCTTGCCCTAATATTCAACAATAATTTGTTTAAAATATTCACAAATTTAGCACATCTCCCCAGCCCACCAGGAGAGCTGCAGCTGAACCAAAAGTCAGATGCCTGTGCGCAAAAGCGAACGCCCTCTGCCAGAAAAATAGGTTTTAGCAGTAGTCTCCTTTGTTGATCTAAGGCCGGGCACCAGCATAACAAATGAAACCATGATTCCCGATAATTGTTGCATAGCCTACACCTAAAGTCACCCCCTCCACCTGCCCAACGCGGGTTAAAATCTCTTATTGGTAACGCAAGCACTGTCATATATAGGATTTGGGCCCGAGTATTTACGTAAATGAGATCCGAGAAATAGTTTTGTGGCTTCCCAACGCGATAGGACTCTGCCAGGGGCTGAGCCCATCCTTGGCTCTCAACAGCCCGCATATCCTGTTCCCAGGAAGACACCTTCATTTGCTTATTGATAGCTGTTTTCCATGTCCGATAAGGAATGGCACCGGGCCCCAAAGCGGACTCCTCAATCTTAACAAAATCGCGTCTTTAAGTTGGCTGGATCAAGGATTACCCAATTTTTCATAAATCGATTGATTTTTGCTAATAATCAGAAAAGAATATTTCTTTTATTTTACAGAGCCCAAACAATGCTCACAAATTAGGGCAATGAGCTCCCAAACGAAGCGCAATGGCTAGAATATTCTTCTTATGGAATAACAATCTTCCAGACTCTCGCCAAATAAACCGTAGACACATTTGTTGAAAGAAACACACTGTTTTTCAGAAGTTTTCAAAATGTGTTATTCACATACAACCACTGACTGGGCCTGCTCGTGCCCTCCAGTGCTGGCCCTCTGGAGTGAGACAGGACATGCAGACGAGGCCTCATGGTGGCCCTGGGACTCGACCTCACCGTGCTGCCATCGCGCTGAGCCTTTAAGACCTGACCACGTGCACAGGCAAGGCAGCTTGGACTTGCTGGTGAGTGCTCCTCTCGCAACATGCAGAGGATAAATCTCCTCTAAACGGCTGCACCACATTAAGGGAACCTATGAAGACTATTAGGAGCTAAATAGCTGGTTTGGAGAGCACCCACTGAACAGACTTCACCTCTGTGACACCTTGTAATCTCAGACCCCTTTTAACTACTACTACATTACAGCCAATAGGAAAACATAGAACACAGCGAGCTAACATTCTACCTTTTTCAGAGCATGCCAACAAGTAGCGATACAAAAAAAGCCTACATTGCAACAGCTTGGAGGCTAGATCGGTCTTTTTTTTTTTTAGCAACCTCTTTGACCCTGCTAACACACTCACTGACCCCCGCCCCCACGCCACTCTGATCACAGTTCACACTTCTCAGCTCCGAGTAAATGAAGACAGCCTGGAAATGCAGCAAATAAACATCGCTGCACTTCCAGGCCATCTTCATTTACATGTACTTGCAGAGGCACCCATCAAGGCCCCCCCCAGGGGGCGCGCCCCACAGTTTGAAGACCTCTGCTCTAGAGTGTCCTTGGGGGCCAACAATCTCTCCTTTTATCTCCAGTAAGTACCATAGAGCGTGATTTGTGAGAGAACTTCGGAGGCCATGCCCCCTTTCTCCACCACTCTGCAAACACGCCTCCTGGCGCTCTGCTGGTTGGGGGATGAAGTCCCCTTGGCTCTAGAGTGTCCTTGGGGACCAATAAGCCCTCCTGTTACATCCAGTAGGTTCCACACAGCGGAATTGCTGAGAGGTCTTTGGAGGCCACGCCCCCTTTCTCCACCACTCTGAAAATACGCCTCCTGGTGCGCTGCTGATTGAGGGATGAAGTCCTCTTGGATGCTGAGGGTTCTAGGGGGCTTAGAAGCCCTCCTGCTACGTCCAGTAACTCCAACACAGCAGGATTCCTGAGAGCTGGTCGGAGGCCCCGCTCCTTTTTCCACCACTCTGCAAATGCGGCTACTAGTTAAAAAACCATAGAACTTCACTGACAAAAACAAAGGTTACAGGTACGTTATAGTTAGGAAATAGCATTTTATAAAAACCTTTACAGGTTATAGTGAGGCTCAGATTTCACTCGTACAAAACCAGTGAAATTCAGCAGCTATAGTTACCTGAGCTAACTATAACTTACACCCCTGCAGTGCAATGCTTATGACCTCAAATATTACATCACTCATGACAGGGTCAATGACATCACTGATGACATCTAAAATGACATCACTGATGACATCATCCAGCGGGTGTAAGTATTTTCTAAGAGTTTATGCTTGTGAAAAATATGTACTAACCTACAACAAAAGCTAAATTACTATACTAGGTGCACTACTACTGAGTGATACTGCTTCTAACATATATTATGAGAGTGGCTGTGTGGCTGTATGTATCCTTGTGTGTATGGCTGTGTGAGTGGCTGCATGGGTGCATAAGTGGGTGTGTGAGTAGATGTCTGGGTGAGTGAGTGGGTGTGTCAGTGGCTTTATGGCTGAGTGAGTGACGGTGTGAGTGGCTCTATGGGTGGGTAAGTTGGTGTGTAGTGACTGTATGGGTGAGTGAGTGGGTGTATGAATGGCTGTATGAGTAAGCGACTGGGTGTGTAAGTGGCTGTATGGGTGAGTGAGTGGCTGTTTCAGTGGGTGTTTGGTTAAGTGGGCTGGTGTATGAGTAGCTGTATTAGAGCGTGAGTGTCTGTGTGAATGGCTGTATGGGTGAGTGAGCAGATGTGTGCATGCTTATATGGATGTATGAATGAGTATATAAGTGTTTGTGTGGGTGTGTGAGTGAGTATGTGAATGCTTGTATGGGTGAGTGAGTGGCTCTGTTGAGAGGTCATATGCTTGAGTGAGTGGGTGTGTGAGTGACTGTGTAGGTAAATAAGTAGGTGTGTGATAAACTGTATGGGTGAGTGTGTGGCTATGTGAATGACTGTACGGTGAGTGATTGGTTGTATGAGTGTCTGTATGGGTGAGTGAATGGTTGTGTGAGTGGCTGTACAAGTGAGTCAGTGGGTGTGTGAGCGGCTCAATAGAGGAGTGTGTAAGTGGATGTATGAGTACTGGTATGGGTCTGTGAATGGATATGTCAGTGGTTGAGTGGGTGTGTGAGTAGGCATGTGAGAGATTGTATGGGGGTGTTAGTGGGTGTGTCAGTGGTTCTGTGGATGATGTCATCAGTGATGTTGTCCTTTGAGATGTCATCAGTGATGTCACTGACCATGGCATGAGTGATGTAATATGTGAGGTCATAAGCAGTGCATTGTGGGTGCATAAGTTATAATTAGTTCAGGTAACTATAACTGCTAAATTTCACTGGTTTTGTACGAGTGAAATCTGAGCCTAGCCATAACATCCCTGTAACCTTTGTTTTTTTCAGTGAATATATATATATATATATATATATATATATATATATATATATATATATATATATATATATATTTTTTTTCCAACAAACGCCATCGGAACTCTGTCGGTCAACTTAGTGGTCGGGTGCCTCCTCCGTGACCGTGGCTGTCACGTAAATATTCACACCAACAAATGTCCCCGCCATGGAGACAATGGAGCACTCCCGGTTCAATTTCTTTATTCATTTATCAATGGCAAACGCGTTTCAGGCGATTCCGCCTTTATCAATGCCTTCATTAATATAATTTCATTAGCTCCACATTTTATAAACATCACTGCCCTTTCCCCATTGGACAGTCAAAAATGTTGTGATGGAGGGCGGATTACGAGTCAATTTCGCCGCTGTTTGGCCGCGTCCGCCATCTTACACTGGCTCTCATTTTGTCTCTTAGTAGATTTTCTGCCACAATTATGCATATCAAATTCACAACGCATCTTAGTAGAAACATTATAATGCAGGCAGAAAAGTTCTGTTACCAGGTAAGTTCCATCACATAATGTGGGCTAGAATCCTCGCCCTGCCGTAATCCGACCTACACATGCGCGCGCTCGTTGGAACAGGAACAGTGTCCAATTTCCATCTACTCAGCAGTACCAACATTGTGTCGACGAGTGCTCGCTAGGGTGGTCGGCGGCGGCTCTGGCAGCCACATTACTTTCCAACAAACCCCACGGAACTCTGCCGAACAACTTAGTGGGTGGGTGCCTCCTCCGTGACCGTGGCTGTCACGCAAATATTCACACCAACAAATGCCCCGCCATGGAGACAATGGAGCACTCCTGGTTCAATTTCTTTATTCATTTATCAATGGCAAACGCTGCTTGGCGATTCCGCCTTTATCAATGCCTTCATTAATATAATTTCATTAGCTCCACATTTTATAAACATCACTGCCTCTTTCCCCATTGGACAGTCAAAAATGTGTGATGGAGGGCGGAGTACGAGTCAATTTCGCCGCTGTTGCGTAGCCTACGTCCGCCATCTTACACTGGCTCTCATTTTGTCTCTTAGTAGATTTTCTGCCACAATTATGCATATCAAATTCACAACGCATCTTAGTAGAAACATTATAATGCAGACAGAAAAGTTCTTGTTACCAGGTAAGTTCCATCACATAATGTGGGCTAGAACCCTCGCCCATATAATGTTTCTACTAAGATGCGTTGTGAATTTGATATGCATAATTGTGGCAGAAAATCTACTAAGAGACAAAATGAGAGCCAGTGTAAGATGGCGGACGCGGGCACGAACAGCGGCGAAATTGACTTGTAGTCCGCCCTCCATCACAACATTTTTGACTGTCCAATGGGGAAAAGGGCAGTGATGTTTATAAAATGTGGAGCTAATGAAATTATATTAATGAAGGCATTGATAAAGGCGGAATCGCCGAAACGTGTTTGCCATTGATAAATGAATAAAGAAATTGAACCGGGAGTGCTCCATTGTCTCCATGGCGGGGGCATTTTGTTGGTGTGAATATTTACGTGACAGCCACGGTCACGGAGGAGGCACCCGCCCACTAAGTTGTTCGGCAGAGTTCCGTGGCGTTTGTTGGAAAAGTAATGTGGCTGCCAGAACCGCCGCCGACCACCCTAGCGAAGCACTCGTCGACACAATGTTGGTACTGCTGAGTAGATGGAAATTTGGACACTGTTCCTGTTCCAACGAGCGCGACGCATGTGTAGGTCGGATTACGGCAGGGCGAGGGTTCTAGCCCACATTATGTGATGGAACTTACCTGGTAAACAAGAACTTTTCTGCCTGCATTATAATGTTTCTACTAAGATGCGTTGTGAATTTGATATGCATAATTGTGGCAGAAAATCTACTAAGAGACAAAATGAGAGCCAGTGTAAGATGGCGGACGCGGGCACGAACAGCGGCGAAATTGACTCGTAGTCCGCCCCTCCATCACAACATTTTTGACTGTCCAATGGGGAAAAGGGCAGTAATGTTTATAAAATGTGGAGCTATTGAAATTATATTAATGAAGGCATTGATAAAGGCGGAATCGCCGAAACGCGTTTGCCATTGATAAATGAATAAAGAAATTGAACCAGGAGTGCTCCATTGTCTCCATGGCGGGGGCATTTTGTTGGTGTGAATATTTACGTGACAGCCACGGTCACGGAGGAGGCACCCGCCCACTAAGTTGTTCGGCTGAGTTCCGTGGCGTTTGTTGGAAAAGTAATGTGGCTGCCAGAACCGCCGCCGACTACCCTAGCGAAGCACTCGTCGACACAATGTTGGTACTGCTGAGTAGATGGAAATTTGGACACTGTTCCTGTTCCAACGAGCGCGACACATGTGTAGGTCGGATTACGGCAGGGCGAGGGTTCTAGCCCACATTATGTGATGGAACTTACCTGGTAACAAGAACTTTTCTGCCTGCATTATAATGTTTCTACTAAGATGCGTTGTGAATTTGATATGCATAATTGTGGCAGAAAATCTACTAAGAGACAAAATGAGAGCCAGTGTAAGATGGCGGACGCGGGCACGAACAGCGGCGAAATTGACTCGTAGTCCGCCCTCCATCACAACATTTTTGACTGTCCAATGGGGAAAAGGGCAGTGATGTTTATAAAATGTGGAGCTAATGAAATTATATTAATGAAGGCATTGATAAAGGCGGAATCGCCGAAACGCGTTTGCCATTGATAAATGAATAAAGAAATTGAACCGGGAGTGCTCCATTGTCTCCATGGCGGGGGCATTTTGTTGGTGTGAATATGTATATATATATATATATATATATATATGAACACACACAACCAACTCCCACAGAATGATCCATGGAAGGAGACACGGACTCGGGGCAGTTAAGATACGGCGTCTGTTTTATTTGATCAGATCAGCCTCAATCCCATATATATATGTAAAACAGAAAGCAGAGAACTCTAGGTAGTTCCCAAATTTAGAGCTGCTCCAATGTAGAGCACTCTCAACACCAGCGATACTCTGAATCTGATCACCTCAAATAAAAGCAACCCCTGACACATGTTTCACTCTCATTAGAGCTCTTCAGAGAGGTATAGCATAGTCGAGACACAAAGGATCACCCAGTATACACCAAAACAATACCCTTTCAGGCTTAGTGTGCCGAATAAATTATGCAAAACAGGAAGCAGAGAACTCTGGGTAGTTCCCAAATTTAGGTGGAGAGCAGTTTCAATGTAGAGCACCCTGCAACACCAGCGACACTCTGAATCTGCTCACCTCAAAATGTCTGTTTTTCTAGCAAAGTTTTTAAGCATAGGATTAGCAGAGTGCCATCCACGCAGAGCTAGAAAGCGAAATGCATTTTGCCATTTATACAGCAGTCTTTAAGCATATGATTAGCAAAGTGCCATCCATGCCAAGCTGTAAAATGACAAAAGCCTTTTACCACTCCGGGCACAGTTTTACAGCTTTGGATTGGTAAAATACCATCCAAGCGAACCTAGAATGCATAAAAGCAACCCCTGACACATGTTTCACTCTCATTAGAGCTCTTCAGAGAGGTATAGCTTTGTCCAGGCACAAGGGAGCACCCAGTATAAGTCGAAACAATACCCTTTTAGGCTTAGAGTGCCAAATAAATTATGCAAAGCTGTAATACTGTGCCTGGAGTGGTAAAAAGGCTTTTGTCATTTTACAGCTCAGCATGGATGGCACTTTGCTAATGTGTGTTGCTGGTGTTGCAGGGTACCCTACATATTGGAGCTGCTCTCCACCTAAATTTGGGACCTACCCAGAGTTCTCTGCTTCCTGTTTTGCATATTTTATTCGGCACCCTAAGCCTGAAAGGGTATTGTTTTGATATATATATATATATATATATATATATATATATACACATATATATATATATATATATATATATATATATATATATATATATATATATATATATATATATATATATTCACTGAAAAACCATAGGTTTCAGGCACGTTATAGTTAGAAATTAGCATTTAAAAAACCATAGAAATTAACTGAAAAACCATAGGTTTCAGGAACGTTATAGTTAGTTGGACATTTCACTTGTACAAAACCATAGAAATTCCGGCGTTATAGTTAGTTCAGCTAACTATAACTCGCGCCCCCGCAATGCACTGCTGATGACGTCACATATTACATCATTCATGACATGGTCAGTGACATCACTGATGACATCACTGATGACATCTCAAATGACATCACTGGTGACATCACTGATGACACCATCCAGTGACTGTGTGTTTCTGTAAAGTTTAATTTTGTTTTATATATATGCCAAGCTGTATTGAGGAATGAGTGGGTGTATAAGTGTCTGTATGGAGGATTTGGTAGGTACGTGACTGACTGTATAAGTGAGTGATTAAATGTGTCTTTCTGAATGCATGGGTTAGTGACTAAACTGTGTGAAAGTCTGTATCAGTCCGTCTGTTGTTGTGTAAGCTGCTGCATGGGTTGGTGAGTAGCTGCATGAGTGTCTATATAGGTTATTGATTGCTTGCCTGAGTATTTGTATGGCTGCCTGAGTGTGTGTGTGGGTGGGTGGGAGGTGTGTGACTCTGTGCATAGATGTGTGAGTGGTTGATTCACTGGGTGTATGGGTTCAAGCGTGCATGTGGAAACAGCTGTATGGGTGGGTGAGTGTGTGTATGGGTGTGTTGGTGAGTGAATGGATGTCTCAGTGGTACATGTGCAAGTAACTACATATGTAAAAGGCAGTATATGTGAGTGATGGTGTATATAAATAACTATATGTGAGAGTCAGTAATTGTGAGAGTGGCTGCATGGATGAGTGTGTATTTGTATCAGTGATTCTATAAGAGAGTAATTATGTGTTAGTATCTGTATGAATAAGTGAGGTTGTGTCTGTATAACTGTATAGGTGAGTAAATGGAAGTATGCTTGATTCTTTGCATGACTGACTAAGTGTGTGAGTAACTCTGGATATGTGGCAGTGTGTGAGTGTCTGTATAGGTGTATGAGTGCATATGATAGTGTTGTATTGATGAGTGACTGCATGTATGAGTGACTGTATGGGTGAATGAGTGGATGTGTGTGTAGACCTAGGAATCAGTCAGTGCGTATTTAGTAACTGGTATTGATGTGTCTATTTTTTCGAAAATGGTAGTCTGTATTTTAGAGTGGGTGTATCAAAGGTTATATTCAGGTGTGAGGAGGTGCATCAGATTTTCACGCGGATGTCATCAGTGAATATATACATATATATATATATTTTAAAAAATTGTGAATAATTTTTAGTTAGGAAAACTATATTCATTATTTTAATATTATATAGAAGTCGAGCACCCTACACGATGGCTGCGCGCATTCCGGTAGCCATTTTGAAAAGTCGCGCTGGGGTCGCGACTTCGGCGTAATTTGTAAAGTATGAAATATCTTTAAATTAATTATAAATAAAAGTTTTCCTTTAAGTGTTTGTCTAAATTTATTAATAAAAGTATTTTTAAAGTATTATTTTCAATATAATTTCGACTAAAAATTATTCGATTATTATTGGATTCGGAGGTTAGGAGGGATGGCCATTTTGCTCGATCTGTTTTGCAAGATTTTTTGGTCTAGTCAGGTGGACACCCTCCTCCGGGTGAGGTACGGCTTGAGGATTCTATTCAAAGGTGAGGAATCAACAGGCAGAAGTATCCATCAGAAGAGCAAGTTACTTACCTTCGGTAACGCTTTTCTGGTGGATACAGTATCTGCCTGTGGATTCCTCACTGTCCCACCCGCCTCCCTGTTGTCCACCTGTTTCTACCAAAAAGATGCTTTTACTGTTTGGCATGAATGTTTTTAATATGTCTTAATCATGCTTATGTTTTAATAGTGAGAAATGCTTGATCTGTTGCTATTTCTTTATGCCTTTATTGGTTATGCATTTGTATATATATATATATATATATATATATATATTTAGTATACTATGTATACATGTGAAAATGTGTCGGTCCACCTGTTTACCTCGGTGGCACGGAAAAAATGGGTGGAACTGACGTCAGCACGCCGACGAGGTCCTCTTATGGCTCATATGATGTCATACGGTGTCGCGAGCGGAGCCGTGCTATTATGACATCGTCGTCGACGTGGGACAGCTAGGAAAGAATTTCCGCGGAATGCTGGCGCAGGGGATATTCACCTAAGTGTTCAGGCTAGTCCTTTGGGAGCAACTGTTTATGTTGCCACTCCAGAAACAGAAACCAGTGATCCGAGGGCAGAGGCCCTGCAGATGGCACACGAGGTGGGGAGCCCAGTCGTGTGCACCGGCGGGGCAGCGAAGTGACAAGCACCACTACCCACAGAAAAGGTAACGAGGGCACTGAATAACACAGGATCTTCTCTTTGTATCTGGCAGGAACAACAAGGTTAAAATGCCCTAGTTCCAAAATGTAGAATTAGTGCTACAACGGTCTTCAAGAGGACCTGCGATGGATGCCGCTTCTGCCTTCCGTACACTGGAGGCGGCACATGGGTCACGCGGTACGGTCATACTGCGGTGGGACGCACACTCGTTGACCTCTCATGGCACTGCTCCACACTTCGGGGACAACGCTTTCCATTAGCTGTGTTTTCTCGTGATGTGTCGCGCCGGCCCCGTCCAACAGCAGAACCCCTTTAGATCCAAACAGACTCTTCCACTCTCTCACCGGAAGTGAAGCCAGGCCACGCGGACACTTTCACAATACAACAGCCGGGAATGCACTTTTCGGTAAAAAAAACACATTCCTTCCTCCTAATTTATCAAATAAACGACTCACTGAAAAACAGGGGCCAGCTTCGATCGGTAAACAGCCGTTACAACGACTTTTTTACTTCGCGATACCATTACAACGCATGCATTACCACGCATGCATTGTACATCGCGAAGTCATTACTACGCATTTTTTTAGAACGCATGGTCATTTACCACGCATGCCTTTACAACAAATTTTGTTGTAAAGGTATGTATGGTAAATGACCATGAGTTCTAAAAAAATGTAGACGATCCACGTCGTTGTAAGGAAACAGAGGCTGTTCCATTTCCTCACAACGACGTGCACCGCCCCTCAGAGACGACATGAAGCAGGAACCACGAGGAGAGAGGAACCACGAGGAGTGAGAGGTAAGGGGGATTGGGCATGGGGTGGTGGTTACCTTTATAGGGTTTAGGGTAGTGCAGTGGTGTTTGGGTAGTGTAGGGGGTCGTGCTGAGGGTAGTGTTTTAGGGTTTAGGGTAGTGCAGTGGTGTTTGTGTCGTGTAGGGGGTCATGCTGGGGGTAGTGTTTTAGGGTTTAGGGTAGTGCAGTGGTGTTTGTGTAGTGTAGGGGGTCATGCTGGTAGTAGTGTTTTAGGGTTTAGGGTAGTGCAGTGATGTTTGTGTAGTGTAGGGGGTCATGCTTGGGATAGATTTAGGGTTTAGAGTAGTGCAGTGGTGTTTGTGTAGTGTAGGGGGTCGGGCTGGGGGTAGTGTTTTAGGGTTTAGGGCAGTGCAGTGGTGTTTGGGTAGTGTAGGGGGTCGTGCTGGGGATAGTGTTTTAGGGTTTAGGGTAGTGCATTGGTGTTTGGGTAGTGTAGGGGTCATGCTGGGGGTAGTGTTTTAGGGTTTAGGGTAGTGCAGTGGTGTTTGGGTAGTGTAGGGGGTCATGCTGGGGTAGTGTTTTAGGGTTTAGGGTAGTGCAGTGGTGTTGGTGTAGTGTAGGGGGTCATGCTGGGGTAGTGTTTTAGGGTTTAGGGTAGTGCAGTGGTGTTTGGGTAGTGTAGGGGGTCGTGCTGAGGGTAGATTTAGGGTTTAGGGTAGTGCAGTGGTGTTTGGGTAGTGTAGGTGGTCGTGCTGGGGGTAGATTTAGGGTTTAGGGTAGAGCAGTGGTGTTTGGGTAGTGTAGGGGGTCATGCTGGGGGTGGATTTAGGGTTTAGTGTAGTGCAGTGGTGTTTGGGTAGTGTAGGGAGTCGTGCTGGGGGGAGTGTTTTAGGGTTTAGGGTAGTGCAGTGGTGTTTGGGTAGTGTAGGGGGTCGTGCTCGGGGTAGTGTTTTAGGGTTTAGGGTAGTGCAGTGGTGTTTGGGTAGTGTAGGGGGTCGTGCTGGGGGTAGTGGTTTAGGGGTTAGGGTAGTGCAGTGGTGTTTGGGTAGTGTAGGGGGTACTGATGGGGGTAGTGTTTTAGGGTTTAGGGTAGTGCAATGGTGTTTGGGTAATGTAGGGGTACTGCTGGGGGTAGTGTTTTAGGGTTTAGAGTAGTGCAGTGGTGTTTGGGTAGTGTAGGGGTACTGCTGGGGGTAGTGTTTTAGGGTTTAGGGTAGTGCAGTGGTGTTTGAGTAGTGTAGGGGGCGTGCTGGGGGTAGTGTTTTAGGGTTTAGGGTAGTGCAGTGGTGTTTGTGTAGTGTAGGGGGTAGTGTTTTAGGGTTTAGGGTAGTGCAGTGGTGTTTGTGTAGTGTAGGGGGTCGTGCTGGGGGTAGTGTTTTAGGGTTTAGGGTAGTGCAGCGGTGTTTGTGTAATGTAGGGGGTCGTGTTTTAGGGTTTAGGGTAGTGCAGTGGTGTTTGGGTAGTGAAGGGGTTCGTGCGGGGGTAGTGTTTTATGGTTTAGGGCAGTGCAGTGGTGTTTGGGTAGTGTAGGGGGTCATGCTGGGGGTAGTGTTTTAGGGTTTAGGGTAGTGCATTGGTGTTTGGGTAGTGTAGGGGGTCATGCTGGGGGGAGTGTTTTAGGGTTTAGGGCAGTGCAGTGGTGTTTGGGTAGTGTAGGGGGTCGTGCTGGGGGGAGTGTTTTAGGGTTTAGGGCAGTGCAGTGGTGTTCGGGTAGTGTAGGGGTTCGTGCTGGGGGAGTGTTTTAGGGTTTAGGGCAGTGCAGTGGTATTCGGGTAGTGTAGGGGGTCGTGCTGGGGGAGTGTTTTAGGGTTTAGGGCAGTGCAGTGGTGTTCGGGTAGCATAGGGGGTCGTGCTGGGGGGAGTGTTTTAGGGTTTAGGGTAGTGCAGTGGTGTTCGGGTAGTGTAGGGGGTCGTGCTGGGGGTAGTGTTTTAGGGTTTAGGGCAGTGCAGTGGTGTTCGGGCAGTGTAGGGGGTCGTGCTGGGGGTGGTGTTTTAGGGTTTAGGGCAGTGCAGTGGTGTTCGGGCAGTGTAGGGGGTCGTGCTGGGGCTGGTGTTTCAGGGTTTAGGGCAGTGCAGTGGTGTTCGGGCAGTGGAGGGGGTCGTGCTGGGGCTGGTGTTTCAGGGTTTAGGGCAGTGCAGTGGTGTTCGGGCAGTGTAGGGGGTTGTGCTGGGGCTGGTGTTTCAGGGTTTAGGGCAGTGCAGTGGTGTTCGGGCAGTGTAGGGGGTCGTGCTGGGGCTGGTGTTTCAGGGTTTTGGGCAGTGCAGTGGTGTTCGGGCAGTGTAGGGGGTCGTGTTGGGGGTAGTGTTTCAGGGTTTTGGGCAGTGCAGTGGTGTTCGGGCAGTGTAGGGGGATGTGCTGGGGGTGGTGTTTTAGGGTTTAGGGCAGAGCAGTGGTGTTTGGACAGTGTAGGGGTTCGTGCTGGGGGTAGTGTTTTAGGGTTTAGGGCAGAGCAGTGGTGTTCGGGCAGAGTAGGGGGTCGTGCTGGGGGTGGTGTTTCAGGGTTTAGGGCAGTGCAGTGGTGTTCGGGCAGTGTAGGGGGTCGTGCAGGGGTGGTGTTTCAGGGTTTAGGGCAGTGCAGTGGTGTTCGGGCAGTGTAGGGGTCTTGCTGGGGGTGGTGTTTCAGGGTTTAGGGCAGTGCAGTGGTGTTCGGGCAGTGTAGGGGGTCTTGCTGGGGGTGGTGTTCAAGGGTTTAGGGCAGTGCAGTGGTGTTCGGGCAGTGTAGGGGGTCTTGCTGGTGTTTCAGGGTTTATGGCAGTGCAGTGGTGTTGGGCAGTGTAGGGGGTCGTGCAGGGGCTGGTGTTTCAGGGTTTAGGGCAGTGCAGTGGTGTTCGGGCAGTGTAGGGGGTCATGCAGGGGGTGGTGTTTCAGTGTTTAGGGCAGTGCATGGTGTTCGGGCAGTGTAGGGGGGTCGTGCTGGAGCTGGTGTTTCAGGGTTTAGGGCAGTGCAGTGGTGTTCGGGCAGTGTAGGGGGTCGTGCTGTGGTTGGTGTTTCAGGGTTTAGGGCACTGCAGTGGTGTTCGGGCAGTGTAGGGGGTCGTGCACGGGGTGGTGTTTCAGGGTTTAGGGCAGTGCAGTGGTGTTCGGGCAGTGTAGGGGGTCGTGCTGGGGCTGGTGTTTCAGGGTTTAGGGCAGTGCAGTGGTGTTCAGGCAGTGTAGGGGGTCATGCTGGGGCTAGTGTTTCAGGGTTTTGGGCAGTGCAGTGGTATTCGGGCAGTGTAGGGGGTCGTGTTGGGGGTAGTGTTTCATGGTTTTGGGCAGTGCAGTGGTGTTCGGGCAGTGTAGGGGGTCGTGCTGGGGGTGGGGTTTTAGGGTTTAGGGCAGAGCAGTGGTGTTCGGGCAGTGTAGGGGTTCGTGCTGGGGGTAGTGTTTTAGGGTTTAGGGCAGAGCAGTGGTGTTCGGGCAGAGTAGGGAGTCGTACTGGGGGTGGTGTTTCAGGGTTTAGGGCAGTGCAGTGGTGTTCGGGCAGAGTAGGGGGTCGTGCTGGGGGTGGTGTTTCAGGGTTTAGGGCAGTGCAGTGGTGTTCGGGCAGTGTAGGGGGTCGTGCAGGGGGTGGTGTTTCAGGGTTTAGGGCAGTGCAGTGGTGTTCGGGCAGTGTAGGGAGTCATGCAGGGGGTGGTGTTTCAGGGTTTAGGGAGGTGCAGTGGTGTTCGGGCAGTGTAGGGGGTCTTGCTGGGGGTGGTGTTTCAGGGTTTAGGGCAGTGCAGTGGTGTTCGGGCAGTGTAGGGGGTCTTGCTGGGGGTGGTGTTCAAGGGTTTAGGGCAGTGCAGTGGTGTTCGGGCAGTGTAGGGGGTCTTGCTGGGGCTGGTGTTTCAGGGTTTATGGCAGTGCAGTGGTGTTGGGGCAGTGTAGGGGGTCATGCAGGGGCTGGTGTTTCAGGGTTTAGGGCAGTGCAGTGGTGTTCGGGCAGTGTAGGGGGTCGTGCTGGGGGTGGTGTTTCAGGGTTTAGGGCAGTGCAGTGGTGTTTGGGCAGTGTAGGGGGTCGTGCTGGGGCTGGTGTTTCAGGGTTTAGGGCAGTGCAGTGGTGTTCGGGCAGTGTAGGGGGTCGTGCAAGGGGTGGTGTTTCAGGGTTTAGGGCAGTGCAGTGGTGTTCGGGCAGTGTAGGGGGTCGTGCAGGGGGTGGTGTTTCAGGGTTTAGGGCAGTGTAGTGGTGTTCGGGCAGTGTAGGGGGTCTTGCTGGGAGTGGTGTTTCAGGGTTTAGGGCAGTGCAGTGGTGTTCGGGCAGTGTAGGGGGTCTTGCTGGGGGTGGTGTTTCAGGGTTTAGGGCAGTGCAGTGGTGTTCGGGCAGTGTAGGGGTCCTGCTGGGGCTGGTGTTTCAGGGTTTAGGGCAGTGCAGTGGTGTTCGGGCAGTGTAGGGGGTCGTGCTGGGGCTGGTGTTTCAGGGTTTAGGGCAGTGCAGTGGTGTTCGGGCAGTGTAGGGGGTCTTGCTGGGGCTGGTGTTTCAGGGTTTAGGGCAGTGCAGTGGTGTTGGGGCAGTGTAGGGGGTCTTGCTGGGGCTGGTGTTTCAGGGTTTAGGGCAGTGCAGTGGTGTTCGGGCAATGTAGGGGGTCTTGCTGGGGCTGGTGTTTCAGGGTTTAGGGCAGTGCAGTGGTGTTCGGGCAGTGTAGGGGGTCATGCTGGGGGTGGTGTTTCAGGGTTTAGGGCAGTGCAGTGGTGTTCGGGCAGTGTAGGGGGTCGTGCAGGGGCTGGTGTTTCAGGGTTTAGGGCAGTGCAGTGTTGTTCGGGCAGTGTAGGGAGTCATGCAGGGGGTGGTGTTTCAGGGTTTAGGGAGGTGCAGTGGTGTTCGGGCAGTGTAGGGGGTCTTGCTGGGGGTGGTGTTTCAGGGTTTAGGGCAGTGCAGTGGTGTTTGGGCAGTGTAGGGGGTCTTGCTGGGGGTGGTGTTTCAAGGGTTTAGGGCAGTGCAGTGGTGTTCGGGCAGTGTAGGGGGTCTTACTGGGGCTGGTGTTTCAGGGTTTATGGCAGTGCAGTGGTGTTGGGGCAGTGTAGGGGGTCATGCAGGGGCTGGTGTTTCAGGGTTTAGGGCAGTGCAGTGGTGTTCGGGCAGTGTAGGGGTCGTGCAGGTGGTGGTGTTTCAGGGTTTAGGGCAGTGCAGTGGTGTTTGGGCAGTGTAGGGGGTCGTGCTGGGGCTGGTGTTTCAGGGTTTAGGGCAGTGCAGTGGTGTTCGGGCAGTGTAGGGGGTCGTGCAGGGGTGGTGTTTCAGGGTTTAGGGCAGTGCAGTGGTGTTCGGGCAGTGTAGGGGGTCGTGCAGGGGGTGGTGTTTCAGGGTTTAGGGCAGTGTAGTGGTGTTCGGGCAGTGTAGGGGGTCTTGCTGGGAGTGGTGTTTCAGGGTTTAGGGCAGTGCAGTGGTGTTCGGGCAGTGTAGGGGTCTTGCTGGGGGTGGTGTTTCAGGGTTTAGGGCAGTGCAGTGGTGTTCGGGCAGTGTAGGGGTCCTGCTGGGGCTGGTGTTTCAGGGTTTAGGGCAGTGCAGTGGTGTTCGGGCAGTGTAGGGGGTCGTGCTGGGGCTGGTGTTTCAAGGTTTAGGGCAGTGCAATGGTGTTCGGGCAGTGTAGGGGGTCTTGCTGGGGCTGGTGTTTCAGGGTTTAGGGCAGTGCAGTGGTGTTGGGGCAGTGTAGGGGGTCTTGCTGGGGCTGGTGTTTCAGGGTTTAGGGCAGTGCAGTGGTGTTCGGGCAATGTAGGGGGTCTTGCTGGGGCTGGTGTTTCAGGGTTTAGGGCAGTGCAGTGGTGTTCGGGCAGTGTAGGGGGTCATGCTGGGGGTGGTGTTTCAGGGTTTAGGGCAGTGCAGTGGTGTTCGGGCATTGTAGGGGTCGTGCAGGGGCTGGTGTTTCAGGGTTTAGGGCAGTGCAGTGTTGTTCGGGCAGTGTAGGGGGTCGTGCTGGGGATGGTGTTTCAGGGTTTAGGGCAGTGCAGTGGTGTTTGGTTAGTGTAGGGGGTCATGCTGGGGCTGGTGTTTCAGGGTTTAGGGCAGTGCAGTGGTGTTCGGGCAGTGTAGGGGGTCTTGCTGGGGGTGGTGTTTCAGGGTTTAGGGCAGTGCAGTGGTGTTCGGGCAGTGTAGGGGGTCTTGCTGGGGGTGGTGTTTCAGGGTTTAGGGCAGTGCAGTGGTGTTCGGGCAGTGTAGGGGGTCTTGCTGGGGCTGGTGTTTCAGGGTTTAGGGCAGTGCAGTGGTGTTCGGGCAGTGTAGGGGGTCGTGCTGGGGCTGGTGTTTCAGGGTTTAGGGCAGGGCAGTGGTGTTCGGGCAGTGTAGGGGGTCTTGCTGGGGCTGGTGTTTCAGGGTTTCGGGCAGTGCAGTGGTGTTCGGGCAGTGTAGGGGGTCGTGCTGGGGGTGGTGTTTCACGGTTTAGGGCAGTGCAGTGGTGTTCGGGCAGTGTAGGGGGTCGTGCAGGGGGTGGTGTTTCAGGGTTTAAGGCAGTGCAGTGGTGTTCGGGCAGTGTAGGGGGTCGTGCTGGGGCTGGTGTTTCAGGGTTTAATGCAGTGCAGTGGTGTTCGGGCAGTGTAGGGGGTCGTGATGGGGCTGGTGTTTCAGGGTTTAGGGCAGTGCAGTGGTGTTCGGGCAGTGTAGGGGGTCGTGCAGGGGGTGGTGTTTCAGGGTTTAGGGCAGTGCAGTGGTGTTCGGGCAGTGTAGGGGGTCGTGCTGGGGCTGGTGTTTCAGGGTTTAGGGCAGTGCAGTGGTGTTCGGGCAGCTTAGCGAGTCGTGCTGGGGCTGGTGTTTCAGGGTTTAGGGCAGTGCAGTGGTGTTCGGGCAGTGTAGGGTGTCGGGCTGGGGCTAGTGTTTCAGGGTTTAGGGCAGAGCAGTGGTGTTCAGGCAGTGTGGGGGTCGTGCTGGGGGTGGTGTTTCAGGGTTTAGGGCAGTGCAGTGGTGTTCGGGCAGTGTAGGGGATCTTGCTGTGGGTGGTGTTTCAGGGTTTAGGGCAGTGGTGTTCAGGCAGTGTAGGGGGTCTTGCTGGGGGTGCTGTTTCAGGGTTTAGGGCAGTGCAGTTGTGTTCGGGCAGTGTAGGGGGTCATGCTGGGGGTAGTGTTTCAGGGTTTAGGGCAGTGCAGTGGTGTTCGGGCAGTGTAGGGGGTCGTGCTGGGGCTGGTGTTTCAGGGTTTAGGGCAGTGCAGTGGTGTTCGGGCAGTGTAGGGGGTCGTGCTGGGGGTGGTGTTTCAGGGTCTAGGGCAGTGCAGTGGTGTTTGGGCAGTGTAGGGGGTCGTGCAGGGGGTGGTGTTTCAGGGTTTAGGGCAGTGCAGTGGTGTTCGGGCAGTGTAGGGGGTCGTGCTGGGGGGTGGTGTTTCAGGGTTTAGGGCAGTGCAGTGGTGTTCGGACAGTGTAGGGGGTCATGCAGGGGGTGGTGTTTCAGGGTTTAGGGCAGTGCAGTGGTGTTCGGGCAGTGTAGGGGGTCGTGCAGGGGGTGGTGTTTCAGGCTTTAGGGCAGTGCAGTGGTGTTCGGGCAGTGTAGGGGGTCGTGCTGGGGGTGGTGTTTCAGGGTTTAGGGCAGTGCAGTGGTGTTCAGGCAGTGTAGGGGGTCGTGCTGGGGGTGGGTTTTCAGGGTTTAGGGCAGTGCAGTGGTGTTCGGGCAGTGTAGGGGGTCATGCTGGGGGTGGTGTTTCAAGGTTTAGGGCAGTGCAGTGGTGTTCAGGCAGTGTAGGGGGTCGTGCTGGGGGTGGTGTTTCAGGGTTTAGGGCAGTGCAGTGGTGTTCGGGCAGTGTAGGGGGTCGTGCTGGGGGTGGTGTTTCAGGGTTTAGGGCAGTGCAGTGGTGTTTGGGCAGTGTAGGGGTCGTGCTGGGGCTGGTGTTTCAGGGTTTAGGGCAGTGCAGTGGTGTTCGGGCAGTGTAGGGGGTCGTGCTGGGGCTGGTGTTTCAGGGTTTAGGGCTGTGCAGTGGTGTTCGGGCAGTGTAGGGGGTCGTGCTGGGGCTGGTGTTTCAGGGTTTAGGGCAGTGCAGTGGTGTTCGGGCAGTGTAGGGGGTCGTGCTGGGGCTAGTGTTTCAGGGTTTGGGGCATTGCAGTGGTGTTTGGGCAGTTTAGGGGGACGTGCTGGGTGTGGTGTTTCAGGGTTTAGGGCAGAGCAGTGGTGTTCGGGCAGTGTAGGGGGTCATGCTGGGGGTAGTGTTTTAGGGTTTAGGGCAGAGCAGTGGTGTTCGGGCAGAGTAGGGGGTCGTGCTGGGGGTGGTGTTTAGGGTTTAGGGCAGTGCAGTGGTGTTCGGGCAGTGTAGGGGGTCGTGCTGGGGGTGGTGTTTCAGGGTTTAGGGCAGTGCAGTGGTGTTCGGGCAGTGTAGGGGGTCATGCAGGGGGTGGTGTTTCAGGGTTTAGGGCAGTGCAGTGGTATTCGGGCAGTGTAGGGGGTCATGCAGGGGGTCGTGTTTCAGGGTTTAGGGCAGTGCAGAGGTGTTCAGCTAGTATAGGGGGTCTTGCTGGGGGTGGTGTTTCAGGGTTTAGTGCAGTGGGGTTCGGGCAGTGTAGGGGGTCTTGCTGGGGCTGGTGTTTCAGTGTTTAGGGCAGTGCAGTGGTGTTCGGGCAGTGTAGGGGGTCTTGCTGGAGCTGGTGTTTCAGTGTTTAGGGCAGTGCAGTGGTGTTCGGGCAGTGTAGGGGGTCGTGCTGGGGCTGGTGTTTCAGGGTTTAGGGCAGTGCAGTGGTGTTCGGGCAGTATAGGGGGTCGTGCTGGGGCTGGTGTTTCAGGGTTTAGGGCAGTGCAGTGGTGTTCGGGCAGTGTAGGGGGTCGTGCTGGGGCTGGTGTTTCAGGGTTTTGGGCAGAGCAGTGGTGTTCGGGCAGTGGAGGGGTCGTGCTGGGGGTGGTGTTTCAGGGTTTAGGGCAGTGCAGTGGTGTTCGGGCAGTGTAGGGGGTCTTGCTGGGGGTGGTGTTTCAGGGTTTAGGGCAGTGTAGGGGTCTTGCTGGGGGTGATGTTTCAGGGTTTAGGGCAGTGCAGTGGTGTTCGGGCAGTGTAGGGGGTCTTGCTGGGGGTAGTGTTTCAGGGTTTAGGGCAGTGCAGTGGTGTTCGGGCAGTGTAGGGGTCGTGCTGGGGTTGGTGTTTCAGGGTTTAGGGCAGTGCAGTGGTGTTCGGGCAGTGTAGGGGGTCGTGCTGGGGATAGTGTTTCAGGGTTTTGGGCAGTGCAGTGGTGTTCGGGCAGTGTAGGGGGTCGTGCTGGGGGTGGTGCTTCAGGGTTTAGGGCAGTGCAGTGGTGTTCGGGCAGTGTAGGGGGTCATGCTGGGGGTGGTGTGTCAGGGTTTAGGGCAGTGCAGTGGTGTTCGTGCAGTGTAGGGGGTCGTGCTGGGGTGGTGTTTCAGGGTTTAGGGCAGTGCAGTGGTGTTCGGGCTGTGTAGGGGGTCGTGCTGGGGGTAGTGTTTTAGGGTTTAGGGCAGTGCAGTGCAGTGGTGTTCGGGCAGTGTAGGGGGTCGTGCTGGGGTAGTGTTTTAGGGTTTATGGCAGAGCAGTGGTGGTCGTGCAGTGTAGGGGGTCGTGCTGGGGTAGTGTTTTAGGGTTTAGGGCAGTGCATTGGTGTTTTTGTAGTGGGCAGCGCCTGCGCTGCGTCGCTAGGCGAGACCTAAAAAGCATTGCACCAAGATGGCTGCCAACACTTCCTGGATTGAAGTGTTGGCAGCCAATTAGAGCCAAGCTCGTGCTTGTGTAGTTAGGTTCCGCCCAGATATATAAAGATTTTTTCCTTTAATATCTCGAAAACTACTGAACGGATTTACACCATTTAAAAAAAAGGGCGCTTTCTGAACCAAGCACTACCTTTTTGCCAAATTTGGTGTAATTCCGTTCAGCAGTTTTGACTGTAACCGTTTCTAAAGTTTCCTATTGGAAATTGATTTTTTTACCTCAAATTTTTTGAATTTCTCAGGAACTACTGAACGGATTTACACCATTTAAAAAAAAGGGTGCTTTCGGAACAAGGGCTACCTTTTTGCCAAATTTGGTGTAATTCCGTTCAGCAGTTCGGGCTGTAGCCGTGTCTAAAGTGTCCTATGGGAAATAACATGGGGAAAACGCGTTTTGGGACCCCCCTTTTTTCTCAGCCCCCGCTTGACGAATCACCCCGAAACTTTCAGGATAGGAGCTGACTGGAGCGCCCCACTAGTTTTGAAAATTTCGCAAAGATTCGTCACCCGGCGCCAAAGTTATTGGGAAAAGAAAAAAACGCTTTTCCTATGGAAACTAGGTCCTAACTATAACTATCTACTGGCGACCGCCAGTAGATAATGTGTGTGTGTGTATATGTCATGTGATCAAGACCCGAGTGGGGGTCGAAACGCGTAATGGCGGACTTGCTGGCATTCTAATAAACAGCATTGGATTTGCACAAAGAACCTGGGGTCTGCTGTCGTCTTTTTAGGTCCGTGAGAGGCTTCTCTGGAGGACGAATCGAATATATATATATATATACATATTTAGAAATGCGGTTTCTGGTTGGCTAAGATGTGTACCCAAGCCAGGCAGCATCCACCACTCAAGTCAGGGTGAGCTAATTATACACCTAGGATAACCTGTGCTCACCCTCTGGTCACTTGGCACAGAGCAGGAACGCTTATTAAAAGAGGAAATGTGTAAAGTATTTGTGCAACACACTCACATAGTAAAATAATGAATACACCACAAAAAGACTACACATTGCTTTAGAGAAAATAGCTTAATATATTTTTAACAAAATAAGACCAAAACAATAAAAATCACATGTATACTTTTCAAGTTATGCAAGTTTAAAACTTAGCAGATAATGTCAGTGTTGGAAGAACCCTTGCGCTCCTCTTCCAATATTAACGGTCCTGCTAGAAACTGGGTAATGATCCAAGCAGTGGATCGGTAATTACGTAGTGATTTGAAAGACGGTGTTGAACAAACTTGCAGACGGCCACTTGAGACTGGAGCTTCCAGGTAAGCCCAACCATTCGTGAGTCACGGTATCTGTTGTATTCAAAGGCATTAGGTTCCAGTGGTTGCATGACCATGGCAGTCTTGAGGCAAGGGACTCGCACTGAAGTTGCTCTCTTCCCTTCAGCGAGATATGTCGAGTTGTGCTGACTGCCGCCAGATGATGCAACTGAAAGGGGGGTCGGGCCAGCGATCTCACATGCAAAGGGCAGGCACGGCAAACATGCTCAGCGCACCACGACGGCAGGTGCGTCTGGTGACACAGCACAGCTTATAAATGTGGTGATCTCTCGGAAAGCGGGGCAGACATAGCAAGGCCAATCAGCACACTGTGAAGGTGATTGCGTCTGGAGAACCAAAACAGCTGGAACACAGCCATCTCCTTGACAAGGGAAAGCACGTCAGACAACGGTTGTAAAATTAAGTTTTTCATGGCCCGGAGATGTTTGTGAACAGGGGGCAAGCCAACAAGCCCTTGGAGAGCACTTATGGTAGAGCACAGCAGTAGGGAGCAGGCAACAGGCCAGCACAGCAAGGCAAGTAGCAAAGTGGCAGTCCCTCTTGCAGCTCAACCAGCAGCAGGCCAGCACAGCAGAGCAGTTAGCAGAGTGGCTGTCCCTCCTGGCAGCACATCAGTCATCCTGGTAATATGTAGATGTAGAGCCAGCAATGTCTGATTACAGGTCCAAAAAGTATCTGATTAGAAGGGGTCAGAGACCCAGTAATTATAACTAAAAGTGCCTTTGAAGTGGAGGTGATTTAAAAGCAAAGTCTTTGAAGTGTACAGGTTCCCTTTCAGCCCAGCCCTGTCTGCCAGGCTAACCCTGTGGGATTTATCAGTGTTTCGTGTGAGGGCAGGACACTACCTATTGAAGTGTATGTGTCAGTCCCTTCCATTCCCTCTGCCCAGGAAGACCCATCTGTATGCAGGTAACTCTAACATCTCCACATGAGCCTTTATCTCCACCTCCTTCAAGGTGTTGTGCTCAAGGTCATTAGCTAACAAACAGTCCACAAGCACGGCATGGCTTACTGCAACACTCAGAAGACCTGAAACCCCTCTCCACTCAATTAGAACCAGGGCCACTGGGAAGTGAACCTCTGTGTTGTCAGCTACCACAACTTGGTGGAATGCATGGGGAATTACCTGCTCTGGGGAAATCAGCTGACTCCTTACCATTGTCCTACTGGCTCCTGTATCCCTCAGAGCCTCAACCCACTGCCCATTGTTGGTGTCCAATTGCCTATACTTTCCAGTATTAGAGGGCACAAGGATCTTAGGCACCGTCTCGCTGTCATCCAGGGACACTAGGATAACACCACTAAATTTCTGCCCCCAGCACTATACTCGCCACCCCTGGATCCTTTCCTCCAGTGGGAGATGATGCTCTTTTTGGACACTTTGAAACCCCCTTGTAGTGTCCATACTCGAAGCACTCAGAGTACTTAACAGACTTGGGTTGCTGACCTTTGTCAGGGTAAGTTTTCTTCTGGTGGCCAGATTAGGAATGAGAACCATACCCTTTCCCTTGTTAGTTGTTTTGGGGGCCTGAAGCAGACTCCTTTTTAATCACCCCCCTCCTTCTTCTGGTTGGGACCCTGACCACCTTTTTGGACACTCTGGTGCTGACCCAAATATCGGCCTCCTCACCAAACTTCCTGGAGTCAGTCAACTTGCTATCAACCAGGTGTTGGCGCAGCTCTGGAAAAAAAGTATCAAGAGTGGTCCTTCAATAAAAAATTATACAATCCCTCATAATCATTTACTTTGCTGCCCTTCCATCCAGCCCTTCAATGCCTTGCCAGCATAATTCATGTCATCTACCCATGTTTGTGTGGAAGGTTTGTGACTGGCCCTGAATCGTTGTCTGTACTTCTCAGGGGTCAGCCCAAACTTATTGATTAAAATGGCCTTCATGGCAATGTTGCAAGTCTGGTCCCCCACCTATAGTGTAAGGAGTGTCTCTCCTCACTGTGGGCATGTACTGCCATAGACTACCCCCTCCCCCCCCCAGATCTCCTCTGGGACTCGGTGCAATTTTAAAGCCACTTCATAGGTTTCCAACCAGTTATCAATGTAATCCCCCACACCATAACTGGGCACCATATTTTTTGGGATATGGAATATGGAAGCCACTACAGGTATGCTGCCACCAATATTGTTGTTGCTGGACCCCACTTGTAGGCCTCTGATATCTATCTCTCTGAGGGTAAGATCATGCACCATCTTCCTTTCCTCCATGGCCAGCCTCTGCTCTTCTAGATCTTGATCTTTCTCAATTTTGGCAAAGGCCTGCTACTTCTCTAGCTTGGTCTTATCCTCATTGCTGATCACCAATGTTAGAAATGGGGTTTCTGGTTGGCTAAGGTGATTGGCTATGATTTGAAAGTCCGTGTCGGATAAGCTTACGGACGGCCACTAAACACTGGGGCTTCCAGGTAAGCCAAATTGTTCGTGAGTCACAGTACCTGTTGTAGTTAAAGGCAGCAGGTTGAGGCAGTCACACAACCGTGGCAGTCTTCAGCCAAGGGACCCTCGCTGAGGTTGCTCTCCTCCCTTCGGCGAGATATGTCGAGCTGCGCTGCCTGCCGCCGGGCGACACGATTGAAAGGGGGGGTCGGGCCGGTGATGTCCCACACAAAGGGCAGGCATGGCAAGCCCACTGGGCACACTGCGAAGGCGGGTGCGTCTGGTGACATGGCACAGCTTGTAGACATGGTGATCTCTCAAAAAGAAGGGAAGACACGGTAAGCCCAATCGGTGCACCATGAAGGCGAGGGAGCCTGGAGAACCAAAACAGCTGGAACTGTCATGTGTTTTCTGCATGGCCCATTGTAGTTTTCCCTATATTAGCCTAACTGCTCACATTGTAGGCCTCATTCTCCTTTGGACATGTTACTATATAAACATGCTTGCTTTTGTGCCACATTGTACTTTCACAAGGTGCCTGCAATAGTTTTCGCATTCTGTTCTTTTCCTGGGATTTAGTCTAAGCTCTACAGACAAGGCCAAACAACAATGTTCCTTGTTATTCTTTCTGGCCAGGCACTAGCACTTAGACATAACACAAGAATGCAGCTGTTGTTTATGTGCACACATGTCGTGGCATATAGATGAGTACATGAGCCCCAAACACACACATGGACCGAGAGTTCTATGACAAGAGTAGTGCGTCTGCTGAGATGTAGAGCATCTGTCTATGTATGCTAAGGTACAGGCCTGCCGATAATCCCAGAGATCTTTCATATAAACATTTAGTTTTAGTTGAAGGGGAGAGGGGGTTAGGTTACTCTGTCATAAAATGACAGCAATCTTCATGGTATACGGATTGTTAACCATGCGAACACTATGGTATTATGCATTTGTTTTCATAATTGTGGCACGTATACTGCACTTCAGAGCACAATAGTTTGAATACATATTCTAAACATCTTTCGTGTTTCTTTGTTATCTTATTGTGGACAAGGACGAGTGAGAGAGCAAAAGGGTGTGTCCTGTTACCGCGATCACTGAAGGGGTCGAGAGCGTTGTGTTCTGGGGATGCCAATTCACTTATTTCTCTGGTAAGGTTAGGAGAGCAAGTGAGGCACTATAGCTAGTCAGACGAAGACTCATGGATACTGAGGTGGTATAGTGATTCAGTCTCTACATACTGATGTTTAATGGTGCCAAGCATAGTTCTGTTCCAGAGCAGAATCCCTGTAACAGAACGTGGCTATCTTGTTGACATGGGCAAACACGGCAGCCCGATGGTTGTAAAGCAGTTAGAGAGTGGCAGTCCCTCCTGGCTGCACAACAGTCCTCCCGGCAATGTGCAAATGTAGAGCCAGCAAATGTCTGGTTACAGGTCCAAAAAGTGTCTGATTAGAAGGGGTCAGAGACCCACTACTTATACCCAAAAGTTCCTTTGAAGTGGAGGGGATTGCAAAGCAGTCTATAAAGTGCACATCCCCTTTAAGCCCTGTCCTGGCTGCCAGGCTAACCCTGGGGGGGTTGATCAGTGCTTTGTGTGAGGGCAGGACACTACCTATTGAAGTGTACTTGTCAGTCCCTCCCTTCCCTCTGCCCAGGAAGACCCATCAGTATGCAGATCAATGCAGATGCAGCTGAGGGTCCTGTGTTTGAGGCTGTCTAGAGGGAATGCACAAAGTGTAGCTGTCACCCAAAGCCAGAGGTATATTGGAGACAGGCTGGAAGGCACACAAAGAGCTAAGAGCATATATATAAAATATATATATATATATATATATATATATATATATATATATATATATATATATATTTATTTATTATCTACTGGCGATAGACAGTAAATAGCTATAGTTAAGACCAAAGTTTCCATAGGAAAAGCATTTTTTGTTTTTCCAATAACTTTGACGTCGCTTGAGGAATCTTCAAGAATTTTTCAAAAAATGTCCCCTTTTTAGGTTGGGCTCAGAGGCAGCGTGCATGCGCTGCTCTGCGAGGCATGCTGTAATCCCTCTGTTGGGCTTTGAGCACGCCCCAGCTTTTTGATTGGTTGCTTGGTCAGCCTTTCCAAATTGCATTGCTTTCATTGGTGAACAGTGTACATTTGCCCCGCCTTGTGTCTATTTTGTTACCGCCCTGGCATCTGCCTCTGCTTCATGGAACCTTTCACTAGTGGCCATATGTTTTCTTTTAGTGTACTACTTTTTCTTTCCGCCACTCCTCGCCACTTGTGGGTACACGGCGCTGCCTCCAGACCCAGTTCCCTTAATCTCCCCTCCAGCCGTGGCTGCTTGTCGTTCATATGACTGCTGCTCCCCAACACAGAACAGTCGGGCTACACGTAGATAACTGCATCTGTCGGGCCACCACCTCCCGGTGCTGCCTAAATCCCACCAGGGATGACTTCTTTCTGAGTCCTGTTGAATGGTTTCTCCATCTCCACACAGGTGTAGCCCCAACTTGAAGAACCTCCGATTCCTCGCACTCTCTGCCACTATCCTTTTCGGCTTCTGCTGTCTAGAGCTTTAAAATTATCCGTGCTTTACTTATGTTTTACTGATCGGTCATTTGTAGATGCCGCTGCCAAACCATGAGCTTACTAGTGATGGAAAATGCATTGCACGATTAATCAGTGGTCCGGCGACCCTCAAATTGCTTCCTGGTTGTAATTGTAACCCTAGAAGCACAATTCACATAACCAGAGGGTGCTAACTAATCAACACAAAGGAAGGTACTAGAGCGTCAGTGCACCGTCTTCTCGATGCACCTTAATCAGAGCCGCCATATTGTAAAAGTGTCTATTTACTCTGAAATTACAGCTTTTTAGTCGTATTTTTTTTAATAACACTGTTTTCATGATGTTGTTATGTGGCTTCAAATGGCTGACAACCGATAAAATAAAGAAAAATTCAATGCAATTTAATGTAGTAATTGAAAAGAGGTATAGTTGGTGACCCGCCTCCTCCAGTCCTTCCAAGGTTCCCACCACCACCCAAGACCTCTGCCATCCTGTTTTCTCACTCCTACCCTCAGATGTTTCTGTCTCCCATCCCCTCCAAGAGTCCCATGGTCCCACTCCGGTGCCCAGGGCATGCCATAGTCCTGCAGTCCTACTGCCGGACCTATCCCACACTCCTGCCAGGGGTTCCTGCTCTGACCTCAGATCCTGTATGGTCCTGTTTCTGGACCCCTGTCTTTCAATCTCTTCAAGAGTCCTGCAGTCCTACCTACTGCTGGACACTTCCCCACAGGCGCTTGCCCAAGGACTGCTGTCACCCTGTCCATGGTCCTGCACCATCCGCTAGGCTCCTCCAGGTCCTTCCTTCACTGAGCGTCTGCCCCATGTACTCCTACCACACGGCCCTTTTCTAGAGACCTGCTGTTCTAGGACCCCGACACTCACAGGGGCTCTTGAGCATGCCGAGGGACTTCTGCAGTCCAGCCCTGTGTTCCTGACTCCCCTCAAGTTACCTGTTTTCAGGGCTCGAGGCCCCCAGAACCCTGCACCGCATGCCCTCGCTGCCCTCCCCCCAGGTTGGCAGCCGCTGGCCTGTCCCCCTGCACGCCGGCCCTCGGTGCTCCTAGCTCGGCAGCAGCTGCTAACAACTCCACCCGAGTGTTTGACCTTCATGTATAAAATATGAATCTGTGTGAGGCGCACTCTGCTGCCCCCAGTCCCCTCTCAGGAGCTGCCTGGCATTATGGCACTGTCACACAGCGAGCGTCATGCACCACCCTGCCAGCCATCTATGATATGCACTATTAAAACTGCCTCCCTATTCATTTTTCATCACAAGGAAGATGTTTTAAAAACACCCCCACCTCCACCCATTAAAAATGTATAAAGCGTCAATAACTTATATAGCATTGGTTGCAGATACTTACCAGACCATTAGCGCTATTGTTTTATTTTAATTATTGAAACAAATGCCCTTTTTGTTACATGGTAAGCGTCTATAGAATACTCATTAGAAAGTTTATGATTAATATGTATGTTTGGAAAATGTGTCGTTGTAACCTCTACACATAGCTTAGCGCATACCATACATTTTATATGGAATAATGTCATAGGTCACGAAAACAGCTTCTCCCTATGGACCTTAGGCTGTGCCATTTACAGGGCAGTATGGAGTATCAGCTCCGTAACATTGCAGATTTTAGGCAGTTCAAAAGTATTGTTTGTCCCCCAGCTAATTTGTATGGTTCTCTAATGCGCCAATCACGAGCCTCTGCCTATGTCTGAAAGCAGAGGGACACATTAATAAAATAGTGCTGTTGGAAGGTTCAGACTATAGATGGATGTTTGCACTAATGACGAGCATGCAGAAGTAACAGGGGCATCTGTAAATTGTTTATCAGTTTGTTGCCCCTGCACTTGTTTTGGCCCCTCACCTTGACTTCATTTTAAATATATATATTCGCAACTTTGGATCACATGTGCTGAACACTAGGTTAAAAGAAATCACACGAGAAGGATGCTGTTAAAGTCAGAGCATCAGTACAGGTTGCATGTTACTGGTCACCGTTCACCGTTCACCAGTGGCACGTGAAGCAACAGTAGTAACCAAGATAATGTACTGCATGGCTAAACACTTACAAGGTCTCAAAGGCTAGACCTATTGGCTATGCCAATGCTTGTTGGTTCAGCTGCTGTGTTGAAGGTTTTGGGGTGGCCCGTCGCCAGTGATATCAGTGATGTCATTTGAGATGTCATCAGTGATGTCACTGACCATGTCATGAGTGATGTAGTATGGGAGGTCATAAGCAGAGCATTGCGGGGGCGTCAGTTATAGTTAGCTCAGCTAACTATAACTGCTGAATTTCACTGGTTTTGTACAAGTGAAATCTCAGCCTAGCTATAACGTCCCTGTAACCTTTGTATGTATATGTATATATATGTATGTATATATATATATATGTGTGTATATATACATATATGTATGTGTGTATATGTATACATATTTACATATATATTATATATATGTATGTGTATATATAATATATATGTATGTGTATATATATATATATATATATATATATATATATATATATATATATATATATATATATATATATATATATATATATATATATATCAAACAAAACTCCTGTCACAAACGACAAGGAAAGCGGCACACCAATTACATTATATATATATATATATATATATATATATATATATATATATATATATATATATCAAACAAAACTCCTGTCACAAACGACAAGGAAAGCAGCTCACCAATTACATCCACAGTGTTTATTCGTGTAAGAACAATTTGTTTCGGCCAGAGCGTCCTTTGTCAAGTTGACGTAAGGAACCCAGAGTTCCAAATAAATACGTATGGCATCATCAACAACATAGAAGAGTTTTTTTCATAGACATGGGAAAAACCCAATATATATATATATATATATATATATATATCCGGTGAAAATTCATATTCAATGATTGTGTATATACATGACAATTGTCAAAAGCATATATATACAAATTTTCAATTCAAATTCGTTCTAGTTGCTTTCATTATGGACAATCATGAATATAGAAAAAAGACTCTACATCTAGTTCAATCTGTTGATTTCCTTTGTCATCGTAATTTCTAGGATCATAGATAAATAGTGAGTGAATTCATTCCATTTGATTAACTGAAAGTGCCCAAAGTGACAAAATTGTAACCACAAGTTTTACGATCACGAAACAGTATATTAAAATCATTTTTACTTGTCCCCATGTATCAATGACTCAGTTAGATTCAATTCAAACTTTAATTGTCATTTAGATACATAGTTCCCTCGGGACAAAATAAATCTCTCCCAAATCGGACAAATGTCCTAATGGAAAACATGATTTCATATTGAGATTACTGTTGCTCCAATATCGTGCAAGTGCCCCAATCATATATCCAATATAAACTATTCAATTTCATATTTAGATCATAATCAAATGTGGTGTATATGGTGTGATACCCTAAGAGAAGAAATTAAAATGGCAAAAAGAAAAATTCATAAAATTATTTTCACAAATTCTCATTAAAAACTAATGTTAGCAATACAATGATATTCCGATGATCAGAGGATTGGGGAGAATTATACTCCTATGTGTGTTGCTAATTCCTCCTCCCTGTTCATGCCAAATGGCATCTTAGTATTCAAATCAATCAAGGATAAGTTGGTGCACAGTTTTCAGACCATTGAGCCTCCAGTGACTTGGTTACAGACAAAGGAGGGATTTTACAAATGCAACTCGTGTAAGGCATGCAAACACAGTTACAGTTGCAAGAGTTTCAAGACATGGGGTAGAAAAGATAGGCAGATTTGCAAATTTATCACCTGCACCACTGAATTTGTAATTTACATCTAACAGTGCCCATGTGGCCTCAGATATATAGGCAGTACGAAACTGCAATGACAGAAACGTATCTTGGAACATCAAAGGGCCATAACCAATCTGGATTTCAATTATACTCTGGCTAGACATTTCTACAATACACATAACAGTGATAAAAATCTGCTCAAGGGGCGTGGCCAAGGAGGCAATGGAGTGAGATGTGTCTCTCTCGCTCTCGGTCTTCCCGGGGCCTGCCACATCACTGTTTTCTGCTGAGGAACACCTGCAGCCGATCCGGGGTGCTCCTGGCAGTCGTCGGTACCTGGTGGCCAACGATAACGCCGGTATGTGTCCAATTCACTGGGACGGGCACAGCCGGAGCACTGTGACCAGAAGCGACGATCGGTGGCTGCCATCTTGTCATAGGAGGCCGCCGTTCACCCGCCGCAATCTGTGGCGCAAAACAGCCAGTGGGCATCTCGTCGGTGCGGCTGAGATCCGCATGCTACCCCCTGGGGCAGCCCACTGCTGGGCCAACGGAGGCTATCCTTGGTCTTGCGGCGACTGCCCGTGGCTGAGGGAGGCGGTAGCTGCGCTGCTCCAGTGGGCGGCCCAGAGCCAAACTCCGATGTTCCCACCTCCCAATTAACGCTGCCGGGGATGTCCTTTTCACAAGCTGGACTGAGCGTGTCGGGCGAATTGCGGGCCCCCCACTGCACATTAACCTGCAACAGCATTTTAGGCCTGGAGGAGGGGACTCAGCCCTCCAGTGGCCAAGAGGCCTGGTTGATGGCCTGGTGAAGAGGCGCTGACTCCTGGACCTGCGGGACGGAGCGGGACCTGTCCCTCCCACGAGTAAGCCAGTGGAGCGACGGAGCCGGTAAGCGGGAAACATCAGATGAGGGCGGGCATAGCTCCTGTAGTGGGAACCAGCGTGGGCCGGTCGGGCCCTGGCACTGCCCTGTGGAACTACCGTGCACTGTGGGGTCACTGCTTGGGGGATCCCTGCCATGGTACCACTCACCACAGGTGTGAGGAGCACGCGCTTAAGTGTACCGGAGCTCAATGGGGACCTGGAGGCTGTGAGGGGAACCCCCCGAATTGACCTTCAGAAGATGCCTATTGGAGCTGGTGGGGTGGGAGCCCACACCGCCTTGTAAACGAAGGCCACAACAGCAGCCTTACACTGGGCCCAGGAGATCTGTAGATCTGGACTGGAGAACCTGGGGCCGGGACATTGAACCAAGCGAGTGGCCCTCGGCTAACGCCCTACGGCAAGAGAGCGGGTTGCGGTGGTCATCGCCGGTGGCATCCATTTGTCGCCGGCTCCACTTGCTAATGGGCCCCCCCCCACTGACAGCGTTTGGCCGGCCACTGGTGTGGTGGTTTGGAGCGGCGCCCCCCACCAGGAGCACTCGAGCTATCTTTTCTTCCCCTGTTGCCTTATCAGGACTTAGTGGGGGCCAGCTGGTGCAGACCTGCATGCTTATGAACTGTGTGGCAGATTCGTGTCCCCCGACGGACCCGGTGGCCTCCCCCTTGCCATGTCACATTCCAAAGTGACCAAAGATACCTGGGTAATGTCTCTTTGGAACAAGCGGAAAGAAAGTGGAGAAGTAAATACTTGCCTGATGACAAAAGCACCTATCTAGCAGCACTTAGAACTTACAAAAAAACTATACTGGATACAAAAGCCGAATATTTCTCATCAAAAATCATCACTTCCACAAACCGATCAAAAGAAATATTCTCAATAATTAACGAACTATCCAACCCCGACAGAGTGACACTAAAATCAGCACCGTCGCAATTCTTATGCGACTCCTTGAACAACTTCTTCATTGACAAAATTAAAGCCATTAAAGCAAGTATCCTCATATGCTCGAGTCCTGCATGCCCAACAAAACCCAAGAACTCATACAGGTTAGAACAGATTCCAGCGATAAGTCAAGAAATATTCACAGACCTACTGACAAAAGTAAAATCTGGTTCTCCTAGGGACTGCTTGCCCAACTTGGATCCTAAGGGAAGCCTTTACTGCCTGCCCGAGTCCAGCCATGACCCTTTTAAATGAGTCATTGTCCCAGGGTTATGTACCTGACACCTTTAAGGAGGCGTTTGTTATCCCCCTCCTAAAGAAGGCAGGAGCAGACCCTAAAATCCTAACCAACTACCGACCTATATCACTGCTTCCTTACTTGGCCAAACTACTCAAAGCCCATGTAGCCAAGAGCCTATCTGCCTTTCTGGAGCAGTCCGACTATCTGGACGCACATCAAGCAGGTTTCCGCCCAACTCACTCTACAGAGTCAGTTATACTGTCAGTATTTGATACCCTGCGAGAGAAGGCAGACAGAGGCTACCCGCAAGCCCTGGTGCTGCTGGACCTTTCCGCTGCTTTTGACACGGTCGACCATAACATCCTGGTCGACAGTGTCAAGGATGCGGGAATCCTAGGAACAGCCCTCAATTGGATTGGCTCCTTCTTAACAAACCGATTTCAGGCGGTCTGCCTAGGCCAATTCACAACCCCCAAGATTAGAACTACATGTGGTGTTCCCCAGGGATCCTCACTTTCCCCTCATCTATTCAATGTATACCTTCTCCCTCTGATCCATGCCCTGAAAGAAAGGAAAGTTCAAACTTTCAACTACGCGGACGACTTCCAACTAGTGTTCCCCATCAATAACTCCCCTACTACCGTTCATGAATTCCAGACTACGATGTTGTTCATCCGTGACTGGATGAACAGCAACCATCTGAAGTTAAATCCAGACAAGACAGAAGTGATTCTTACGGGAGGCTCCTTAAACCCCTGGAGCTCCCGCTTCTGGCCTAAAGAGCTGGGACACCCTCCCACTCCTTCCATATCTGCCAAAACCCTGGGAGTCATAATTAATAATGATCTTACTATGAAAACTCAAATAGGATCCGTAATCTCAACATGCTTTTTCCAACTAAGAAAAATAAAGAAAATCAGCAGGTTCCTTACACAGGAAGCAAAAACAAAGGCAGTACTTGCTATGGTGATATCCCACATCGATTATGCCAATTCACTATACTTTGGCATCCCGGCTTATCTCACCCATCGTCTTCAACTAGCACAGAACCAGGCGGCCAGACTGATTCTTCAGGAAAACAGGCGCCAACATGTCACTCCTCTTCTAAAGAAGCTACACTGGCTCCCTATAACCCAGAGATGCGCCTTCAAGGTGGGATGCATCATCTTTAAATCTCTGAACAGCAGATACCCTAAATTCATCAACAGCTTGATCAACAGGTACACTCCGACCCGCAACCTGCGATCTGCCTATATGCATCTCCTAACTATACCTCCCTTTAAACTGAAACGCTTTGGTGGAACAAGGTTCTCCACACTAGGTCCCAGATACTGGAACTCCCTACCTCTGGAGATTAGATCCTGCACAGACCTCATGATTTTTCGTAAACTCCTGAAAACATGGTTATTTAGACAGGCATACGAGTAACATCTCAGTCCAACACCGTCAGAGTAGCACCAAGAAACCAATCTGGTGTACGTGCGCTCTACAAATTAAGTATAACATAACATAACATAACAAAGCTTTGCAGCAGGAGACGACTTCGTGTCCCCTTACACCATCAACTGCGACGGCGGGCGGAGATCCCTCAGCTCCAATCACCCAAGGATATATGGACCGCTTCCTACAGGAGATAGGAACCGACATCTCCTCACTCAAAGAAGACTTCAAAGCGGGTCTCCGGGACATCTGGAGAAAGGTGTCGGAAATCGGGGACAGAGTGGATGACCTGGAGCGGACGGTTGACGCATGAGCTGAAGATCAGGGGATGCTGTGGCGGCACATTAACGCCCTGGAGGACCAACATATCGAGCTGCAAACTAAACAGGAGGACCTAGAAAATAGGAGCCGCTGTAATAACATCCGCATCCGGGTAGTGCCGTCGGGGTCGGAGGGCACGAACATTATGACTTTTACAGCGGAGCTCCTGCAGGCGGTCCAGGGAGACGACGATGCATCCCCTCCTGCCCTAGATCGGGTCCACCGAGTGTCCCCGAGAAAGGGGCGAGTCGACAGCATACCAGATATTTTGACCAGGGTGCACTTTTTCACTGAAAAGGAGGCGATCATGCAGGCAGCTAGGGACAAGACAGAGCTTACTTACCAAGGCCACACGATACAACTCTACCAAGATCTCTCCCCAGTCACCCTCTGGAAACGCCGTGACTTCAAGCCTGTCACGGATAAGCTACACGCCCTGGGCATCTGCTACCAGTGGGGCCACCCCTTTGCTCTCCTGTTCCAGTGGGAGTGTAGGCGCTGCTCGTTGCATTCGCTGACAGAAGCCAGAGCGCTACTAGGACTGCCAGAGGACTCCTCGACCGGAGATGGGCCAACCCAGCCGGGTTCCTCGGGACGTGATCACAAACCCAAGTGGGCTACAGTCCCCCAACATCGCACCAATAAGCAGTGCACAGAACTATCCTCCCAGGACGTCAAGAAGGAAATAATTAACCAACTCCGGCACTCAGCAGAGGGGCTTCTCCTGACCACTCGACTGCTGGCTCTGTCTGATTACATGGTGACATACAGGCGGACTCAAACTCAATGCTTCGTTGCATCCTCCTCACATTGGTCTATCGTTGGTAGAGGTGGGCCCCAGGAGAGTCGGGGATCCCTGAGGATCGGGTACTGTTGTTTCTTCTTAGTTGCTGATGGCCGCCCCCCACAGACTTCCTCTTCCAGAGGGTTACTCCTCTAGCGGGATTGGAGCGCTTCGGTGCTGATCTCCGCATACAGAAGAAGTCCTAGTTAGACCTGGTTGGTCTTGTGTTGCTATCTGTTATATTTTGTTTTCTCCTACAGGTTGGACACTTAGTAAAGCAGGTCAATGGCGAAGGGACACCCGTTGCTATATGCAGCGGGCAGAAGGGGCAAGGGCAATAGCAGGCAGTTCATGGTCCTGAGAGGGGGCAGACGTAGGGAGGCACATGAGCAGGGTTCCAACACAGGGGCTAAGTCTGACGAGGTCGGGGTCTGTGGGATGCAGGGACAGCCTCTTTTCCCTGAACAACATGACTACCCCAGTCTCACCGCAAGCCCAGCCAAGCACCTCCCCCGGTAAGCCCTTTGATCCCTCACTCGCTTTGGGTGACCTCAAGCTGCTCTCTTTAAACATCCAAGGCCTGAATTCCCCGAACAAACGGAAACAAATCTGGTGATATGTGTTGCAGCATGACCCAGATGTTTTAATGCTCCAAGAGACTCACCTGGTAAAGGCGGACCTCCATCGCATGGTGCACCCAAAGTACCACAGGCGGCACTGCGCAAACACCACCTCCAAAACCCTAGGAGTAGGTATCCTTTGCAAGGCTAACTTTTACACCTCTGTAGCCAGAGAGACACAAGACAGGGAGGGCCGCTACCTATCTCTCCAACTACTGCAGGGCCAACGGACGCTAACGCTGCTCAACATATACGCCCCCAACACATCCCAGGACTCATTCCTTAGACACATTTTGCAGGAACAACTGAGGGGGTGGAGGGAGACGTCATAGTCTGTGGGGCTTTTAACTTGGTCTGGGACCCCTCTCTAGATAGATGCTCTACGATATACCAGGCCACGGGTGTGATGTCTGCTAATCTTAAAAGCGATATTGAAGACAGACCCTGGCGTGAGGGATTACTCCTTCTACTCACATGTTCACGCCTCCTATTCTCGCTGGACTATGCTTTTGTCACACCTTCCTGCCCCTCCATCACATAGTAGAGCTCTCAGATATCTCTATATCCCACCACGCTCATTTAGCACTCACTTGGTATGCCCGTACCCACCATGAACACACCCCGCGCCTGCCCCGCACCTGCTGCGCGACCCAGTAGATGTGGAAGAGATACGCAAGGGCATTGTAGAATACTTTCGCTTTAATACCCTGCCTGAAATCTCTCTACATACGCTATGGGATGGCATTAAAGCTGTTATCAGGGGCACAATCACGACATTTGCAATATCGCAAGGACGGGAGGCGCAGCTGGTAGAAGCTAAACTTACTGCGGAAATTAAGCAGCTGGGGCGCCTAGATAAGGTGGCTCCCGCCCGAAGAACCAAGAGGCAGCTGGCCCTATTATGCGGTCAACTGCGCGTCCAACGCTCGGGCAGGACTGAGCGCGCCCTTCTGTCCCTACCTACCTGTAGGGCTGAATTTGCTCTCCCAACCACTGCTTGGCACCAATACCTCCAGCTGCGACATTGCGTAATGCATCCAGAGATATACGCAGCAGCAACACACCCCCTCACACCTTTTGAGAAGCTAGTGCGTGCCTTTGATGGCACCAAAGGGTTGATCTCCAGAACTTATCAGGTGCTCCAGCATTCAGTCCTGGACCCCACGCATAATTACCAGGCCGCCTGGCATGATGCTACCCCTGGGGGGACAACCACTAAGCAATGGGAAACATTATGGCATGATATCCCTAAGACCTATTGCAGCCTTGCAGAACGTTAGACTGCGTATAAATTGATGTTTCGATGGTATCATACACCCGCCCGTTTAGCAGCCATCTACCGTACGGCCTCTAATGTATGCTGGCGCTGCGGACAGGAGGGAGGCCCCCTCTGTCACATCTGGTGGTCATGTAAAGTGATTACAACGTTTTGGAAGGAGGTTTTGGGGCACATCAAGGGCATTTTGGGCTTCCTGCTCCCACCCCTGCACCACATAATCGCCCCCCCCCGGCGTCGGTGATTGGACATTGGTGAGTCACCTGCTGTTGGCTGCGCGGCAGCTCATACCCTGTGCCTGGAAGCAAACATCACCCCCCTCAGTGGCACAGTGGTTCACTAGGACGTGGCACCTTCTGGCGATGGAACGGCTGTCGCACAGCCCAGCTAACACTGATAAGAGGGTTCCAACGTGTATGGCAGCCACTAATACACTATCTTACACGCATAGAATTCACGTGCTTTAATCCCCCAAAACTTAGGGCCCTTCAGCTCTTCGTTCCCGAGTGACCTGCAGTCTCCCTCATTCGGCCTGAGACATCCCACGCGCCGCTAGAACCTAGACACCACCCCTCCTGCACACTGCGCGAATCTGCACCTCACCAACATCTTATACCTGGAAGGCTTTCTGACCTGTAGGAAGTTACTCTGTTTGATGTTTTTAGTTTGTTCTCGAGCGTTATCCTGACTCTAGAGCCCTCACATACTAGCCAGCCCAGTCACCATTAGTGTAGCACCAATAGCACTCCCATGGCTGGGTGACAGGTCGAGACACAGCTTCTGGGTACTACTGCCTAGACTAGACCGATTTTAACTGTTATATGCACAAGGGGAACAATGCCCCTGTCTCTCACTTTAAAACGGTCAGGGCAAAGGAGCCTTAGATGTACCATGTGTATGGATCTCCCCTTGCGGATCACTTTCAATGCTGTATTTAACACAACAATGCGGCCGGTCCGATGTGGTTGTAGGCGACTTGCTGTGTATCACATTAGATACGCTTTCTTTGTTCTATTTGACATGGATATGCAGCCAGCCCAATAAGGGTTGTAGGCGATGCAATGTATTTCACACCCATGTCTTAATGATAACAATAAAACCTTCTTTGAAATAGACAGTATAATGAAACATATACGGGGAGGTGATAGAGAGAAAAAGTTACGTATACTCGAATCACATTACATAATTGATTTGCATACTAGGATGCCATTTGGCATGAACAGGGAGGAGGAATTAGCAACACACATAGGAGTATAATTCTCCCCAATCCTCTGATCACCGGAATATCATTGTATTGCTAACATTAGTTTTTAATGAGAATTTGTGAAATTAATTTTATGAATTTTTCTTTTTGCCATTTTAATTTCTTCTCTTAGGGTATCACACCATATATACCACATTTGATTATGATCTAAATATGAAATTGAATAGTTTATATTGGATATATGATTGGGACACTTGCCCGATATTGGAGCAACAGTAATCTCACTATGAGATATTAAAAATCATGTGTCCATTAGGAAATTTGTCTGATTTGGGAGAGATTTATTTTGTCCCGAGGGAATTATGTATATAAATGACAATTAAAGTATGAATTGAATCTAATTGATTCATGGATACACGGCGACAAGTAAAACATGATTTTAATATACTATTTTATTATTGTAAAACTTGTGGTTACAATTTTGTCACTTTGGGCACTTTTAGTTAATCAAATGGAATGAATTAACTATTTATCTATGATCCCAGAAATTACGATGAGAAAAGAAATCAACAGATTGAGCTAGATGTAAAGTCTTTTTTCATTATTCATGATTGTCCGTAATGAAAGCAATTATGTGACTAGAACGAATTTTGAATTGAAAATTTGTATATATATTTTTTTGAAAATTGTCATGTATATAAACAACAACAAACTTTTATTACGATCACACAGATCCTAAAAAGTATACAGCACAGGTTGTTTTTCCTTAAAAAAAGAGACATTAACAATACAATTTGATATAAAAAGGGCCCCCACAACAGTTAGAAAGTGCAACATGCAATAGCAGCCAAATACATATAAAAGGTGTTTAGTGCTCATATTTACACAGCCATTAATGGACAATTACATAAAATTCAGGTCTAGCAGCACTTTTCAGGACGAAATGTCTCCCAAACATATTTTCCTGCGCCTAATCCAAAGGGCATGCCAGAATCTAGCAGGACCAAATACAGTAGATTGACGAGTATCAGTACACAAAAAACTTAAGACCGCTAAATAGTGCCCACGTCCTGCTAAAAAACATAGCGGGACAATCTATTTTTTCCTCAGGGACAAGTAGCTCGGACAAAAAAATAGTAAATGGAGTATAGATTCTGGGCTTCCTTGGCATGCAGGGCAAAGATCAACCAAGTCATTACAGCTAGACCATTTTGAGCAAAACAGTTTAGTTGGGAGAGATTTATAACGAAACTGCAGAAAGAGTTTCCGTGCCATCGGCGGAACAATTTCGTCGATGGTTGGCTCAAAGAGCAAAGAACATTTAAATTTAAGAAAGTCTTTGGTCAGAATAGATTCTGAATCTACGAGGTCCTCTTTTAAAATTGATTCCCAAAACAGTTCTTTCATTTTTGCTCTTCAGGTTCGCCTCGTGCTTTCCGGAGTTATCCAAAAGGCATCCATGCCCAACTTATCTAGGGCTTATCGTAAGGTGGTAAACCAGTTTATTGATGACGCCTTTGGAAATCTTAGAAGGTCTAGCATGATCTCACGGTAAGACTCAAGCTTTTCTACCATACACAACCTAAACCAAAACATTATCAATCGATAAATGACCTTATGTTTTAATTGTCTGTGTGCCAGATCCATGTACAAAGATTTCAATGGGGTACTGGGGGGCAGGTCTACCAAGGATCTTAAAAAACGATTTTCCACAGCTATTAAACGCGATATATTTCCTATCCCCCACAGCTCTACACCATACAATATACTCCCCAGAACCTTAGAATGGGGCAGGTGCAATCTGCCGTGACGGTGTTTTTCTATGTATCTTGCTAATATGATTACATTGGAAATTTGGTGTAGCTTAGCCTTCTCCTTGTGTGCGTCCCAGTTGACTGATGGGGATACACGAATTCCTAAATAATTAAAGACGTCAACTTGTTCAAGAGGAGTACTACCTGCCCGAATGGATCTGCTAGGGTGTTTCTCCACTCTCTTATTGAAAATCATGTATTTGGTTTTTCCCTTGTTTAAAAACAGCCCCCTATCGTTACAATAGTGAATAAAATCGTTTAAAAGTTGTTGGAAGCCCTGGGGAGATTTAGAAATTAGAAGGGTGTCATCAGCAAATAACAAAGCAGGGATTCTTCTGTTGTTAATTTTCGGGGCATCACAACCATCCCTGTCCAGAAAATCAATGACCCCATTAATAAAAAGGGTAAAAAGAGTGGGCGACAACACGCATCCCTGCCTCTCTCCACGGTTGACAGGGAAGGTGTCTGTTACTTCATTGTTTGGGCCCCACCTTACCTGGGCTGTATTAGAAGCGTGTAATCTTATTAAAATATCTAAACGATTTGGAGGAATATGAATTTTCACCCGAGATAAATATATATATATTTTTCCATGTCTATGGAAAAAACTTTTCTATGTTGTTGATGATGCCATACGTATTTAATTGGAATTCTGGGTTCTTCCATGAAGCAAAGCAGTATTGCTTTTGGGCAAAGGGAGCTGCATGTCAGCAGCTCCCTTTGTCCAAAGGTAATGCCGGCTCCCGCAGGAGGCGTGGAGCTGACAGGGACCGCTGGGGCATTGGGGCTTCCCCGCAGTCCCCAACGTGAGGCTATGCCCCGGGGGATGGGGTCCCCGGGGCCAAAAATGGCCCAGGAGGGGGGCCACTCGGCCCCCTCCCTTTACTTGATTAAAAAACAAAATGGGCAGGCCCCGGGGACCCAATCCCTGGAGTCTGGGGAGGGGGGCTGGTCGGCCCCCCTCCTTTGGAAAATATATATTTTTTTAAATGGCCAAGTCCCGGGGGATGGGGTCCCCAGGGCCCACAATGACCTTGGAGGGCAGCCGCTCAGCCCCCCTCCCTTTTAAAAAAGGAATGGCCGAGCCCTGGGGGATGGGGTTCCCAGGGCGAAAAAAGAAAGAAACCGGCAACTTGCCGGAGGCCCCGCCCCCTCTCTGACTACACTGCAAACGTGCCTCCTGGCGCAATCTGGGTGTGGGGATGAAGTCCCCTTCACTGCTGATGGTCCTTAGGGGCCAACTAGCCCACCAGGTACCTCCAGTAAGCCCCACACAGTGGGATTGCTGAGAGGTGGTCTGAGGCCATGCCCCTTTTTACAACACTCTGCAAACGCGCCTCTTGGCGCACTGCTGGTGGGGCGATGAGGTCCCCTTGTGTCCTGAGGACCTCAGGACTAAAGTGGACTTCATCCCCCAAGCAGCAGTGCGCCAGGAGGCGCGTTTGACCACTCTCAGCAATCCAGCTGTAGGGGGCTTACTAGAGGTAACAAGAAGGCTAGTTGGCCCCCAGGGACCCTCAGGAGGCAAGGGGACTTCATCCCCCAACCAAGAGCGCGCCAGGAGGTGCGTTTGCAGAGTGGTGGGAAAAGGAGGCGTGGCCTGTGTCCACCTCTCAGCAATACTACTGTGTGGGGCCTACTGGAGGTAACAGGTAGGCTAGTTGGCCCCTAAGGACCCCCAGCAGCAAAGGGAACTTCAATCCCCATTCAAGAGCACACCAGGGAGCTCGTTTGCAGAGTGGTGGGGAAAGGGGGCATGGCCGGCTATGAGAATTTAGCAATCCTGCTGTGTGGGACTTACTAGAGGGGTCCTTGGGGGCCAACTACCCCTCGGGTTACCTCCAGTAAGTCCAACACAGTGGGATTGCTAAGAGGTCTTCGGAGGTCAAGCTCCTCTTTCTCCACCACTCTGCAAATGAGCCTCCTGGCACACTACTGGTTGCGGGATGAAGTCCACTTTACTGCTGAGGGACTTTGGGGGCCAAGAAGTCCTCCTGGTACCTCCTGTAAGTGCTATGCAGCGGAAAACTGCTAAGCACTGGTCCGAGGCCCAGCCCCCTTTCTCCACCACTCTGCAAACGTGACTACTAGTTAAAGAAGCATTTGCAATGTAGTAGGTCTCACATTTGCGAAAATTATGGCTATTGGTGTTGTAAATGTAAAAGTTTTTTACTAATGTTTTTTGGTGTGGATGTACGTTGTGCGTAGTGGAATTAAGTGGTATGTTGGGCAGTGAAATTATGTGGATAGAAAGTATGTGGTATTTAGTGTATAGGAATTATGTAGAGTGGGATTATGTGTTATGGAGAGTAATTATGTGGTATGGTAGTTTGTGTTGTGGAGTGGTAACCTCAGGTTTAGTCTTCCTCCTTTCCATAGAAGCTAAACTATAAACTCAATGAGACAAAAAAAAGATGGAACCACTGAGGAGCACTTCTGGACCTAGTCAAAGGTATGAGCAGGGCTATTGGAATTATGCGACTGTTCGGCTGCACCGATTTTCGCATAATTAGACATTTTCCACATTGGCCACATAATCCATCATCTGCTGCATAATCTGCAGATTTGAACAAAAAAACCTTGTTTCTAACTCAAACGGCTCAAACGTTACCAAAAACGCAGCAACAAGTGTTACAGCGTGGTGGAAGGCCCTTTGCAAACCTGGAATGGCCATCTGTTACTTATTGCTAAATGTGGGTGTTAAATTGGTACTTATAGTGCGCAAACCACTCTTGCTTCTTTCTGTGCCCCTCTTGCCTCTTTCTGCATTTCTCTTGCTTCTTTGTTCACATATCTTCTGCTTTCTGCACCTCCCTTCTTTCTGCACCTCTCTTGCCTCTTCCTGCACCCCTGTTCCCTTTTTCTGCACCTCTCTTGCCTGTTTCTGCAACTCTCTTGCCTGTTTCTGCAGTTCTGTTGCCTCCTTCTGCACCTCTTTTGCTTCTTTCTGTACTTCTCTTGCCTCTTTCTGCACCCCTCTTGTCTGTTTCTGCACCTCTGTTGGTTCTTTCTGCACTGCTCTTGCTTCTTTCTGTACCTCTCTTGCAGATTTCTGCATGCCTCTTTCTGCACCTCTCTTGTCTCCTTGTGCACCTGTTGGTTCTTTCTGCACCTCTCTTGCAAATTTCTGTACCCCTCTTGCCTCTTTCTGCACCCCTCTTGCCTGTGTCTGCACCTCTCTTGCCTGTGTCTGCACCCCTGTTCCCTCTTTCTGCACCTCTCTTGCCTGTTTCTGCAACTCTCTTGCCTCTTTCTGCACTGCTCTTGCTTCTTTCTGCACCCCTCTTGCCTCTTTCTGCAACCCTCTTCCCTCCTTTTGCACCTCTCCTGCCTCTGTCTGCACCCCTGTTCCCTCTTTCTGCACCTCTTTTGCCTGTTTCTGCAACTCTCTTGCCTCTTTCTGCAGTTCTCTTGCCTCCTTCTGCACCTCTGTTGCTTTTTTCTACACTTCTCTTGCCTCTTTCTGCACCCCTCTTGAATCTTTCTGTACCTCTGTTGGTTCTTTCTGCACGTCTCTTACTTCTTTCTGTACCTCTCTTGCTTCTTTCTCCACCCCCCTTGCTTCTTTCTGCACCCTTCTTCCCTCTTTGTGCACCTCTCTTCTCTCTTTCTGTACCTCTTTTGCTTCTTTCTGCACTTCTCTTGCCCCTTTCTGCACCCCTCTTGCCTCCTTCTGCACCTCTGTTTCTTTCTGCACTGCTCTTGCTTCTTTCTGTACCTCTCTTGCAAATTTCTGCACCCCTCTTACCTCTTCTGCACCCCTCTTGCCTCCTTCTGCATCTCTGTTGGTTCTTTCTGCACTGCTCTTGCTTCTTTCTGCACCTCTTTTGCCTGTTTCTGCAACTCTCTTTCCTGTTTCTGCACTTCTCTTGCTTCTTTCTGCACCTCTGTTGCTTCTTTCTGCACTTCTCTTGCCTCTTTCTGCACCCCTCTTGCCTCTTTCTGCAACTCAGTTGCTTCTTTCTGCACTTCTCTTGCTTCTTTCTGCAGCTCTCTTGCTTCTTTCTGCACCCCTCTTGCCTCTTTCTGCATCCTTCTTCCTTCTTTCTGCACCTCTCTTGCCTCTTCCTGCACCCCTGTTCCCCTTTTCTGCACCTCTCTTGCCTGTTTCTGCAACTCTCTTGCCTATTTCTGCAGTTCTTTTGCCTCCTTCTGCACGTCTGTTGCTTTTTTTTGTACTTCTCTTGACTCTTTCTGCACCCCTCTAGTCTGTTTCTGCACCTCTGTTGGTTCTTTCTGCACTGCTCTTGCTTCTTTCTGTACCTCTCTTGCAGATTTCTGCACGCCTCTTTCTGCACCTCTCTTGTCTCCTTGTGCACCTGTTGGTTCTTTCTGCACCTCTCTTGTAAATTTCTGTACCCCTCTTGCCTCTTTCTGCACCCCTCTTGCCTGTGTCTGCACCTCTTTTGCCTGTGTCTGCACCCCTGTTCCCTCTTTCTGCACCTCTCTTGCCTGTTTCTGCAACTCTCTTGCCTCTTTCTGCACTTCTCTTGCCCCTTTCTGCACCCCTCTTGCCTCTTTCTGCACCTCTGTTGCTTGTTTCTGCACTTCTCTTGCTTCTTTCTGCACCCCTCTTGCTTCTTTCTGCACCCTTCTTCCCTCTTTGTGCACCTCTCTTGCCTCTTTCTGCACCTCTCTGCCTCTTTCTGCACCCCTCTTGCCTCTTTCTGCACCCCTCTTGCCTCTTTCCGCACCTTTGTTGCTTCTTTCCGCACCTTTGTTGCTTCTTTCTGCACTTCTCTTGCTTCTTTCTGTACCTCGCTTGCTTTTTTCTGCACCTCTGTTGCTTCTTTCTGCATTTCTATTGCCTCTTTCTGCACCCCTCTTGCCTCTTTCTGCACTGCTCTTGCTTCTTTCTGCACCTCTCTTGCAAATTTCTGCACTGATGACATCACTGGATGATGTCATCAGTGATGTCATTTGAGATGTCATCAGTGATGTCACTGACCATGTCATGAGTGATGTAATATGTGATGCCATCAGCAGTGCACCTTTCTTGCCTGTTTCTGCAACTCTTGCCTTTCTGCAGTTCTGTTGCCTCCTTCTGCGCCTCTTTTGCTTCTTTCTTTACTTCTCTTGCCTCTTTCTGTACCCCTCTTGTCTGTTTCTGCACCTCTGTTGATTCTTTCTGCACTGCTCTTGCTTCTTTCTGCACCTGTCTTGTAAATTTCTGCACCCCTCTTGCAAATTTCTGTACCCCTCTTGCAAATTTCTGCACCCCTCTTCCCTCTTTCTGCACCTCTCTTGCCTGTGTCTGCACCCCTGTTCCCTCTTTCTGCACCTCTCTTGCCTGTTTCTACAACTCTCTTGCCTCTTTCTGCACTTCTCTTGCCTCTTTCTGCACCTCTGTTGCTTCTTTCTGCACTTCTCTTGCCTCTTTCTGCACCCCTCTTGCCTCTTTCTGCACCTTTGTTGCTTCTTTCTGCACTTCTCTTGCTTCTTTCTGCACCTCTCTTGCTTCTTTCTGCACCTCTCTTGCCTCTTTCTGCACCTCTGTTGCTTCTTTCTGCACTTCTCTTGCTTCTTTCTGCACCTCTCTTGCTTCTTTCTGCACATCTCTTGCCTCTTTCTCTACCCCTCTTGCCTCTTTCTGCACCCCTCTTGCCTCTTTCTGCACCTCTTTTGCTTCTTTCTGCACTTCTCTTGTCTCTGTCTGCATCCCTCTTGCCTCTTTCTGCACCCCTCTTGCCTCTTTCTGCACCTCTGTTGGTTCTTGCTACACTGCTCTTGCTTCTTTCTCCACCTATCTTGCAAATTTCTGCACTGATGACATCACTGGATGATGTCATCAGTGATGTCATCAGTGATGTCATTTGAGATGTCATCAGTGATGTCACTGACCATGTCATGAGTGATGTAATATGTGATGTCATCAGCAGTGCTTTGCGGGGGCGCGAGTTATAGTTAGCCCAGTTAACTATAACGGCTGAATTTCTCTGGTTTTGTACGAGTGAAATGTCAGCCTAACTATAACGTCCCAGAAACCTGTGGTTTTTTCAGTGAATATCTAAGGTTTTTTAAATGCTAATTCCTAACTATAATGCCCCTGAAGCCTGTGGTTATATATATATATATATATTATGCAAGAACTCAACCCCAACAGAAATGAGGTGAGGGAGGTATAATGTTAGCCTCCGTGTCTTTAATGAAATTCACATTCTCTTGGCATTTAATTTTGAGAATCACTATTTCATTACAAGACCTGTATGGATATTGGTAGCCCTTCAAAACTACATCAAGCATGTGGTCAATAAGTTTACAATAATGTTTAGTAAATGTGGAAGCATTAGACCAATCGACCGCTCTCATAATGTTCTCCAATCTTCCACCTTTCCAGAGAGCTTGACTAGCCATGGCATCTCAAAGAATGTGCTCAAAATATTTGTAAGTCAACACCAGCTTGCTGCATAATACACTTCACCCACCTTGCAATCATTGCTGTGGTGACCGCCTGAAAGGTTTGACAAAGGAAATCAAAAATTGCTTGACACCATCGGATCGAAACTAATTCATATGGGAATCATATTCGCTCATGCAATCAACTACACACAATTTTCTGCATGAGCCATATCTTGGAAAAAAGATGGTGTCGGACATAGTCTTTGTTCTCTTACTAATATCAAAGGTAACCCCAAAGGGGTCGTAGAGTCTGTTACTTACCTCCAATGCCTTACCTTCGGAAACCCTTCGACTAGAAATTAAACAAAGTAAGGACGCAAGTTTCAAACTAAGTCTTTTTGTTTCCAAAAATCTGTTACCTGGTGAAGAACAGAACAAGAAAAGAATCAAATTGACATCCCACAAAGTTTGATATCTAGGTCTGGGGGGCCTTCTTAACCTGATGTTCTTAAGTACTTGACACACCAAAACATTCTTTTCTACACTCCTGCCATTAATCATACTGTGACCAGCAGATATAGCAAATCTGTAGCAGTTAATAGACCTATAACTTAGGCCCCTATCAAACTGTTCCTCCAGAAAATTAACCAATTCAACTACAGAAGAGTCCACGGGATCCAAGTTCCTTTCCCAAGCACCAACTTACCCAGGTCTTCCATATTCTCTTATACCTGTATCGGATGCCTGGAGCATACAATTCCTCAAGGAGGTCTTCCCGAAAGGCCTGACATCTCTGAAGATCACCCGACACTTTCCATGCAAGAAGGCTCAAAATCCCTGTCTGGACCAGAAGATGTTTCTCTCCATCTTTCAGCAGACCATCCATAGCAGGTAGAACAAAAGGTATGTCGCAAGCGAGTCCCAAAGTCATTGGGAACCCTGGCTGTGAAACCCAAAATTGAGTTACCAGATTAAGAGCGCATCTCTCCTGTCTCACTTTCTGAAGGACCCTCTGAATCATTATGCAGGGAGGGAGCGTATATGTGTTTGCCCCTTTCCACCTCTTAAGGAATGCATTCACTGCTAAAGCCCCCGGGTCTGGCATCCAGCTGTAGGACTTCTCCAGTTGAGACATCAGTCTGCTCGCAAATAGATCTATCTCCAGGGGACCCAAACAGTCCTCGTTCAGCTTCCAATCACTGTAGTCCTTCAAAAATATTGATTTCCAGTCCGCAAAAACATTTGCCTTCCCAGGCAAATATTCTGCCCTCAAGCTGATTCTCTGTTCTAAACAGAATAGCCAAAGCTTCTTGGCTAAATCGGTCAGATCCATGGATTTGGTACATCCTAAGCGATTTATGTAAGCTACCGCAGAAACATTGTCCATTTTCAATAAAACTGCCATGCCTGAAACTCATGAGAGCATAGAGACCTGCCGTCAATTCTAAGTAGTTAATGTGATGTAACCTCTTTATGTTTGACCACAGTCCACCAGTCTCCTGTACACCCAAGATTGCACCCCAACCAGTTAGACTCGCATCCAATTCTAAAATGAAATCTGGCGAGCAACCAAAGATTGCCCAGCTATTCCAAGCGTCCAAATTGTCCAACCACCAAACCAGTTCTGTTCTAGCCTTGTGATCTAGTGACACCTTGTCTCCATAACATAAACCTTCCCAGAGAGTTCTCGCTTTTACCCTTTGCAAAGTACGGTAGTGTAAGGGGCCCAGCAAAGTAGCTTGAATAGAAGAGGACAATAGCCCTAGGAATGCCGCTAACTGACTCAGAGTTAAAGAATCCCAACTCTTAACGTATCTTATTTCTCTCCAAATCTTGGATATCTTTTTCAAGGGAAGGAGTAGAAGCACATTATCTATTATAAATCCTAAAACAAATTGTGAATGAGAGGGGATACAAATAATTTCTCTCTGTTGATGAGAAAACCCAAACTTTCCAGTAGGGACATGACCATATCCAAGTCTTTCAAGACTTGAGAATGGCACTGGGACATGATCAGAATATTGTCCCGTTAACTGATCATTCAGACACCCCTTTCTCTGAGAAAGGTGGTTACAGCTCTCATTACCTTGGTGAAACACCAGGGAGCTGAAGAAAGGCCGAAGGAGAGAGAACAAAATTGGTAAAGGTGTCCCCGCCAGGTGAACTGAAGGTAACATTGGCAGTCCCTGGCCATGGGAATTGTGAAGTGGGCATCATTCAGATCCAACCTTACCAACCAGTCGTTTTTTAGCAAAAGATCTCTAAACAGATGGATCCTTTCCACCTTTATGTGTCTGTAAATCAAGAACCTGTTCAATTCCCTTAGGTTTCTAACAGGTCTGCAGCTCTTGTCTTTGTTCTCCACCAGGTAAAGAGTACTTACAAAGACTCTGTTATCTAACTCCACTTCTACAATAGCACCTTTTACCAACATAAACCTCACCTCTTCGTCTACAATCTTTTGCTGATCTGCCTTCAAGATCCGCTCCCTTGACACGGTAGATTGAAAGGGAGTTTCTGAAAAATCTATTCTGAAACTCTGCACGGTTTGTAACATCTAAGGATCCTGAGGAATTGTTTCTCAAACATGGAAAAAATGCTTGAGGTGACCTCCCACTCTTCGCTGGAAAGAAGGAGAAGGAAAAAGTATTCAACTGGGGAACCTTGGCCACGGGGTTTATTCCCTCTCGTCCGCTGATAACTACCTCTCTGGGTGTGGAAGGGAGATGCTGCTCCGGCTTGGTAGCCTCTACCCTAGCCTCCTCTTTGTCTCAAGTTGTTGAACTGGGACCTTTGGAAGGCTCGGCCAGCAGAAAGTCCCCTTCTGCCAGCCGGGCCAAAAGCACCTGGGCTGAAAACCTTGCACATGTTGCTCTGGGCTTTATCAAGAGCGGTGAAAGTAGCAACAATTTTGCCCAGACTCTTGACCATATTTTCACAGAAGAGATACCCTTTAGGGTTTTCTGAGGCCTCCTTCTCAGAGAGATCTCCCAGTTTGGGGCTAATATTCATAAGGACTGCTTTGCGTCTTTCAGTATTCAGACCAGCGTTTGTGTTTCCCAGTAGAATCATAGCACACTGGCTCCAGCCTCTCAGTAGGTCCAAGTCTAGGGGAAGCCCTTTAATATAAGCCTCTTCAGACATGTTGATTATCCTGGTCAGAAGGCCGACAACATGTAAGAGAGGATCCTGACAAAGTTTGAGGGACCTTTCAAGCCCATTTTCTGGGGTCTCTGCCCAATTTGAAAAGGAAGGTGATGAGGTCCAGGTTCAGAGTGAGGCACGCCTTGTCGTGGCTTACCGACCTTGAGCATTCGGCTTTAAGAAGATTGCGCACATCTTTTTCCAGTGGATTTCTGATCCACCTTCTAATAAAATTGCTCACATGCTTGAAGGGCCACCACTCTGCAGTCCTGGGTTTTTAATCACATCCTTGAATGAAGAGGGCACTGAATCCTCAGTGAAGATGACATTCCCATCGATATTTCCCTGGTCGAGTCCAGAACATACTCATCATACGTCTTATCATCATCATTTTGGTCCGACAAACTCAATCTCTTGAGTATCCAATACCTGTGTGATACTAGACTAGGGTCACTCAAATCTTTTGTGCCGCATCAGACACCTCTCTCTTTAATGCCGCAGAGGGCACCACTCCCTTATGAGGTGCTTTGACCTCTCATCCTTTTAGAGGTGCTTTGACCTCCCATCATCTTTGAGGTGCTTTGACCTCCCATCACCTTTGAGGGCATGGGCCCTTTCTCAAGATGCTTGGTCTTCCTCTTTTTTTACCTCCCTTATCACTGGAATCAGAGTCACCCTCCGAGGTGGACCATGTTTCATAATCTGAGCCCCTATTGGTCCTCTTCTTGCTCATTACCTGGCTAATTGTCTTGCATACACAGTTACGCATCTCATGTTGGATTAACCTCTTAATAATTTCTTCATTCATAGTACATCTCAGGGGTCACAGGGGAAGCTCTTTCCTGATCAGACATGGTGCGCAACAATTTAGAATTATGTGCACAGCAGTAAAGAATTAAAATGGGGGCTAGCAACCAAGACTCACAGATTCCTAAATTGCCCAAACACTGAGTAGAATTAAGCCTAGGATATAAAAAGGGCTCTCAAAATTATAATATTGGACAAAACAGGGGAAACAGGTGTCAAAAGGGCCAAACACGTACAGAGAGGGCTCACGAAATGCAGGCAAACAGCTAATTCATGAGATACTGTAACCATCAACTGTTAATCATAACGTGTTACAGTATCCCTCAAGCGCGGCAGCGTGAACTTGTAATATAATAATGGACTTCAGCTCAAACCAAAATGGTGGTAATCTCACAGGAACAGGCGACGCTGCTGATCCAGCGCGGCTAATATAAATTTCTCCTTATGACACTAATCCAGAAAAACACCTACACACAACTTATGTCGGTGGGGCCCATGACACCGCACACATGCATTCATTCAATTTCTGGATTAAATACTAAGGAGAATGAGCTGCTGGACAAGCGGGATACCTTATTAAAATGACAGAATTATAACCTATACATTATATACATTAACTTCGAATCCTGTCGGTTGTAAACATCAAGATTCTCCGCTATTCGGTCGATGGACCAACTAGTGGAATCAGTTGATGGTGATTAAGACCAGCTCAATCACAATTAAAACCTTTAACATTTAATAATCATAAATCTATTAAAGAACCACAGACTCATTTTAGAGTTAGAATATAATTTTATCTAAAGTTCTTTGAGCAAATAAGTAATATTCTTTATTAAGCAAAACATTTAGAAATATCAATAAACATTTTTAAGAAAGATTTTTAGGAAAGGAAAATTATTCATTACCCTCGGCCATAGGGCGATGACAAGAATGGTTCACCCAAGGAAGATGAACCACAGATCACAGGATAGGACTCCCAAACTGACTGACTATCCCGCTAACCTCCTCGGACGCATTCACCTCCCGGGTAAATTCCCGCAACGATCTCGTTCCTTCCCCAGTCAAAGTTCAAAGTCCAAAATGACAGTCTCTTGCAGCATCAGGATAGAATAAAACAAGCAGCTTTTTTCACAACGTCAGAGCAGACCCTCTTATACACTAGTTTCTGGCTCTCTACACTCAAAAGTTGCAATCCTTAGGGGCAAGAATCACGCTAATTGGTCCATTGGAGGGGTGGTGATGGTCACCTCATCGTCCTCCTTGTTCGAACCAGTTTGGGGACAATAAAGCACACAATAAGTCTCATGATCATGGTATCAAAAGTAGTCCAATTTGTTCATCCATTTTGTAGCAATCTTTGATGGTCACACATTAGTTCATCCCCTGTCACTCGTCTTTTCCATCCGTTCCCAGGCATATATGCTGAACACTTGGCACGCTCCTCATTGCAGGTCAGATTGGCCTTGACATCTCTCACTCTGAGCACAGGCCGCATACACGTGACTGGAGCATTCGTACTGAGGCTGCGTTGGGGCCATCTTATTCAGCGCACGCGATCTCGTCCTTTCCAGCGGCCATTTTAGAAGCATGGCCTAGCAGGCCCGAACGGAACTAATATAAGAATAAACACGATAGAAATTAAAATATGGAAAATAAGCCTTTCTGTTTACCACCCGCCATTCTAAAGACCCGTGTTAGATATTACCTAGCAGAAGCGACATTTAAAGCCATTTTACTTACCATCTGCATTCTTTGCCACAATACAATTCTATTACGCAACACAAATCATGCAATTCACTCTACTTGCTACGCAAATCACAATACTAATGTTATTATGCGTCACATTTGTGAATAAATTAGATTTTGCAACATTTAGCATTTTCCCACATGTAATGTCTACTAAAAAGAGTGTATTTATTGATTAGTTCATGCGTTTCAAATGGTTAGTATCATTCATGGTTATGGGGTCATTAACTTCCAAGGGGTACAAAATTATTTCGTTTCCCTGCTCCATCAATTCCCCCTTTGGTGATTTTTAACATCACCACTAAAACCTATCCTACAAATTTTATCAGAAAAATGTTTCTTGTCCACTTGCATTTGTTAATTTAGACAATCGTGTTCTTTTCATCCTGTCTTTTAGACCTTTTGTACATGTTCTCTTTAAACTCTTCCAATTCGATCTCTCCCATCTCCCGTTCTCTTTCTTTATTTTTCTCATTTTCGCTTTTTACTTTATTTTGTCTTTTTCTTCTTTTAACACACACATATGCTAATCTCAATATTGATATTATCACTATTACTAAGGTCACTGGAATTAGTATTTTCCCAATAAGAGAACTACCTATTTCGGTGAACCATTTCCTCATTGAGGAAAAACTCTAACCAAGTTTCTCCCAAGCACCTTCAACCTCCAGTGGGGCAATTTCTTTATGCAAATCAGTAATGTTCTTTATATACTTCTGTATATTCTGACTTTTGTCTGGAATGTAAGTGCAACAATGTTGTACTTTCAGCATTCCACAGACTCCACCCTCTTTTGCCAAAAGAATGTCAAGGGCAAGTCGATTTTGCATCACCATAGCTCTCATGGCAACCATTTCGGTATTTACCATCAAGAACCCTCCAGCAGTATTCGTTGATAAACGATCTACTACTGTAGACAATTTCCGAATCTTGTATGCATTCAAAGATTTACCCACTGCTGGTATCAATGCTCCAAAAATGTCACCTATTGTTTCTGAGAAGCTTTCCCTCCTCCTACGGGTTAATGGTTTACCTATCTCGTGAATTCCTTTCGTTCCTCTTTCAACGTGAAAAATCTTTGGAAAGACCAGGCCTAGATAGCATGTTCCGTACCAATGGTCCGGCAACCTATAATAAGCTCTATTTCCGCAAATATAATAGATCCCTGGAAATACTGGTTCTTTCCTCCTTTGAATCCCCATCCCCCTAAAATTTTGTATGTATCTCGGCACTCACTAGAACCCACGAAATAGTTATCATAGAAAGTGTTATCTCTACTAATGCACAATTTTCCCTGTTGGGGCCAATCTAGAACCATAGCTGCATTTGTTTCGCCTTTGTCATAACTTCCCTCTTCAAACGCCCAAGGTGGGGTTTTTGTCTTTTCTCCTGTTGCCTTTCTTTGAAACTTAACCCTTCTGTCTTCTACCATGTCCAAGAAAACCTTTTCTTCCTTTCTTAACCCACAAGTAAGATTATGTCTAAACGCATATTCTAATGTTAATTCTTTTGTTTCTAAGAAAAATTTCCCAAACATCTTTGCAAATTTCACCTTATTTAGTTCAGGGACTACGGGAACTTTAGCAAAAACAGCATCTGTGTTAGTGTAGTAATACTCTAGTTTACCTGTTTTATAAAATAAGCTGGCTAAAACACTACAAGTTATTCCATACGTCAAAGGAAGGTGATGATACGTCACACCTTCTGTTACAGACGCAGGTAACTGCATACATACATAACAATGTCTCACATCCATTGTCTGCACGTATTCGTACAAAAGTTTCGTGAAGACATTCTTGGAGAAATCAGTTATTGACTTGTCCCTATGAAAATCAGTACTATCTACCAGTGTTGCAGTGTTCTTTATATTAGATTTCTTGTCACTATTCGTGTCATTCATTATTGCAGATGTATCTTCTCCAATTAATCTAAGTGGAATTATTATTGTTAAAATGAACCAAAAAAGCATTAGAAAGCCTGTACACTAGAAACACATCCTACACAATCTATGGAAAAACTCACATCTAGATCTTCTATTCTCAGTGTCTACCATATTGAAATATTATCTAATTATATGTACAGAAATGTGTTTCCACACCTCAAATGACGTAGTGTTGACTAGGATCAACTGCCTTTTGTCGCACCTTTCGGTCTTTCAGAAATTTTCCTTTGACTTTATCAGTTTGTGTGTCTTAGTCCAGTTTTCTTTCTTTGACTTTTCACGGTTGGCGCAGTTCACTTACACCCACTTGTTCACAGTCTTTGTCTGGGTCCTCGTGACTGCTATCCACTTCTTTAATGTCAGACAGTGCTATGTATACCCACTCAGGTGACTTATATTTCAAGTTAGGTCTTTTCACTCTTTTGGGTCTCTACAATTGTCTTTCATCAGTTTTTCTTTGTCTTTCTTGACTTGTTATTTCATTCACTTGTTCTGCATTGTCTTTGTTCAAATTTATTATCTTATATCTCAGTCTTTTAATTTCGTTGGGCCAATTGTCTCCTTTTCTTGGCCTTTTCAGTTCACTTTCCTTTTCTCCTCGTTCCACTCTCCAAGTTCTCTTTCTTGGACCTATTCTTTGCCTTCTTTCGTCTTCACTTTCTTCGGTTTCTGTCTCAGATCTCACTTCACTTTCTCTAACTTTGAACTTTATGATCTCAGTCTCTTTGTCCGAATCTGAACCTCCTCGTGTTCCTTCCGCTTGTAATTCTGAGTCTAATCCTCCTCGTGTTTCTTCCGCAATCTTTGAATCTATTCCTCCTCGTGTTTCTTCCGCAATTTCGGAATCTAATCCTCCTCGTGTTTCTTCCGCAATTTCCTCAATCTCTCTATCTGAATCTAAATTTTCTTCAGTTACCTCTACAATTTCTGGAGGAATTTCCCCATAACTTGTACTTGGCTGTTCACCGTCCCTGTCTATTGGTTTAGTTTCTCCTGTTTCAATATCAGTTCTTTTGTTTTCGGGTTCTTTTGTTTGTCTTTCACTGCATTCAGGTTGGTCTGCTTCAGATGCCGAACTGGTATCTGATATTTCCAGATGTCGACTTACATGTCGATCTTCAGGATCTGGAACTTTAATCGTTTCAGGTTCTGCTTCAGATGCCGAACTGGTACCTGATTCTTCCAGATGTCGACTTACAGGTCGAGCTTCAGGATCTGGAACTCTTATTGTTTCAGTCTCTGCTTCAGATGCCGAGCTGGTATCTGATATTTCCAGATGTCGACTTACAGGTCGAGCTTCAGAATCTGGAACACTGATGGTATGACTGGCATGAATCCAATTTTTCACACATGCACATTTTACTGCAGTCGTTGTCACCAGAATCACCTGATGTGGCTTGTCCCAGCGTGGAACCAAGCAATTTCTTCTTCTGTGCACTTTTATGCGAACACAGTCTCCTGGACTCAGATCATGAGCTGGTTTTCTTTCAAGAGTGGTCGCATCCGGTCCAACCTGATGAAACACAGAATGCACCACATCAGCCAATCCTTTGCAATAGTCCAGTATGAGATCATCAGTTATAGTCAGCAGTTTGTTGACAGGTACATATGCTTGTCTCATTGCTCGTCCCATGATTATTTCATGAGGACTCAGACCTGTTTTTCTGTCAGGTATGCTTCTTATGCTCATTAGCACCAATGGTAAGGCATCGGGCCATTTGAGTCTTGTGGCTTGACACATCTTACCCAACCTATTCTTTATGGTGCCATTTACTTGCTCTACCACTCCAGAAGCCTCTGGTCTGTAGGCACAGTGCAGCTTTTGTTGAATGTCTAGTGCTTCGCATATCAGTTGGATAATTTCGTTCTGGAAATGTGTTCCTCTATCGGTTTCTATCGTCACTGGAAAACCATATCTAGGAATGAATTCTCACAGCAGGAGTTTAGCTACAGTAACTCCATCATTCCTTCTTGTCGGATAGGCTTCCACCCAACGAGAAAACAAACAGACGACCACCAGGACATACCTCAATCTGTTACTTGGGGGCATTTCAATGAAATCTAGTTGCATTCTGGTAAAAGGACCTCCTTCACGTCCTATTACTCCCAAACTCACTACTGTCTTTCTTCCAGGATTTATCTGTTGGCAGATAAGGCATCTTTGGCAAAGGCTTTCAGCTATAGCCCTAAATTTTGGGTTATACCAGGTCTGTTTGAAAAGTCTGATCATGGCATCTCTACCTATGTGTGCCTGTCCATGGTACATCCGTGCCATGTTAGAGATCATGCTATCAGGCATAACTGGTCTTTCATCCCTGTAAACACAAACTTCATCTTCTTCTCTCTGTCTCCAACCTGATTTTATCCAAATATCCTTTTCCTCATCACTTGCCTCTTCCTACAATTGTCTTACCTCATCCCATGTTTCAACTGGGTTAGTAAACAGCAAGGGACATGAAACATTCTCTTTTTCACTTCTCCGATTCATTGAGGTCATATTTCTGGCACAATATTGAGCTAATTCGTCAGCAAATTTGTTACCTACCGCAATATAATCAGCTCCATTTTTGTGAGCAGTGCATTTTACCACCGCAATCTGTTTAGGCAGCTGTATCGCCTCAAACAACTTCTTCACAAACTCACCATTCCTAATAGGAGACCCTCTAGAAGTCAGGAATCCCCTCTGGGACCAGATCTGTCCAAAATCATGGACCACTCCGAAGCCGTACTGGCTATCCGTGATCACAGTGATTCGGAAATTCTTTCCCAGTTTGCACGCTCGAATCAGAGCAATCAGCTCAGCAACTTGGGCTGAACGTATTCCTCTCAAACAAGATGCTTCCATTATGGTTGCCACTGTACATACAGCATACGCAGCACTTAAAACTCCCTCATCTGTCCTCAGGCATGACCCGTCCACAAACATCACATAATCTGACTCTTTTAGAGGTTCATCCCTGATATCAGGACGAGGCTTTGTGCAAAATTCAAGCACATCCAAACACTTATGATCAACATCATCTTTGACTTCTGCATTTACTTCTGGCAGTGAAGTAGAAGGATTCACACTCGTGCATCTTACAATGGTTACATTGTCTGCACCCCAGATCACTTTTTCATACCTAGTCAGCCGACTATGTGTCATGAATTGGGTTTTTGTTCGGGTCAGAAGGATTTCGACCGAATGTGGGACATATACCCTCAAAGGATATCCCATCACAATGCCTTCACTCCGTTCCAGACTCACACAAGTAGCAGCTACTGCTTTCAGACATCCAGGCAACGCCTTTGCTACCGGGTCTAAAACAGCTGAAAAATAGGCTATTGGTCGTTTCATTTTTCCATGCCTTTGCACTAATACTGAAAGTGCACATCCGTCTCTCTCGCTACAATACAGCTCAAATTCTTTCTCATAATCAGGCATTCCCAATGCCGGTGCCTCACACAAACTTGTTCTCAGTTCCTCGAAAGCCTTAATTTCCTCCTCATCCAATGCAATCGGATCTCTGACATCCTTTTTTGTCAATCGCTGTAAAGGTTTTGCAATCAATGAAAAACCACTTATCCACTGTCGGCAATAACCAACCATTCCAAGGAACATTCTCACCTCTCTTTGTGTCATTGGGGCTCTCATTCCTTTGATAATCCTTATCCTTTCTGTTGTCACTTTTCGCATCCCTTTCTCAATCTTATGACCTAGGTACTGTACTTCCTGTTGACAGAACTGCAGTTTTGATGGGGACACCTTGTGTCCTCCTTCTGCCAAATGATTCAATAAAGCAATTGTGTCCGTAACACATGCTTCTCTGGTCTTTGATGCCGCTAATAGGTCATCAATATATTGGACCATCACAGATTTTTCAGGCATTTTTAAATCTTCTAAGGATTTCTTTAGAATCTGATTAAAAATTGAAGGACTTTCAGTGGGCCTGATTCACAGACCTAACTTACGTCAAAAACGTAAAGTTAGTACTTTTTGGTATTCACAGAATACACTTACTCATTTTGGTATTAACAGAATGCACTTACTCATTTTGGTATTCACAGAATGCACTTACTCATACTAACTTTATGTCCGCACTCGGGCCGGAGATTCCGGTCCTTTGGTGGAGATTCCGGCCCTTTGGTGGAGATTCCGGCCCTTTGGTGGAGATTCCGGCCGGTTGTGGAGATTCCGGCCGGTGGCGGACATTCCGCCACCGGCCGGAATCTCCACAACCGGCCGGAATCTCCACCAAAGGGCCGGAATCTCCACCAAAGGGCCGGAATCTCCACCTCCAGGCCAGAATCTCCACCAAAGGGCCGGAATCTCCACCAAAGGGCCGGAATCTCCGGCCCGAGTGCGGACATAAAGTTAGTATGAGTAAGTGCATTCTGTGAATACCAAAATGAGTAAGTGCATTCTGTGAATACCAAAATGAGTAAGTGTATTCTGTGAATACCAAAAAGTACTAACTTTACGTTTTTGACGTAAGTTAGTTCTGTGAATCGGGCCCAGTATACCCTTGAGGAATTCGGCACCATGCCAAAATACGCTCTCCGAACCGGAACGCAAATAATGGCTGGCTGTCAGGGTGCAATGGAATAGAAAAGAATGCATGGCACAAATCAATAACTGTGTACCATTCTGCATCATGTGGGATTTGATACAGTATTACAGCAGGGTTTGGCACAATTGGGCAGCAAGGAATAACAATTTTGTTTACCTTTCTCAGGTCTTGCACTATCCCATATGTTCCATTTGGCTTTTTCAATCCCATTATAGGAGAATTACATGGGCTGCTCACTATTTCTCTCAAAATTCCTTGTTCAATCATCTTATTAATTACAGGTGTTATTCCTTCAATAATTTCTGGCGTCAGTTTGTACTGCGGGGTGTTTGGGTAATTCGTTCCTTCTTTTACAGTAATTTTTACAGGATCAACTTCTCTCATTATTCCAATATCTTCACCTGTGAAATCCCATACATCAGGCCTTACTATTCCTTTCAATTCAATAGGGATTTTCTCTGCATCAAATACAGGAAACATATCATTCGCTCCTGGTTCTAGTTCTGCCATTGTCATTTTATACAGAACATCCTCATCTGGTGTCTGGAAAGCAATACCATCTGGGCTACAATAGATGGTACAATTCATTTTACAAAGCAGATCGCGTCCTAATAAATTTACAGGACTACAATCACACACCACAAAGCGATGCATCTCTTTGAATGGTCCAATTTCCACCTCTATTGGTTTTGTAAGAGGGGTTTTAATCTGCCTGTTTGAAACACCTACAACTTGGATAGATTCTCCTGAGAGAGGAAGTTTTGGAATCTCCACTGATCTAACAGTAGAACGGGTAGCACCAGTGTCCACAAGGAATGTAACATTTACACCATTCACTTTTCCATCCACAAATGGACCTGACTGATCTACCTCTAGAGTTGCGCCAAGCACGCACTCTTCTTCCTCTCCTAGGCACCGTCATAAGCTTTCATCCGATTCATCTCCATCCTGCCGTAACCAATACTGCGAAATTGCAGCTGCGTGCGGCAATTTTGTTACCTGCTCTCCTCCGTAGAATCCTGCCTCTGTACTGTATCTTTGAGGATTTACACTCTTTGGAAGAGGTGGTTGCGGCACCTGACACTGTTGAGTAACTACCTGCGGCTGTTGCGGTTGTTGGTAACTCACCTCATTCTGCACCTGTGAATTCAATGATTGATTTTCGATATTAATTTTCGGAGGAAATTTACACTCGTTTCTCCAGTGCCCTAATTTTCCGCAATTATGACATGGCCATTTCTTTTTAGCTTCTTCTATACTCATCTGACCCTTTCCCTTACCAATATTCGGTTTGGACTTGGTCTGTCCTGCATCACTAGACTGATTATTCATCTGAGCTTCTTGTTTTTCTGCAACCTTTACTTGTGCCCACATTGCCTTTTCCTTGAGTTTACGCTGTCTACACTCAATATCATCACTGCAATATTTTGCATACCGTAGTACCTCATCTACTGTGCTATTCTGCCAACATAACATATGCTGCTTAATCATTTCACTTATTTCAGGTCTCAAGCCATACACGAATCTATACACAAAATGACTCATGTCTTTCTCACTCAAATTCTCATATCCATTATACTGTTTAAAGACCAAAAGCAATCTCTCATAATAGGCATGTACAGATTCCTTACTCTCCTGAGTTGTTCTATCAATCTTTACCCAGTCTGTTTCTTTTGGTGGGATTTAATTTTTCAAAAACGTGATTGCCTGTTCATATTTTCTCATTACTTCTGAACCTGGGGCTCCTGTTTTTGCATCTCTAGGATATTCTTCCTTCGGCCAGTCAATTGTAATCTTACACTCTGCCAATAAATCTGCTGGAACAACAATCTCAAACAAACCATCCAAATCTTCCCACAACACTTTTGAAACCTTTACAAACCTTTCTACCTGTCTATACCATTCTACAGGCTTTTCTCTCAATCTTGGAAAGTCATTTGTAAATGACAATATATCTTGTCTGGACCATGGGACATGTACATAACTTCCTCCTGGAGTTTCTCTCATTGGACACTCCATTACCGTTGGTTCTTTCTCTTTACTGGGAAAGCCAATGATGCTTTATCAGTTGTTCCCTCCTTTCTTCTTATCCACTTACTTCTCCACTTGTCTACATCTCCCCATTTTCTCATTAAAACAATCAATTCTTTTATCTGTGTTAGTCGTCCTGAAGTGTTCAGATTTTCTATGTCCTTTTCACTAAAATCTACCCTGTACGGTTACTGTAATCCTCTAATTTTTCCAAAATCTACTCCTAGTTCGTTCGCTGTTTCTTCCAATTTTTCATGCAAGTTCCTAGCTCTCCAAGTGACGCTTTTACACATAAACATTAATTCATCATCTTGATAGGACTTCAATCGATCTGTTCCAATGGTTCCTAGAATTAATTACTCCATGTCTATCTTTAATCTGACCACATCCAAAAGTTGTGGTTCGGCATCTTTTTTCTGCAAGCTCCTCACCCAATCATTTAATTCCTCTGCAGTCGGACCCACAGGGGTTTTATTTACTTCTGCCCAGTTTGCACATCTTTCTGGGATTTCAGTTGCTGACTCGGCTCCCATAGGAATCCTATTTATCAGACTCTCATTAACTGTCAAATTTACAGGTGGACTTGACCTAAATGGACCAACAGAATCTTCTTTCTCTCTATTTTCTGGAATCATCCCTTCTCTTACTCTTTGCATACTGGAATTTAATGGAATTGTTAAGGAGTGTTCATCTATCTTTTGATTTTCAAATACTGGGATTACTGGCCCTATAGTTACTGGCACAGTCACAGCTTCCATATTCTTTGTCAGTTCCCTTATCTTTTCAGTCAATTCTCTTGTGGTTCTGGCTAATTCAGCTGCATTACCATTATCATTTTTCACAGTCTGTGGTGTTTCTAGTTTATTAAATGGACTATTTATTTCAGACATTTGTTCAGGGCTTTGATTTATTACAGTTCTCATTGGCGGTGCATTCGGTGTCACCACCACAGAATCCTGTTGATACGGAGGGGGTCTTTTATTTAAAATGTCCTCCAGCAACTCATCCTCAACGTCGCTCCCTCCATACCCATATCTCTCTGTTACTGCATGCTTCTTTTTCTCCGTACACTTTCTCCCTGTAAATTCTTCAACTGTTCTGACAGGAAACAAGCCATCCGTCATGTTAGCATACCGCCATCGTCTCATCCTGTCTTCATGATTCAAACCCCATACTCTTCCATGAACTAAACTATAATTCTTTGCACCTCTGTATCTTTCCCTTTCATACATCTCATCTTCCCATTCACCTAAGGCTTCGAACTGTGTCGGTCTAGGTCTCGGTTCAAGTTTCATCATCTTTTCTCTCAAATTTCGAAGTACCGCTGTGCTAAACGATCCATTTTCTGGAAATGCCAATACTCCATCGTCTTTGGTATACTTCGCCCAATTTTCCAACCAAATGCAAGTATGATAGCCATATTTCAACATCATATGAGATGCTGGCGTTTTCGGCGGAGGAAGTACTTCTCCTTCTCTCGTCACAACCTTCTTAAAGACATTTTTAAGCTTCGCGAACCATGACGGTTTCTCTCTACCATACTCATTATAATAAGCCATATTTCACTGTCCTTTTTCCCAAAACAAATTCACGCAATTCTTCACCACTCTGTTCTTTTTATTACTCGGCTATTCGGACCTATCCCAGCGCGTCTCACACCAACGCACCAATCAGAAAGCTTTTACGTCACTCTCACACTAACCTAACCCAGCGCGTCTCACACTAACGCACCAATCAGGAAGCTCTTCGTTCTTCCACAACTGGCCAATACCAGCGCGGTTCTTGTTGACGTCAGTTCTACTCCTGCTTCTACTGACCCCTCCTTTACAAAAATTATCGGCAGTTTTCTTAAATTTTCTTTTCAACTAAAATCGATTAGTTACAACGTAAAACACATTACCATTGTCTGTTCCTCTAAAACAAAAGAGATAGTTTATTCTAACTTACAAGAATACTGTTTCGTTCGATAAGTGTAGCACTTCTCTCTACCTTACCCTTCTCTCAAGCAAGAGGTAAACCCGTTTCTCTGGGGATAAAACACATGTGGATACTACACTGCTCCTGAGAATTAAGGCCAGAGTTTCACAAGAAACAAGAAAACCTGTTACTATTTCACTCAAATGCAATTCATACTTGAAATTTCCCTAACATAACACAGTCCTGTGTTATCACCAATTTTGAAATCAGACAATGCACATTTTCGTGTGACTTCTCTTGCCACACGTGTCCACTTCCTACTTCCCGGAAGCTTCAAAATTTCAACTTACACATAACATAATACAAACTCAACATAGAGTGTTAGACACGAAAAACTAATAATCAATAATCACCAAACTAATCTACAGTAACCATAACTCTGCTACCAAGAAATCTGATCCAGCGCGGCTAATATAAATTTCTCCTTATGACACTAATCCAGGAAAACACCTACACACAACTTATGTCAGTGGGGCCCATGACACCGCACACATGCATTCATTCAATTTCTGGATTAAATACTAAGGAGAATGAGCTGCTGGACAAGCGGGATACCTTATTAAAATGACAGAATTATAACCTATACATTATATATATTAACTTCGAATCCTGTCGGTTCTAAACATCAAGGTACTCCGCTATTCGGTCGATGGACCAACTAGTAGAATCAGTTGATGGTGATTAAGACCAGCTCAATCACAATTAAAACCTTTAACATTTAATAATCATAAATCTATCAAAGAACCACAGACTCATTTTAGAGTTAGAATATAATTTTATCTAAAGTTCTTTGAGCAAATAAGTAATATTCTTTATTAAGCAAAACATTTAGAAATATCAATAAATATTTTTAAGAAAGATTTTTAGGAAAGGAAAATTATTCATTACCCTCGGCCATAGGGCGATGACAAGAATGGTTCACCAAAAAAAGATGAACCGCAGATCACAGGATAGGACTCCCAAACTGACTGACTGTCCCGCTAACCTCCTCGGACGCATTCACCTCCCGGGTAAATTCCCGCAACGATCTCGTTCCTTCCCCAGTCAAAGTTCAAAGTCCAAAATGACAGAGTCTCTCGCAGCATCAGGATAGAATAAAAGAAGCAGCTTTTTTCACAACGTCAGAGCAGACCCTCTTATACACTACTTTCTGGCTCTCTACACTCAAAAGTTGCAATCCTTAGGGGCAAGAATCACGCTAATTGGTCCATTGGAGGGGTGGTGATGGTCACCTCATCGCCCTCCTTGTTCGAACCGGTTTGGGGACAATAAAACACACAATAAGTCTCATGATCATGGTATCAAAAGTAGTCCAATTTGTTCATCCATTTTGTAGCAATCTTTGATGGTCACACATTAATTCATCCCCTGTCGCTCGTCTTTTCCATCCGTTCCCAGGCATATATGCTGAACACTTGGCAAGCTCCTCATTGCAGGTCAGATTGGCCTTGACATCTCTCACGCCAGGCACACGCCGCATACACATGACTGGAGCATTCGTACTGACGCTGCGTGGGGGCCATCCTATTCAGCGCACGCGATCTCGTCCTTTCCAGTGGCCATTTTAGAAGCATGGCCTAGCAGGCCCGAACGGAACTAATATAAGAACAAACACAATAGAAATTAAAATATGGAAAATAAGCCTTTCTGTTTACCACCCGCCATTCTAAAGACCCGTGTTAGATATTACCTAGCAGAAGCGACATTTAAAGCCCTTTTACTTACCATCTGCATTCTTTGCCACAATACAATTCTATTACGCAACACAAATCATGCAATTCACTCTACTTGCTACGCAAATCACAATACTAATGTTATTATGCGTCACATTTGTGAATAAATTAGATTTTGCAACATTTAGCATTTTCCCACATGTAATGTCTACTAAAAAGAGTGTATTTGTTGATTAGTTCATGCGTTTCAAACGGTTAGTATCATTAATGGTTATGGGGTCCTTAACTTCCAAGGGGTACACAATTATTTCGTTTCCCTGCTCCATCACTGCCTAAGGCTTTCCTCAAATTTTCACTGCCTGGTAAACCCAGCTGCATGCTTCAGATCAGGCCTTTGGAACGTGTGCGGTGGGCCTCTGGAGCGGAGATGGGTGCTTTCTACAGCAGGAGTGCACAGCTGGTAGAACTGAATCGCGGGTGGCCCCGATGCGAGTAAGCGATCGGAAAAGGTCTCAGCTTTCAGAGTCGCAGTCTCTCCGACTCGCGGCCCAACTAGAAAGGAGGGGCATGGCTAGGAGAAAGGACTAGTCTAGATACCCCAAGGCGAGTCAGGAGGTCGAGGCCAAAACTGAGCACCTGATATAGGAGGTGGAGGGGATAGGCATCACTCAACACAAAGGTAAAATTACCTATACGGAGAAAGTTTCCATGAATTGGAAATGAAGAGGGCTACAAATAAAAGTTAAACCAAGTTACAATTAAACAGTAGAAGAAGTAAAGTGCTACTTATCTCAGCGAGGAGCAGCATTCAAAAAAGAGGAGGATTGTTCAATGCATGGACCTTTTATGTGTTGCCATTGTTCTATTCTAGATTGCATTTGATTTACGATGTAATGTACTTCTAAGTGCTGCGTGGAGTGGCATTAAAAGAAAGCTGCATAATGGTAGCCTCAGGTCTTGTAATGAAACTGAAGTGCTTTTTCGCGTATATTGCTTGTGCTTATGAATATTAATGTTCTTGCTGCAAAGGACATGGCCTAACTGCTAGGGCGGGCAACTTCGAATCTGGAGAACCGGGTTCGAGTCTCGGAAAGGACGCGCAACATCTTGTGATTCTGGGCAAATCACTTAATCTCCCTGTGCCTAACAAAAATGAATGTGTCCTCATGTAATGCAACTGGTGCTCGTGTAAAGTGCTCTGATGCCCGATACCTTTGGGTCAACTTTGCGCTATATAAAACTCTGTTAAAAAAAAAAAGAGTTGAAGTTTGGTTATTGGTTACAATGTAATCCAAGATCCTGGACTAAATATTGAGTTATATTAAAGTTTTGACCGTTAAGGTTGAGATGGCGGTCCGTGAATTGCTATTGGCCGGACCAAGATAGGGACTTATTAAACTTCTGTTGTAATATTGTACTGAGACCAGTGTTCAGTTGATCTTTCGTCCACAGGAGTGTGCTAGTAAGGGGGATTTCCCGCAGGTTGAGAATTAACTTTGTGTGTTTTGTAGTGCCATGAGGGTACTATTCTTCATTTACCCAAGAGCGATTGTCGACTTTGGATTTTCTTTAGTGGAACAGGCAAGAGTTATTGTTTTATTACCTGTATTTTTTATATTTTGCTTAAGCGAAGATGATTGGTGTGGAGTGAGAGCTGCTGTGATGTGCTAGGAATTACATCATAAGGGATCGCACTAGGATTGGTCATTACGTCATTGCGTGACGTGCTGTGATTGGTTGGTTCAGTGATGTCGCACTAGGACTGGATGCTTGTGTCATTGAGTATTGCATTGTGATTTGTTGGGAGCTGTCGGTTATTTCAATTAGGGATTTACAAGTTCTGATTTGCTTTGGGTAAAGAGCAAAGATGAAATTCTTTGAGTAAAATAAGAGCAATGTTGAGAAATTATGTGAAAATACATATCCATGAGGATGAGGGGGCCTCTCCAGAGGGCACACCTGCACATTACAGGATGACCAAGGCCCAATTACCCATATGCAATTGGGACAAACAATGGAATAAGATCACAGCGAATGAAGAGTCCTTGCAATTTCCACCATATGGTACCTTTAACTTGAGAGTAATTGATAACCAAGGGCGAGTTTTGAATTGATGAAACCTGGATAACAACCTGCTCAATATGAGGTTTTGAATGTATGGGAGTGTGCCGCACATTTGAAAGAGAAGAAAAAGTATAAAACTCAAGCAACAACTAAGGTCCATAGTTGGATGGAAGCAAAGCGGGGCGCAAAGCAGAAGTGATGAAGACAAAATGTGATTGAGGGTATAGGGAGGTACCCTATGATGCATCTGATGTATCATAGGGTACATTCCTAGATGAAAGAAAGAAATCACGAGATGGAGGTGGGAATGAAGAGAAAAGACATGGTGACTCAGATGATGACTTTTGCCTGACCACATCCATATAATGATGTTAATCCCCTTGTAGGGAGCCAAAAATAAAGAATTTCTAATTCGGTCTAGAATAGTTTCAGAACGCCTTGAAGAAATTCTCACACAAGACTCCATACTTGAGGGAAGATTATGTTGTCAAAACCACATCTTCCTCTGACACTTCATCTCTTCTGACTAAGATAATAATGAAATCAGTGGTATGTGACAACAAAGAGGGAAGAGATGGATAAGGAGAGGGTTTCCTCCCCTGTTGACATGCGGACCTATACCACCTCCTGAGAATCCACGGCTATGGCTACCTAACTACAGTCCTCCAACTTATTCTCCCCCATAAAGTTTTCCATGGTCTTATCAGAATAGCACTTTTTTTAGAAAGAGGCAGGAGTAGGGGAAGAAAAATTCTGAGTTACATGGCAAGATACAGAGATACCTCAAGGGGCAGCCCTCCTGAGAGAAGTAACTCCGGAGACAAGCAACTCTTGACCACTACGCCAGATATCACCATCAACTTCAGTGGAAAGGGTCTCACCAATGCACAAAACAGTGTGTCCAGTAAAGGACTTGGTTTTGTGCCCACATCCAGGGAAAGTCTACTTCAACTCAAGAAGGAGATAGCAGAATTTCTGCATAAAATCAGAAAGTGTTCTTTGGAAGAGATGTTATGACCCAAACTACTAACATGGATACTAGACTCAGACCAAAATCAACATTTAACCCTCCTTTGTTGAAAGGCCGCCAGCGTTACTTGCCTTTGACAAAACTGTTAACTGGGAGGTGGACGCATTAAGTAACCAGCGGCATACTACCTTCAACAACATCACAAAAGAAGAAAGGGCCGCCCTTACTGGACTTGCCACTGATGACACTATTGTCACGAACTTTAACACAATGAGAAATTACCGCCCTCACTACTAAGCTAGATCTCTAGTCCTAGTAAGTTCAAGTTGGAACCCTTCTCGATTAAGGACGAAGGCCTTCACCCACCCAATGGGTAGCATGCTTCATCATTGGGCCACTCCTATCATCTCTCCTTGGGAGTAGATGTAAGCTTCTATCCTTTTGACTATAGGGGAACTTGGGGGGATAATGTATGATAAAAAATGGTATGCCACCAGTGGCGTATCAATAGCCCCCGCAACCCCAGCGGTGTGGGCGGACCCCCGAGCTCCATGGGGCACCCTCCGGCACAGTGCACGCTCAGGCCTGAGAGCTCCTGACTGGGTTGGGAGGGTGGGTGGCCCCCTCCATGCACTTTGCAGGGGGGCACTTGAAGTTTCGTTATGCCACTTCATACCACCTATCTATTCTGGGATGTTGTAAGGATGTGCTGGGGGGAAAAGGGTGTGTCAAAAATGTAGCTTCTAAAACTACCTACTCGGTGGACAAATGTGTTTTATTAATTCACCTAGTGGCAGATACCCACATAATAAGGTCGACATGTTTCTTCCCATATCAACCCCATCAATAGGTGTCAGTGGCATTCATCAGGATTTTATATGCCCTCTCTCCTGATGTTAGCTTGTATATGGGGTTATGAAACCTACTGATAAAGGTGTACAATGAAGAGTGTCTACGATTGACACCCACAATTATAAACAACTATCAGAAGATCCTATGCCTAAAATACATGAGGAAATGAATTTCTTGGTAGGAAAAGGGATTGATAACATATGGAAAATAAAACACGAGGCAGAGTTTCTAATTTAAAAGGAACCATGGGTAACGTACTTTTACATACTCCCCAAGGTTCTTCAGAACAAATGTCCACCCCTGCACGTCCCATTGTTTCAGGCGTGGGCTCTATCCTTGAGCCCCTGACACAGTTTTTTTTAGGCCAGCTGTTACACATATGCCCTCTTTTCTGGAAGACACTAAGGATGTCCTTAATCTATTGTAAGACATACCTTTTGACACCGAAAAAGAGATCTTGATCAGTTTGGATGTTGAGTCCCTGTATACCAGCATTCCCCAAAAAGCAACATTGTCAGAACCCTTTTCAGAGGGCTACAGGGCAAGCAGGACTTACATGGCCCACCGTGGGCACTGAGGACGTTTACTATGGATTCTGAGTAACTGGGCCAGGTGCACCTTCTGCACTTGGCTCTCAGGGTTGTGTGGTAAGAGCACCCCAAGGCTCCCTTGGGGGCCAGGGGGAGGTGTGGATATAGGATAGTGAACACGGGCTCACAACTCAAAATACGCACAGCATCAATAAATCATTGTCCAGCCAAATACTCACTTTTATGAAAAAAGAGAAGTTTTATTTTGAATGCTACCTACACAAAGGAAGAATACAACATTCACAAATAATCACACAGTTCTCCACTGAGGTCAGGGCTCTAGCGTCTCTCTGGCGCATCCCTCTCTCACTCACTACTCACATTAGCAATCCTGGTAATTCCCCATTCACTATTGGTAACATTCAGGGTATGCCCCACTAGTAGTCCGAGTCTCAAGAGTTCACTACGACTCTAATTTAAAGTCAATAGTGTTCCAGCGCACACACGCTCAATTTAGCTGCATGTTCCCCCGGGGCCGTCAAGCCCAAAACAACTCTTACTGGCTTCGGCAGCAGGTAAGCATTCGGAGTCCTGGAGTGCGCCCCGTCAACGGGCACTCGCAGCAGCTCCAGGGCAAGTCAGGTGAGTGGGCCGCACTCGGCGATCAGAGGTTTCCTGTGGCTTCTCCTGAAGGGTAAGGGTTCGCTCACTCCCAATGGGGAGGTGGCTACAATGATCCTGTTTTGGGTCCCATGCTTGAGTGACTGTGCCACCACAGTGTCCTCACTTCTGCAATGGGGTAGTACAAGTTGCATTCTTTGGTGCTTCCAGTGACATCCTCTGACACCAGAGGTCACCACTGCCCAAGGACTCCGGCCCGGTCAACATGGCAAAGTTATCGATGGCGGCTGTTCCTGGCATACAGGCTGACCGCACCACTACCACACAAGGCTTTGGCCCTTACTGCACGGCAGTCTTTACCACAGCAGCCCATCTTGGCATACGGGGTAGCCGCACCGCTACCGCACAAGGCTGTGGCCCTTACCACATGGCACTCTTTTACACTGCTATCTTTATGTCGCCCCTCTCCTGGCATATGAGGTTTGACAACTCAGCCCTGCACAGGGCAATGACCCGATCGGTGCAGCAGATGTTTACTCACACTGGGAGTCCACTCGACAGGGCTCCCCACTGGACCTTGCTACTTCCAACCCTCTCCTCTCCCTTACAGGTTACCCTGGTCTTGGCATGCAGGCAGGTGCTGGTGCTCCATACTCCAAGGCAGAGGGTCTTGGATTCCCTGGGTGATGTCCCCTCATCCAGCAAGGAGCATAGCAGTCCCTTGGCTCTCAATCTTGGTCACAGGCAGATGTCTTGCAGAGCTTTCCCTCCTCACACAGCCTGTCTGGCTGCTTGGCAGATGACAATGCTTGGGGTCTCAACCTGCCATTCTCAAAGTCCATTTCCAGACACCAAATGTGATCCAGGGTCTGAGTGTTTGAAGTTTTATGTTCTGGCTCTACCTCTTTTAAAGTGCATGCTCACCTGCTACCTCTTCCTCTGTCTGTCAGAGCAGGGATGTCTACGAGGCTGATATTCCCAAAACACAGGCAATGGGAGATCACACCTCAATGTCAGCCACAGTGATATTTGCATCAAAAGATTAGCCCAGGTATCCTAGCCCTACTCTTTATGATTCTATTATCAGCCCCATACCCTTTCTGGAGATGTGCCCAAGTCCTTTTCTTGTGACCTCTCACTGAATCAAAGAGCACCCTTTGAAATGTACAGAAGAGGCCTGCCCTCCTCAGTTTGTGTCCCGTCCAACTTACAGGAGTGCAGCAATACACAAATCTATCTGGGGCGATCTCTCTACTTCTACTCCATGTTTCACCATGCACAGTAGCGTAACAAAACTTGAGGGTGCCCCCCTGCAAGATAAATGGAGGGGAACCCCTTCGGACTCAACCAGGAGCTCTTAGGCCAGGGTACTGTGCTGAGGGGCCCCCCTGGAGCTCGGGGTCCCCCCCACACCGCGGGGGCTGTGTGTGCCTATGTTACGCCACTGACCATGCAGTCCCGGGCCCCCCAAAATGGATCCTAGGGCCTTCCATGTATTGTACCATTCACACACACACATATACATCCAGTGCATACATGCACACACTGCACAGAACTGTATCCTCCATGTACTGTACTATTCAGAGGCACACATATATCTAGCACTTGTATGCAACATGTACACACTGCCCAGCACTGTATCCCATTATGCACTGTCTCACTTATAGTTTTTAATCCAAACAGCGGTCCAAGATATTGAAAAAATTCAATTTTTCACAAACAAATGACAATACAATTGTACATAGAAAAGAGACTAAAAAATCAAAAAAACAGAAGAAAGCCCTTATAAGAAATATCATAAGAAAAATATACAAAATGTATTCAATATAAAAACAAATTATTCACATTGCGCTCAGAAGTATTAGTTGGTACACATAACAATTATTATACAATACAATACCAAACAAGTGGCAAACAAAGAAATCACATAAAAAGAAATTTTTCTGAACGACACTGAAACGACAAAAACAGAACAATGTGTCCTTCATTACTAGCGGCCACAGTTGCGTCGACGGCGTTTCGACCTTTGTCATGAATACATGGTCATCATCAGGACATAAATTTTGCTGAGCATCCAAGAAAAAATTTCAAGTCACACGATGAAGATGTGTGACAAATACCAATAAATTGGCACATCACCAATGCCAAATGGAAAGTCTTTAGTCAATGATGCGAGGTGAAAGTAAATCCTTCATGAAATACTTTTCATAAAATATTTTTTGTGTTGCCCCAGTGGCTGCATAAATAAATTGGCACGATTAACCACAGGCAAGGAGAACCAATCTCCTTTATATTTCACTCACACGTAGTGGCGAATAACGTCACCCACTCGACAACAGAGTACGGAACTGTACCACTTATAGGCACACATACACCCAGTACTTTATCATGCATGCACTGCATTCTTCATTTATTGTACAACTCACAAGTATGCATACATCCAGCACAAGCATTTGTCCTGCACACATTGTACAGCACTACATCCTTCAGGTACTGTACCACTCATAGACACATGTACATCCAGCACATGCATAAACCATGCACGTACTGCTCAGTGTTGCACTATCCTTGCATTGTACCCTTCCCAGGCACACATACACCCAGCGCAGATACACTGCCTTTGCACTACGCTGCACTTCACACCAGCCTGATGTAGGCCAAGAGTGAGTTAAGCACACAGCAGCAGAACTTTAAAAAGTGAGTGAGCCTATAGGCCTCAATCCAGTGACACAGGTTAAAAAAGGCCTGTTTGCTCCTACTAATAACTACACTGTATGCTTCCACCACAGCGCTCATGCTGCTTAACTCCTGGCAAAGGCGGTAGCCCTCCACCCCTATGAGGGTAATGTTTTGTACGCCCCTTCCAGTCCAACAAGACTGCAATCCGTGAGAAAGGCCTATGTCATGGTGCACACGGATTATCTGTGTTTGACTATGATAACAAAAATGAGCATTAGGGATCCAGTATCAGTACAGTTGAGCACTCAGGACAGGGGTGCACGCCCGTTATCATGCAGGGGGCTTTTCCATCGCAACAAACATTGAAAGTAGTAGACGAGCTCTTCTCAAGCATGAGTTAGGGCCACATAACACCACAGGACTATGTGTTGGATTGTGACCACATGGCCCTAACACGTAATTACTTTAAATATTAGGGAGAATTATTTCTACAGGTACACAAAACATCCTTGGGCACCACCTTTGCCCCAAGTCTGGCATGTTTATATGTACATGTTTTGAGCCCAAGTACACCTTTCACTCCACTAATCCTTTCAAAAAGCAAATAAGGTTATGGAAGAAATACATAGATGACATCCTTCTGGTTTGACAGGGAAGTGAGAAGAAGGCCACAATCTTCTCAGATTGGCTTAACTCCCTTGATTCTTTTTGAAATTTTCCATTGGAATGGATAAGGAGAAGTTATCATTTCTCGACATAATGATTTTCGCTGAGAAGGGGGTCCTAAAGACAGATGTTCTATAAACCGACCAATAGAAACAATCTACTTCCATTTGAGAGCTTTCACCCTGGTTCTCTTCCTGTGGGACACTTTTTATGACTTAGACATAATTGTACTGAAGTGAAAGATTATAAGGCACATGCCAAAAAAACTGACCAACAAATTTCTGGAGAAGAACGATCCACACCATGTGATTGACAAGGCTAGGAAGAGGGACCAACTACTGGCTACACATGTGAGACCCAGAATGGATAGGCTGTTTTGTGTTACTACATTTGTTCCCAGTTCCAACACCATCAGAAAAATAATCAATAAACACTGGTGGGTCCTTACATCAGGTGACCTCACTTTTGAGAAGTAAATGTTCTCTTTTAGGAGAGACAGAAGTTTAGAATACACCCTTGTACATACAAGGCCAAAGAAACCTCGTGCCAAGGATAAGCAGCTCACCCTGTGGAAACTAAAAGTGGGACACCATCCCTGGGTTAACTGCAACCTGTGCTGCCTGACACGGAAGATGACTGAAATAAACTTAGGATTACATACACTTTGAGGTTGAAACAATTCACCAATTGTAATTCTAGGAACCTGGTGTACGTCATGAAGTGCCCTTGTAATTTGATGTACATAGGCATGACCACCAGGAGTATACGCACTAGAATCAGTGAACACTGTAGCAGTATAAGATGCAAACATAAAGCTATGAAACTGACAAAACACTTTATTGAATGTGGATAATCCGATCAGGATTCAGTCTGGTATGTTCTTGAGAAATGTAGACTTATATGCAAGGACATGACTTAACCACTGTTTGAACAACACTGGATCTAAAGACTATGTACAGGCCTGAGAAGGCTTAATGGTGACATTTCATGGTCAGTTCTTGATGCTCATAGAAATACTTAAGAGATATAAATCGTCTGGGTTAACAATACTTATGGGTAGGCAGGTACTTGGTTTACAACCATATCGCCACTAACATATGGATGCACATATATATATTGCCCAGGACTATCCAACAATTATTCATATTCCAATTTATTAATTAAAATGACTAAGCTGTGGTGCACATAATATGTGGATTAGGAATTTGGTACATTCTGACTGGTCATACCTCCGTTATTTAACAATCGTATTTTTGCACTGTTTTTATCTGTGTACCTCAGTCCTAACAAAGCCCTTATTTTCCTTATGGGGGATCATACTAGAAAGTTCCTTTGAGATTGGGTATATCCCCTGTGTGTTTTCGAATTTTGTCGCCCTATTTAATGTAGGCTTTGCATTGTAGTGTCTGCTACTAGCACAGACACCGGTGCCAGGCGACCAGCCTCATGAGCCACAGGGTATGGGTTGTGACGCAATGGTACAAAGCACACGGACACCAGTAGATAACTTGGCTAGCCCCGGCCAGGATCCTCTCTGACCTCACATCTGGCCGGGGCATCTTTGTTACTTGCGGACCACGTGGTGCAGCCTCCACCACTCAGGCAGGGCATCAGAGGGGTTTACACTGACACCCCCCCCTTTCCACAGGGCGTACATGAAACATTCCGTGCCACTCCTGTTATGTCACAGGAGCGATACTACATTCCTCCTCAAAGCGCAAAATGGAAAACACACAATGTAAACGACTCTACCAATGCTACAGCATCATGACCCATATGAATCATTGACAGGCACATCTCTCAATAACATTGGCACAGCAAGATTATCATGGAACAACCTTCCAATCACAGGCCAGACAAGCAAACCATTACAAAATATCAAACATAATGGAAACTTCTTACATTAGGTGATCTCTCAGTCTGATAGACGGCATTAGGTTACTTCTCAACCAATATCAGGTGCAGGTATCATGACCAGGTAACACACTGGACAACAGGGGAATGGAAGTCCCAGCAGGAATGTCTATTAGTCCAGAAACATCGGTGACACCACTAGGCCGCTCCTGACATTCACCTTCAGAATTGTCCAGATCATCAACGTCCTCAGGTTCCACCGCCTCCACTGGTACCTCCCCTTCACTGGAAACTGTTCTCCGTTGAGGATGAAACCTCTTGAAGGCTGAAATGTTCCTGGTGATGGTCTCTAGGTCCCTTCACGCAGTGACGCGGGTGCCTTTCCTGTGGACGACAGTCCATGGCTCTTTCTCAAAAGGCAATCAAAATTTGCTGCCGATGTATCGATTCTGTACCAGCACCAAGTCGCCCGCCTTTAAGTCAGACATCTTGGCCCATCGCCGACGACTGGCATGGTGATTTAACTTCTGACATCTCCTTTAAACCCGGCTGTCATCAATAAGATCAGGCTGCTATTCAGGGTGATGCAGAATTGAATCCACCACGACCCGACCCATGGAGAGGTGCCCCGGAGCTCTCCCAGTGGTGGAGTGAGGTGTCTGGCGGTATTCACGAAGGAAGGCATAGATTACGAGTTCAAGAGGTTGTTGGCTCGCACATGCAATCCGACTAACCTTGTTCAAGGTTCGCATGAACCTTTCGGCCTCCCCATTGGCCTGAGGCCACCTTGGGGTGATCTTCTTGTGAGTGATGCCAAGGGAAGATAGATTCTTCGCGATCTCCTGCCCCTGGAAAGGAGGGCCAGTATCAGTTCGCAGTTCCTTTATTAGACCATGAGTGGCCATCACTTTCTCCAGTTTAGGGATCACCTCACTGGCACTCAATGACGCTACCACCTCTACCTCCGGATACTTGGAGTAGTCGTCAATCAACGTATGTCTCCCATCAGGCAGGCTCCCAAAGTCAAGACTGGCACAAATCCAGGGACCTTGTGGCCCAGTTTCGGTGATCACAGGGGCTGGAAGACTGGCTTCTCCGGCAGCCTGGCACCATGGACAAGACCTGACCACACCCTCAACCTTTTCATCCATCAGAGGGAACCACACCTTGGTTCGCAATCTATTTTTAGTTTTAACCATGCCTTGATGTCCCGCATGGGCTAGTTGAATGACTGCCTGTAAGGGCTGTAGGTATGACAAGGCGATGCCCTCTCAAAAGGCACCCTGTTGAGTCTCCACTCAGCTCTTGTCGAAAATAATACAAACTCTCCATGATCCGCTGCGCTTCTGGGGTAAGCAAAACCCAGTCTTTCTTAAGCCTCTGCCACTGGTTGTTCTTCACAGTCTCCAACACCTTCTGAATGCATTCATCCTGGAGTGTAGCTTCAAACAGGACTTCCATGGAAAGCAGGATGGGACAGGATTGGGCTGTCACATACCGAACATACTCCTTCATCTCATCCGCATCAGCTTCTTCAATAGGAGTAGCAGCTCGAGGATGCTGAGACAGATAGTTTGCGGGGTTGTGAGATCCTGGACGATACTCCACCTGACAATTGTACTCCTGAAGTTGAAGCATCCATTTTTGAATTTGTGGAGGTGGATTAGCAGCTGTACCCTTGAACTGAGGAAGGAGCAGTTTGTGATCTGTGGTTACGGTGGAAGAATGACCATAGACATACAGGTGGAAATGCCGGCACCCCCAGTGAATGGCTATTGCTTCCTTCTCAATCTGGGAATATCTCTGCTCCGTGTTGGTTAGGAGCGACTAGCAAATGCCACCAAGGCCCAGTAATCATCTTCAGTGCAGCGCTGCATCAACACAGTCCCTAATCCTTTAGGCCCAGCATCCACTGCAATCATGGTGTTCTTGCGGGGGTCAAAATAGGCCAAGGTAGTTTTAGATTAAAGCGCGTCCTTAGTGGCCTGAAAGGCAGCTTCCTGGTAAGGGCCCCAGGACCATGGAACGGACATCTTTGTGAGTTCACATAACGGCTGTGTTAAAGTGGTAAGGTCCTTAATGAAACGACCACAATAATTTACCAGTCCTAAAAAACTGTGTACCTCCTTCACAGTGGCAGGAGCAGGAGCTTACTTGATGTCCCGGACTTTGTCCTGATCCGGGGTTACCCCCGCGGATGAAAATACGTATCCCCAAAAAAAAATCAATTTTTGTTGCAAGAATTCGCACTTCTTGCTGTGCAGCGTCAGTCCGGCTTCTTGAATTCTCATGAGTACTTTCCTCAATCTCCCATTGTGTTCCGGCATTGTCTTTGCGTGGATCAAGATGTCATCACTGACATTAACGACGCCGTGAAGGTCGGCCAAAAGCTGCTTAATGGTGTTCTGAAACACCTCGGCCGCGCTAGATATAACGAAGCTTAACTGCTTGTATTGCCTCAGGCCCACATGAGTTGAGAACGTTTTTATGTATCTTGACTCCTCATCCAAGATCAGTTGGTGGTATCCTGATTGCAGATCAAGTTTTGAGAACCAGCTAGCTCCACTCAATTCCCCAATCAGGTCATCATTTGTGGGTCTGAGATGTTGCTCCCAAGGCCAACAAGGTATTTCTGTTGGAACTCCTGCAGTTTATTCTACAACATAGTTACTTTCAATGACGGGACAACTTTTTTCTACAAATCAGTGGTACTTCCATGGGTTTTGGGGGGGCACCAGTGTATGTGAATATATTTATGGCCAAGTTTGAGCAGAAATATATCTTTTCTATCCCCGAATGGAGTGATCACTTGGCTTTCTACTGCAGATACATAAACGACATTTTTCTTATTTGGAAACATACTGAAGAAGAGTTGATTAAGAATATCATGACTTTAAACACCAGAAATGACAGAATTAAATTCACCTATAACATCAGTAATACAAGTGTAGCATTTTTGGATGCTTGGATTGCCAAAACTCAGATGGACTTGAAAACTAGCGTGTATTCAAAGCCCACAGATCACAATAACGCATTGCATTGTGTTTCCAAAGCTTTCATCCGCCTAAATTACTGGAGAACCTTCCATATTCCAAAATGATGAGGGTAAAAAGAATTTCTTCAGACATGGCCACCTGTGATGCAGCAATCAAAACAATCCGACAACGATATCTAAATCGGGGTTACCCCAGTTCAATAATCAAACGATCAGAAGAATGCATTGAATCATGCAAACGCCAGGAATTGTTGAAAAAACAAGTGAAACCTAATAAGGAACAAATGGTGTTCATATCAAAATATTCAACCAAATCAAAAAGCATTAAAAAAATCATTTTGAATAGTTGGGAATTATTGCAATCAGAACTAGACTTCAAAGAAATCTTCAGAAACAGACCTTTGTTTGCTTATAACAGAACTCGGAACATTAAAGAAATATTGTCAGAAAAAAAGCAACCCAGTACATGGAAAAGAGGAAGGGATGAAGAAATGCTACAATTGCATTCACTGCAACAATGTAATTGCAGGTAAAACCGTGGCCCATCCCCGTACAGGGAAATCAGTCACTCTTAAACATACTTCAAATTGTAATACATCCAACGTAATTTATTATATCAAATGTCCATGTGGACTTTTATATATCGGTAAAACCGAGAGAAAAGTGAAGGTGCGGATTACAAAACACAAGCGCATGATTCGGAACAAGAATACCAACTCTAATTTAGTAGATCATTGGTTGAAAGAAAATCACAACATAGAACAACTTTGGTTTTCAGTATTAGAAAAAGTGACTACTGGTAAAAGGAATTAATCCTGGCAAACTGTTATCACAAAGGGAGACATTATGGATAACAATTTAATACCCTGACCCCCTCGGGTTAAATGATAAACTAGACATGAGTTGTTTTCTGTAGAAAACACGTTACTCTCATTACACATTTTTTACATACATCTTTTGATAATGTGAATGGAAGGTCACACAATAACGTTGAATGGGTATTTAATGATGTTGAATTCATGATTTTTTTATTAGGAATATCAACATAGCATCCAAATGAAACAATTATGATTGATACCAGGTTATGAATGTATCGCTTCAGAAATTTATTACATGAACTGTGCTCACTACTAGTGCACAATAACTGTCAAGTACATGGAGATTAACTATCAATCACAATGCATGGCAATACTAATAATTGCATCAGCACCTGTGTGAGTGGCGAGTGGTCTGAGGATATATGTGGAAGATTAAGACTGTTGAACTGGATAACAGGAAAATATATTCCTGGTTATCGTAATGCAGAGGTATCCGTGAGGTATGGAATCGGCATGAAGTAGACATTCAAATATGGCCGCCATGTTGTGGCATTATGGACGAGGCGGGAGTTTGTAGTCCTTCGTTTGTGTTGAAACGCAGGAGACGCCGATGGGTTGCCGGGTTTCGTATAGCTCTTTTACTTCTATGAGACTAGTGTCCGTTAATGGCTTGAACGCGGCAGTGCGGGAACCGTTCAGACCCGGAGGACGTCGTTTCACCATCGGGATGGGTAATGAATTATTTTAAAGCTGAGAATTGTTTTGAAGTATGTCTGTAAAGATAGTTGCACTCACATTGTTTAGTTCGTTTTTCAAAGTATTGGATTTATCACATAGAGACAAGAGCTTGATGAGGTTCACTAGTTGGACGGCATCGTAGACGGTATGTTGAGATTTGGTTAACAATCAGCGTTTGGCGTATTTTTTGTATTCTGGCATATACTATTGATTATGCTTAACTGTTTAAATAGACCGAGCTGGGTGTTCCATGACAGAAATAATCACGTATTCCTTTATTCTATGAGTATTTTTGCGTACTTGATCACGATGTAGTGTGAGAGGGATTTGGATAGTAGTGTGTGTAACACATGCATGTAAGGTGACAGGTGGGTAGATTTGAACACTATGGGGCCACTGCCCATCCACTTCCCTATCAATGCCAGAGAATCTATTTCTTAGGCAATTGCTGGGTCTCCCTATGAGTTCCCCACTAACACCGCTCAGGATGAATCTAGGGATTAGTCCTATAGCAGATGTAGCCTCTTCTAGACCCCTCCTATACTGGCGACGCATTTGGAGTACACCCGAATTAGCTGAATACAAAGAGGAGCTGAAGGATGTTATGAGCCTCCAAGGTGCAGGGAAACTCCCTTGGCTAGCTTATATCAGGAATACTTGCCAGGCCTTAGGGAGGGTAAACATGTGGACAACCCTAGAAGAGATCTGTCCTACAATTTCTAGAAAGGCACTACTTGACTCCTATAGAGAATTTAAACTGGCTCTACTATGGCGGGGGACTAAGCTTGGCTGTTTAACCTCTAGGTTTCTGGATATTAAGCAGCAATATAGGCTAGAATCGGTTCTCGATCACATCCAACCGCTTATAGCAAAGAAACCTTTTCTTCAATTTAGACACGGGGCGCTCCCGCTTCGAGCATTTACTAATAAATGGCAGGGAGCCCACACACTAGATTGTCCAGGTCCGTGTTCTTAGGCCATCTTTCCGACTTGGTTTGACTGTAGAATGGGCTAGGACAGCGTTGGCGGACTCAGTCTTTACCGGTGCTTGTAGGGCTGCTTCCATGTGGGCCGCTCTAGCATGAGACAGTTCCTTGGTCCTGCCCAGTGTTAGAATATCCGCTAGAGATTTTCCGGAGTCTTCAAGTATCCACTCACAAAATTTCACTGAGGCACCCCCTTGTATGATTTGGCCTCGTATTTCCTCATTTTTGTCGTTAAATCCATAAGTACTAGCTAGTTCCTTAAGGCGGGCATGGAAGGTATCAATGGGCTCTTCCGCCTGCTGTCGTGCTTGACGAAACACGAACCTCTTGTAGTCCTGATTCATCATTGGTTCAAAGTGAACTGTAAGAGCGGCTATTAAGGTAAGGTGCGTCTTAGGAGCCGCTTCATTGAGCGATTTGGATATTTTATAAATGTCCCTTCCTCCCAAATGCAGAATCATGGCTCTCTTTTGAGCATTGTCAACTTTGGTGGCTTCAAAGAAGAGTAACACTCTTTCCACCCACTCTTTCCATCTGGGGGCTTGTCCTGACAGGGCACCGTCCACTGTAAACGGCTCCACAGGTGGAATTGTTGCCATGGTGATGATATTGCTGGATTTCCCTTAAGTAGACCCTGAAGACACACTACTCTCCTCAATGTGGTGTGTTGTTATTATTTTTTTTTGTTGACTTGTCTTTACCAGATGTAGTTCACCTGTGTCTGCTTTCCTGCATGAATCACTCCATCTGGTGCCACACCGTGCCCCACTAGCAGGCTCCCATTGACCACTGACCTCAATGGCAGATCCTGTACCACCGTTCCTGACACTTGGCCTGCACCTGTTCTGTCACCATGCCAGCTGAACTCCTCCTGCCAGATGGACTGGCTGGGTGATGTTTCCCCTTTTTTTTCAATTTTTTTTTTATTGACGCGGTATAGGCACTCACCGGAGCAAAACCAGCTTTATTCAGGATCCAGCCAGCAGATGGCGCTGCGGCACAAATCTTGCTGGCCTTCACGTGCGATCTTCCTCACACTTGCAGCCTCTGTTGTGGTCAAAACAGCCCACGGTTGCAGCACACTCCACTTCCCAAATGCTGTATGTCGAGTGGGCTCCGATGTCAGCTTCCAGCAAGCAACCTCCCGAGGCCATGGCACGAACGCCTCACACGTCAGCAATTGTGCGGCCGCCACACAGCCGTCAGGACAACACCAACTCGTTGCCAATGTAGTGTCTGCTACTCGCACAGACACCGGGGCCTGGGGACCAGCCTCATGAGCCACAGGGTATGGGTTGTGATGCAGTGGTACAAAGCACACGGATACCAGCAGGTAACTTGGCTAGCCCCAGCCCGGATCCTCTCTGACCTCACATCCGGCTGAGGGCATCATTATTACTTGCGCACCACGTGTTGCAGCCTGCACCACTCGAGCAGGTCATCTGAGGGGTTCACACTGACGCCCCCTCCTTTACACAGGGCGTACATGAAACATTCTGTGCCGCTCCTGTTACGTCACAGGAGTGACACTACATGCATCTCTGTCGGTGTCCTGGTTATCTGACCTTAAATGCTAATATGCAGTTGATTTTAACTTTTTAAGGTCGATAGTCGCAGAGGGAACTATATTTCCCAGCAGCCCTGCAGACATACTCCCGTCAGGAGTGTGGCGGTGATGATGTCAGATGCCTCACTTTCTGCATTTAACGATGCCGGCGCTCGACGCAGCACACGGCAGCAGAACTGACAGAGGCCTAGTATGTCTTCTGCCTGGTATAACCTTAACTAAGTGTAGGAAGCTGGGTTTCTGTTGCAGTAACTCCCCCACGTTTTGCAAGATTTCTGATTCACTTTGACATGATGTGCCCTGGGTCCCTGCCAATCAGGTACCCAGGGCCTAAGTTCTTTCCCAAAACTGTACAACCAGTTGGCACCTCTCTGGCCACATGTAAGTCCCTTGTAAAAGGTACCATGGGTACCAAGGGCACAGTGACCAGGGAAGGCCTCTAAGGGCTGCAGCACATATTGTGCCACCCTTAGAGGTCCTGTACCTTAGCACACACACACACACTGCCGTAGCAGGCTGCGTGTTCTGGTGCAAAGAAAAGTGAATAGTCGACATGATACACATACCTGTGTGCCATGCCTGCAACCCACTGCCTATGGTATAGGTAAGACACCCCTCTAGCTGGGTGCACTATACCACTGGTGAGGGCACAGTTGCATGAGCACTGTACCCCTACAGTGTCTAAGTCCATTCTTAGATATTGTAAGTGCAGTAAAGCCATTAAAAAGTATATGGTCTGTGAGTTTGTCATTATGAACGCCACAGCACCATAATGGCTTTACTGAATTTCTGGGAAGTTTGGTATCAAACTTCTCAGCATAATAAACCCACACTGATGCCAGTGTGGGATTTATTATACAATGCAATCAGAAAGCATCTTAGAGATGCCCCCTGAAAAATTACCAGCCTCTGGTGGGTTCCCTGACTGGTAAACACCAGCCTGCCACCACAAGACATGTTTCTGGACCCCTGGGGTGGGAGCCATCGCTCCCTGAGCCCAGAAACAAAGCCTTTCCTGGGCGGAGGTGTTCACACCTCCCCCAGGTCAGGAAGAGCCATCTGTGGCAGGGGAGCTTCAAAGGCCTTGACGCCTTTGTAACAGGACCCCCAGGCTCTCCTGCAATCAGGAGCAGGCCCCCTTCCTGTCTCCCCTCCTTTTCGGCGGGAAGACAGGCAGGAAAAATTAGAACAGCCCAGAATGTGTGCCCACCTCTACCAACCCCACCCATCAGTCGGGGGAGGTGAGGTGAAGCCCACTTTTCAGTGCCCGCCATCTTGCAGATGACAGGCACTCTCCAATCAGTATTAGGGATAGTGCCCACTCCCCAACGTGGGTTGAGCACACCAAGGGTGTAGTCACCCTGCCTCGAGACCCCTAAAATGCCCCCTAAATACAGTATTTAGGTGTCAGTCCTGAACCAAGAAGATGGCTTCCTGCAACCTACGAAGAAGGACGAAAGAAGACGCCCAGCAGAAGAGACTGCAGAGAAGAACTGACTTGGCCCCAGCCCTACTGGCCCGTCTGCAGCTTCCAGAGATCCTACACCAAAAGTCGCCTTGTCCTGCAGCCAGCGACCTCCAGAACCCCTGGGAGGACTGACTGCCTTCAACAAAGACCGGATCTCCTGTGAACAGCAGCTCTGTTTAAAGAAACAGCCAAGAAAGACTCCGAGCCTGCGGAGGACAAAGAAACCCGACCCCTGGAACCACCACTGCACCCGACGTCTACGGTCCGAGTCCGTGTGGCCCACCAGTCCCAGCGAGGTCCCCCAGCGCTCCAGAGTCTGAGTCCACCATGGGTTGACCCCTCCAGGACTCCACGATGTCGCCTGCAGCCTCTTCACAGAGATCCCCCCAACTGCGAGTTGCCCGGTAAGGTGAAATCCAACCTCAAAAGACACCTCTGCATCCAGCCGCCCTGCGCCCTGGAGAAGAGAACCTGAGGTGCAGCTACATCCCCGAGCCCTACAACTTAGCTGCCCAGCTGTCGGTTCCTCCCGGAAGACTTCTTGGACCAAGCCTGCAGCCAAAAACCGAAACCAGCAATCCCCATTGTAAACAACAGGGCACCCGACGCCAAAACAGCACCCTGCACCCGGGCGCCCCTATGCCGCTGTGGGTGCACCTTGTGTGCTAAACCGGATCCCCCTTTGCCCGGAGCCTAAATCCAGGAGCTTTGCTCCCACAACCTTGTGGCTTGCTTTTGAGCAGCCACCAACCGGAGGCCTCCTATCCCCCATTGGATAACATTGGGCCTCAGCACTCTGCACCCGGCCACCCTAGTGCCACTGAGGGTGCTTTGAGAGTGCATCCTTGACCCTGTGGGAACCCTTGTTCTAACCCCAGAAAACCAACTCCCAAACCTAAGTATTTACCTTGAAACCGATAACTTAATTTCCTCCCATAGGATTGCATTGACTGCTTTCTTGTGAAAATTGTTCTAAGTGTGGAGCTGGTTTGTATGAAACTCAAAGAAACTGCAAATATACAAAAACTGATTTAATGACCTTTTCTTTAGGAAATGTCCCAGTGTGATATCTAGGCATATCACACTGAGTAGAAAAAGTAACAAAAAGTGATCTGAAATGTAACGTACCCATTAATTTGAAAAGTAACTGAAAAGTAGTATTAACTGTTTTATAAACAAACAACTTACCTGTAATTAATCCAATTACATTTAACTGCATTCAAACTGTATTTACCTGCATTATTCTTGCAGTGTCAGTATACTTACCTGTACCAGGCCTGGCTTGGTTCTAGAAAATAAAATATATAACGAAATCATATTTTTATACAAACAAATTGGTCTGAGTTCAGTCTTTCAGTGTGTGACATCATTTCTTGCCTGAGTGTGTACAATAAATGCTTAACACTACCCTCTGATGAAGCCTTACTGCTCACCCACACTACCACAAATAGAGAATAAGGTAGTATCTACTTTTACCTCTGCCTACCTTTGGGGTTCCACTGGACTCTGTGCACACTATACCTTACTTTGGTATAGTATATACAGAACCAGCTTCCTACACTAAGTAAGTCCTCTTCCAAACTTGGGTAGAATTTCCGACGTGTTTGATTGTGCTGACAGATGTCCCCCTGCAACCAATGACTGTGGGGCACTTCTGTTCTGGATGAATGTGGTCATGTGTATGTCTCAGTATTACGAGTGGTTACAGACTGATGATGGCTACGTGGCTAACAAGTGGTTTGTATCTCCATGACTTTTCTGCTGGTAAACGATTGATAATACATACATTAATGTGAGTCTCTTATATGATATTATCGCCTACCTATGCCCTCTTTTGCTCACTGCTGGATGGATGAACTCCTGATAAATAAAATTGAAATATTTTAGTACTCCATTTACATACCTGTTAGTTTACAACCGTGCTTATAACTTTGCTTGGGTAAATACTGATAGGGGTCCATTATGCTATGGGGACTTCCTGTTTCCCTGGGGTCTCGTAAAATCATTGAATCTTTGTTTTGAGGTTTTGGCCCAGACCTCAGAATTTAACTGACTTGAAACAACTGTCAGTTTAACTGAAATTCACACCCTCTTTGTTTTGTTGAGACCAAGATTGAAGGGTACTTATTTTTGAGTCAATGCAAGGGTTAATACCCAAACTATTTGGATGTGCTAGCTTAATCAGTTTTGTCTTTTTTGTTTCAGTCATTCGCCTCACATACAGTGTATGACTCCAGAGAGTACCACTTCCGACCAGACCATGAAGCTTTATTTCCAGTAGTTAGGGTAAGCTGGAATACATTTTGGTTAAGCAAGCATCCACTTTACACAAGTATTCCGCCTGTGCTTGTAGTGTTCCAAGAGCAATTTCGCACATTTGATGTGTGTTTTGTCCTCACCTTGCATGGGAATTATTAATTGAGTGCCATAATGTAATGCTCCATGAATCCTTAATGAACCCTCAATGGAATGTTGTTTTGTTAATTGCTCTGTTTTAAAAATCACAACCTGCATTTGTTGTTAAGGTTGGAAATTCCCTGTATGACAATTGTGCAGTTCACATTTGCTCTAGTACGGGTAAGAAGTAGAGACAGGGATCCCACTTGCCCTGACGAATGTCCCAGACCGATATCTGCACGAAAGAGGGCAGAAATATGTTGGCATGGTGCGGATGGATTGGTCATCATAACTATCTACCATCCCTTTCTGGTTTTAGCCGTACCTAAGATATCCACTATCAGTTATTTTTAACTCTTCTGGATCCCTTCCTCTCCAGTACACTTTTATTAAGAACTCCCTCCTAATGAGGTTGAGTCTGGCCAGGTAGTTTCATCTTACCAGGGTGGGATGAGGTTGCCAAGGATGAAGCATCCCTCTTTCAGTGTATGAGGCTTCATCATTCAATCTAATTGCCACTCTGTGGTTGAGGATACCACAGTTGTGATCGCCAATAGGGCTACTAAAGATCTGCTGGGTGCCTAGTTAGGCATTACAGTGATTACCATTGCATTCTTTTTGTGGTTTTTGTGGCCTCTCTGGAGGGTATGCAGTCCAACTCTCCCTTTGTGATACTTGGAAACCAACAGGGGCCGATAAGAGTTGTGGGAGGGGGAACGAACACAGGTACAAGTACGAGCGGGCCTGTTAATCAGGTCTCCCCAGAGGCACGTCTTCCTCTCGTTACTCAAAATCCATCATTGAGAGACACCACTACTATCTTTATCATCACAACCCCAGGTACATCTGTTGTTATCACAGGCCCCAGTATATCTGGTACTGGTACTACTCTAGATAAGCACAACCTTGTATAGAAGGAGCTCTTCTAAATGTGCCTGTTATTGGTGCTTAGTCAAATCCAGAGTCGCAAGTCTCAGAAAAGGAGACAGCTCCTAGAGCACTGGATGTCTTAAGACTAAGAGCAGAGTTTGAGGAGCTTGCAAAGGGAAACCTTGATTTAGAATTCCTAGATGGGTGTGAGGGGAAAAAAACTTTTATTTTTGAGTAAGGAAGCTGAATGACATGCTTGTGAAACTCATGAAAAGTTGAAATAGTTGGCTGTGAAGTTTGAAGCTGATTTTGTCAGCTTGTCAGGATTTGAGAAAGAACTTCAGGATGTGTGAAGATACTCTTAAGAATTTCTGAACTCCAGGTTTGATGTTAGGCAGCTAATAGGTGGTATAAGAAAATGGAGTAACATCTGAAAACTCAAGGATTGGTGGTCTAAAAAGGAAAGGAAACAGAAGAAGAAGGATGAGACAGGTGGGCCTGAAGAGGAAGCTAGCCAGAGCGATACAAAGGTAAAAGCCTATCCACTGAGAGAGGTACATGGAAGAGGATATGTGTATTTGTCCTAGAATTGTGATGATCTTTTAACATTTAAAATCAGTTTCAAAACTCCAAAAGAGAAAACTCTGATCTATGGTACACTCAAATTGAGAGGTTTGTGAAGATTTCCAAAGTGCTGTTAGAGGACATGAATACTTTCTTTGATATTGTGGTGCCTAATGATTTGTGGGCATTATAAAAGGTGGCCGTAGCTTAGCCAGATTCTGAACCACAGAGAGATGCAAGAAAAAATTGTGCCTTCTCCTACTGCCGTGGACAAGTATAATCAAGTAATTACCTATTTTTGAAAATTAAGATCCCGCAGAAGGAGGTTGATTGGCTTAAGATAACCCAAACTACCCAAGAGTTTAAAGAGTCTGTTCATGTCTATTCTGAGGAGCTCATGGAAGTTTTCTGGCAGCATGATGGCATCAAAAATCCAGAAAGAGAAAATCTTAGTGGTTTCCTGTCATAGTTCGTTTTTGGTTTGCATCCAGAGGTAAGTGCCCATATGCAGCAGAATGTGATTTGTTGGCAGTCGAAGTCTCTTGATGAGATCTTGCGATATGCAAAGTATTTCAGTGACGATCTGGAGGTGAAGCAGAAAAATATTATGGACAGATACATGTTGGCTCAGACTAAAGTGGCACAAAAAGGATGTCAGAATAGCCCGTATGTGGCAAAGTTAGGATGTAGTAAAAAAACAAAGGGATCCACCCTTATCGGAAAGTATAGAAGTGTTCCTCCAGACTACGTGTGTCTCCTACAATGGTGGAAAGCACACAGCTTTGTTTAAATACCCTCACCCACCAAAAGGACCCTTGGTGGCATGCTTCATCATCCGGGTCTTCCCGCCCCGCTGCGGGACCGGGCGTGCTACGACCTACGACTACGTGGGAGCACTGGTTATGAAAAACAATACTATGTGTGGTGTAGGAGTGTGAGTGGAAGGGATCAGAAGTGAGTGAATGGTGAAAAATTTAAAAATAAATGGCTCAGTGGAAAAAATAAATGTTAATGTTCCTTTGAGCTGGTATCGTTAAAAGTGGGGAATGAGATGGAGATACTATGCTTTAATGAGCAGTGTCTCCTGTGTCGACATTTTTCGAAGCCCTCCCCTGGCTTCTCATCAGGACCTAGAAGAGATCCCTTCTACACTCAAATCAAAACAACTGTGTATTTACATATAATCCTAACTAAGTGGTGCACATAAATTTAACATGCACAGTATACTATACCCCAGTAGGTATATTGCTGAATGGGTTTCTTATATCACCCAGATAATGCCCCATGAGCCTTCAAAACGGGAGCGAAGGGGTACCTATAGTCACACAAATATCAAGCTTACCTCCTCACCAGCACACTGCCTCGCCGCGGCTCCGTTAAACAAAGCTGTGTGCTTTCCACCATTGTAGGAGACACATGTAGTCTGGAGGAACACTTCTCTACTTTCCGATAAGGGTGGATCCCTTTGTTTTTTGACAATATAACTTGAGGAGGACGTATCCACCTCTTCTGCTCTTTTGAGCATTACCTCTTCACTCCCTTCTTGTGTTACTTTGATAAAGTTAGGATGTAGCCATGGTGCTGGTTCATGAATGCAGGGAGTTGGTTATCATGGTGGTGGTTAGATGATGCAGAGGTGGAACTTTGTTCCACAAGGCAGAGGCCGAGGGATGTGTTTTGATCAGAATTCAGGAATGGACATAGCCATATTGAAGAAAACTACTCCGTGCCATAATTGTGACAAGGTGGGTCACTGGAAATGTGAGTGTAGGCTGAATACAAATTGAATACAAAACAACATTCAAATGCCAAACATGAATGTGATGCCAATGCCAAATATTCAAGTTCAAAGAACTTATAATGCCAATATGCCCCAAGCTCCGATGACGTAACAAAACATGGCCAACCCAAGGTATAATTCAAATCCAAACCCAAAGGTTCAGCAGAACCCTTTCATCAGTCATGGAAGTTTTCAACCGTTCCTGATTTTGACAGTTGTAGTGGATTGGATTCTTGAGTGGGGCGGAGGATTGAATATTTGGTACAGGTAGCCCAAAGTGGACCATATGTAAATGGAGAGGTGAATGGCCACCTTGTAACATTTGTGATTGATACTGGAGCTACCTGCTCTATTGTTAGAACAGTAGAGGTACCTAACACAACCCTCTTGGAAAAACAAGTCCAAGTTGTAGGAATTGCTAATAAACAGACCACAAACTCAGGTTCTGCTAAGGTCTCTGTTAAAATAGTAGGGCCTCTTGAAGGACACCATCAGAAATATGTGACTTGAGTCTAGTTACTCAATTGGGCAGGAATTTACTCTAGAAGATGATTTGTGTGACCTATTACACACCAACAGTGTTGAGCTTCAGACACACGATGAAGGTGCAGACTTCAAATTGAAAACCCAAGAGTTAGGCGTTGGGTTGTTCCCAGTCCTAACAAGAGAAACCTTCTGACCTAAGCTATTCAGTGAAAGAGGAAGTCTGGGATTTTACAGGCTAAGATATTGATCTTATCAAAGATGTTGAACCAGTGAAAATAACTATAAACCCAAAATGCAGAGTATCTCTGAACACCCCAATACAACCTTTGAAGCAGTGGCTAGAATTACGCCTGTGATAGAATCCATGCTAGAGCAAGGCATCCTAAGGGAGATATTAGGGAGACCTGCAATTCACCCGTGATGCATTTGAAGAAGTCAGATAAGAAATGGAGGTGTGACACAAACTCTAAGCCACTAAGTAGAGAGGAGGATGACTTATCTAAAAACCCTCTATGGAAGGTCACCGCTCCAGCACCTGAAACAGAAAAAACAATAATCTAAAGTTGAAAAGGACAAAGAGGAACAAACAAAATCAAAAACAGACTTAAATTATCTCGACAGGAGAAGTCGACACAGATAGATATTGAGGAAGGACAGATGTCTACGGTGGGGGCATGGCAAGGAGGAGGAGAGATGGATGTAGATAGATTTGAGGAGGAGGATGCGGAGAGAGAAACCCGAGACGCAGAGGAAGAAGGAGGAAATGGATGCGACGCTACTCTGCAGAGACTTAAGCAGCTCCATCGTTTCAGGAGGCAAACGCACAACCCGAAGAGCCTCCTGTAGAGGGAAACCTCTGGAGAGGCCCTCGGTCCTGCCACGCTCCAGGAAGACTGTGGCTTTCGCAGGTGAGTGTTCGAATACTGAGGTGGCGGGTACAGGATCATAAAAGAAACTGAGGATACTAGAACATTAATGTCACAATCTGTCAAAGCAGGCTAGCAAGAAAATAACTAGATACACTAACCTTACTTTGACTTGCTGGCAGAGACAATGGTGCGAAGGAAGTCCGACCACTCCCCTTGGTGTTCGGTCAGAGAACAAAAATTGTAAGCTCTCCAAAACGCGCACCCAAGGGAATGGGGTAGTCAATAAAATAATAAACAATAACTGGATCCCTCTGTGCCTGGCTGGAACCGTCCTTGCTGGTTCTTCAGGGGTCTGTATGAGGGACGTGTTTGCAAGAAGCCCACTGGTCAGTAGCGGCCCGTGGTGGGAGTGCTGCCGGGCAGTGACGTGGGGCGGGGGAGGGGCAGGGTGGGGGGTAGTAAAGTATGGAATACGGCCGTATAGAGGTAAGTAGACATATAAATAAATAAAACGAATTTCGTTGCGCACTGCATCTCCTAGGAGAGAGAAAGCGAGAATGAAGTTCCTTAAAAGAGAAACACACCGAGCACCCTGTACCATGAGAGCGGAATCAATTTAAAGCACAGCAGTTCCTCTTTGGAGTTAACAGAGTGGTGTTATTTACAATCCTATACTTGCGTTGAAGAATGATCTAATAAAGAAATAGAACTGCATTGGTTCCCAAGATTTTTTAATTTAAAATAGTTCCCAGCTTACAAGAGGATGAATTAAGATTTGAGAAAAGTGAGCCAGATCATTGTCCCATGGTATTGAACCCTGCCGTGAAACTCTTTCAAATTGCCTGTGATCAAGAATAGTTCTCAGTCATAGACTTGTGGCAAGGATTCATTTCCATTCCTCTATATGAGGATAGTCAGTTCCTTTTCTCTTTCTGATTTTTAGATAACATTCTGACATGGTGCTGCATCCCACAATGGTCCGTGGCATGTAGTCAAATACTAAAGAAAAATATGGAGACTTTGCAGTTGCCATGCAACTCGGTTCTGGTCCAGTACATTGAAGACCTACTGGTGGCACTGACAACACAAGATGCATGCAAGCAAGACACCATTGCTTTGTTGAGCCATTTGGCAGAGAACGGACACAAGGTGTCCCCTACAAAATTGCAGCATTGTAAGAGGGAGGTTCTGTATTTGGGACATCACAATGACAAAGGTGCTAGGAAAGTGTCCCAAGAGAGAACCTCTACAATCCTGATAGTGAACCCCCCTATGACACAAAGAGAAGTCAGGATGTTTCTGGGAATGATGGGCTACTGTGGTCAGTGAATTCCCAACTTTTCAAAGGTGGCGTAGCCTTTTCAGAGACTTACACACATAGATGTGTCAAATCTGCTACTGAGTGACAAGGAATACATGTGTGCCTTTGTAGAACTGAGATAAAAACTCTGCCATGCCCCCGCTCTAGGAATGTCTGATTACAACAAAGAGTTTATTTTCTACTGCTATAAGGATATAGGGTGTGTGCTGTCTGTGTTGACACAGACCCACGGTGAAGCCAAGTGACCTGTTGTTTATTCCTTTGTCACACTTGATCCAGTTGCTGCAGCATTGCCTGGATACCTTAAGGCAGTAGCTTCAGTTGGTGTCAGCATACAGCAGTATGAGGTCAACATCATGGGCTACTTGATTATTTTTATGGTCGAGATTTTGCTGACCTGCACTCAAACACAACACATGACAAACAGACTTAGAAGAGATGAACATGGTGATTTTAGAAGCTGAGAATGTTACTTTAAAACACTGCAATACTCTAAACCCGGCTACTTTTTTGCCACCACCATTTTCTGATGACGATGATGACATGGTCTACCATGTCTGGGTGTTACGGAATTCTGAACCAAGCCAACAGCTGACATTCGAGATGTCCCCTTGGAAGAACCTGAATTAACCTTGTTTGTTTGAAAGTGATGCTGTTTCAAACATATTGCTGAACACTACTGACACTTGGGAAGAACTAAAGTCTATTCAGGAAGAAGCCTCAGAATGCAAAAAAGATAAGTCTATTAGGTCAGGATGTGTGAAGAATAAGGATGAGGTTTGGGTTTCTACAGATGGGAGACCAGTCCTACAAGATGCCCTGTTGTCTCTCATGGCAAGGCGTTTCCACTTACTTAGGGAGAGACACTATGGTCGGTCTCTTCAAGTCTTATTGATTTAATCCCCATTTCTCTGTCAAAGCAGAGAACTTGTATCACAGATGTGTCACTTGCCAGTTAAAGCATTTGCAACGGACTCGGATATTTCTGGGTGGTAGGGTCTCCCTTTTCTGATTGTGTGGAAGCTTACCAGACTAGGAGAAATGACAGTCTCACAGTGGCCTAATTATTGCTGAGGGAGTTGATCCCTTGGTTCAGCCTGCTGGTTTTTCTGGAGTCAGATCGTGGCAGCTATTTTAAGAACAGAGTCATGAAAATGCTGTGTGCACCACTTCAAGTGGAGCAGAAGTTGCATTGTAGCTAAAGGCCTGGCGCACCTGGGATTGTGGAGCAGGTAAACATGATTCTGCAGTCTCAACTGGCCAAGGTGTGTGTGGCATTGAGACCTCGGGGGCTTGTGGTAGGAGCTCCAGGGGCACGGCGAAACCCTGCTTGCTGGTCGTGTCATCAGTCGAAAGACCAGAACTTCCGGGTCAAAGGAGAATAGCCGGCTTATCAACCCGGGAGGAAGAGGCAAGTGTGCGAATACCGGTGCAAGGAGGCAAACGCACCGGGAGTCGAGGAGAGAGCAGAAGCGGAGAAGGAGCAGTACGAGGAGAGGGCGAGACAGCGGACGACGAAGAGTACATTGGCAGCGGGAGGAGCGAACAGGTGGCAGGCGCCGAACAGGACACAGAGACCGAAGGAGAAAAAGGACGAGTGGAGGTCAGGAGCCAGGACGGCCGACGGGAAGGCGTGCTGGACGAGGCGGCCGTGGCTCTGTCAACGAGCCACAGCTTCAGGCAAGTGCTGTGGGACTCTGTGGGTAGGCGGAGCAGCTGGGTCTGGTCTCACGGGTATAGCACGGGGTTAACAGGGTGTAACACTGTGTGAGCGTGGCGTCCTGAGAGCAGGACACACGAGTTTGGCATCACTATCCCTTCCCGTTTCATTTGGTTTTTACAAAACACCCAACGTATCCTCTACTGTAGTGAAACAGAGGATAAAACACACGTTGGTACCATTCCTTTCTGTCCCCCCTTTTTTGCACAATTAAGCGGTGACGGTGAAGGGCTCAAACACATTTTTAAGGGCAAAGAAGGTAACGCCTGTGGCTTTGTTTTCCCAGAGGGCTTCCTGGCTCCAGAGGAGCTGCTCCGCCAGTGGAGGAACTGCGAAGTAGAGGACAGGAAGATCAACAGAAAAGCCAGAAGTAAACCTGCGTGTGCCCATCGCCTGGACCTGTTGTGTTAGTTAAAGAGTTGCCCAATAAATAGCATACCAAATGCAAAACACCTTGTCTGTGGTCTCGTCCTGTGACAGTGGAGTCAGAAGTGGGATTACCCCGAAAACCCCACAGGGCGAGACAATGTCGCAACCCATATCCCTCACAGATATGATTCAGCAACTGGCCGAGGGCCAGAGGCACCTCCAACTGGTGGTGGAGGGCCAAACAACAGAAGCACAGAAGGACCGAGAGCACTTGCAGGAGGCTCTACAAGCCCAATCCGGCGTAATAGCGAACAACCAAATTGTGCAGGATGCAGCAATTTGCCGTTTAACTGACACCAGCGCTAGCAGCAGGGTCCACCCCAACGTACCCAGCTCTGTCCTACAGAAGTACCAGACGGGGGAGGATCCGGATTTGTTCTTCACTAATTTTGAGAGGGTGGCCAGCAGCGCTCAGTGGCCTGTAGAAAGGTGGGGGCAGTATGTGGCCCCTCTGTTGTCAGGGGAGCTACAGACAGCGTATCAGACCGCAAATCCCGCAGGCACAACACCCTATAGCGAGATCAAAAGGATAATCCTTGAGCGGTTAGGATATGATCAGGAGCACTACCGGCTCAAGTTCAGGAAGGAGAAGTGGGCGCCCCAAGACAATCCACGGGCTCTCTATTACAGAATACAGGACCTGGGTACTAGGTGGTTACAGCCCAACACGTCCACAATGGAGGAAGGCATGGAAAAGATACTCTTGGAGCAATACTTGGATGGTCTACCGGGCCCCACTAGTGCATGGGTGAAACAACATCCTAATCTCACGGTGACGAATGCCATCAAACTGGCATGTGCCTATCACAGAGCTCCGGAGGTTAGGGTCCCACAACCCAGAACACCTACACCACTGGCCTTGCGATGGAGGGCCTCGACTCCGAATCCTGTCAATCCCTTCCCTAGACCTCATATGGATCAACGACCCCTAGTGCGTCCTCCCCACCGAGATATTGCACACGGTCCTCAATGTTACAACTGTGCGGAGTGGGGACATATTGCCCCCAACTGTCCCTCAAAAACCAACACTGCTGAACCGATGGAAGTAGGATACACCCGAGGGAGGGTTCTATGGGCAGGAGACGGTCCCGACTGCTATCATAAGGTACTCCAAGTCAATGGGAAACGCACGAAGGCCTTGGTGGACTCGGGATGCCGGCATTCTGTCATCAGTAGCGAAAGGGTGAAGTCACAACAATGGCAACCTTCTGAGACTGTGGAAATAACATGTGTCCATGGGGACCAGAAGACCTACCCCGTTGCTATAATAGACCTCGAATGGGGAGGGAGGAAAGAGAGCATACGAGTGGGAGGTATTCCCCGACTAGTGGAGGACATGACTGTGGGGACGGATTACGAAAGCTTTCCCGAACTACTGACAGCGACTATGGAGACGGGGAACGAAGAGGACTGGCTAGACGACGCTACTTTTGCTGGGGTTGACGTGACGGGTGGTAGGTATAAAGATAGGAAATCCCGCAGAGAGAAACGCTTAGACAGGAAAGCTACTTGTCTGAACGGGCTGTCTAATTCACCCCCATCTGTCCCTTCCACTGGTGACCAGTGCGTCCAACGCAGCGTCAGGGCCGCCCAAAGAGAGGACACCAACCTAGACAACGCAAGGGCTCAGGCAGTAACAGAGGAAAACGGCCAGGTAGGACCCTATTTTGTTGTACAGAAGGGCTTATTATACAGGAAAGTAAAAAAAACCACAGAGACCGTCTCCCAGTTATTAGTTCCCCTCCCGTTCAGAGAACAGGTCTTACACTTAGCTCATGGACAAGCAGGAGGAGGGCATTATGGGAGAGAGAAAACACAGGAATACCTCCTAAGACGGTTTTACTGGCCAGGGGTGTTCTCGGACATAAGACGGTTCTGTGCTGCATGCACCCAGTGTCAAAGAGTAAACCCCCATCAGGTGGCAAAGGCCCCCTTGCGTCCCTTGCCCGTCATAGACATACCCTATTCCAGGGTAGGGATGGACTTGGTAGGACCGCTGATCGCGTCAACACGGGTTTACCAATACATACTGGTGTTGGTGAACTATGCTACCTGCTACCCAGAAGCCATTCCACTCACTAGCATGACAACGGTCGCAGTTGCACAGGCCATGATTGTGTTTTTTAGCAGGGTGGGGTTTCCCTGGGAAATCCTGACTGACCAGGGCACCCCCTTTATGTCTAAATTGATGGGCCAGGTCTGCAAAATACTAGGAGTACAACAGATCCGCACGTCTGTGTATCACCCCCAAATGGACGGACTGGTAGAACGGTACAACCGGACGATTAAGACCATCCTGAAAAAGACTATCTCCTACTCAGGGAAAGACTGGGACAAACACCTACCTCTGATGTTGTTCGCAATTTGCACGCATGGCCAGGCCTCAACAGGGTACAGCCCCTTCGAACTAGTGTTTGTCGAGAAGAGCTAGGACTCTTTTGGATATGGCTGCAGAAAGATAGGAAGAGGAGGAGGACGAGGGGTTAGATCTCCTGAATTATGCCGCAACTCAAAGGGACAAGGTAACTACCTTCTGGGACGAAGTCCGCCAGAACATGGAAGCAGCTCAGAGTAGGCAAAAGGACAACTATGATCGTTCCACTAAAGTAAGGAACTTTCAGGTGGGCGACTCAGTCTTAATTCTCCTTCCATCCTCTGACAATAAACTACTGGCGAAGTGGCAGGGTCCTTTTTCCATTATAGCACAGGTCACTCCCGTTACCTATAGGGTAGCTGTACCCCACACCAGTAAAAATGGTCAGATATATCATGTGAACCTACTAAAGAAGTGGGTAGCAAGGGACGACCCAACGACAGTGTTTTCCGCTATGCTAGTGACAAATACCCTACCCCTGACAATTTCATTTCCACCGCAAGAGCCGAGAGAGAGACCTACAGGTACCAATGGGTCCTACCCTTTCTGTGGAACAACAGACGGTCCTCGAGGGACTAATATCCGAGTATCGTGATGTATTTTCCAAACAGCCCGGGAAGACCGGTCTTATCCAACACGATATACGTACAGAGGGCGCAAAACCCATAAGGCTTCGCCCCATAGGATCCCCGAAGCCGACGCAAAGCAGTAGAGTAGGAGGTAGAGGCAATGCTACGAGATGACATTATAGAACCATCACACAGCGCTTGGTGTTCTCCTGTTGTGTTGGTACCGAAATCGGATGGGACACTTAGATTTTGTATTGACTTCCGACAATTGAACAGTGCTTCCCAGTTCGACACATATGCCATGCCGAGAGTTGAAGAGCTTATCGAAAACATGGGAACAGCATGCTATTTGACTACCCTTGACCTGACGAAGGGGCATTGGCAGATCCCCTTGGCTGTAATGGCACGTGAAAAAACCGCCTTCTCCACACCCTCAGGGTTATACCAGTTCAAGGTATGGCCTTTTAGTCTCCACTTCACCCCAGCCACCTTCCAGCGCCTGATGGATTTGATTCTGAAGGACCACTATGAATATGCGTCTGCGTATTTGGACGACATTGTGATTCACAGCCAGGACTGGGATCAACACGTGGTCCATGTCAAAGCAGTTTTAGAAACCCTACAAAAAGCAGGTTTGACTGCAAATCCAGAGAAGTGCACCTTGGCTACAAACTCTATCCGATATTTGGGGTATCAGATACAGGACGGTCTGATACGTCCTCAGGTAGATAAGGTAGAAGCCATCCAGAAACTGAATCACCCTGCACAAAAAAGGAGATACAAGCCTTTCTGGGTCTAGTGGGCTACTATCGTCACTTCATTCGCCATTTTTCCGAGGTAGCAGCACCTCTGATGGATCTCCTAACAAAAACACGGCCAGCATGATCCAAGACTGGTCGGTGCTCCACCAACGAAGCTTCGATACCCTGAAAGGACTGTTGTGTGGGGAACCAGTGTTAGCCTGCCCAGACTTCACAAGACCTTTCGTGTTACAGATTGATGCCTCAGACAGGGGATTGGTGGCTGTACTATCCCAGACAGGAGACTCCGGCTCACTAGGCCCGGTCGCCTTTTTGAGCAGAAAACTCTTACCCAGGCAAACCCGCTATTCCACCATAGAGAAGGAATGTCTTGCTATTAAATGGGCCATCCAGGCCTTTCAATACTATCTACTGGGTCGCACTTTTACCCTTCTTACTGATCATGCTCTCTTGGTATGGCTGGCGCGACACAAGGACACGAATAATCGAATTCTGCGATGGTTTCTTGCTCTACAACCCTTCTCCTTTCATTTCCAACACATACCCGGGAAGATGCAAAAGAACGTGGACTATCTATCCCACTCTACGGATGTTTCATGGCCCGATCGGCCATGCCTGGTTGGGGAGTATTGTGGCATCGAGACCTCGGGGGCTTGTGGTAGGAGCCCCGGGGGCACGGCGAAACCCTGCTTGCTACTCGTGTCATCAGCCGGAAGACCAGAACTTACGGGTCAAAGGAGAATAGTGGGCTTATCAACCCGGGAGGAAGAGGCAAGTGCGCGAATACCGGTGCAAGGAGGCGAACGCACCAGGAGCCGAGGAGAGAGCGGAAACGCAGAAGGAGCAGTACGAGGAGAGGGTGAGACAGCGGACGACGAAGAGGACATCGGCAGCGGGAGGAGCGAAGAGGTGGCAGGCGCCGAACAGGATGCAGAGACCGAAGGAGAAAAAGGACGAGTGGAGGTCAGGAGCCAGGACGGCCAACGGGAAGGTGTGCTGGACAAGGCGGCCGTGGCTCTGTCAACGAGCCACGGCTTCAGGCAAGTGCTGTGGGACTCTGTGGGTAGGGTGAGTAGCTGGGTCTGATCTCACGGGTATAGCACAGGGTTAACAGGGTGTAACACTGTGTGGGTGAGGAGTCCTGAGAGCAGGACACACGAGTTTGGCACCACAATCCCTTCCCGTTTCATTTGGTTTTTACAAAACACCCAACGTATCCTCTACTGTAGTGAAACAGAGGATAAAACGCACGTTGGTACCATTACTTTCAGTCCCCCCCCCTTTTTTGCACAATTAAGCGGTGACGGTGAAGGGCTCGTACACATTTTTAAGGGCAAAGACGGTAACGCATGTGGCTTTGTTTTCCCCGAGGGCTTCCTGGCTCCAGAGGAGCTGCTCCGCCAGTGGAGGAACTGCGAAGTAGAGGACAGGAAGATCAACCGAAAAGCCAGGAGCAAACCTATGTGTGCCCATCACCTGGACCTGTTGTGTTAGTTAAAGAGTTGCACAATAAATAGCATACCAAACGCAAAACACCTTGTCTGTGGTCTCGTCCTGTGACAGTGTGTGCATACAATTCACTGAAATAGTCTGACGCCTTTCCCCTTGTTCTGATTAGTATCCGAACCACTCCTGATTAGAGAACTGGACTCTCCACCTACAAGGCTTTGATGGGGAGAGTCATGAAACTTCCTGCCGTGTCAGCAGCTTCACTTGTAAATATAACAAATTATATGATTCTTGACTACTGCAAAGTACTGGGTGACAGGGTGCAGTATGTCTCTCACCAGGTTGAGTTGGCTACTTCAACTTCCAATGCAAGAACAGTGCCATGACCTAAGTCCTGGGGACTGCTTCTTGGTGAAGAAATTCATCAGGAAGAACTGTTTGGAGCACTGCTAGCACGGCCCTTTCAAAGTCATACTTGTGACAAATACTGCTGTGAGTGTGGGGGCATCCCAACCTGGATCCATGCATCCCACACCAAGAGAGTTTGACAAGCTGTGGAAGAAGCGTAGTCAAACTCCACAAACCAAATGTTCAGGGGAAGAAGAGTTCACACAACTGCCTCAAAGTTGAGCCGAGACAAGGGCAAAGCCTGAGGTGAATGAGCCTAGAGTAACCACAGTTAACCAAGCAGTAGAAACTAAAGGTGTGCACACTGAGCTCGAAAAAGGTGCAGTCACTTCGGCCAGAGGGGGTTCAGAGGAGGGAAAGGTGGTGAAAGACTTAGAGCTGTCATGTCTGAGGAACGCAACCCAGAAATAGCGAAGAAATGGAGATAAGCCAAGCAAAATGACAGTGAAAGTGAACAGTCAGTAGTCACGAGATCAAAGAGACAACGGGTGCCTACTTTGAGGTACTGAGCTTGTGAATGGACATATTTTGCTGAAAGTGGCCCTGAGACTGAGAACCAGCAGAGATTTTTTGAAAAGTGTCCATGGATAGTGCTACCACAGTGAAGATTGATTTTTGATTGACTGAATACAACTGATACGCATCCAGACGCCGAGGATTAATGTTTATATCCTGAGTATATTGTCAAAATACTAGGGCTGAGGCTCCAGTATAAGATTTGGGTTGTCCTTTTAGTGTAAACAACTGTAAGGTTAGGTTCTGATTCTGAAGTTAACTGACAGGAGCCTGGAAAGCAATAGAGAAAGGATTTTCTGTAGTTGGAAAGTGGCTTAGTAGTCTTTGTAATTTCTGTGACGTGCCTATTTCTTTTTATAAGGGAAATAAAAATGATTGCTGCAAAGGGTGGGTCCAAATGCAATGGAACAAAGCAGCTACCTGAATTGAATGGGAGGAAAAGGAAACGTGCTGATATTGAGTTGTAAGCGTTACAGTGTCACATCTACGATGAGCTGAGAGACCTGGAGAAGTCCAGACGCAAGTTGCAAAAGACAACAAATGTTGAAAAGAAAGGGTTTTATGAAGAAACATAGGTGTAATGTGTGGTTACTCCCAGAGTCAACAGATGGTGGAATTGATGAAGAGTTTTTCCTAATTAAATATTTTGCTTCAATATCAACATTAACATGTAACCTGTAAAAGTACTGAGTGTGTATTGGCCATAGTTAATGTAGGCCGCATTTTAAAGTGGTTAACATCTGGTCGCCATTCCATCCTCTCTCATGAATCCCTCTTTATTTCAGGAGAAAAACGAACCAGCAGTTTTAAATGATGTATTGTTTGTTTTATGTTCTCATGTGAAAATGTTTTCTGTATGCAGTCTTTGTGAAATGCACTAACCAGTACATGCAAGGAACTGCCTGAAACAAATGTATCTCCTTATGTTGCAGATGAATGCTAGTCTGCAGGATATTTAGAGTGAGTTCATTGTGTATTAACTTGAGCAAAGTTGTCTTAGCCGCTTGTGCCTTAACTTGATTGGTTCTTCCTTTGAGGATCATGTGTAGGTGTAGCGAAATGTTTGAAATGTATGATTTAAACTCATGCAAAGTTGATGCCTTTCTACTTGCCTTTGGATTCCGATTCCTTTTCCCCTTACTTAGCAGCAGATGTCTTTTCACTTGTGTGCAGAAGCCCGCTTTTCCCTGACTTAGCAGTGTAGGATGTTCTCTATATAGGAGACCTGATTTTGCTCGAACTTTCCTTTTGAGCCTACTTTATAATAGCTTGTCTTTGCTTTTATTGCATTATAGCCAAACTTCAACTTTTTGCAGCAAGCACATTGTGAGAAAGTGCCCTCTTTCTGCATGGTAGCCCCACTTTTTGCTGAACTGCTGATGTGCTTTGACTGAGTGTGCCCTGGGCTCCTGCCAATCAGGTGCCCAGGGCCTATGTTCATTCCCTAAACCTGCATTAAAAACAAAACCCAATTGGCATCTCTGGCCACAGGTCAGCCCCTGGTAAAAGGTACCACAGGTACCCAGGGCACTGTGACCAGGGAAGACCTCTGAGGGCTGCAGCACTTATTGTGCCACCCTTAGAGGCCCTGTACCATCACACTCACACACTGCCTTTGCAGGCTGCGTGTCTTGGTGCAGAACAAAGTGAAGAGTCGACATGGCACACATCCCTGTGTGCCATGCCTACAACCCACTGCCCTGGCATAGATCAGTCACCCCTCTAGCTGGGTGCCCTATACCAGTGGTGAGGGTACAGGTGCATGAGCCCTGTATACCCTACAGTGTCTAAGTCCATTCTTAGACATTGTAAGTGCAGTGCCGCCATTAAGAGTATATGGTGCTGGGAGTTTGTCATTACGAACTCCACAGCACCATAATGGCTGCACTGAAAACTGAGAAGTTTGGTATCAAACTTCTCAGCACATTAAACCCACACTGATGCCAGTGTGGGATTTAATGAAAATGCACACAGAGGGCATCTTAGAGATGCCCCTGAAAAACGACCTACCACTAGTGTCCAGGCTGAGTGGCTGCTTTCAGCTGCCACCACCAGACATGTTTCTGGACCCCTGGGTCGAGAGCCTGCTGCTCTCGGGGGCCTGAAACAATGCACATCCTGGGACGAGGTGCCAAGCCTCCTCCCCCAGGATGGGCAGAGTCCACGAAGGGGAAGCTTCAAAGGCTTGCCGCCTATGTGTGCTTCCCCAGGCCACTTGCTGCTTTCAGCAACTGGTCCCCACTGGTTCTGACCCCCATTTGGGCAGGAGAACCGGCTGGAAAAACAAGTGAGGAAGAGAGGTGTGCCCACCTCTGCCAACTCCACCCCTCAGGTGGGGGAGGCGAGGTGAAGCACAACTCTCAGTCCCCGCCATCTTGCAGATGGGGGGGACCCAGCCAACCAGGGAAAGGCTTATGCCCCCTCCCACTGGAGGGTGGCATAATAGGGGGTGTACGCACCCCAGGGAAGGGACCCATTGGTCCCAACCTTTTACCTACCTGTAATGCCCCGAAATCTAGCATTTAGGGGCACCCCTGAAACTTGCTTCCTCAGACAAGAAACTACAAGAAGAAAAGAAGAAGAAGGACCGAACAGTCGTGCCGCAGCTAACAAGAGGAGGACGCCCACTGACATGGCCCCAGCACTACCGGCCTGTCCCCACTTTAAACCTGCTCCAGCGAAATCTCGGTGTGTCCTGCATCCAGCAACCTCGAGAAACCCAGAGGACCGGCCTGCCTTCAATCCCAAAGACTCTGTCTCCCGTGAACACCGGATTTGTTCAAACAACAGACTCCAGCTCCGCAAGGATCCGCGAGTTTGCACCACTCTGCACCCGATGCCCTTGGCCCGAGTTCGAGTGGCCCAACACCAAGGGGAGGTCTCCCCGGCGATCCTGACCCAAGATCCGGTGACCCCTGACCTGCCTCAAGCCTCCAGCCGACGCCTGCAGCCTCAAACCGTAAGGTCCCCCCAACCACGACCAGGAGCTGGTAAGAAGATCTGACCCTAAAAGGCACCCCTGCACCCGACGCCCCACTGCCTTGTGTGGCCCAACTGACGGTGCCTAACCAACCCCCAACATCCCAACTCTCCAAGTGGTGGTCGCACCCAGAAGACCTACGTCCCCGAGCCTGCAGTGCTTTTGCAAACCGGAGTCTCCCTATTGAAAGCTACAGGGCACCCGAAGCCAAAACATCACTCTGCACCCGGCTGCCCCAGTGCCGCTGAGGGTGCATCTTTTGTGCTGGCCTAAACCCCCATTTGCCCTGAGCTTAAGTCCAGGAGCTTTTCTCCCACAACCCAGTGGCCTGCTCGTCAGCAGCCACCAACCGGAGGCCCCCTACCCCCCATTGGATAACATTGGGCCTCAGCACTCTGCACCCGGCCGCCCTAGTGCCGCTGAGGGTGTAACAAGAGAGCATCCTTGACCCTGGGGGACCCCTGAGTCTAACCCCAGATACCAATTTCCACAGCAAACTACTTACCTTTGAACCGATAACACTATTTCCGCCATAGGATGACATTGACTATTTTTCTATGAAAAGTTTCTAAGTGTGGAGTTGGAAAATCTAAGAAATCTTTTAAAACTGTAACTAAATAACCAAAACGCTTTTACTTACCTGTTTACAGGAAATGTCCCAGTTTACAGGAAAAGTATCCAGGTATACTGCACTGTGTAAGAAAAGTAATCTAAAAAGTAACTTACATGTTATTCTGCTAAAAATCCTATACAAAGTATATGCACTGTGTTAGAAATGGGATTTCTGGTTGGCTAGGGCTTGCGCCTAAGCCAGGCAGAAACCACCACTCTAGTCAGAGCAAGGGAGTTACACGCTGAAGAAAACCCCTGCTGACCCCCTTGGTAGCTTGGCACGAGCAGTCAGGCTTATCCCAGAGGTAATGTGTAAAGCGTTTGCGCAACACACACACAGCACACCACAAAAGAGACTCCGCACAAGGTTATATAAAAAATAGCCTTTGTATTATCCAAAACACATCAGAATCAGAATCACACATATACACTGTGCCAACTGGCACTAGGCAATATTCACAGGGGATTATATACATGACAGGGCCAATCGGCCCACTGTCAGAACCATCACAAAGCACAAGTAGTAAAAATCACACAACCAGTAACTACTGGCAAAATACTGTACTTAGGATTATCACTAGCAACATAAATGCATTATGTCTGCATCACATTAGGCATCATCCTCAGCATAAACACATTATGCAACAATCCTATTACTGAAGTGCACCATAGTAACACTCCCAGGTGCATACATCACCTTTGGCATAACAGCGTTATGCCTTCCTTTAGGGCCTTGAGCCCAACCAGTACACACAGGTACCCAAAATGTTCCCTAGGCCAACTGACCTTTTCTGGGGCTCAAATGCCATTTGTCCCAAATGTTAGGGCGCTAAACTGCCACTTGCAGCCGGGTGCAGGCCCACCAGGCCAGCACCAGAAAATGGGGCAAGGGGGTGATCCATCCGGGTCTCTCTAGAGACCAGAAACCATGCCACCAACGTTGCAGCTGCCCGCTGTCTGGCGGTGCAGCTGTGGAATCACCCTTGGCACCGCAGTGCCTCTTGAGCCCCACTCCGGGACTCTGAACAAAATCGCCCTCAAGTGGCAGCTGCCCGCGCTCCTGCGGTGCAGCTGGGGAAAGTGGACACCGGCCCCGCAGGGCCACTCGAGCCCCTCTCACTGGGGCTCCACAATGCCAGGCGCTCACATAGCAGCCGCCCGCAATCCGCGGTGCGGCTGGGAAGACAGCCCTGTCACCAACACTGCCCAATTGGAGCACCAACACTGCTTCATGAGCCCCCTTTCACCGGGACTCATCTGGTGCCATGACCAGGCACCAGAGATACAGGCTTGCTTTCAGCCCCACTCACCGGGCTCCTTGTTGCGGGGGAAATGGGGAGCGGCCAGCAGACAGGAGCCCGCGCTCTCCGGTCCTTCTTCGGCGAGGTTACAACTTCCCTCACGGTAAGAACTGGCGGGCCGGTCTCTACGGAGCGAGTCTCCTCTGGCCTCACATCTTTTGCGGCAGTGGGCCCCGCCCACAACCAGGCAGGGATTCTGCCTGACTTCTGGCAGCCCCGCCCCAAATGACGAGGGCGCTCCCTCTACGCTGCGGAGGATTTCCCGGACCGGGAATCCTCGTCCTTCTCGCGCTGTGGAGCAGCCCGGGGCCACGTAGCAGAGGCCCGGCTGCACTGCTGTGCAGAGCACCTTCTTTCTCGTGGTCAGTCCTCACAGGTGCAGCGGCAACTTCTCTCGCCGATACAACGCGGGGTAGGCTCCCGCTTTAATCCTGGACCACCACAATGCGGGGTAGGCTCCCGCTTCGGAACAGCAATGCGGGGTGGGCTCCCGCTTCCCCTCGAAGCACAGGGGAATCCCCACGCTGGGGTTCCCTCTGAAGGCAGCTGCGCGCTGCAGGGCACACAACAGCGGGGTAGGCTCCCGCTCCTCCTGGAAGCATGGGGGAATCCCCACGCCGGGATTCCCTCCAGACAGGTTGCAGCCTCGCGCTGCAGGGCACCAGCACTCCTCCGGTCCAGGAACATGGATTTCAGCAGCGCAAAAGTCCAGAGCGCTTCCCACAGGTCAAGCCCCCAGAGTCCTCAGGGGCAGAGCTGGGCCCAGGGAGGCCAGCTCACAGGGCCCTCCTGGCAGAGGGGCGATCCCTCGTGGCGGTTCCTCCTGGGGCCCAGCAGTTCCAGCACCAAAAACAACACAAGGAAGCACAACCACACTTTCATGGGGTCACAGCCCCAGTACTTATACAACATTTTCCCTTTGTTCTGCCCTGGCACAGGGCTTGGGGGGAACCAGTCTCAACTGGTTCTGGGGGGTATTGGAGCACTTTGTTTACAGGGCTTCTCTTCCCCTTTGTCAGGTGGGGGCTCGGTCATCAGACACACCACAGGGGGGTGGAGCCAGCATTCACCTAGGCAGGCACAGACCTATTCAGGGTCAGGGGACTACTCCTCCCACTACTCCAAATGCAGATCTCCTATTCAGCCTAGCGCTGACTCACCCTGCCCTCCCTGGAGCCACACACACCTCACCAGCCCCTGTCACTCCAGAGCCAGACATGCAATACACATCAGGCAGGCAGACACATAGCACACAGAAATGCCAACTTCTAAAAGTGGCATTTCTAAAATAGTGATAATAAATCTGCGCACACCATTGCGCAGCATTTATTATTACTATTCCAAACATACCAAACTTGACCACGCTGCTCCTCTCATATCAGGAATTACCACTGAAACACTTATCGGGGAATCCCCAATGCATTCCTATGAGAGGGCAGCCTCACAGCAGTGAGATACCAAAATGGCTGTTTGTCACTACCAGGACATGTCACACACTTAAGGTACATGTCTTACCTTTTACCTACAATGCACCCTGCCCATAGGGCTAGCTAGGGGCCTACCTTAGGGGTGACTGACATGCAGTAAAAAGAGGGTCACAGACGTGGCACACACTTTAGGTGTCACGTCACAGCGGCAGTAGCACTGCGCACACAGGCCCTGCAATGGCAGAGGCCTGAGACAGGTTGGAAAGGCTACTTTGGTGGGTGGCGCAATCAGCGCTGCAAGCGCACCAGTAGCATTTAATTTACTGGCCCTGGGTATCTGAGATACCACTTTACAAGGGACTGACAGGTAAATTAAATATGCCAAACAGGGGTAGACCAATCTTACTATGTTTACCACAGAGAGCACACGCACTTTACACTGGACAGCAGTGCTAAAGTGCCCAGAGTCCTAAGACCACCAACACCATGTCAGAAAAAAGGCTAGGAGGAAGGCAAAAAGTTCAGGGATGACCCTGCAAAAATGGCCAAGTCCAACACACTGTATTATGAAAAGCATTGCATTATCAGTAACACTACTGTAATCAAATCAAAGTACATTTACAATTGCAATCCAAACTGTGTTACAACTGTATATTTACTGCAAAGTATTTATCACTTACCTGTGCCAGGCTTGCTTGGTTCTAGGAAATAAAATAACTAAAAGATATTTTTATACAAAAACAATTGGTCTGACGTTCAGTCTTTGAGTGTGTGAATTCATTTGCTGACCGAGTGGGTACAACAAATGCTTAACACTGTCCTCTGATAAAGCCTTACTGCTCGACCACACTACCACAAATAGAGAGTGAGGTGCTATCTACTTTGCCTCTGCCTACCTTTTGGGTTCCACTGGACTCTGTGCACACTATACCTCACTTTGGTATAGTATATACAAAGCCAGCTTCCTACACACATTCATTTTCATTAGCATAAGCAATACACACAAAAAGCACTTCAATTCTCGATTTCAACACTGAGCTCTCTTAGACCCAAATTTGACATCACAACTGAAAACATGACACATCATCAAAAGCTGCAAACACCAAAACTCTCGACAACTTATAATCTAAAACACATAACCCCACTTATACTCACACTCCTAGGATATTGCAATCACTTTCAGAAACACTGTAACACTGTCCATACTTTGAATAGAACAATGGAAGCTCAGGAATGTTGATTGGGTCGGGGCACATTTTAGATTTGGAGCGAATTTGAAATTTTCTTTCCCTCAGTAGGAACCATCATCTGCTACCAATTTTGTTGGAGTGCTTTTCTCTTTGCAAATTCTGGGCCCATAAAGCGTTCTCTGATGAATAAGATCTACAACTGAGACTAGTCATTAAATAAGATACATTTGAATAGAGTGAAGCACATTAGGCTCCACAAGGAAGTCAGAGAGTGGTTAAGTTTTCAAACCATAAAGGTTTGTTAAAATGTTTAAAGGTATACAACTTCAAATTCATCAAATTATTATCAATCAGTAATCAATAAATTAAAGTTATTAAGAGGTTCAAATCAATTAAAGGCATATAAGTAAGAAGGTACGTTATTCTAAAGTTGTCTCAATGGAATAGTCATGTCAATCGGTTTGCCCATAAAGAGAGCACCCTACTCAGCTCTAAATTGCCTTGAAGCGGACAAAAACATGTATGCAGTATGTCTAGGGGAAAGGTCTCAAAGGTTCTGAAAAGGAATCTGAACTCTCATCTACATTGCACTAACTTAATTCCAACATTTGATATACTTACACATAGTTCCCACAAAATGCTCCAATCAGGTTACAGCACATAAAGATATTGTGAGGTCATTATTTTCTCAGGATCGTTCACTATGAGGCTTCTCTAAACGTCCTTCAAACTTGCATTTATCTGCCACATAACGAGATACATTGGACAGCCTACATTCTCCAGGTGTTCTTCTTAAAATAATTGAAACATTCTACAATTATTACATAAGGAAACATTTCACATGAGAACGAAAATAAGGGCACATCACATTCGTAAATGCGGAGTCTGCTTCTCCTAGAAATACACAATTTTGGACCTCACATCCTTGGCGTGGTATTCTCCAGACATTTTGCATTGCACTCCCCTAATGTTTGCAGAATTTTTTTGTTTTGGCTTTAGGACTCTGTGCACTTACCCCTGCTAATCAATGACAAAGTGCTTGTGTTCTCTCCCTTAAACATGGTAAAATTGGTGTACATCCAATTGGCACTTTTAATTTATTTTTAAGTCTCCAGTGTATGGTACTAAATGTACCCAGGGCCTGTTAATTAATGCTTTAAGTGGGCTGCAGCACACATTGTGCCACTCACTAATGTGTACTTATGTTTTACATGTCCTAACAGTGAAAAACTCCTAAAGTCATTTTTTAATGTAGCAAAGCTATCTCTCCATTAGACAAACACTGGGTTACCTTACCTTATTACACTTAATCAGTGATAAATGAGGTTGGGAACAGATAGGGATATACTTCTTCCACTCATCTGAATTGTAACTCAAAATACACTTTAATGGCAGAATCAGATTTAAAGTTACACGTCTGAAAATGCCACTTTTAGAAAGTTGGCATTTTCCTGCCTAAACTAAATGTGCCTTTCTGCAGGTGTTCAGGGTGACATGATTGTGAATGGTTTGTCTGTGGTGTGTTGTGTATTCCTTCCAGACATGGGGACAAAAAGGTCCTGGGTGTAGAAGAGAGTGGGATGGCTGGGAACGAGGTGTGCCCTGCCCTGATTACACTTCAACGAGCCCTGTCTGCAGCACACACAAAGGAGCCTGATACCAGGCCTCCCTTTGTCCCCTAGCCAGGTTGGAGCCACCCCCATCAAGAGGGGGAAAGTGGGCAGAACTAGTCTGGGAGTAAGCTAGGGATAGCCCCCACACAAAGGCTGGCACTGGGTATAAGAGTGGCACCTTCAGAACCTCTCATCAGAACATTCCTGGACCTTTGGAAGATTTGTCAGAAGGATTGCCATGCTGTCTGAAGAAGGAGGTCTGGACCTGCTTGCCTTGAACCCAGGATCCCCTGAAGAGACACCAGGTCGTTGGCTGACCTCCTGTTTGAGCTATAGGGTCACAACAAGTTTCCAGAGGCTTTACCTGCAGCTGCTCAGCTGACCAGCAACAACTGGACCTACCTGAGCCCTGCTGCTGGCCTCTGCTGGAGTGAGTCTTGACCCCCAAAAGGTACCCCCTCCCCGGTCCTGGAGCCTTGGCTGGCATCAGAGTGTACTCCTCCTCCCTCAAAACTGAACTGCATGTGAAAATCCAGACATTTGGGGCTCTTTGCAACCAATATCTAGGCTTTCCTGTTTTCGCTTTCTATTTGTTGTGAATTTTGGTGGGGTTTTCAGTGTTTTCCCAAAGTTTTCAAAAATTGTAAAACTCAGTGATCATCAGTGTTTACTTTTTTTGCTCTGCAAAGAATCATTGGGATGATGTTTATTCGGTGCTTATAAAGAATTTGGCTTGTATTTCCTTCCTCCCCTCTTTCATACCTATTGCCAATTCTTCCTTTCTTCTTTCCTGCTCCTTATCTCTTTCTCTGTATGCTTTCTTTGAATTTGCTCTTCTAAGTAACTTTTCATTATTTCCCTCACCTTCTTGCCTGTGTCATTTCCCAGCACTCAGACTTTTTCCAGAAGTTCGGTCCCACCCTATCTCCAGGATGCACATTGATGGGGATATGTTTGCACCCCATTAAGATTTCATTGCAGCAGATAAAAAGGTTAATGGTGAGCATTTATCATGCCTTCCTTCTGTGCTGTTCTACAGACAAATGCCAAAGATCAATTGAATGAAGATTTTCTACTTGGGATGTAAGAGATATATGTGTGTGTGTATATATATATATATATACATATATATATATATATATATATATATATTTTTTTTTTCACAAAAAGATGGCACTGCACTCCAGAAGTCGTGAAAAATCCAAGCATTTAATAAAACATAATAGCCACCACCAATACCACCACCAAGCGTTTCGACCAAGAGATGGTCTTTGTCACGGTTATGAGAGTCCTTCTTTACTTTCACCCTTTATAGTGTTCAATCATATGTCCCTTTCTGATGCATTCTGGGACTTGTATTTCACAGAGTCACAACTTTTGGGGTGAGGAATTTTTCTTTGTTTAATTGTCGGGTATAGGCACCATGATTACGTCGCTGCCATAAGTTGCAATTTTAAAAGCTCAATGGAGTAGTTCTACTTCCTTGTTTGCGATTGGTTTTGCATGTCATTATTCTATTTTATCTACAGAAGTGATGGAGTACACTTCACAGATCAGGGAAATCGAGTTTTTCTGAATAACCTGAAGCTGTGCATCCGCACTTATATGTAGCTCCAACTAATAAACACAAAGGCTCTTTTTAGAGCCGCCTTATATTCCCAATATCGGTTCGCAGACTGACATCTGCGATCCGGCTAGCACAGGGAGACCTGCGGGCCATCGGGCAGCCTCGCAAAGGGAGAGCTACGGCCCGTGGGCTCGGCTCGCACAGAGAGAGCTACGGGCCATCGGCTCGCAAACGCAGAGCTGTTAGCCAATGGACTGGTAGTGTTTTATGGTTTAGGGTAGTGCAGTGGTGTTTGTGTAGTGTAGGGGGTGGTGCTGGGGGTACATTTAGGGTTTAGGGTAGGGAAGTGGTCTTTACGTAGTGTAGGGGGTCCTGCTGTGAGTAGTGTTTTAGGGTTTAGGGTAGTGCAGTGGTGTTTGGGTAGTGTAGAGGGTCGTGCTGGGGGTAGCGTTTTACGGTTTAGGGTAGTGCAGTGGTGTTTCTGTAGTTTAGGGGGTCATGCTGGGGGTAGTGTTTTAGGGTTTAAGGTAGTGCAGTGGCGTTTCTGTAGTGTAGGGGGTCGTGCTAGCAGTAGTGGTTTAGTGTTTAGTTACGTAGTGAAGTGGTGTTTGGGTAGTGTAGGGGTCGTGCTGGGGTAATGTTTTAGGGTTTAGTGCAGTGGTGTTTCTGTAGTGTAGGGGTCGTGCGGGGGTAGTGTTTTAGGGTTTAAGGTAGTGCAGTGGTGTTTCTGTAGTGTAGGGGGTCGTGCTGGCAGTAGTGGTTTAGTGTTTAGTTAGGTAGTGCAGTGGTGTTTGGGTTGTGTAGAGGGTCGTGCCGACAGACTGACTCACAGAGCTCCGAGCCAACGGACTGGCTTCTAAAGGCATAGCCGCGACCTCGTGATGTGGGGAGAGGCAGCGTGAAAGGAGTATCTTACACAGACACAGATGCCAGTGTTGCCTCGCAGAGGTAAAACTACACACCCGATGGCTTCTACACGGAGAGATGCGAGCTGACGGACTAAGTCACAAAATGGCTGCCAACACTTCCTAGTTTCAACCGTTCACAGCCAATGAGCCGCGAGCTCGTGCTCGTAACCCTCAGCCAATCAGATGTCAAAATTCTCAAATATCAATATCTGTAAAATTTGATATTTTTCAAAAACTACTGAACGGATTTACACCTTGTGGAGTTTGTACAGATCTACAAACTCCACAAGTAAATGATAATCTAACTGTGGAGGATGCAACTAGTGTAAAAACAGCATATGATCTAGCATTAAATTTAGCTGACGAAGAAATGACAGAAACACAGATATTGGAAGATTTAGAAATAAACATCAACAGACACAAAGGATCTGGTTTAAAATCTAAATCGAAATTCGTTCCTTTTCTAAGTCCAGGCAATCGTATTGATCAATTCTATGATCTAGTGACCACTGAATTGGAGAAAATGGAAAACATAACATCAAAAAAAAGTGAGAACATGACAACCAATGAACGATTGGCATTAGAAAATCTCATGAACAATGACAAAATAACTATTAAACCGGCAGACAAAGGTGGGAACGTGGTCATTTTGAACACCAGTGATTACGTGAGAGAAGCTATGAGACAGCTTGGAGATAAGAAAAACTACACCCAACTTCCCTCTAATCCAATTAATAGGTTAACGTTGGAAGTTGAATTAAAAATTCAAACATGGAAAAACGAAGGTTTATTAAATGAGGAAGAAGCCCAGTTCCTTTTCAACGACAGCCCGGTAATGCCCACCATATACTTTCTCCCCAAAATTCACAAAACTCTAATCGACCCGCCAGGAAGACCAATTGTATCAAGCTGCAACTCATTGTATGAAAACATTTCGATCTATGTAGATCGATATCTGGCCCCTATAGTAACTAACTTAAATTCTTACATCAAAGACACTGGGGACTTTTTAAGAACACTAACAAATATGGGATGGCAAAAAGGATTTTATCTAGTGACCATCGATGTAGTATCCTTGTACACCTCCATAGATCATAAAATCGGACTAACTGCAGTTGGGTACTATTTACGTCAAAGGAACATCCAAGAATTGAGGCACACAAAGATGTTAATGGAAATGGTGGAACTATGCCTGACTAATAATGTATTTCTTTTTAATCAAAAGATATACACTCAACAATGTGGGACTGCCATGGGAATATCTTTTTCACCCAGTTAGGTTAATCTCACCATGGGGTGGTGGGAGAAGTTTGTAGCCTGGAAGGAAGAAAATGAATTATACACCAACAAGATAGAACTATGGTTGAGATACATCGATGATCTCTTTTTAATTTGGAATGGTAGCCCCAGCGAATTCAAGGAATATTTTAACATTCTGAACAACAACAATGAAGGCCTTAAATTCACATACAACATGTTCTAAAATAATCCAATACCTGGATGTTCAAGTATATATAGAGAACAATCAGATACACACAAAAATCTATCGAAAACCCACAGCAACAAACAGCATTCTCCACGGGAAAAGCTTCCATCCAGCGAATCTAATAAAAAGCATCCCATATGGAGAATTCATCAGAATGAGGAGAAATTGCTCTTCTGATGAACAGGCTGAAATATGCTTTGCAGAAACCGAAAAACGATTCATGAAAAGAGGATACAAGTACAGAGATGTAAAGAAAGGAATAGAGCGAGCCAAAACAGTATCAAGAGCAGAAACTCTAATTGTGAAAGCAAAGAACAAAACAGAAGACGTAACAAGACTCATTCTCACCTACAGCAAGGAAAGTTATAAAATTCGACAAACTTTGCAAAAATACTGGAGTATTCTGGAAAAAGATCCAGACATTGGAAAGACAATTGGAGCTAGACCCAATGTAACCTATCGCAAAGCAATCTCTTTGAAAGACAAACTTGTTAACAGTCACTTTTCAAGAAAGAAAGAAACAACGTGGGTGACAGAAAAACAAAAAGGATTTGTTCATTGTAATAAGTGCAAAGCCTGCAAGATTGGGAAATCTGTAACTACTATTAGAGACTCCAAAGGAAAAGAGTTTTTAATAAAGGAAAGGATTACCTGTGAAACAACTCATGTCATATATATGATTGAATGCACTTGTGGATTACGGTACATAGGCAGTACCATCTGCCCGTTAAAAAAACGAATTTTGGAACATCTAAGAGCAATCCACAACAAGGACATGAACTATGCGATATCAAGGCATCTCCATACTGAACATAAAACAAGTTGGGAAAACATCAGATACTTTGGAATAGCAACGGTCCCAATCCACGAAAGAGGAGGTAATCGCACCCTCAAACTAAGAAGATTGGAATCGCGCCTAATCATAAAATTTAAAACTAAGATTCCGTTTGGGCTTAATGGGGATGAGGAATTACACATACACTTATAAATTGTCATGAATCATGATAGGCATCGATAGAAATGGGTACTTATCCCGAGAATGGAACTGTCAATGATTATTCTATAATTGTGAACTTGCGATTAATAGGTACTTTATCTTTGAATGAAATTGCAATTTTGAATAAAATAGAATAATGACATGCAAAACCAATCGCAAACAAGGAAGTAGAACTACTCCATTGAGCTTTTAAAATTGCAACTTATGGCAGCGACGTAATCATGGTGCCTATACCCGACAATTAAACAAAGAAAAATTCCTCACCCCAAAAGTTGTGACTCTGTGAAATACAAGTCCCAGAATGCATCAGAAAGGGACATATGATTGAACACTATAAAGGGTGAAAGTAAAGAAGGACTCTCATAACCGTGACAAAGACCATCTCTTGGTCGAAACGTTTGGTGGTGGTATTGGTGGTGGCTATTATGTTTTATTAAATGCTTGGATTTTTCACGACTTCTGGAGTGCAGTGCCATCTTTTTGTGAAAATAATTGAGCGAGGCATGGTCTGACCTCGACACGAGCACCAGCGGACAAAGCGTGCACCGATTACGGACCGTTTGCTTTTTTGATATATATATATATATATATATATATATATATATATATATATATATATATATATATATATATATATATATATATATATATATATATATATATATATATATATATATATATATATATATATATATTACCTACTGGCGGTTGCCAGTAGGTAGTTATAGTTACAACCTAGTTTCCATAGGAAAAGCATTTTTTGATTTGCTAATAACTTTGGCGTCGTTTGACGAATCTTTATGAAATTTTGCAAAAAGTTGCACTTTTAGGTTAGCTCCTATCTTGAAAGTTTGGGGGTGATTTGTCAAGCGGGGGCTGAGAAAAAGGGGGTCCCAAAACGCGTTTTCTCCATGTTAATTTCCATAGGAAATTTTGCGACAAAGCTACAGTCCGAACTGCTGAACGGAATTACCTCAAATTTGGCAGAAAGGTAGAGCTTGGTTCAGAAAGCGACCTTTTTTTAAAATGGGGTAAATCCGTTCAGTAGTTTTTGAGAAATACAAAAAATAAGAGTCAAAAAATCAATTTCCCATAGGAAACTTTGTGCAAGGCTACAGCCAAAACTACTGAACAGAATTACCCCAAATTTGTCAAAAAGGTAGTTCTTGGCTCAGAAAGCGACCTTTTGTAAAATGGTGTAAATCCGTTCAGTGGTTGCTGAGAAATAAGAAAAATAAAAGTTTCGATATCTGGGCGGAGCCTAAGTCCCGTGCACGAGCTTCACTGTGATTGGCTGCGAACACTCCAAACCAGGAAGTGTTGGCAGCCATCTTGTGGCTCGGTAGAAGCGAAGTCACTAGAAAACAGAGAAACAAAGGAATAAAACAAGAGAAGGGGGCAGGGTAGAAACACTGTGACCCCTAGGCCTGCTCAGGAGGTCCCAGAAGGACCCCAGGGCCAAAAAAAGCATTTTGTATTTTTTTTAAAAAATCGGCGCAATTCGCCCTGGGGTCGCGGGTTCCTGTGTTTTATTTTAATGAGGTCCCCGGGTGGGCTAGGTCCCGTGGGCATTTCTTAAAAAATAATAGCTGGGGGTCGCTGGGGCTGCGGGGGCCCGCTGGGGTCCCCGCAGCCCCGGGGCTTCACTCATGGTGGGAGGGGGTTGCGCGGCCCCTCTCCTGGAGCCCTCCATGTGCCTCTAACTTTGGCGTCGTTTGACGAATCTTTATGAAATTTTCTAAAAAGTTTCTCTTTTTTGATCAGCTCCTATCTTGAAAGTTTGGGGGTGTTTGGTCAAGGGGGGGCTGAGAAAAAAGGGGAGTCCCAAAATGTGTTTTCTCAATGCATTTTCCATAAGAAACTTTAGACAAGGCTACAGGTCAAACTGCTGAACGGAATTACGCCAAATTTGTGAGGGAGAAAGGTTGTGGTCGAGAACGCGCGCTTTTGTTGAAATGGTGTAAATCCGTTCAGTAGTTTTTGAGAAATATCAAATTTTACAGATATTGATATTTGAGAATTTTGACATCTGATTGGCTGAGGGTTACGAGCACGAGCTCGCGGCTCATTGGCTGTGAACGGTTGAAACTAGGAAGTGTTGGCAGCCATTTTGTGACTTAGTCCGTCAGCTCGCATCTCTCCGTGTAGAAGCCATCGGGTGTGTAGTTTTACCTCTGCGAGGCAACACTGGCATCTGTGTCTGTGTAAGATACTCCTTTCACGCTGCCTCTCCCCACATCACGAGGTCGCGGCTATGCCTTTAGAAGACAGTCCGTTGGCTCGGAGCTCTGTGAGTCAGTCTGTCGGCACGACCCTCTACACAACCCAAACACCACTGCACTACCTAACTAAACACTAAACCACTACTGCCAGCACGACCCCCTACACTACAGAAACACCACTGCACTACCTTAAACCCTAAAACACTACCCCCCGCACGACCCCCTACACTACAGAAACACCACTGCACTAAACCCTAAAACATTACCCCAGCACGACCCCCTACACTACCCAAACACCACTTCACTACGTAACTAAACACTAAACCACTACTGCCAGCACGACCCCCTACACTACAGAAACGCCACTGCACTACCTTAAACCCTAAAACACTACCCCCAGCATGACCCCCTAAACTACAGAAACACCACTGCACTACCCTAAACCGTAAAACGCTACCCCCAGCACGACCCTCTACACTACCCAAACACCACTGCACTACCCTAAAACCTAAAACACTACTCACAGCAGGACCCCCTACACTACGTAAAGACCACTGCCCTACCCTAAACCCTAAATGTACCCCCAGCACCACCCCCTACACTACACAAACACCACTGCACTACCCTAAACCATAAAACACTACCAGTCCATTGGCTAACAGCTCTGCGTTTGCGAGCCGATGGCCCGTAGCTCTCTCTGTGCGAGCCGAGCCCACGGGCCGTAGCTCTCCCTTTGCGAGGCTGCCCGATGGCCCGCAGGTCTCCCTGTGCTAGCCGGATCGCAGTTGTCAGTCTGCGAACCGATATTGGGAATATAAGGCGGCTCTAAAAGAGCCTTTGTGTTTATTAGTTGGAGCTACATATAAGTGCGGATGCACAGCTTCAGGTTATTCAGAAAAACTCGATTTCCCTGATCTGTGAAGTGTACTCCATCACTTCTGTAGATATCAGCCATATCATAACGTATGTTGTTGTTGTAGATCGACCCCATTCTATGGTCTCTGATGTATGCAGACACAGCTTTGTTGACATTCTTCCTAGATTTTTCAATCTGAGGACAAAATTTGTTTGACCATTTCCACTTCTGTCTTTGGCATATATTGGAATATACAAAGACAGTTTGAGGCAAAAGCAACATCAATTGTCTAAAGGTGTCCTTCATTAGCATTTCCAAACCTACCCCAGTCAATGTGCCTAGGTCATTTCTACCACAGTGCACAATCATGAGGTCAGGGAGTTAGAGATGCAAACAGGTTTTAACCAAAGGGAGTAATTGGTGCCACTTCATTCCTCTCTGTCCAAACCATTTAATGTCCACATTTTGTAAACCTAGGTCTAAGTCAATACGTCTCTGTTCTGCATACCTCTTGCACCAGAAAACATAGCTATGTCCTACGATCCACACTAGCATTTTGAAAGTGTAGCTGGAAGATATGGATAGATGTCTGTAGCTCATGCAGTCCGTTCGTAGAATAAGAGATATGTTTAAAGATGGGGAACTACTTTTTTTCTCATATAAAACGATAACTGATTGGGAGATGAAAAACATTGTTTACTAAAAAGTAGGGTGCATATTAGTTTGTCGAAAAGCATCTTTGTGATTGGTTAATAAAAAGCAGTTTCAACGTAGAGTTCATATGATAGGATAAAATGTGCTCAGTTCAACCACTCCTGCTACTTGCATTTGGAAGGCACTGTTCGAACTTAAAACAATGGTGAACTTTTAACCTGCACGTGCCCTTAAATGTTCGAGAAAATGTTGCAAAAAATATCGTTAGGTTTGAAAAAATGATGAACTTTTAACCTGCACGTGTCGTAAAATGTTCTAGAAAGTTTGTTGATAGAATACGTTGAACTTCTCACCTGTATGTGTTCTTAAATTTTTTTAAACTGTTTATATGGAAAGTTCAAAAATAACCAATAGAGAGAAGTTTTGCAATTTGAAAAAATAAAGGAACTATTCTGATTTGTTCTTTACATGTATTTATGTGTGGAGCAACAGGAAAATTGTGCCATTACTGATTCCATTCTTGATGAGAGCGGTGCATTACATGTACTGTGTGACAAAGAAAGAATTGCAAATTTGGCAGGGAGAAAGGTCTTGGTGCAGAAAGCGCGGTTTTGTGGAAATGGTGTAAATCCGTTCAGTAGTTTTTGAGATATTAAAGGAAAAAAAGATATATATATCTGGACTGTGCCTAACTCCCGAGCACGAGCTTGCCTCTGATTGGCTGCTAACAATTCAAACCAGGAAGTGTTAGCAGCCATCTTGTGCCTCGCATCGAGTGAAAATATAAAAGAAAGGTCCCGGGGGCAATTTAATATACCGGAGCTCTGTCTGTGCGAGATACCGCTTTCACGCTGCGTCTCCCTACATCAGCAGGTAAAGCACCCTTTTCCACCATCAACAGCATACCTCCAACAACAAACTTGGGCCCGCAAGTCTGCCTCTCCGAACCACTTGTCGGCTCACAGCTCTTCGGGTGCGAGTTCTCAGGCCCGCAGTTGTATCTGTGAAGCCAATACTGGAAATATACCGGATGTGTCTCTCTGCGAGATACGCTCTTCACGCTCCCTCTCCCCACATCAGTGTTCCGCAGCTATCCCTTTGGAAGCCGATGGCCCGCACCTTTCCCTATACTAGTCGGCCCGCAGGTGTTCCTCTGCGAGCTGGCCCACAGCTCTTCCTCTGCGAACTGATGGGCCGCGGTTCTCCCTCTATGAGCCTGCTAGTCAGCTCGCAGTTCTTCATCTACGAGCCAGACCGCCGGCTCTTAAGTCTCTGAGAACAGATGTAATGGAGGCAACGATCATGCAGGTTGGACACCCAACACTGCTCCGACATCCCCCAGTAGGAGCTCCTTGTCCGCCATCTCCCCTCACCCCCACAAACAAATGTGACAGTCACATTAGGTTGGACAAATAAGAATCTTAGTCATGTCTGGATTTACATATAAAATATTTTATTAAAACAAAACAACAACAAATAAAACTATGTACAGCCATGTCGTGTCATCGCTGGACCATTTGTGAATCACAGCCTGTAAGGCAAAAAGAAAGATAGGATGGTGCGTCATGCGTCCAGCAAAGGAGAAAGAGAAAGAGTGAGGGAGAAAGAGAGAAACAAAGAAAGAGTGAGAGAGAGAGGAAGACAATGAAATAGAGAAAGAGTGAGAGAGAGAAAGAGAGAAATAGTGTGAGAGAGGAAGAGAGAGAGAGAAAGAGTGAGAGAGAGGAAGAGAGAGAGAAAGAGTGAGAGAGAGGAAGAGAGAGAGGAAGAGTGAGAGAGAGGAGAGAAAGAGTGAGAGAGAGGAAGACAGAAAGACAGAGAAAGAGAAAGAGAAAGAGTGAGAGAGAGAGAAAGAGTAAGATACAAGGAAAAGAGAGAGAGAGAAACAGTGTGAGAAAGGTAGAGAGAAAGAGAGAAAGAGAGAGAGAAAGAGTGAGAGAGAGGAAGAGAGAGAAATAAAGAATGAGAGAGAGGAACAGACAGAGAAACAGAGAAAGTGTGAGAGAGAGAAAGGAAGAGATGGAGAGGGAGTGTTGACACTGGAGAAAATCTTCGCAGCTTACCTTTGTGCCTCCGGTGTGTCTCTAACCATGTGCCGGGACATAGTGCACCCTTAAGTTTAGTGATCTGAAAGATAGTATAGAATTAGTAATTGCAGAGTACATACAACTGCACACGCCTAATTATCTGTTTCGGCAATGCGCACTCAGGCTGCTGCAGCCCATCCACTCCCATTGCTCGGAGGTGTCTGTGCACTCTTGTGCGCCCAGGCTGCTGCACACTATCCACTCCTACCGCCCAGAGGTTACTGCCCGCTGCTGCGGAAAGAAGTATCTCTGCTCACCTTCCGTCACCGGCGTGTGTGTAAGAGGGTGCACCACGTGCTGAAGCAACTTTGTCAGGTGTTGTCAGGATGGCCACGCATCATCGCAGTTTGTACATGCGTTCAGCTGTGGTGGTGTGGGGGGGACGTCGATTTGTGAATCACAGCCTGTTAGATAAAAAGCAAGATAGGATTGTGCGTCATTCGTCCATCAAAGGAGAGAGAAAGAGAGAGAGAGAGAGAGAAAGAAAGAGTGAGAGGAAGACAGAGAGAAAAAGAAAGAAGGAGTGAGAGGAAGACAAAGAGAAAGAGAGAAACAGTGGGAGTGACAGGAAGAGAGAGAGAAAAAGAAAGAAATAGTGAGAGGAAGACAGAGAGAAAGAGTGAGAGAGACGAAGAGAGAGAGAAACAGTGAGAGACAGAAAGAGAGAGAAAGAGTGAGAGAGAGGAAGAGAGAGAGAAAGAGTGAGAGAGAGGAAGAGAGAGAGAGAAAGAGTGAGAGAAAGTATGAGAGAGAGAGAGAAAGAGTGAGAGTGAGGAAGAGAGAAAGTGTGAGAGAGAGGAAGACAGAGAAAGAGAGAAGGAGTGAGATACAAGGAAGAGAGAAAGAGAGAAACAGTGTGAGAGAGAGGAAGAGAGAGAGAGAAACAGCGTGAGAGAGAGGAAGAGAGAGAGAAAGAGTGAGAGAGGAAGAGAGAGAAAGAAAGAAAGAAGGAGAGAGAGAGGAAGAGACCGAGAAAGAGAGAAAGAGTGTGAGAGAGAGAGAAAGGAAGAGATAGAGAGTGAGAGAGAGAGAGAAAGAGTGTGAGTGACAGAAAGGAAGAGATGGAGAGGGAGAGTGAGTGTTGACACTGTGGAGAAAATCCTCACAGCTCACCTTTCTGTCACCGGTGTGTCTCCAACCACGTGCCGGGATATAGGGCAGCCCTCAAGCTTAGTCATCTGAAACATAAAAATGGAATCAGTAATGGATGAGTACATACAACTGCGTATGCCAAAATCGCTGTCCCGCCTTTGTGTATCCAGGCTAGTGTACCCCATCCACTTCCACTGCCCAGAGGTGTCTACCCGCTGCTGTACACCCAGGCTAATGCACTCCATCCACTCCCACTGCCCAGAGGTGTATGACAGCCGCTGCGCACCCAGGCTGCTGCACCCCATGCACTCCCACTACCCGGAGGTGACTGCGTGCCGCTGCACACCCAGGCTGCTGCACCCCATCCACTCCCACTGCCCGGAGGTGACTGCCCGCCACTGCGCAAACAAGCCTCTCTGCTCACCTTACACCACCGGCGTGTGTCGAAGAGGGTCCACCACGTGCCGAAGAAACCTCCTCACCCGTTGTGTACACGCGGAGAGCGGAGCTCACAATTCAGGTTGAGTGTTTATTGCAGGATGGCCATGCTTCATTGCAGGCCTGCAAGACAAAAAGCAAGATAAGATTGTCCGTCATGCGTCCATCAAAGGAGAGAGAAAGAGAGATAGAGAGAGAAAGAAAGAGTGAGAGGAAGACAGAGAGAAAAAGAAAGAAGGAGTGAGAGGAAGACAGAGAGAAAGAGAGAAACAGTGGGAGTGACAGGAAGAGAGAGAGAAAAAGAAAGAAAGAGTGAGAGGAAGTCAAAGAGAAAGAGAGAAAGAGTGAGAAGAAGAGAGAGAGAAAGAGTGTGAAGGAGAGAAAGGAAGAGATGAAGAGGGACAGTGAGTGCTGTGTCTCCAACCACGTGCCAGGACCTAGTGGAGCCCTCAAGCTCCCACATCTAAACATAGTACCGAATTAGTAATGGGAGAGTATATACGATTGCGTACGCCTAAATCGCTGTGCCGCCTTTATGTATCCACTCCCGCCGCCCAGACGTATTTGCCCACCGCTGCGCCCCCAGGCCTCACTGCTCACCTTTTCGCAGACAGGGCACCCTCCGCATCATGCAGTCCCGCTCCGCAGGCCAACAGGTCTCACATTCCGAGATTCAAGAAGGCCAGATGGGGAGGTAGGGCGTTCTCCACCGCTGCCGCCAAATTGTGGAATTCACTGCCGCAAGAGCTCTCTAGTCAGGGGTCACACTCTCAATTCCGAAAAGCATTGAAGACCTGGCTTTTTAAACAGAGCTTCCCCTGAGCATTACTACCCGGTCTACCATCTGTTGTCTCGCCCTGTTATCAGCGCCTTGACGCCCTTGGGCTAAGTTAGCGCTATACAAGATCATATTCATTCATTCATTCACATTTGGTGCTGCGTCTTGATTTTGCCATGCCAGAGGACATACTAGTGCACCTATCATCATCGCAGGTTGCACACCCGCTCAGTCCTTGCGGTGCCACTAACTCAGTGAACAGTGAGGCCACGCACGTGGTGGTAGGCCTCCCTGTTCAGTGGCTCAGGCCTACACTGCGGTCCAGCAGGGCACACAAAACCTGAGCTGTCCAGACCGCCGGGACGGGCCATCACCGCAGGCTGTACACCCGCTCAGCAGTTACGGTACCCGTACCTCAGTGGACCGAAAGTCACCGTCCAGTGCCGGTGTGCCTGTGCCGGCCGCAGTGCATCCGGTGCGAGCAACTCTGAAATGGCGTCGAGCACGTGTGCCCGGTCTTTTTTATTGGCAGGGTCACGTGTCCTGTGATGCCTGTGCTGGATGGGTGTGGTGTGGGTGTATACTAGCCGTGAGGGAGTGGCTGTGGCGTACTGACAACTGGGGTGTGACCAGCAGATCACTGCAATGAAAATCTGGGCCATGTAGCGTTGTTGTCCTTCCCTGTAAGCGTAAGCGAAGTGGGCTGGCCTGGCCTGGCGTATGCCAGTTCTGCGTGAGGCTGTGAAGAATGACTCCGGAGCTATGGGCGTGGCTCCATCGTGAGCTGTATGAGGAATCAACTGATGCGGCACTGTTGCCAGATTGGGCTAGATCACGCACAATTGGGCTATATTTTTCCCGGTTGTGCTGTAAAATTTAGGTTTGTGCTAGTTGCCAGATTATAAATATATATACAGCGCTCCAGCAAACTAGTATGTTAAAGCGCTTTATTAGACAAATATTTACTTGGCAGCCTGTTGCAACATCAATTCCAATCCATTCACCGCCTGCTTGACGATGTCCCTGCCCCTCCTTCCTTAAAGTAGCAATATTGGGCTAGTTTGGGCTACTTTTTGGTTGTCTTTGGGCTAGAGAATGCTTAAAAAATCTTGCAACACTGGGCCATGCCAGTGTTCTTGTTGTAGTGCTGCCGTCACCCGGGTCGCAAGCGTCAATGTGTCACTCTGTGAGCCAAGTCCCTGAACATGGCCAACATGGAAGGTACGGGGAATCACTGACCCTACATTCATCCATACTTCCACACAAGAAAGATGGTGGACATGACACATCTGTATGGGTGTGAATGTTTATTGCACATTCAGTGGAGTATTGCAGCTGTAGCAATACTGGGCCATGCAAAATCCAAATTTCAGTTTTTGGGACATGGAGGGCAGCCAATTAGAGACAAGCTCGTTGTCGGAGTTAGGGTGCGCCAACATATGTACTTATACAATCACTCCGCCAATCCCCACGCACTTATAAATTCACTATACACTCTCCTTGCAGTACTCTAATCATCCACTCTCTATGTACGTACTTGTACAATGACCGAGACAAAGTTACATAACCAAAGTTTTCTCCCACTGTCAAAGGTAAGTTGGTTGCATACGCTGTCCAGAGCGCAATGTAATGTGGTAGGGCCCAGGGGCAGCATGTTGCATACATAATGAACACACGGACACAGATAGATAGTGGAACTGGATACGAGCACGTGCACTCGACTCCTTTTTATTACCAGGGTCACATGTCCAGTGACGTCTGTGCTGGATGCGTGTGGGGTGAGTGTAAGCCAGCCCTCCGGGAATGGTTGGTGCTGGTAACAAGTACAACAGTAATCATCAGATCACACACAGAGATTCAATCATAAAGGGTCCATGACTTGTGCTACACTAAGTTAGGGGCACCAGATCTGAAATCATACACAAAATATTATGTCATAAAGGGTCCATCAGTTGTGGTGGACTGAGGTAGGAGCATCAGAAGCATTCCGCGTGCACAGCTAGCGATGATGCGTGGTCCGGGAGGGCCGCACTGGTAGCAATGTCTGTTGCCTACTGGACTGCGTCATCTGCAATCGCAACTCCATCTGAATTGTGAGCCCTGCTGTCCGCAGTGTAGATCGAAGGCAGTAGTCAGCACAGACATCGAGGAAAGCTTTTTGTCACTTCCTCTTGAGAAAATCCAACGACATAGAGTACAATTCTGTCTGCAATTAATAAATCAAGACTGAATTCAAATTGTGAGCTCTGCTGTCCGCAGTGTAGACTGCCATTCAGTGTTCCTTTGGACTTGCAAGATGAATTTGGTCATTGTACTAAAGCTATAATTGATATCAAAAAGTTCTTGAAGCAAGGATACTAAAAGGATATTATGTAGGTTTAAGGGTACGTGGCGATGACTTATGGTGCAGTGAGCTAATGGCACCTGAAGCACTCAGCGTGTGCGCATCCTGCGATGATGCGTGGTCCGTGTGGGCCGCACTGGTAGCAATGTCTTTTGTTTAATGAATTCTGCCTTAATAAGGCCATGTGGCGTTTACTTGTGGTGCACTGAGTTAGTGGTACCTCTGGCGCTCAGCGTGTACGCAGCCTGCGATGATGCGTGGTCCGGGCGGGCCGCACCGGGAGCAATGTGTCATGCCTACTGGACTCCGTCATCTGGAATCGCAACTCAATCTGAATTGTGAGCCCTGCTGTCCGCAGTGTAGATCGAAGGCAGTAGTCTGTACAGACATAACTGTGCAGTGCTGTGCCGCTGTGTTCGCAGGGGGCTTGTGTCGAGGAGGCCCACGGTCATGGCGGCAGCCACGTGGCAGGGTGAGGGTCGCCGCTCTGGCAGACGCGTTGGCTTTCACACAAGTGAACCACGCCCAGAACCCCGGCCTATTTATTCACACTTCTACGCTGGAGTGGCGTACGTTGGACCAGCCCACTGCGCTTCCGCTTACAGGGGCGACGACACAGGTTCATGACCGAGATCTTCCCCACTGCCTGAGGTAACATGGTTGCGTCCACTGTCCATAACACTACAAGCACCAGCTTGTTTTTGGATCGCACAGCAGATAGGGTTAATGAACATTATAATTAGAAATTAGCATTTAAAAAACCTTTGAAATTCACTGAAAAAACCATAGGTTTCAGGGACGTTATAGTTACAAATTATCATGTTAAAAACCTTTGAAATTCACTGAAAAAACCATAGGTTTCAGGGACGTTATAGTTACTTGCACATTTCACTCGTTCAAAACCATAGAAATTCGGCCGCTATAGTTAGTTGAGCTAACTATAACTCACGCCCCCACAATGCACTGCTGATGACGTCACATATTACATCATTCATGACATGGTCAGTGACAACACTGATGACATCACTGATGACATCTCAAATTACATCACTGATGACATCACTATTGACATCATCCAGTGACTGTGTGTTTCTGTAAAGTTTAAATATGTTTTATAAATATATTGAAAAAAATCAATAGGGGAATGGATCACTTGTAACCACTTTACCAGGGTTTATTAGTTTGTGGTTCCATCTTAAAAAACCCTCATATACGTACGTATCTGGATTTGAGAAAAAGGCGGTATATCTTGATTCTCCACCTATACGTAACGTAACAACATAGTCATGGGTTTATTAGGTATGTTGACCTCCACCCGGAGGTTTAACCACTGGTATTCGCAGTAGTGTCCAGAAACAGAAACGTTAAAAAATGGTTGTGATAAGGTGATGTTAAAATTCTTCAAACATCCTCACTAACGCGAAAAAAAAGTTTTATTAACAAGTGGGAGTTAAAGAAATTAAAATGGTGAGCGTGTGTTTTTTAGACCATGTTAGTATGTCTAAACACACTGAAAAAGTGTCCTTTTATTTGGTCGACATGTTTCTGCCCCGTATGCCCAGCCGGGTCTATGGGGCTTTCTTCAGGACCAGAAAGAGTTTATCAGTGCAACTACCATTTGTATTGCACTTCTCAGCGGGGTAATATTAGTCCGCCGTAGACAATCAGGTCAATAGTACCTGTAATATAGTGAAAAAGAGAAACGTAGTCAGAATCCCCTTATTTTTAACATTCCGGGTTTACATCGTAACAATAAGATAATTTATCAGAATGAAAGTTCGTGTTAATATGTCAAATGGCGCATTTCGCTCTAAAAATATACTTCTTAAAACTATGGCTTAATTTCCAGGGACCGTGCGTAATGATAAGGTACATTAGATATCTTAATATAAATACAAAATATGCTCTGGATTTATATTGCTACATGAAGTCACAAGGCACAGTCACAGAAAACAAAAAACAAAAAAAGGGGGAGACAAACGAAAGGTGAGAAAGCCAAATGCTGCCTTCTGAGATAAGACCCCATTCTAAAGTTGAAATTACCTTAAAGACACTTGTTATAGCGTCTTCAGGGCTTGGCAAGTTTATCCTTGCTTGCTGTGAAGGGAAAAGAGACATTTTTAAAAGAGAAACCTTACTTCAATAATGTCAAGCATTGGTCCTACAGCGTTTCCTCTCACCTGCAGCATGGACTGTCCACTGCTTGTGCTTGCTCTGCCCACGGTGGTGTAGAGCATTCTGGGAGCCTTCTTTTATTTCACTGTCTCAATAGACATAAAGAAAATACTCCGTGGTTTTATAGTAGGCATGGAAAAAAGTTTTGGTGTCTTCACAATATATTATCAATAAAGTTGTGTTAGTATATTAGATGTAAGTGTGATAGTAATCAATTTTAAATAATTGCTAACTTCGATGTTTCCAGCAATTTGACACAGAAAAAATTAAAATAATAATAATTAAAATGTGACTTCAGATATTTGCCTCGTTTTATTGCAGCAACTCAGTGAGTTTTTTTATTTATAAATACGGAATTGCGGATAACCAATGTCGTTCATTCTGTTGGTAATCTTCAGACATGAAGTATTATTAACTGAACTGGTGCCACGGTATATCATCGTTCAATCCTTCCACATTAGTTTTTAAACGATGAACCCAACGCTGTTCCTTCTCGAAAAGAAGACGTTCTGCATTTTGATTTTGATTTGTTAACATCTCTATGATTGTCCAGTTGAGATCCTCAACTGTGTGATTGGAGTCTATGTAATGTTTGCTCATTTTGGTCGTCGCTTTTTACATTTGATGTTGCTTTTATGTTCCCCAATCCGTAGTTTTACTTTTCGACACGTCATTCCAATATATCTTAGTCCACATGGACACGTGATCATATAGATCACGTGTGTGGAATTACAATTTGTGTGTTGTCGTTGTGTCCATACTAAATCATTAGATAGACACAGAGGGGCCGATTCCGATCTCGGCCGGTAGGGCTCCGAATCGGATTCGGCTTAACTGGATCCGATTCGGAGCCCTCTTTCCCGACCGATTCGTACGCGCGTCCGGGCGAGCGAGTACGATGCGTATTCGCCGACCGACTCGTCCGGGCGTCCCGACCGCTCCGACCGACTCGATCCCGGGTCGAACCGCACCGACCGACTCGCACGGACACGACTCGCACCGCGCAATGGAGACGTTCCCCGGCCGGGTAAGTACGATGCGCGCCGCGAGCAGTCCGACCGAGCCGCGCACTCCGGCTCGAAAGAGCTGTCGGAGCCGTACTTTGGGGGTCCGTGTCGGACCCCCCTGTATGCTGAGCCGCGCGAGTCGCACACAGGGGGGACCCATGGGTCCCCCTTACCTGTGCGTGTACGGCGCGAATCGCTTCACCGCGTACACGCTGTAGGGGGCGCACTTGTCCGCATCGCACCCATTGAGTCAATGGGAGCCCGCGTACGCGTTGTACGACAGGCTCCCATTGACTTCAATGGGAGTCCGACCGACTCGAGTCCGATGGCATACGTGCGCATCGTACTCGTTCGGTCGGACTGCACGGGTCCGGTTCGGTCGGAAATCTCTCCGGGTCCGGCTCGGTCGGAGAGATTTCCGGCCCGAATCGGAATCGGCCCCAGAGTTTTTGTTGCAGTTGTTATTTTGCAGACTACGCAGGAACCACATGGATAGTGTCCTGTGATTGGACTCATGTTCCAAGCTGTAGTGATGCTTTCTGTTTTTGTCTTGGGTGCAGGTCGAGTATGTACCAGAAGATCTTTCAGGTTTCTTGTTCTTTTATTTGCAAACCTAGGTTTTGGCCATTTCAGGTTACCAGAGGTGACAATCTTCCAATTTTTATTTACAATCTTCTTTACAGTGTTGCTGGCGATGTTGTATGTTGTCACACACGTGATCAAGTTCTCATTTGTCTCTTTAGGAGTGGTAGTGAGCAGACATTCTCGTGGTTGGTGTCTCGCTCTTTTTTGACATTTGTGAATGGTCTTCACGGGGTAATCTCTTTTTGCCAACCTATCAGTTAGGTCCTTTGCTTGTTGTTTGTAGTCTTCCAGCTTACTACAATTACGCCTGAGGCGTAAGAATTGGCTATAGGGGAGATTGTCCCTTAAAGGTCTGGGATGAAAGCTCTTATAAGATAACAAGCTGTTCTTCGCAGTCGGTTTATAATAGGTTTTTGTCTGAATGCTGTCATCCTCTATGTAGAGTGAGATATCCAAGAAGTCTAATCTGCTCTTATCAGCTGTGTAAGTGAAATTGAGGCATTCATCTCTGGTGTTAATCCAGTGTATAAAATCCTTGAGGTTGTCACTAGTATCATTCCAAATCAGGATAATGTCATCTATATAACGCTTCCAGAATAATATTCTGGAAGCGAAAGGATTTTGGTCATTGAGTATGTGTTGTTTCTCAAAATTTCTCACATACAGGCCTGCTACCGATGGCGCAAAGGCACTGCCCATGGAAGTTCCGTGGCTTTGTTCATACAGTGACCCATTGTACTCAAAGAAATTTTCGGTGAGTGCTAGTCTGCAGCACTGCAGGACAAAATGCCTCGGTGTTTTGTATTGCCAGTGTTCTGAAAATAAGATGGTTTCTAATGTTTCCAAAGTGTTCTGTTGTGGAAGACTGGTGTAGAGACTTTCTATGTCTAGGCCTACCAGTAGCATTTTGTTTTCATCAAAGGGTAGGCCTTTCAGTTGGTTCAGAAGGTCTCGAGTATCTTTCAGGTACGTAGGAGTTTTTTGGACCAAAGGTTTTAGGAATTGGTCAGCAAATTGGGATAAAGGTTCCAATACCGAACCTATCCCAGAGACAATGGGGCGTCCTGGAGGCGGGGATCTGTTTTTATGAGTTTTAGGCAAAGAATAAAAGTATGGTATTTTCGGATTTTGTGCAATTAAAAATCTGCTTCATGTTTTGTGATCCAGGAGTTGGTTTCTGCTTCTTCCACCATCATTTGTATCGTGTGTTGCAACCTAGAAGTAGGATCAATTACGATTTTTCTATAGAATTTTTCATCGGAGAGAAGGAGGAGGCATTGCTGGTCATATCCTTCTTTGTTCAGTAGGACAATGCCTCCTCCCTTATCTGCGGGTTTGATTATGATATTCTCATTTTTCCTGAGTTGATCCAAAGCTTGTTGTTCTTGTTTGGTAACATTATGAAAAGGTTGCTTAATATGTTCCTGGACTTCTTCTGCCTCTTTCATAATCGCTTGTTCAAATGTTAGTATTTCTATTGGTACCGTGTGTGGTGGAGGGCAGAACGTTGATTTTCGTCTCAAGTTCGTGTCGCTGTCAGGTGTAGAGTCTTCTTTACCAGTGAAGTAAGCTTTTAGTTTTAACTTACTACAGAATTCCGCCAATTCACATCTTAGTTTAAAGATGTCTAGTGTTGGGGTAGGAACGAAGCCCAAACCCTTGTTAAGGATCTGGACTTGGTTCTCTGTGAGAACTGTATCTGTGAGGTTGACTATCAGTGATTCGCTGAACTCGGTCCTGGTTTGTCTTTGGACATGCTGCGTGTCAGTACTTGGCGTTGTTGTTGTTCGTTCCATGTTACTCCTTTCCGTCTTCCTCTTTGTGTGGTCTGGCCTCTTCCTAAAAAAGGCGGTGGTTGCATATTCTGTGCTCCCATCATTTGGGCCATGGCGGGTATTCCGTGTTGGTATGGATTCATCCAGCCGTGGTAGTTGGGTAGATAAGGTTGGAAAAAAGGTATTGGTTGGTCATTATAGTTAGGTCTCTGCCACCTATTTGTTCTCCTCGGACGTCGTTGATTCCGGAAGTGGTTTCTCCCTCTTTGTTGAAAGGAATCTTCATCACTCCAATCTGAGTTATCAGTGGAGTTCCCTCCAGTTGACTCGTTGTCTGTAGATTGATCTGGGACAACATAGTCTTATATATAAATATATTGGCCAAGGTATATTGTAGAATGAGTGGCTGTATAAGTGTGTGGATGGAGGATTTAGTAGGTGTGTGACTGACTGTATAAGTGAGTGATTAAATGTCTCTTACTGAATTCATGGGTTAGTGACTAAACTGTGTGAATGTCTGTATCAGTCTGTCTATTGCTGTGAAAGCTGCTGCATTGGTTGGTGAGTAGCTACATGAGTGTCTATATGGGTTATTGATTGGTTGCCTGAGTATTTGTATGGGTGCCTGAGTGTGTGTGTGAGTGGGTGGGAGGTGTGTGAGTTCTTTATTCACTGGGTGTATGGGTTCAAGAGTGCATGTGGAAACAGCTGTATGGGTGGGTGAGTGTGTGTATGGGTGTGTTGGTGAGTGAATGGATATCTCAGTGCTACATGTCCAAGTAACTACATATGTAAAAGGCAGTGCATGAGAGAGTTGGAGTATATAAATGACTATACGTGAGAGTCAGTGATTGTGAGAGTGCTGTATGGATGAGTGTGTACTTGTATCAGTGATTGTATAAGAGAGTAAGTATATGTTAATATCACTATGAATAAGTGAGGTTGTGTGTGTATAACTGTATAGCTGAGTAAATAGAAGTGTGATTGATTCTTTGCATGACTGACTAGATGTGTGAGTAACTCTGGATGAGTGGCGGTGTGTGAGTGTTTGTATAGGTGTATAAGTGCCTATAATAGTGTTGTATTGATGAGTCACTGCATGTATGTGTGACTTTATGGGTGAATGAGTGGATGTGTGTGTAGACCTAGGAATCAGTGCGTGCATATGTAGTAACTGGTATTGGTGTCTGTATTGTTTCGAAAATGGTTGTCTGTATTTTAGAATGGGTGTATCAAAGGTTTTATTAAGGTATGAGGAGGTGCATCAGATTTTCACGTGGATGATGTAATCAGTGATGTCATCAGTGATGTCATTTGAGATGTCATCAGTGATGTCATCAGTGATGTCACTGACTATGTCATGAATGATGTAATATGTGACGTCATCAGCAGTGCATTGTGGGGCGTGAGTTATAGTTAGCTCAACTAACTATAACGGCCGAATTTCTATGGTTTTGTACGAGTGAAATGTGCAAGTAACTATAACGTCCCTGAAACCTATGGTTTTTTCAGTGAATATATATATATATATATATATAATGGGATGCTTCGTTATTTGTAACCAGTGTTACTCTGCCTGTTCTTTGTCCCGAGATACCAAAAAAGGACTAGGTTAATAAATGTGGTAGTACTTGCTGTTTCCGGTGTATTCCTGCTCCATATGGTTATAGGGTAGATGTCTGTTAAGGAGTTAATATGCAGACTGTTAGCTATGTGGCTTTGGCGACAGCAAATAATGCTGCTGTGCAGCTGAGATAGTAAAGAAACTTCATGAGCTGCAGGATGCCTTGGGTTATATGCCTGTACAAGTCACACCATTAATTAAGCTTGTTTTAGATTGTTGGGACATGCCGATGGGATTTTGTGTTTATAATAAAGCCAGCACAAAGACCGCTAAGAATTGACTTTTACCAAGCATATGGATCTGTGTTTATTTGAAAGCAGTGCAGGGACTCTGCTCTTTCCAGGCCTATGTGAGAGTTGCCAGAGACACTTTTAGGTCTTCTTTTGGCTTGCACACTGCATTTTGACATGGTGGCACTAGGAATGAAAATTGAACTTGGTGATCCTAGGGCTATATCATGAACATGATCTACTTAAGTTTGCAGGCTCTGAGTGGGTGCATGCACACTTGTTTGCTCAAATTGTGCTGTCAGCAGCACATACTTGGAAAGCAGTGGCTGTCTCTTTATGTTTCTAAGCTGCATTGTCTGCAACCTATACACGAACTCGTAGATTTTCAAATTTAATGTATGCAATGTAGGCAGCTGTTTTTGAGCAAAACTAGCGCATGGAACATTTCTGGCCCTGCTTTTGATTGCTGAAGATGATAATGATATGGTTGTTGGCCTTTTGCAACTTCTATAGTTATGCTGTTGAAAACATTGATATGCAATTCTAACAACAGGACAGTTAGGTACAGCCCTTTATGGAAGGACATTGATTGTAGAGGCATCTGTATACAAAGTGATCTTTTTTCTGCAATTATGATACATGAGCTTGCAGAAAGCAAAGCTATGACGCCCTCTCAGTGTAGGAGGATGGTATTATGATGGAGTTTCTTTCCTTGGACTGGGACCCTGCTCATAGTTCACCTGTGAATATGCTAGCCACTAAACAGCAGTGTATAGTGTACAGTGAACGGAATCCATATGATGTGAACCATGCTCCCAAAGTGGGTGTTGAAGAAGGTCTAGAGACTTTGCAGCAATTTCCAGTGGATTCAGGTTTCTACTTAAAAGCAAATATTCCCTTTGGTGCTGTTTTAAAAGTTAAAATCAGTTTTAACTGGAAATAGGATACCCAATCGATATCCAATCCCCCTCCCACATAGCTCCTTGCTGCCACTCCCACAAGAAGCACATGCTTTGTTTGAAACTATAACAGGAAGTGGTAATGGGCCTTTAACTGGCTTATATTTGAGAAAAGTCTCACTAGAGGGTCAGAATGGTCTCAGATGTCTGCCTGGATGGAGCAGGGCCTTGGGAACCCTTGGCTTACAGGGCGGTCTTTCTCCGTCCACCTTAGAGGCCAGATCAGGTTTCTGTATCACAGATAAACATCTCTCTCTGTGCTCAGATGCTGATGGGAGCTTCCTTTCCTCCTGGCCTATCCCAATAGTGAAACATTCGTGGGGCTACTAGTAACTAGTGTTCAAATTCCCACAGCATCATGTGAATGATAGGCCAACACAGGTCTTCGCGCACAAAATGCAAACCCATTGCATATTAATATTTAACATAAACATTGCAGACAGGGTTAAGTGGTTTTGCATACCACTGCTTTTATCATCAGTCTAAACTGTAATTTATCCACCCCGAAGTTTTAGAGGTGGTGATGGTACTGCGACCAGAAAAATGTGCATATGTCTCTGCAGCAGACACTGAACCCACTAAGGAACCTTTCAAGTGGTAAAGTCCCTCTTCTTTTACAAATTACAGTTGTATACAAATTTGTCTTATGTGGTTATCTCGAATATCTGCATGGGTCCGGCCCTCCTAAACCTACCCTGGACACCTCACCACGGCTTCAATGTTTCCTTGTACAGTTAGTCCCTGGGCTTCAAAGCGCCGAACCACAGACCACGTGTTATCTCACAGAAGTACCGCACCTTACAATAATAGGCATTGCGGCCCTCAGCATTCAAGGTGTCTATGAACATAATGAAAGATTAGCAGTGGCTGGGCCGCTGTATTTCAAACTGTAATTACTGTCTTCCGCCGCCCTTTGGTCTCCGTAAATACTCAGGGGCAGATTTACAAGCCCCTTGCGCCACTTTTGCGTCACTTTTAACATGGGAAAAGTGACGCAAAAGTGGCGCAAGGGGCTTGTAAATCTGCCCCTCAGAGTCTGTGTGCAGGCATCTCCATTTCATCCCCTGCCGCTCTTTAATGCCAGGCTGATAAGTGAGAAAGAGGGGAAATGCTTTGTTTTGTGAGTTTGTTTTCTTCTTCTTTAAAAGCACTTACTCATAAGGCACAAAGGGCAGCAGAGGCCGTATTTTAACCCCTTGTACAATCAAAGAGGAAATTACCACCATAATGCCATACCCTACCTATAAGGCGTAGTTAAAGGACAAGGTGGGTGGATCATTCATGGCTACTCTGAGGTCCTAGGGGTGTCCAAGTGGCAGAGGGTGAACCCAGCTTTCTTTAGCTCTTCACAGACATTGTTTCCAGCTCTGACTGTGCAATAGCTTAATATATTATGGATGGTGGGGCCTCATTCACTTCCATTGAACTAATTAGACTAACACACCTCAAATGAATGACTTGTGGGTGGTAGTAGTAAGAAATTGTATTGTGTTAATCTAAAGATTACAATAAAAAAAACAGTATATCACAATCGGCATGTATCAAAAAAGATAGTTAAAAAAGTACTCTGCATATTTAAGTTAAGATCTATTATAAAAAATTGCTCAAGTGATTAACACTTTGTAAACATCATCTAACAATGTCATTAATCTTATAATTGCACTATTATCTTTATGTCTATAACAAAGTCTGTCTCCAAAGTAGATCTTATTTTTGCCTTATTAAAAATCATTCATAGGTACATTTTTCTTAAATACAAAAGTTTAGGGCAAATACATAGGATGTGCAAAAGGGTTTCAGTTGTGAGTCCGCAGAGTCTATAAGCAGTTTTTCCTTTAAGTGCTGGATTACAATTCCCTTCGAATTCATAAATGGGGATATAGAACAGTCTAAATCTTAAGAATTTCATTTTAAAGTAACCGGGCAGATTTGACCCTAAATATTATTGTATCCATGAGGCAAGGGTTTCGAAAACGAAGTCCAGGTGTTTGTATTGTTGTAATTTGGCCTAGTTTTTCTCCCTCTGTCTGCTAGCTAAGATCCCTCGAAGCAGACATTTTCGGGACGGGCGACTCTATATCAGGTAAATTATATGTTCCTAGAGCCTTTTTTGATGATACAAACTTCAGTTCCTTATCCTTGTGTGATGTCTTGTTTAGCTACTGATTAATCAAGGATTATAAGGTTGACGGATTGGCCCTTACACAGTCCCAATAACAGTTGAAAAAGCTTCTGTAGTGAAGTGACGTTAAAGTTTTTAGATTGAGTCCTAGCCTAATGATGCAGGGCCTGATTCACAGAACTAACTTACGTCAAAAACGTAAACGTAAAGTTAGTACTTTTTAGGTATTCACAGAATACACTTACTCATTTTGGTATTCACAGAATGAACTTACTCATTTTGGTATTCACAGAATAGTACTAACTTTACGTTTACGTTTACGTTTACGTTTTTGACGTAAGTTAGTTCTGTGAATCAGCCCCACTGGGCCTGATTCACAGAACTAACTTACGTCAAAAACGTAAACGTAAACGTAAAGTTAGTACTATTCTGTGAATACCAAAATGAGTAAGTGTATTCTGTGAATACCTAAAAAGTACTAACTTTACGTTTACGTTTACGTTTTTGACGTAAGTTAGTTCTGTGAATCAGGCCCGCAGTGTGGGGGGTGGCTGTGCGAGATGCAAGAGTTTGCATAAACACTGCATATACGTTTTATCAAGACTGGCTATGACCTTGTTATTTAGCGTAGGTGATGCATAAAGTAAGGAATACGTTTTATATTTAGCGCTTTTAATGAAGATTTGATTGCTCTGCCACCGAACAGTTTGAAAAATCTTATGACAGATTTTGTGATTGTAGTTGACTTAAGCTTTCTTGTGGATAGATGGTTAGACCACTATAGCTTACTGTCAAATGTAACTCCAAGGTACTCATATTGATTAACTATTGCGATTGAGGCATCCCCTAAGGCCTCATTCTTTCCAATGGTCATAATTTTGTTTTTTGACAAGTTGGCAATTAGTCCATTCTCCAAATTGTATTTATGTAATGGGTGAAAAGTTCAGGACTGGATACAGTGTCCTTATTTACCCAAGTAAGGTGATTACCCCACCCAAGGACCATAATAGACATGCTCCTGATGATGCACCTCTGGGTATCCTGCTCCAGTCTGATTCGGTAGAGCCGCTCCAGTCTGATTCGGTAGAGCCGCTCCAGTCTGATTCGGTAGAGCCGCTCCAGTCTGATTCGGTAGAACCCCACACAATGCGAGAGCAGAGGGGACTCAAAGCTCAGACAACTAACATTTTACATTGCACTTCCAGGAACACAGAGCACCCTCTGGCTGACCAGTCTAGCTGCACCACTGCGCCACCCACCGCATTTTTGCGATTTGTGGGGAGGGTGGCTGTGTTGCCAGGTTTTCCCATTCCAATAGCCAATAAGAACACCATCTCATGCACAGCATGGTTGAAAGTGTGATCTGGTTGCCAACAAGTTAAAACAATTACTAACATTGTAGTTAAAGTTAGCAGATGACACCATGACTCTGCAAATGCATCATCAAAATAGCTTTATTTCAGCACAAAGCCATAAAAACAGAATAAAACAAATGATTAAATAGAACAATAAAACATCTTCAACAAGTCATACAATAAAAGGAGACAGTCCATTAATCTAAATACTACTTCCACTGAACCCTGGGATATAAAATACGGTCTCTCACTCACATAATAGCACTTTACTTAAATAAATAGTAAAACAATTATATATACACATCACCATTTAAAGTGACTAGTGCAAAATCGACTATTACTACCCGTCTCTAGCGTTTATAATTTAACAAAGATACATTACTGAATATAATGATGGTAAAATTCCCCCTATATCATGCATAACTAGTACATATATACAGTAATAAAAATATAAAACAATACACTAAATAATTTACATGGCCCGTTCTACCAAATCCGAACGCGTCTTTTGTCTTGGTCTCCACATTCCCAACAGGAGCCTACTAAAACCAAAACAAATTAAATGATTGTCATCATATTTGAACATCCTTATGGCCTCTGTGTATTTTCTAACTCCCAGTCTTCAACACAATGGAATAATCCATCTTTTCCTGCAGTTGCTATAAAGGGGACATACAAACAAGACTTGTTCAACGGTTTCTTTGGAAGCGCCACACATTGAGCACTGGGCAACATTAGTTTCCTTGTTTTGGCCCAACTAGCTATGAACAAGCCAATAGGCAAAGATCCATCCCGAAGCTGCAGATATAGACACCTAGCTAGTGGCGGATGCATGTCGTCCAGAAAGTTCTCCTTCCTGAAGAAGTTTTTAACAGAGGAAAGTTTCCGTCAAGGATCCTTGGCTCTGCCTAGAGAGCAGCGCAAAATCTTTGGCTTGTCAATACACTGATTTAAGCAATTTCTTAGGTGTAGCCCTAACTGCACCATGGGAACTCCAAAAGCTCTCAAGACCCATTTCCATTAAAGAGGTCTTAATATACCTTATCCATGGAATATCTAAGGAGCCAGGAATAGACAGAATTTCTTCCAGGCCTTTACTATAGGGGATGGGCTCTGGTGTAAACCAGATTCTCCTCCAATACAGAAATGGGCTTAATCCTATTTTGTCAGAGATTGGTCTCGACCCCAGGTCCTGCCGATGTGGCAGCAGGGGTGTACTAACAGGTAGTCCTACAAGCTGCCTCATAAAACGGTTTTCCACAGCTAAAAAGAGGTCCACTTTAAGATGACCCCATAATTCAGCTCCATAACACGCTGTCACCAATGCTTGAGAATTATATATTTCTAGGGCAGGGCTGATTGGTCAGAACTGGGACCTTAATATAAACTTAATTGTTCCCCTGCTACCTGTTCCAACTTAAGCCTACAGCACATGAGGTGAGTGTGCTACCCCATACGCTCTGTCAAAGTTACACCCAGATAATCAAATGTACTCAAACACTCAAGGGAGATGCCTGCTAACTTAGGGCTTACCATATTGAAGTTCCCTGTGTTCAAAATCATGAACATTGTTTTGCATACGTTGATCTCCAAGCCCCTCTCGTTACAGAAGCTGGTGAAACAATCCAACATCCTCTGTAAACCCATAGGTGTTTTAGAGAGGGGTAACGTATCATCCGCAAACAAGTGCAGAGATCCTCAACTTAGCAAGTTTGGGTGCATCATTATCACACAACTCAAGATAATCTGCAAGGCCATTGGTGTACAAAGAGAACAGTGTGGGAGCAAGGACGCACCCTTGCCTTACTCCCCTGTTCACTGGGAATGATCCTGTTAATTCTCCAGCACTACCACATCTCACTTGTGCGTAATTATCAGTGTGTAACCTCACCAGGATGTCAAGCAAATAGACCGGAACCCCCATCTCAGCATGGACCTTCCATAAGGTCCTTCTTGTAACTAAATCAAAGGCTGAAGGAAGGTCCACAAACACAACATAAAGTCTGTCTTTGCCCAGAGTAATGGTTTCCCAATATAACATTCGGAGTTGGAATATCTGATCGATGGTAGTAACCAACTCCCTAAATCCTGCCTGCAGTGGGGTAAGTACTTCATTGGAGGCCATCCATTCCTGTAACCTACCCAGGATTACCTTGCTAAACGGCTTCTGCATGCTATCGATAAGACTTTTGGGCCTATAGTTGAGGGGGGGGGGGGAATCCCAGGGGCCCCTTTTATAAATTGGAATAATTTCAGCTCCTACCCACGTAGGGGGAATTTGAGCCTCTTTCATGATGGCAGAGAATACTACACAGAAATAGGCACTCCAAACACCTGATTCATTCAGAAATAAATCACCAGAATGCAATACTGTAATCTGGGGCTCTTTTATCATTTGTAATTGTTTAGTTCAACTGAAGAGATGCAAGACTACAAGAATGCACTAGGTTGTCAACTAAAGTGTGGGAGTGGAGGCATCCGATAACCATATTTATGGCTGATGTATTTTGTGCACGTTTTGCTAGCGCCACAGGCAGATGCCCACCCACGCCTGCACCGCGCACCTTCGAAACTTACTCCCACCTCCACATGTGCAACATATTACCTAGAGGTGCGCAAGATAACAAATTAACAGGGTAAGTTAAGCCCAGGGTCCGCTTTGGCTCTAAGACCCTATGTAAGAGCCGAGCCTTGACACGTAAATCATGCAACAAACATCATGTTAGAGAATGGTATGATGTCTTAAAAATTCAAAAAAGCATATTTCTTAAACACACAAAAGTGTATCTTTGTAGAAAGTATTTATTAAACTGAGAAAGATTTCTGCTCCCACTGTGATGACAATGCTATTCGTGATCTAAGAGACAAGTCAGTTGTCATGGGTACCGTATGTCACCTACATTCTTATTATAGACAAAGCAGCATTATAGTGTATTAAATCAAACACCAGAGATGTATTTGAAGGTGTTCTGATAATGTGATAAAAAACAAAAAAGGCTAGGTGACAAGGTATTTGCCTAGTATTGCACAATTTGGTTAGGCAGGGAAGTTGGGATTGATCCCAAATTTTCCATTTTCACGCTGTGCAATTCATTTTGATTACCAAGCACTTCATAACAGACACTGGCTACTTACATGTTTTTTTTTTACATATGGAGATTTTGGGGGATTTATAGGATGCAGAGCCAAGTCCAAGATTGAATCTGATTGCCCATATTACATGGTTATCATATGTCGCTACTAAGCCACTGTCAGGATACAGACAGGTTAACTACTAACCTTAGATGCCGGATACAGCGGGAGCGATGTGAGAAGCTTGGTAACCCTATCCCCACAATGGAATCACCTGAGAGCAACCAGATACCACTCAACAGGTAACACCACCACAGGGGAAAAGGGAAAAGTAACAGGGAGTAAAAAATGAAACAACAAAGATGTGGATGCGAAACACCCTCAGGGAAGCTGACCTAGAGTTGTAGGCTTCACTCTGGCTGTCTAGCCCCGTATTCACTGTAATGAGAGAGAAACATACATATATGTAGTACTATGTATTTTGCTGTACATATATATATATATACTTATTGGTTTCTAGAGAAGTAGTGAACACTTACATGTGATAATAATATACCCTATGAAGACCTTTTTCCCTGTTGTCCCACCGTACTAGTACTTAGCTTAGTGGGTGTCCTGAAAGGAATACTCCGATCTCCTGGCAGCAGGGCTGAATCCGATGATTGTTCCGATCTGTGAACAACCAAGTCGAGTTCAAGGTAAGGGCTGGAAACCAAACGCAACACAAAAGACAGCGTCGCTCTCCGAGCCTTTCAACGGCTCCAAGCGCACTGTTGCTCTGGAAACAAAATCATCGGGATGTAAAGAAAGGAAAGCTGGACCGGAGCCGAACCTCTCCTTGTATCCAGAAGTGCTCCGGGAAGTGGGCGAAGAAAAATCAGCAAGGAAATAAATAACATGAAGTAACGCCGTGATGGATTTCCAAACGGCTCGAACACGCACCCCAGCGTGCTTCAAGTTTGCTCAATGCGTGACTCTTTGAAGAAGGGCCGCACACCAGCGCGGAATCGCAAAGGCAGTAGGACATCGGAATTTCTCCTCACAGGAGACACGAACTCGAGAACAGGATCTCTCCTCGGAACACGGCGTTTCTCCTCTGAGTCTCTTCGGGTGCAGGGCCGATCGGGATTGACAAGCACCTGCTTGCAATAAGGCGGGGCTTTTATAGCGTCCGTAGGAAGGCCATCTGACTCATGCCCCTGGGACTTATGGGAGATGTAGTCTTTGCCTTATGTAACCACCACTCGTGTAGTTACATAACATGCCCAGCAGGTGTATGCAATCAGCGCCTATTCCCGACAGAGCCCCCTCTCAACGACCGGCGTCCCGACGGTCTGCCAGGTTTAGAAGGGTACTTCGTGTGAAAGCGTCTAAGCAGACCAGGGCAATGAAGATTAGAAACCGGTTCCCACGATCGGTCCTCGGGACCGTATCCCTTCCAATCGATGAGATAATGCACCCTTCCCCTAATGTTTTTGGAATCGAGCACTTCTCTGACCTCATACTCCTCCTCGCCATCTACATCCAGGGGCTGTGGTTTTGAGAGTAATCTAGTGTGAGGGAGGCAGGGCCGTAACAGGGACACATGGAACACAGGATGAATGTGCCAGGAGGAGGGGAGTGACAGTCTCATTGCCACAGGATTCACTATACTAATAATGGGATAGGGACCCACAAATTTAGGTTTCAGGCGTGTGTTCCCTTTTAGTCTCAGGTGTTTCGTATCCAGCCACACTCTATCACCTATGCTATAGAAGGGCCCTGAGGATCGCTTTTTATCAGCGTAGTATTTGTCATGCGCTTGTGCTGTAGCTAGTTGCTTCTTGGCAGTCTGCAGTACTATTCTCAAATGTGCATGGTGTTCTTGAATGGTAGGGTGTTTGGTATGTACAGGCCACTCAAAGGGTAACATGTTCGGATGGTAACCTGTTAGACAAAGGAAGGGGGAGCCACCCAGAGAGGAGTGCTCTGCGTTGTTATACGCAAACTCAGCCATCCACAGAAGCCTGCTCCATTCTTCCTCATGGAGTAACGTGAAGCACCTGAGGTATTGCTCCAGAGTCTGGTTCAGCCTCTCCGTCTTACCGTCTGTCTGCGGATGGTAGCTAGTGGAAAGACGGGCTTCAACCTTCATTACCTCACACAGCGCCTTCCAGAACCGTGATGTAAATTGCGTTCCTCTGTCGGTAATAATAACCGCTGGGATCCCATGTGTACGCACTATGTGCTGCAGGAATTTTTGGGCCAATTCTACGGAGGTGGGCAGTTTCTTCATGGCGATTAAGTGACCCATCTTGGTTAAATGGTCTATGACGACCAAAATGGTGTTATTACCCAAACTAGGAGGCATGTCTACTATAAAGTCCATAGACAGCGTGTGCCAAGGAGCCGGAGGGATAGGGATGGGTTGAAGCAGTCCGCTTGGTCTCTTGTGTTGTGCCTTTCCCTGAGTACAAACGGCACATTCCGATACATATGTTGCTGTATCCGGTCGTAAAGTTGCCCACCAGAAGTGTCGTTTCATCGCCTGTGTAGTCTTTAGTATTCCTAAATGGCCACCCTGTGTGGAATCATGAACCCATCGCAAAGCTTGTTGTCGTAACGGCTCAGTTGGTATGTACAGCCTTTTATCTTGATACAATAGGTGTTGCAGGGATGAACGGTGTTGTGGGTCTTCAGCCACCCAAGCTAGCTCGTCTGTCCCTGTGGTTTGTTTTCTCACTTCCTCTATAAAGTCGTGCATAGTCGCCGAAGCCCACTGTTCCACCGGAAAGGAGGCATTCTGCAGGATGACTGGGTGTTCCTCGACTGGCACTTTACTAGTTTCGAGGGGGAGATGTAGTCTTGACAGAGCGTCTGCTTTTCCGTTTTGTGGCCCTGGGCGATACTTGATCACGAAGTCGTAATCAGAGAAGAATAACGACCAACGGAGCTGTCTGGGAATTAAGGCTCTGGCTGTCTTCAGAAACAGCAGGTTCCGATGATCTGTATAGATTTCGACGGTGTGCCTAGCCCCCAACAAGTAATGCCTCCATTCCTCACAGCCCCTTTTTATTGCCAAGAGTTCTTTGTCCGTAATGCTGTAATTAACCTCACAGGATGATAATTTCTTGGAGAAAAAGGCAATGGGATGCAGTTGTCCTGTATCAGGGTGTCTTTGAGATAGAATGCCCCCAATCGCGTAATGAGACGCATCCGTTTCTACCACAAATGGACGAGTAACGTCGGGATGTCGCAACACAGGTGCTGTCGAGAAGCAGTTCTTTAATGTCTGAAAGGCCAGTTCAGCAGAAGCAGTCCAGAGGAAGGATGCTCCTTTCCGCAGAAGATAAGTCAGGGGTTGTATTATACTGGAAAAATTCTTAATAAAGCGCCGATAAAAATTTGCGAAGCCTAGAAAGCTCTGCAAGGCCTTTACGCTGGAGGGGGATTCCCACTGGATGATAGCTCGTATTTTCTTATCGTCCATAAATAACCCGCCAGGCCCTATGATATATCCCAAAAACTCTACCTCTGAGGCGTGGAATAAGCACTTCTCCAACTTGGCGTAGAGTGCAAATTTCTGCAAGCGTTCCAATACCGCAGAAACATGAATGACGTGTTCTTCCATGGAAGCAGAATAAACCAAAATATCGTCTATATAAACGATGCACGATACGTCCAATAGTCCCCTCAACACTTCGTCCATGAAGAATTGGAATGCGGCGGGGGCGTTGCAGAGACCGAAGGGCATAACCCTGTACTCAAACAACCCAAATTTGGTCCTGAAGGCGGTCTTCCACTCGTCTCCTCGCCGCACTCGCACCAAATGATAGGCACCCCGGAGGTCTAGTTTGGTGAACACTTTAGCTGTTTTTAACTGGTTTAATAGAACGGGGATTAAGGGTAGAGGATACCTGTTCTTTATGGTCACTCTACTGATCGCCCGATAGTCGATGCAGGCCCTTAAGCCACCCTCCTTCTTAGGAATGAAAAAGATCGGGGAGGAGGCAGGAGAAGAAGAAGGACGAATGTACCCAGAAGATAGCATTTCATCTAGGTAGATAAGTCGTTTCAGCCTCTGTGAGGGCGTATATCCTGCTGCAAGGTATACTGGCTCCTGCCTCCAAATCGATTACACAATCATAGTCCCTATGAGGGGGTAGCCTTCCTGCTTTTTGTTTATCAAAGATGGCATGGAATCGTTCGTAAACATCTGGTAATGTAGAGGCACAACACACGAACCGTTCATTATAAGCACTAGCGAGCTGACCCGCAAGACTAGTCTCAAGGTTGGTGATCCTAACTTTGTCTTTTGTGCAGTGTTCCCGGCAAAAGGAAGAGGTCATAGAGACGGTACGTGCTGCCCATTGTACCAAGGGGTCATGAAGCGTTAACCAGGGCATTCCCAATATGAGCTTGAAGTGGGGGGCGTCGATCAAGTCAAACTGTATGTACTCGAAATGGCTCACTCCGACTTGCATCAGTATAGGCCTTGTGTGGAAACGTACAGGGCCTGATGTTAGGGCAGTGCCATCCACTGCCTTTACCTTTTCTGGTGTCTCTTTTCGTTCACAAGGAACACTAAGTTCCTGGGCATACTGCTGGTCAATGAAGTTGCCCGTGGCCCCAGAATCCAGTAGGGCATGAACCACAATCGATATCCCATTGGGCAAGTCCAACGAAACGCAAACATTCATATGGGCTACTGCAGTTTGTATTGTATTGGCCACTGCCGGAAAGACCTCTTTCTCTCTAGGCCTCAAACAAGGGGTCTCTTTCTTGTTTGGGCTTGTCAGTTTCCCAGATCCTCGGAGGTATGGTCCGCCACAGATAGATTCTTGGTTCCTGGATTCTCTTTATTCACCATCTTTGTTCTGCTTTTACAGTCCTTAATAAAGTGACCCGGTTTCCCACAATATAAGCATAACTTCTGTCTCCTCCTTTTTTCTCTTTCGGCTTGACTAATGGGCCCCCTGATTCCGCCGATTTGCATGGGTTCGGACCCGTCAGTGGGAGTCGGCTGTTCTTCCTGTGATGGTCTTGAACGAAAAGGAAGGAACCTGGTATCACTCCGTTGTTTGTCCCCTTTCCTTTCCTGAAGCCGGTGATCCAACTGTATAGTTAGGTCGATAAGTTCATCACAGGTAGCAGGCATCTGTACCACTTGAGCCAGTACATCCTTAAGTTCGCCTCTCAACCCCTGGTAGAACAACGATGTTCTTTTCTCCATAGGCCAGTCGGTTTCCACTAATAGTCTGTTAAAGAAGGTTATATAGGTAAGCAGGTCCTGTGAGCCTTGTTTAAGAGAAAGAAGTTCTTTATCTAGCGACAGTTGATGTGCCTTTCGATCGAACAACCTGCGCATTTCAACACAGAAGTTTGAAAAATTATATAGAACGGGGTTGTCTCGTTCTATCAGGGGGAAAGACCAGCTAGCAGCGTTACCTCCCAAGTACGACATTACAAAGGCCGTCTTGGCTTGGTCATTAGGGAATACGGTGGGTTTGCATAAGAAATGCAGTCTGCATTGACCCAGAAAGATCCCAAATTTGTTTGGATCCCCAAAGAACCTTTCAGGAGGGGCAAGGGGTAACTGCAAAGGCTGTAGGACCTGTGTGGATGAAGGGCCTGTCTGAGACGGTGTGGAGAAAGAGGAATGAGGGAAGACCCCTGTGCCTTGCTGACCCCCTTTTGAAGCCTGGGTTCCCCACTCAGATACAGGTTCATGTGACTTAAGTGGAGGTGGTAGAGTCCAATCTTTGATGTAGGAGTCCCCCTTGTTCCCAACAGGGTTCTGACGAGACAGGCCCGCTACTTCCCGCCTCATGGTGCCCATCTCGTTCTTAAGTTCCAGACTCTCCTCTGAAGGCATCCACCTCCATCCTCAATGCGGTTAAGGTCTCTAACACTGTTGTAAGAACAGTGTTCGTATCCATCGCTCAGGCTGTAGTTATCCGTGGGCTTGTCAATCTGTCAGGATACAGTCAGGTTAACTACTAACCTTAGATGCCGGATACAGCGGGAGCGATGTGAGAAGCTTAGTAACCCTATCCCCACAATGGAATCACCTGAGAGCAACCAGATACCACTCAACAGGTAACACCACCACAGGGGAAAAGGGAAAAATAACAGGGAGTAAAAAATGAAACAACAAAGATGTGGCTGCGAAACACCCTCAGGGAAGCTGACCCAGAGTTGTAGGCTTCACTCTGGCTGTCTAGCCCCGTATTCACTGTAATGAGAGCGAAACATACATATATGTAGTACTATGTATATTGCTGTACATATATATATACTTATTGGTTTCTAGAGAAGTAGTGAACACTTACATGTGATAATAATATACCCTATGAAGACCTTTTTCCCTGTTGTCCCACCGTACTAGTACTTAGCTTAGTGGGTGTCCTGAAAGGAATACTCCGATCTCCTGGCAGCAGGGCTGAATCCGATGATTGTTACGATCTGTGAACAACCAAGTCGAGTTCAAGGTAAGGGCTGGAAACCAAACGCAACACAAAAGACAGCGTCGCTCTCCGAGCCTTTCAACGGCTCCAAGCGCACTGCTGCTCTGGAAACAAAATCATTGGGATGTAAAGAAAGGAAAGCTGGACCGGAGCCGAACCTCTCCTTGTATCCAGAAGTGCTCCGGGAAGTGGGCGAAGAAAAATCAGCAAGGAAATAAATAACATGAAGTAACGCCGTGATGGATTTCCAAACGGCTCGAACACGCACTCCAGCGCGCTTCAAGTTTGCTCAATGCGTGACTCTTTGAAGAAGGGCCGCACACCAGCGCGGAATCGCAAAGGCAGTAGGGCGTCGGAATTTCTCCTCACAGGAGACATGAACTCGAGAACAGGATCTCTCCTCGGAACACAGCGTTTATCCTCTGAGTCTCTTCGGGTGCAGGGCCGATCGGGATTGACAAGCACCTGCTTGCAATAAGGCGGGGCTTTTATAGCGTCCGTAGGAAGGCCATCTGACTCATGCCCCTGGGACTTATGGGAGATGTAGTCTTTGCCTTATGTAACCACCACTCGTGTAGTTACATAACATGCCCAGCAGGTGTATGCAATCAGCGCCTATTCCCGACAGCCACAGGGCCTCCTTTGAAAGCTTGGCTCGGTTTGGGCTCGAGCTTCCAAGAGGAACTCAAGCTGAGCCAGAGCCAAGGATCTGGATCTGGCTCGAGCCTGGACGAAGCTTTCAGTGATTCACCCACCCCTAATTTTTCCCAGGCAATTACCCTAACCCAGGCAGTAAACTCTGCGGAGGCACTGAAGGGATTGTTACAGAACAAATTTGAAAAGGTGACCATTTAAAAAAACAAAACAATAATAATAAAATGCAAAGATTTTTAAATTAGACTCCTAGTCCCTTACCTCAAATAAACTGGATCTAGATTCACATAAAACTTTCTTAACTTGGAAAGTGCTATACGTACTCGGTTCCGATTAATTCAACTTAGAATCTTACATAGGTCATATACTTCTCGGAAGCTCCAACACAACATAGGCCAATGCGCCAGGAGCTGTGGGGAAATGGGCTCCTTTTTTCATATTCTCTGGGCATGCCCCAAAATTCAAAGATACTGATCTGAAGTGGCCGGGATAACGACTGCCGTAGTGGGTATGCAAGTCCCAGCAGAGGCAAGGTGGCACCTGTTGGGAGTAACTGGGGAAACGACGTGGCCTAAACACACCAAGGTCTGGCTGATGTTAGCTGCTGTGGTGGCAAAGAGGAACGGTGAACAGACATAATATCGAGTTGGAAATATCGAGTAGCAGTAATATCGAGTCCAAAATCTCGGACTACAAAAATATCGACAGTCAGAATATGGTTGTCAAGAATATCGAGTTGAAGGTAAGTAATATTGTTTTTCAAAATATCGAAGTAATTAATATCGATAGCAAAAATATTGTTGTTAAAAATATCGTTGTTTGATTTAGTGTTATGTATTTTAGTGTGTATTTTACATGTATGTGTTACATTTTTTTGTGTAAGTATTGTATTTGTTTTTTAATATATGTGTTAAATTTTTAGAAGTTATTAATTTTTTTTAAGTAAATTTTGTGTTTTAGTTCCGTAGTGGGTTGTGTGTTTATAGGGGAATAGGGTGGGAAGTAACTTAACTATAATACATTTAATAATAATTTTTAGAAGTTATTAATTTATTTTAATTACATTTTGCGTCTTTGTTCCGTAGCGGGTTGTGGGTTTATAGGGGAATAGGGTGGGAAGTAATTTAATTATAATTAATTAATAAATAAATTTGATTAATTAATATTTATGTATTTAATATTTTATATTGTGGTAATTAATTAATTATTAATTAGTTATTAATTGGCTGTTAATTATTAATAATTATTTGGTAAATATCTTAATTGTGTTATTTTTTTAGAAGCGGGTTGTGGGTTTATAGGGGAATAGGGTGGGAAGTAATTTTTTCATAATTAATTAATTAATATTTTTAATTAATTATCTATGTATTTAATATTTTATATTGTTAATTGTGGTAATTAATTTATTATTAATTAGTTATTAATTGGCTGTTAATTATTAATAATTATTTGGTAAACATCTTAATTGTATCTTTTTAGGAGCGGGTTGTGGGTTTATAGGGGAATAGGGTGGGAAGTAATTTAATTATAATTAATTAATTAATATTTTTAATTAATTAATATCTATGTATTTAATATTTTATATTGTTAATGGTGGTAATTAATGTATTATTAATTAGTTATTAATTGACTGTTAATTATTAATAATTAATTGGTAAATATCTTAATTGTGTTATTTTTTTAGGAGTGGGTTCTGGGTTTATAGGGGAATAGGGTGTGAAGTAATTTAATTATAATTAATTAATGTATATTTTTAATTATTTGATATTTATGTATTTTAAATGTTATACTGTTAATTGTGATAACTAATTTATTGTTAATTGTTTATTAATTGGTTATTAATAATTATTAATTAATTATTCATTATGTTATTTGTGTCATTTTTTAAAGAGTGGGTTGTGGGTTGATAGGGGAGTAGGCTGGGAAGTAATTTAATTTTAATATTTTTTTATTTTTTTTTATTATAATATTTATTTTAAGTTGTTTTATAGTGTTAATAGTGTGAGTTAATTTATTATTGATTGTTTTTAAATTGCTTGTTAATTTTAATTAATTAATTATTAATTAATTATGTTAATAGTGTTATGTTTTACAATATTGGTGGTGTCATTTATAGGGGAATATGGTGGGAGGTAAAATTTGTTTAATTAATTAATTGTTTGTTAATTAATTTTAATTATTTTGCTTCAGTGGGAATAGTAAATTATTCCCCTATGCAATCCAACACTTTCCCTACTGTTGCACTCGCTGGAGTGGGAATAGTAAATTATTCCTCTCCGCTATCCAACACTTTCCCTACTGTTGCACTTGCTGGAGTGGGAATAGTAATTTTATCCCCTCCGCTATCCAACACTTTCACTACTGTTGCACTTGGTGGAGTGGGAATAGTAAATTATTCCCCTTCGCTATCCAAAACTTTCCCTACTGTTGCACTCGCTGGAGTGGGAATAGTAATTGTTACCCTTCCGCTATCCAACACTTTCTCTACTGTTGCACTCCCTGGAGTGGGAATAGTAAATTATTCCACTCCGCTATCCTACACTTTCCTTACTGTTGCACTCCCTGGAGTGGGAATAGTAAATTATTCCCCTTTGCTATCCAACACTTTCCCTACTGTAGCATTTGCTGGAGTGGGAATAGTAATTTTATCCACTCCGCTATCCAACACTTTCTCTACTGTTGCACTCTCTGGAGTGGGAATAGTAATTTTTACCCCTCCACTATCCAACACTTTCCCTACCTTTGCACTCTCTGGAGTTGGAATAGTAAATTTTATCCCCTATGCTATCCAACACTTTCCCTACTGTTGCATTATCTGGAGTGGGAATAGTAAATTATTCCCCTCCGCTATCCAAAACTTTCCCCACTGTTGCACTCGCTGGAGTAGGAATAGTAATTGTTACCCCTCAGCTATCCAACACTTTCCCTGCTGTTGCACTCTTTGGAGTGGGAATAGTAAATTATTCCACTCCGCTATCCAACACTTTCCCTACAGTTCTACCTGCTGGAGTGGGAATAGTAAATTATTCCCCTCCGCTATCCAACACTTTCCCTACTGTTGTACTTGCTGGAGTGGGAATAATAAATTATTTCCCTCTGCTATCCACCACTTTCCCTACTGTTGCACTCGCTGGAGTGGGAATAGGAATTTTATCCACTCCGCTATCTAACACTTTCCCTACTGTTGCACTCTCTGGAGTGGGAATAGTAATATTTACCCCTATGCTATCCAACACTTTCCTTAATGTTGCATTCCCTGAAGTGGGAATAGTAAATTATTCCCCTACGCTATCCAACACTTTCCTTACTGTTGCACTCCCTGGAGTGGGAATAGTAAATTATTCCCCTCCGCTATCCAACACTTTCCCTACTGTTGCACTCCCTGGAGTGGGAATAGTAATTTTATCCCCTCCGCTATCCAACATTTTCCCTACTGTTGCTGTTAATGTAGTGTCAAATGTAATTGTAAAAGATTAAAAATATTTTAATATTTTAAATTATTATATATATATTTTATTTTTATTTTTATTTTACTGGTATATGTATATATATATGAATTTAATTTTTTAAATATGTTTATAACATTTTATAATTTATTATAATAATTATTTATTAATATTATTAAGTAAATTTATATTTTATATATATGTATCTTTAATTATTTTTAACATTATATTTATTATTTATAATTTAAAAATAATTCTAATAATTCTAACTATGAGGGTCATTACGATGACCGGCGGAAAAAAATCCAACCGCCATGGTAGCGGAAAATCACCGTCCGCAGGTACCGCGGAAACACCTCCGACCCTATTAGGATCAACCGCCAAAATATTCCAACCGCGGCGGTAGGAGGCATCGAAACACCGCCCGTAGACAGCGGAGAAGGGGAAAATCCAACCGCGACGGTCGGTTTCACATCGTAAACACACAAAACCGCCGCCAGGCACGCAGAGTGACCGCCAATGATATTATGATATCCCCGATGTCACAGCGGTACGGTCCACTGTATCCAACCGCCGCGGTCGCTAAGAGTAATGAATGTGAGATACGGCGGAAGGCCTGCAGCATAGCCATCGCTGCGGATGCTCCGTCAAAAAAATGGCAGCCAAGGAAAGAAACACACAATAAGGCCACCAAATGCACACAGGCAACTAGCCCTGCCCCCAAAATAACCTGAAACATCCCAATTACACACCCCATGGCATGTTCAAACACACAAATCACAGGACAACCCACACAGCACACCTGACAGCATTACACCATCTTGACACACCCACATAGCTGACCATAAAACCAGCCCCTTCCCTGACCACAATCCTTTGCAAAACGACTCAACAGAAGGAAACAACACCAGAGCACTAAGGAGAGCCAAACCTGCACACATCACACCACCACCACAACACACACACACACACCACCTACACCACCCACACCACCCTCACAACTGCACCCCAAAACATCAGCACAGCACACACCATGGCACCACAGAAAATGCCAAAATTCACAGACACTGAGTTGACAGTAATGGTAGATGAGATAATTAGAGTAGAACCACAACTCTTTGGTAGCATGGTCCAACAGACACCATTAGCCACAAGAACAAACATGTGGGTAAGGATAGTGGACAAGGTCAATGCAGTAGGGAACGTGCCCCGCAACAAGCATGAAATCAAGAGGCGGTGGCATGACCTGAAGAGTGTTGTCAAGAAGAAGAGGGCCAAGAACCGTGAGCTGGCTGATGCGACTGGTGGAGGCCCTCCCATTCCACCAAAACCGCCGCCAGGCACGCGGAGTGACCGCCAATGATATTATGATATCCCCGATGTCACAGTGGTACGGTCCACTGTATCCGACCGCCGCGGTCGCTAACAGTAATGAATGTGAGATACGGCGGAAGACCTGCAACATAGCCATCGCTGCGGATGCTCCGTCAAAAAAATGGCGGCCAAGGAAAGAAACACACAATAAGGCCACCAAATGCACACAGGCAACTAGCCCTGCCCCCAAAATAACCTGAAACATCCCAATTACACACCCCCATGGCAAGTTCAAACACACAAATCACAGGACAACCCACACAGCACACCTGACAGCATTACACCATCTTGACACACCCACATAGCTGACCATAAAACCAGCCCCTTCCCTGACCACAATCCTTTGCAAAACGACTCAACAGAAGGAAACAACACCAGAGCACTAAGGAGAGCCAAACCTGCACACATCACACCACCACCACAACACACACACCACCTACACCACCCACACCACCCTGACAACTGCACCCCAAAACATCAGCACAGCACACACCATGGCACCACAGAAAATGCCAAAATTCACAGACACTGAGTTGACAGTAATGGTAGATGAGAAAATTAGAACCACAACTCTTTGGTAGCATGGTCCAACAGACACCATTAGCCACAAGAACAAACATGTGGGTAAGGATAGTGGACAAGGTCAATGCAGTAGGGAACATGCCCCGCAACAAGCATGAAATCCAGAGGCGGTGGCATGACCTGAAGAGTGTTGTCAAGAAGAAGAGGGCCAAGAACCGTGAGCTGGCTGATGCGACTGGTGGAGGCCCTCCCATTCCACCAAAACCTTTCTCTGCGTGGGAGGAGAAGGTGCTTGCCATACTGCATCCAGAGAGTCTTGAAGGAATACCCGGGGAGTGGAGGCTGGTAAGTACCAACTAATGTATACCATGAAACTGCCATGTACTGTCTTGCACAACTACAAAGCTACATCTCTGAGGCACAAGTACATTCATCTGCACCCCAATACCAAACACAGGTCTCACTGATTTAACATTCACCCCATCTGAATCATCACAAAGGTACACAACATCAACTGTGTTGTATGTGTCCAGGCAAGCAACACTACAACTCCCACCAGCCACCCCTGTCCCACCTCTCAGAAGGAGGAGCACTCCCCCCACCCAGAACCATGTGGCAGCCATTGTGTGCTACACCCTCACCTAACAGGTAGGTAGCCATCTTTCCAGGGATGTGTGTTTGGAATAGGGAGGCCTGCACTACAACTCCCACCAGGCCCCCTTGTCCCACAGCTGAGCAGGATGACCTACTTCCCCCACCCAGAACCATGTGGCAGCCATTGTGTGCTACACCCTCACCTAACAGGTAGGTAGCCATCTTTCCAGGGAGGTGTGTTTGGAATAGGGAGGCCTGCACTACAACTCCCACCAGCCACACCCTGCCCCATCCCTCAGCAGGATGGAGCACTCCCTCCCACCCAGAAGCATGTGGTAGACATTGTATCACCACAAACAAACTGACAGGTAGGTATCCATCTTCCCAGGGAGGGCTGTTTGGGGGTGGGAGGCCTGCACCACAACTCCCACCAGCCACCCCTGTCCCACAGCTGAGCTGGATGGACCACTCCCCACCCAGAACCATGTGGCAGCCATTGTGTGCTACACCCTCACCTAACAGGTAGGTAGCCATCTTTCCAGGGAGGTGTGTTTGGAATAGGGAAGCCTGCACTAAAACTCCCACCAGCCACCCCTGTCCCACCTCTCAGAAGGAGGAGCACTCCCCCCACCCAGAAGCATGTGTCAGCAAGTCCACCTAAAAAGGACAACTGGACAGGTAATCAGACAGTGCATGCACCCCACCATTCCTCAACAAAAGCTTTGAGCTAATGACAACACAAGGCCTCACAGCACAACAAAATATACCCCAATAAAATAGCAATTGATAGTATGCAGACAGCTAAGCGTATGTAACTGTGACAGAAACAGAACTGTGACTCAACTAAACCCATGTGTAAGCAAATCAGGGACCATATATGCACTGCACCGAATGCTATCTGTAAATTCCATTGGTGCTGAGCATGAAGGACCATGGTAACAATAAACATGCATGGTCTGTTGAACAATGAAATCCAAGCACAGAACATTACAAAGGTATGCATGAGATAACAATGGTACAATGGCTAGTACATGTGCATATGTAACATCTGCCAGGAAGAGTAATCAGCAAAGATGCATCACATCAAATTGGATAGCAGCCAGTTGTCAGATGACAACCTTTCAGTTTAATACTAAGAGCTTCACGTGGGGCATGGTATCCAATGACTTGTCACACCATGGAAAAATATGTATGTACCTCCACATCATGTCATGACGCACATCACTGTGCAGACATACAATTAATGAAATACTTAACTGTGTGTTGCATAACATGTAAATAAGAGACATCAAACACTGCAAGCCTGATGGGTGTAAGTCAATGACTATGTACCCTCTGTCCCACAGGTGACCAACAACTGACTGCAGAGGACAACAACCTCAACCTGTAGAGCCAGTCTCCTCCCCCGGAACATGGACACTCTGATGCGGAGTTCCTGGATTCTTTGGATGAGGAGCTCCAAGCCGGCCCATCTGGCGTGCCAGGGCGCAACCGGTCACATGACCCCACTGCCCCCCCACCCTCAGCAACAACATCAACGCTGACCCCTGCTGGAACGACCTGTGCCGCCACCACCACCACCACCAACACCACCACCACCACTACCACTGCTGCCTGCAACACTCGCCCTGCCCCAGAGGATGCCCAGCCCACACCAACAACTGCGGAGGGCAGGGAGAGTAGGTGTGTGCCTAGAGTGGTGAGGCAACAGGTCAGTGATAGCAGGGCAGGTGGGAGGACAAGTGGGACTCCAACACCACAGGACACTGTGACTGAAGCCCTGGCTAATATCACCAGAGTTGTTGGTGCCTATGAACACACACAGGCACAAATGGGCCAGGTCCACGAATATGCCCTGGAGCTCCAACGTCTGCTGAGGTCCATGGACAACCGTATGGGACAAATCGTGGACCTCATGGGCCAGTTTCTGGTGGTACAGAGGGACAGGCCAGTGCCACATACCACACCTCCACCTCCCCCCGTTGCCACGCAGGATGACACTTCATCATCCACCCCTGCGGGCACCGAGAGGGGTGACTCCTCAGACCCCACTGGCCCAGCAGACGATGCCCCCCCTGCCAAAAGAAGAAGGGGGCGTCCCAAAAAAAACTTGGGACTCACCCGTGGCAAAGCACCTGGCAAACGCCAGTCAAAGAGCCAGCCATGATGGCAACACTCTACACCCTGCCATTGACTTTGTACACTGTCCGTACCCACACTGCCATGGTAATGGCATCCGTCTGTGGGACTGTGTCACCACATCAATGTGGTGCCTACTCGATTGTCTCATCTACCATCACTGCCAACTCATTGATTCACCATTCACACTTATGTAAATATCCACTTCCCTCTCACATATACCCATTGAAAATAAACAACAATAACGCACCAATTTAGTTGTGTCTGCTCCATGTTTATCACAGTATGTGCAATGTTTACCATGGTTACAATGTCACAGGAGCATGGATTCTCTGTAGGCAAGGAGAGGCAGAAGGGACCTAGCAAAACGCAGCAGAACAAAAGTCACTAGTCAGGTGGTGGCACCACAGCCATCACACAACACATGTCATCAACGTACTCCAATATGCACACATTACAATGTGCAACAGTACCAACATAGACATCCTGTAGCTGTGCCAAACTACCCTGTACCCAACACATAGGCAGCCAGCACTGAGTCAACAACAGGATGCAGTCACAAAGATCACATAGACCTTTACGCAAACAACTACATCAACAGACAATGGACCAGTTGTACATTGTCACTCACCTTCAAGTGAAGTAGCGGTTGATGAGCTGCTGACGCTGGTCGACACCTTCCTCCTCTCCACTATCCTCGTCACTGGACATATGTGGGATCGCAGGTGGGGGCCTCGGCTGGTCATCATCGTCCTGGATCAGGGGGATTTGTTTCCGTAAGGCCAGATTGTGCAGCATGCAGCATGCTACCACTATCTGACACACCTTTTTGGGTGAGTACATGAGTGCCCCTCCGGTCCTGTCCAGGCAGCGAAATCTCGATTTTAGGAGACCAAAGGTTCGCTCCACGACCCGACGTGTTCTCCCATGGGCATTGTTGTAGCGGACATCAGACGGTGTCCTAGGATTGCGTAGTGGGCTCAGCAACCAAGGTCTGTTGGGATATGCAGAGTCACCTAGGTGTGAAAAACACATACAGATTAAGTGATACAACTGTGGCAGAGGACAGCATGACACACACAGCACAGAACTTGACTCTGCCCACTCACCGACAATCCATGCCCGCTCCGGAAGTAGATTGGCCATCAGCTGGGGCACAATGCTGTTGCGCATGATGTAGGAATGATGTGCAGAGCCGGGAAACTTGGCACAGACATGCGATATGATCATATCGGCCTGGCACACCACCTGCACATTGATGGAATGTGAATGTTTACGATTCCTATATATGTGTTCCCGTGCCTGTGGTGGAACCAGGCCAACATGTGTGCAGTCAATAGCACCTACAACATTAGGGATGTGAGCAAGGGCATAAAAATCCACCTTCACAGCCACCAAATCCGCCCTCCTTGGAAAACTTATGTATCGGTCTTTGTATTGCATCATGACCGACAGGAAATCCCGTAGCACCATGCTGAAGGTGGGCTGAGACATCCCCCCTGCAATGCCCACCGTCTCCTGGAATGAACCACTAGCCAGGAAATGCAGTGCCGCCATCACTTTCGATTCAGTTGTTAATGCTGTTGGGTATGTCCTGCCAGCCCGCAGGTGTGGCTCCAACATGGCACACAGGTCTTGGATGTTTGTGCTTTCCAGACGGAACCTGCGTATTACGTCATCATCCTCAATGTTAGCCAGCAGGGTGACTGGACGATACACATTAGGTCGCCTCCTAGGTGAGATAAAAAGGGGACACGTCATTGCAACAGAACATGAGATGTGAACAAATCCGTAGCTTTTGATTGACACAGCGCAAACATTTACTGGCATCACAATGCAGCAGACAGTGCAAGTCAAATGTTGTGACACCTTGAGAAAACATTGTTGTACACTTGTTCAGTATTCGCACAGTGAGAACAACCAACATGGAAACTGTCTCTGTGAATGCTAATAGTCACATTTCAAACTTTTGTGTAAACAGCCCTGACAGTATATGATACAGGACATGTGTGACACAGAAACACTGCTGGCTTCCACGTGGCTGCTGTACCTGCCACACATTCTTGTGCAATCATGACAGGGGACACATTAACGACACAATTTGTCTAGTTCTGAAGGACTCATTATGGAATTTGAGCCACTTCAAATCCACACAAGTTTAGAGTCATTCACATACATATCCACAAGCCTGTGCTAATATCCACTGTCATCAGTAGACATGCCATACATGCTGGTAATCACAATTCAAAGTCAGTCAAAGACAAATAATGAAAAGCATTTGCAGATTTTGTGTCGCCGTGGATCAAGACACAATGACACCACTGCACAATATCATCAACAAGCAAACAGATTGTCAATGTGGCACACAAAAAGTGGACAAGGTACGTGATCCAAAAGGACTGTAGACAAACGTTAATCTGCACTTAAGTTGCACTATGACATGCAGTATGAAGGTAGCACTGCCCAAACACACAACTGAAGTACAACAGTTGCCATGGAGCTAATCATCCAGCTGCTTGGAGACACAACAGTGCCACAAAAACAACCTACAACACCACCAGGACAAACCCACACCAGTATACCTACAAGTCAGCGCATGAATATACTGAGTACATAACAAAAACACAACAGCCTCATACACATAACACCAGCGGATGTCATTGCCGAACACAGGTACTAAATGACAAACATCTAAAGCATCCTGAGCCACATTCCCCACAGGCTGTCAGGACCAACACAGCAGACTATCAACATCCCTTCGCAGACAAAGATGCTGACTGTGCATCACATGTTGGCCTCTGGTACCTTCAAAACAACAAAAGTTAGAGTTGGATGAGTGTCACAGCCAGCCCTATCAAGGTATATCTCACCTGTCTTGGATGCCATCATTAGCTTGATTCAACAGCACCTTCAGTTCACCCACACTGTGCAGGAACAGCTTGTGCCCCAGAAAGGCTACTACGCCATAGCAGGCTTATCCACTCGTGTTGGTTTAAATTCACTGCACACATGTCCTACATGTGCACCCTGCCAACACTGCACACAATTACTGCACATGAAAGCACACGCATTACATCAATGTGCAGCCAATTGTGGCACACCGTCTACTGTTCACAGATGCCATATCAAAGTTACCAGTCAGTGAGCACCATCACCACTTTTGGCTACAGTCCATCATCCAAGGCAACAATCTTCATGTGAACAAGGTCAATGCACCTGTCCTTGGTGAGTACCAATGTAACACACCACACACATCAAATCCACTATCAACATACTCACAACTGTGGAAATATACATGTAACAAAATCACATATGACAGGCCGAACAACATGAGCACATACCAGACACAATGACACAAGTCATGGTGATAACATTTTGCAGATATGGAGACAAAACATACCCAAAGGCATAGATACAAGTGAAAAATAATAAGGATGTACAGAATGCCAAGTGTGCCGGTGATGTAATTAACATCCTTGAGTTTGTAGAGCACACACATGTCCATGTGGACATATACTGTTGGATTAGCTACTGTGAACAATAACATTACATGAAGGCAGTAATAGGTGTTACCAAACAGACAACAGTGTGACATATGTGGTGAGTAATGAAAATGATGCTGAAATGTTTGTAAACTCATGTAATGTATTGTGACATATTGTGTGAGATATGAATATGTTTCTATATATTGGGATCAGATATGAAATTGGGGGTAAGATTTGGTGTCAGATATGAAATTGGGGCTAAAATGTGGTGACATATATGAAATTGGGGATCAATTTGGGGGTCAGATATGAAATTGGGGCTAAAATGTGGTGACATATATGAAATTGGGGATCAATTTGAGGGTCAGATATGAAATTGGGGCTAAAATGTGGTGACATATATGAAATTGGGGATCAATTTTGTTGACAGATATGAAAATGTGTGTAAATGTGGTCTCAGATATGAAATTGTGTAGAAGTAATGTGTCCCATTAGTTCTTTCAGTGTGGCATTTGGTGTTAGATTTGAAGTTAAGGCTGTCATTACTAACTATAGCCCATTCAAATTACATCCAGTGCCATGATATTTTGTAAGTGACCACTGTTCGAAGTACAGATATGACCCATGACATTGACACAGCACGATGTGTCCATTGGTGCCTTAAACGTGCTCAAACAACACTATCACGCCCATAGTCACCAATGTCATGCTGCACCCTCGCGGTAGCCACCGCCTGGCAGCAGCGGTGTGTCACCGCCATGGCCCAAGACACCATAGCGGGGTTGATAGGCATATACACATGATCAAATGGCGGTTGGCATGTCCCGCCACACAAATCACGGTCACTCATAGCAATGCATGTGCCCGGAATCGCGGTAGCTACCACCTGGCAGCAGCGGTGTGTCACCGCCATGGCCCAAGACACCATAGCGGGGTTGATAGACATATACACATGATCAAATGGCGGTTGGCATGTCCCGCCACACAAATCACGGTCACTCATAGCAATGCATGTGCCCGGAATCGCGGTAGCTACCGCCTGGCACCAGCGGTGTGTCACCGCCCTGGCCCAAGACACCATAGCGGGGTTGATAGGCATATACACATGATCAAATGGCGGTTGGCATGTCCCGCCACACAAATCACGGTCATTCATAGCAATGCATGTGCCCGGAATCGCGGTAGCTACCGCCTGGCACCAGCGGTGTGTCACCGCCATGGCCCAAGACACCATAGCGGGGTTGATAGGCATATACACATGATCAAATGGCGGTTGGCATGTCCCGCCACACAAATCACGGTCACTCATAGCAATGCATTTGCCCGGAATCGCGGTAGCTACCGCCTGGCACCAGCGGTGTGTCACCGCCATGGCCCAAGACACCATAGCGGGGTTGATAGGCATATACACATGATCAAATGGCGGTTGGCATGTCCCGCCACACAAATCACGGTCACTCATAGCAATGCATGTGCCCTGAATCGCGGTAGCTACTGCCTGGCAGCAGCGGTGTGTTACCGCCATGGCCCAAGACACCATAGCGGGGTTGATAGGCATATACACATGATCAAATGGCAGTTGGCATGTCCCGCCACACAAATCATGGTCACTCATAGCAATGCATGTGCCCGGAATCGCGGTAGCTACCGCCTGGCACCAGCAGTGTGTCACCGCCATGGCCCATGCATTGACAGCCAATGGGAAGCGCAATCGCGGTAGCCTGATGCAAGTTTGAAAATTGCGGTAGGCGTGCTCCGCCACTGCGGGGCCGGTCATTGGATGCACTTGAAAGATGCACCACCGCGGTACCGCACGCTTGTCCCCTGCGGTGTGTCACCACCATGGACCATGCCCTTCCAGCCAATGGGAAGCACAATCGCGGTAGCCTGATGCAAGTTTGAAAATCACGGTAGGCTTGCTCCGCCACCACGGGGCCGGTCATTGGATGCACTTGAAAGATGCACTTGAAAGATGCACCACCACGGTACTGCACGCCTGTCCCCTGCGGTGTGTCACCGCCATGGACCATGCCCTTCCAGACAATGGGAAGCGCAATCGCGGTAGCCTGATGCAAGTTTGAAAATCGCGGTAGGCGTGCTCCGCCACCGCGGAGGCGGTCATTGGATGTATTTGAATGAGGCAGTCCTGGAACACCAATTGTAGCACCTTAGAACCACAGAAACGAGCCCTGGGGGCTATATATGTGTGTGAGAGAGCCACACATTTCCACAGCTCACTGAGCCTGTTGCCTGAGACCCCTCACCTGCTGCTGCCTCCAGGGACTGCTGCCTGAGACCCCTCACCTGCTGCTGCCTCCAGGGACTGCTGCCTGAGACCCCTCACCTGCTGCTGCCTCCAGGGACTGCTGCCTGAGACCCCTCACCTGCTGCTGCCTCCAGGGACTGCTGCCTGAGACCCCTCACCTGCTGCTGCCTCCAGGGACAGCTGCCTGAGACCCCTCACCTGCTGCTGCCTCCAGGGACTGCTGCCTGAGACCCCTCAACTGCTGCTGCCTCCAGGGACTGCTGCCTGAGACCCCTTACCTGCTGCTGCCTCCAGGGACTGCTGCCTGAGACCCCTCACCACCAACTGCCGCTGCTGCTGTCTCCTGCCCACAGTGATGTCGAGGACTGAGAAGATCCGTGCCACTCCCTTCACCACTGAGGAGCTGGAGGTCCTGGTGGACGAGGTGATCACCCAGTATCCAAGGCTATATGGTGCACCAAATGTCGTGGTAAGTATCTCAGAGTGTGAGTGAGAGTGCAGGGGGGCACACATGAAGATGATCTGCTGCAGTATGTGCGTGAGAGTGTGAGGTTGGGTCATGCACTGCCTAGCATGCTGTTTCCAGGGGGAAGGTGTGTTTAGCCTATTTAACACGTTTCCCTGCCTGCACATCCAGATGTGAGGGAAATGTAATGTCTTGTCAGACATACAGTGAGTTTGCAACTTCTCAATTTAGGAGTCAGGACAGTGATTGCCAGTCTGTATGTCTGTGTGTGTCCCTGATGTCCATCACAGGCCCATCTGTGGCTTTCGCTGGGGTAGTTGTCCAGAGGGTAGTGAGGGAATTGTTTCTGACTCAATATGTGCCTCATCTCTAGTTCTGCACTATGCTCAGGACCGCAATCCCCCAGGGTGACACTCTTGTTGGTCATTCACCTATGACACTGTACATTTCAACATTCTTGTGCCCAGACCCTTCCATCACCACCAGCATGTGCACATACTCGCATGTGTTGGCACTGTTTGTGTTTCCAAACTGTCCCTCCATTTAAAATATCAGATGCCCCACGTTGGACCTCTGTGTGACCCCAACTGGCCTGCACATTCACCGCCCAATCTGACAGTGACACAACACTGAATGTACAGAGTGTCAAATCTGTGCTTTTCCTCTTGACTCTCCATCAATGAGCCATTACAGACATGTAGATTGCACACGACAGGCCTTGTGATGAGGGTTTGCGTTTGTGAGGTCATGTCCCTCAATGTGACCTCCATGACACAGTGTGGCAGTTTAAGGGCAAGTGCTTTGAGGGCTGCGCAGTGTTGGGCACAGTGAGTATTCACAGTAACATATGTAGTAATGTCCTGCATGTCTTGGTATTCCCAAAAATTTGCAGTAGATGTGGTCAGCATACACATTTTGCTCTCTGCTGGCATCCTGCATGGCTATGAGATGGGCATGTACTGTGTCCACCCTCATACCTGCATGCATTAATGTGTGTTTCCCACATGATGATGTTTGAATGTCGCAGATTTATTGTCTCTGCTGAAATTATGGCTGAAGTTGGGTAGAGTCAGTGTCATGCTCCTGCCCTGGGAAATGGTGGTAGGTTACACTGATTATTGCACCCTCTTGTCTCCCATGTCTGCAGCTCAAAGTCAACCAGCGCAAGGCCGTGTGGAGGGCCATTGCATGCAAGGTGCGTGCTCTGGGTGTCTCCAACCGACGGCGCTCCCACTGTCACAAGAGGTGGGATGACATCTGCCGGCTGAGCAGGAACGTGGCCGAGATGACACTGGGGCTGATCCCTCGGTCCGGCAGGTTGGCGCGGCGCAGCATGACACCACTAATGGCACGCATTTTAGCTGTGACGCAGCCTGAACTGGATGCACGTCTGAAGGGGCATCAGCAGCAAGCTGGTGGTGAGTATTCTGTGAGTGTGACTTTGGGTGTTGTTTGGCTGCATGTGCTCCAAGCCTGGTCCAGTGCAGGGCTGTGATGTTGCTAGTGTGATGCAATGGCGTGTAAGTGGCCGCGGTGTTGGGTGCAGTTGTCATGCATTCCCCCTACATGTACCTTCCCATGTCATTGGTGTAATGGCCCTTGACTTCACATTTGTAGTTGTGGCCTTCTGGTATCATCTTCATTGGGGTAGTCACGGACATCCCATGTCAGGGTCCGGCAGAGTGCATAATCTGAGTGTGCCATCATCAATGTGTGCATTGCCTGACGTCAGATTTGTGCTGACTACACATCTAACACCAATGTGCAACTGTAGTTGTGCCCCAAGATACGACATGGTGGATGGCATGTGCTCATGGCCATTGTGGGCGTATATGTTGGAGTCTGTCTCTGTGTTGGACACTTCTGCTGGCTCAAGATGTGACAGTGGCAACATGTTGTGAGTAGAATCTTTTACCCCCTCAGGGCCCTAGGTGTGCACAGAGGGATATGTGTGTCTGGTTAGACGGAGCCACCAACAGGCTAATTGGCTGTGTGTTCATCACATGGGTGAATTATGCCAAGTTAGCTTTATGCCACGGTAATTTCGATGTTTGGATTGAGGTTGCACAATGTTACTGCCCATGGTGTTGTCCAACATGGATGATTGTTCATCATTAGTGATGCTTTCCTTGCAGATATTTGTAATCTTGATGCCAATGTACTGATCCTACCTCTCTCTCTCTCTCATGCAGCATCTCACATGGGCACGGAAGGACAGGGGACGGACACCAGTGGTGAGGCATCAAGCACAACTGCTGCACACCAGCATAGTGACACGGATGTCACCAGCGCATCAGAGGGGGACCGTAGTCTTCTAGAGGACTCACAGCCAGAGACGCAGACCTCTACGTCATCTGACGACGGCGGTGACGCATCTATGTTTTCGGCCACAGGAAACGGGGACTCTGCCTCCTCGTCCACCACACAGCGGTCAGTGCCCACCCTCCCTGCTACTCCCACTGTTGCTGCCCGTGTTCGCACCACAAAAAGGGAAGAGTGTCCTTCATCCCAGGCACCGCTGCCCCTGCCCCTGTCCCCCCTGCTGCCATCAGTGCTGAGTCTGTGGACCTTTTGCGCCAGCTGTGTGTGGGTCAGACAGCTCTCCTCAATGCCTTCCTGGACCATGACAAAAAATTGGCACAGGTGGTGGCTTACATGGAGGGCGTTCATTCCGACGTGGGTGGGCTACACCGGACTGTACAGTCTCTGTCCTCTGCAGTGACAGCAGCCATTCAACTTGCCCAATCCCATAGTCCTGCTCCAGTCCCTAGGCCCACCACCCTGCCAGTGGCCACATCTGATGATAGTGACCACACACCCCAGACATCAAGGGAAAGATACAGCACACGCAGCACACGGCAGCAGCAGCCCAAGCAGTCCAGGGCGCAGACACCATCCCCACAGAAAGGTAAACCCACACCAGAGCGCAGAGGCAAAAGCCCTTCAGGCCACACCCAGGGCAAGGATGGCAAGAAGCAGGCCTCAGGCTCACATGCCTCAGAGGCATCCCCAGCCAAGGATTCACCTGTCCCAAAAGTGTCTCTCATAGACAAGCACACAGTTTCCGTGCCCAGTGACAAACAGGTGCCTGCTAAGGGTACACGTAAGAAGAGCTCCAAGGAAAGTTCACCCACAACATCAACTCCCATCCAGAGCCCTGTGAAGCAGGGAAAGGAGGCCACTGTAGGGGGGACACCTGGTAAACAGGTGATGCAGGGGCAGAGGCAATCCGGGGCCAAGCGTCCCGCAGAATCCAGCACGTCCCCAGAGGGAGGACCAGCATCTGCACATGATCCTGCTTTTGTGATGAGTGTGCCTGTTGTATACACCCCACTTGGCATTAATCCCAGGACAGGGAAGCCATATCAAATCCCCAAGAAGCGGAAGGGCACCCCTCCAGATTCTCCCACACACACTGGGTCTCATGCAAGCATGAGTCCACCTCCACGTGCCACCACCCCACCTGGTCCTAGCAGCCCTCAGGCTTCACACACCACTGATGGCTCTACCATACCTGGACCTAGCAGCCCTAAGGCTTCCCAGACCACTGATGGCTCTACCCCAGCTGGGCCTCTCTCTCCCCGAGCCAGTACCCCAACTGGCCCCGACAGACAGCCACCTCCCAGTCATACTGCCAGCCAAGTCTGAGTGTTAGTCCCCCTCACACACATGTCTCTCCCACAGTGGTGCCATGGACTGACCATTTTTGACACCCTGAGTGTGTTGCTGACCATGGCAGGGTACAGTACCACCCATTCGCAGTGCTGGATATCATGTACTCACTCTGCAGTTTTTACTGGCCCTTGGCCTTGTTGTTAACTGATGTTCTAGACTTGCCTGTGCAGCTTCTCATGTACCTCACCTGCACTTTGGACTGGTCACTGGCCTTGCTGTTCACTGCTGTTTGCCCCTTGCCTGTGCAGCTTCTCATGTACCTCATCTGCACTTTGGACTGGTCACTGGCCTTGCTGTTCACTGCTGTTTGCCCCTTGCCTGTGCAGGATCTCATGTACCTCATCTGCACTTTGGACTGGTCACTGGCCTTGATGTTCACTGCTGTTTGCCCCTTGCCTGTGCAGGATCTCATGTACCTCATCTGCACTTTGGACTGGTCACTGGCCTTGTTGTTGACTGATGTTCTAGACTTGACTGTGCAGCTTCTCATGTACCTCACCTGCACTGTGTCCTGGCCACTGGCCTTGTTGTTGACTGATGTTCTAGACTTGCCTGTGCAGCTTCTCATGTACCTCATCTGCACTTTGGACTGGTCACTGGCCTTGCTGTTCACTGCTGTTTGCCCCTTGCCTGTGCAGCTTCTCATGTACCTCATCTGCACTTTGGACTGGTCACTGGCCTTGCTGTTCACTGCTGTTTGCCCCTTGCCTGTGCAGGATCTCATGTACCTCATCTGCACTTTGGACTGGTCACTGGCCTTGTTGTTGACTGATGTTCTAGACTTGCCTGTGCAGCTTCTCATGTACCTTACCTGCACTTTGGAGTGGTCACTGGCCTTGCTGTACACTGCTGTTTGCCCCTTGCCTGTGCAGCTTCTCATGTACCTCACCTGCACTTTGGAGTGGTCACTGGCCTTGCTGTTCACTGCTGTTTGCCCCTTGCCTATGCAGGATACCATGTACCTCATCTGCACTTTGGAGTGGTCACTGGCCTTGCTGTTCACTGCTGTTTGCCCCTTGCCTGTGCAGGATCTCATGTACCTCATCTGCACTTTGGAGTGGTCACTGGCCTTGCTGTTCACTGCTGTTTGCCCCTTGCCTGTGCAGGATCTCATGTACCTCATCTGCACTTTGGACTGGTCACTGGCCTTGCTGTTCACTGCTGTTTGCCCCTTGCCTGTGCAGCTTCTCATGTACCTCATCTGCACTTTGGACTGGTCACTGGCCTTGCTCTTGTCTGAATTTTGCTGCATAACTGTGTAAAATGTAAATAAAAAAGAATTACTCCTGTTGTCTGCCTTGTCAGTGTCCTTGCTTAATGAAGGGTTACTGTGTGGGTATGGTTTACTGTGACACATGCTCTATATGCCACTTCAACATTGCCAATGTCTTGTTTCCTCTGATCATGTTGTTTAAACTTTGGTGTCCCAGACTTTTGCATCTGTGTGTGTTGGCTTAGATGTAGGTGTGTTTGCTGTGGACTGTTTAACTTCCTGGGTGTGTTGTTGTCTGTGTGATGTTTAGATTGTTGTTGTGTGTGTTCATGGTGTGTCACTCATCTCTGTTTGTAACTGGTATGTCTGTTGTGCACACACTGCTTGGTGTGCATGCAGTGCTGTGAGTGTATGTTGCCTTGTCCTTGCCTGGTGTGCACCCCCTGATGTTTGGCTGTTGTAGCATATTGATATCTTTGCATGTGCATGTGTTGTGTCTGATGTGGCTGTGTGCAGTGTTTGTGTTGTGTTGTCTCATGCAGTTGACTGTTGCTCTGTGTGTGGTGTTCTATTTGCCTGTCAGTGTGTGTGTTTTGTTGTTGTGTTTGATTCAGATGTGTGTTGCCATTGTGGTGTGCCTTACTTGTGTGTCTGTCACATGAACTGAGGTCTATTGTAGTTCCCGTGCTTGTTTTGGGTGCATCCTTGGTGTTTTCTCCTCTCATATTTGATGTGTCTCTTGTCATTCTTGTGCATGTGCAGGCATGTGGTACACTATGACACCATTTTGAGTTGATGGGTGGTGTGGTATGTCTGTCTGTGTGTCATTGTAGGCCCATTTCTCCCTGTTTGTCTCCATTATTGTTTTGTGTGGATGCACTTCTTATATGTGTTGTGGTATGTTGTCTGTGCATTTTTCCTGACTAATGAGGTTGTGTACTCCTGTTGTGTCTGTGCTCCCATTGGATTTCCACTGTTTAACTGCACAGGTCTTGTCTGTTATTGTAGTAGTTCTGTGTGTGTGTTTTGATTGTGTTCTGTGTTTGACTGTTGTTTTTGTGCGTACAGTGGTTCTGCCATCCCTGTGTGTGTGTGATGTTTGTGGATACCCCCCAGGGGGTGTGTTTGCTTGTCAGTGTATTGACTGGACATTATTGGCAAGCTTCTGTGTGTTTGTCACTGGTGTTGTGTGCTGCAGGTGTGATGGGTGTGGGGGTTGTGTGAAGGTTCATACTTGTGTTTGACAGTCATGGAGTGTTGCAATGGGCCCTGTGTGTTGTGCTGCTGACATACTCCTGTGATGTATTTGGATACAGATGTGTGGCTGATCAGTGTTAGACTTCATACCCTTCCTTTCATCCCTGTGCCTTTACATGGGTTGCCTTGCTGTCTCCCTGAGTTGTTGCAGTGAGGTGACTGTGGTTATACTTCACTCACTGTGACTGCCATGTGTGATTTGTTGGGCTGGTGTTGTTGTTATATGTTCCTTCCCTTGCATGTGATGTACACATGCTTGGTGTTCAGCTCCTTGCCATTCCATTTGTGTGCACCTCACTTTAGCTTTCCTATTTGTTGTCCTCCATTGCTGCTATCATGTGGTCTGTGTTTGTTGCTGTGTGTCAGTGTGGGGTATGTCTGTGTGACTTGGCAGGCTGTGTGTCCATTAGAGTGTTTGTTCATTATCTGTGTGTGTTTGTTTTGTGCTTGGACTCAGTTTACTTGCCATGAGTGTGGTGTTGTTGTGGTGTGTGGGTTCCCCTGGCCCTGTGCTTCTACGCTGTGTGTTACTCTGCAGCCACACCTGATGGGGCTGTCTCCCTAGTTGTTTGTTGTGTGGTGCAGTGTGTGTGTTCACCTGGCTGGTTATTGGGCATGTGGGAGCACAGGAGGGTCACATGGCATGTCCCTTCATGTTGTGGGTGGGCCTAGTGTGTGGAGTGTGGAGGTGTTGCCCTGTGTACTTTGTGCACTGCCCATGCCTTGCGCTGGCCCTGCCTACTACCTTGTGCGCATTTTTTTACGCGGATTCACCGCTGCGGTCACGTGCACTGTACATTATTTCGAGATCGCGGACATGGTGACCGGGATGAGGAGGGGTGAACTAGTGGCAGGAAGGACATGTGTGGCTGCACCTGTGGTTGTGTTCCTGTCCCCACCAGGGTGTCTGGTGGGGACAGGAACCTTACATCAGCCATGGAGTTGTGGGTTGTGTTTGTGTGCAGAGTTGTGTGATGGCGTACCTGCGGCGGCGTCCGCCACGGTCCATGGCTTGCTGGAGGTGTATCATGTACAGCGCCGGGAAGGCGTGTAGTGCCGGGTCCATGGCGGTCGTCTCCGGTATTCACTTTTGCGCTCGGCTGTGGTGCTTCCGCCTGCTCAGATTGGCCGGTTTCTCCGCTGCGGTGTGCCTGGCTGTTTGGCGCATCCTAATTTCTATGGCGGGAGGGACGTCATTCCGCATGGCGGTGGCTCTGGATTGGTTAACTCCGCAGCGGTGGCGGGCGCGTTTTGATGGCGGTTCACGTCGCACCGCGGAGGTCGGAAAATGGGCTGTGTTTGACCATTGTAATATGGCGGACGTGTGCACCGCTACTCGCGGGCGGAGATGGGCGTTTTCTCCCACCGCCAGCATCGCAGAGGTGCATCCGCCAGTCATCGTAATGGGCCCCTATGTTTTTTTATTTATATGTATTATTTACTTTATTTTACATCATTTTTTAAACATTTAGAAAAAATGATATTTTTAACAATGATATTTAAAAAAAAAATTTTTGTACTTACCATTATGTAGATAGGACTTCGATATTCTGGACAACGAGATTTTTGTCCCGATATTTTTGTACCTCGACATTTTTGTTGTCGATATTCTGTCAGTGATCCAAGAGGAACATCGCTGGGGCTAGGGGAGCCATAGAAACCCCAAAGATTAGAGATTGGAAACGAGATTTAGATTGGTGCCAGCAAGCGGAGAAAGTAGTTTACCAGAGCAGAGACTGCCCAAAGAAATGGGAAAAGATTTGGGGCACCTCGGAGAAATACAGAACTTAGGGGCTCATCACGATGGTGGGCGGACCTGAGTCCACCCGCCATCGTTGCGGTGCTCGGGACCGGCCGCCGGTAAGGCGGCGGTCCCGCTAAGCTTCATTATGATGCGCCCGCCACTATGGCGGGTGCATCCAGGGCTCCTCAACATTGCGGACGGTGCTGCTGGCTGCAGCAACTGCTCGCAATGCGAAAATGACACGTAGTGCATTTCCCTGCACTACGTGGCAGGCACCACGCGGTGCCTGCCACTTTGTGCAGGGAAATGCAGGGGGTACCATGGGTACCCCCCAGTGCACAACCACCCTCCCCCCACACAGAGGGGGCCCGCAACGGGCCCCCAAATCCATTCTCCAACAGCCTTTCCATGGCGGTTTCCCCGCCATGGAAAGGCTGGCTGAGGCCAGCATTGTGATCTGGCGGATGGTGCCTGCTAGGCACTGCCACCATTCACCTCCAACTGTCCGCTCCGCCAGGCAATCATAACGATTGCTTGTGGCGGAAGTGTGGCGGGCGGTCTTTGCGCCCGCCAAGCTTGCGGAACGATTCCCCCCGCCATCGTAATGTGGCGGGGGGAAATTGCCAGTCAGATGGCGGAGGGCCCACCACCGCACGGCTGGCGGTGGCGGGCCTTCCGCCATCATAATGAGCCCCTTAGTTGGCAGGGCAAGGGGAGGGAGGTCGACACAAGAGATTCATTCATATAGAAGGCTGGGAATCATTTAGGACACCCTGTTGATGATTGGAATCCCATTGTTCTCTCTTTCTACTACCGCCAGATTAAGATACATGTATGTATTATTGTGATTGTGTATGATGCAGCGGTTTAATAAAAAAGAACTTATAAAAAAAAAACTTTGTTATCTTTGCTCATTGAGTAAAGTCACCTTCTCTCCACAGCTTTGAAAATTTGGCATCTCTAAAATTGAGGATTCCTTCAAGCGGGTTTGGGTTGGTTGGTTCATTGCATTACTCCTTGGATAAAAGGTTTTAGGAGCACTCACACAAGTGCCATATCTGCATTATTAAAGTTTAGAAAAAAACTGTGATGTGCATCTGTTCTGCTGACATGGTGTTGCTAAATATTGAGTTTCCAGTCATAAAAATATGCAGAAAAATGATTCCATCGTTAGTTATACGAGTGTTCTCCTTAGGGGCATTAGAAAAAGGATGTGATACACTATACTTCAGCGTTTTATAACCTTCTGACTTTTATGTACCACTACTGAAACACTACTAGAAGCTGGGACCCGCCCTAAGCAATTTTTGTGAATTGAACACCAAAATAATACACAAAAGTACAGAAACTAATATGCATCAAACAAATACACAAATTATGGAATTTTATTTAACTCGCAAACACATATACAAAATTCAACATTTTTATTTTAATCGGAAGGAATGAGCTTTTCAAAATTTGGCTTTATTTCTAAATGAAAAAGTGATAAACGCGACTCTAGCATATCATCTTATCTTTTTTGCTCCTATTGCATGGTCTCTGAAGATACCAATCGGCCATATTAGATTCTGTTTGCTGTACTTGTGCTGCTCCCACGTATCAAGGTAATTACATCAAATTAATTTTTCTCTTCCAGTTTCAAATTACTTCACATTTTCAGAGCATTTTAATTTATTTTTTATTTTTAATTTTGCTTTTTTTTATGTTGAACTCTGGTTCATGAAGTCTTGTAAATAGTTTGTATTGTGTTGCTGTTCCGTGTATTTCAGTTAATGCCTAGAATGGTTTTCAGATTTGTTCTGTACACCAGAAAAGGTGCATGTTGGCCGCTAGTGGCTAAGAATGCCTTCAAGAGCTCTGCAGTGTTACCATTTGAAATCGGTTGGCATCTGTTTGCATGTATCTGAGGATTTGATGTAGGCTACAAAAAATCCTTAAAAATGACTGTTGACCTTTACCAAGGAAACACATATTCATTGAGTGAGGACCACGGGTTAGCATAAGAACACTTGGAGGCAAAATCCAATGAGGCTACAAACAGGGCCTTTAACATTTGATGAACAAATAACTTGAGATTGGTGTCAGTCTACAGCATCTTATTCTTCGGCTGATGGCAGATTATTTATCTGGTCTAGAATGTGCCCTTTGGGCACTAGTCTGGCTTCATTCGGTTGGCCCTGGACGAGCCACTTTATTGAGTGTCATTCGATGTAAGTTTTGAGCAGTCCCATGTGGAATTGGTGAGACCTGGTTCCTTCATGCATGGCTGTCAGTGCATCCAATCACGGCTAGCAGCACTAGAGAGTGGGGGGGGGAGGGGCAAATCGGTGGGTGACAAGAAAATAAATTAAAAGGAACTTACATGAATGAGCATTCTTGGTGCTCCAGTCTTCTGCTTGGCTCTGCCTCCAGCGCCCCTAAACAACTCCTCTATCCAATCCTGGCGCTGCTCTCAGTGCCCGAGGGCACTGGAGCCATGCACTTGCTCCAATTGTCTTAAGACAGCTGTGTTGGAGCTTTCAAAGTGCGCATGTCTGGCTGGCCTTCGCAAGCCAGCCGGCCAAAGAGACATGCACACTTTGAAAAGTGCCCAAGCCAGTCCACCCTCCTCCCTGCTGCCGTCACTGTGCAAGCTCCGCCCCGTCCTGACCCTCAGTTCAGGGGATTGAAAAATAAAATGGTAATAAATTAAGTTTATTACCATTTTATTTTTCATCTCTGGGGCTTTTTTGTGCATTTTGGTGAGTGGGGCGATGCTCCTCCGCTCAAACGGAGGAGCCGCCCCTGAGTGCATCCAAAGATTGTTGGTTTGGAGTAAAAGTCTCCCTGACTAGATTAATTTTTGGGACTCTCCTGGAAGATGGAACACTGAGGGCCGCATATCTCATTTGCTGATAGAGCGAATCAGTTCAAATGAAAACTTCCACACTGCGGGCCTGAGTCACAAAGGGCCTTCGCACTTGTGGCGAAGGCCCAGCCATCATGGGAGAGTCTCCGCACTCGGGGTCGGAATGTCTGTAATGAGAATTCTCATTGCGTAGACTCCACCCCGAATGTGGAGACTCCACCACAACTGTGGAGCCTCCGCCCCGAGTGCAGAGGCCTTTGTGAATCAGGCCCTGAGTGTCAAACTTTCCATTGCCAAGCACGCAGGTTGTGTCTTATTTCCATTCCAGATTTTCTGTGATGCCTGAAGGATTCATATTCATGTCATTTACTGGGAGTCAAGATGTATAATTGATTTTGTACTGTGCAAATCTCTGGTGCAAACTCAAGTACAAGCTGCAATCAGGCAGATGGACCTTCAGTTCTGACCAAGGCTGACACAGCAATCAATATATTTCAATAACATGAAGCACATTTGGCCCCACAAAAATGGCAGAGAGTTTATAGTTAAGGTTAGCAAGTTTACAAATTTAAATAATCAAATTAATCATAAATCAGTAATCAATACGTGAATGCATTAGTCATTATAATTGAAAGCCATCAAAATCATAAATGCAAAGACAAACAGTTATGGAGCTGTCTCAAAATATAAATCAAAGCAGACTCAGTTTCCTTGAAGGGAAAAGATACCTACTCAGCTAATTTGGGAAAGTTGGAGAAAAGTCAAGCAGAAGGTGTCAGCATTGTAAAGACTCTAACAGGTAGTATCTATGAAGCAAATAAAGATTTGTCTTGCAAATGGGGAAGGTAATCACCTAGGAGTCGAACTTCTTCAGGCAAGAGAAAAAGGCACCCTCTGTAAATGTAGCAGGAAAGGCATCTACCAACTAACTCTACATTGCATTAGTTTAAATCATCTTCTTTCTAAAGTTGCAATTCCTGCCCACAGTTCCCAAGAAGGGAACCAATCGGGTTAAAGTAATGTTTGATAACATGAGCTTCGTTCTTTTCCATGAATAACATACAATGGAGCTTCTGCTGAATAACCTTCAGCTTTATATTTCCAAAAACGATGATACACTTCGTCCAACATGTTCTCATTCCCAGGTGCTCGCTCATTATTTCGCTCTGTGAGGAATATACAAAGATAAATATTCACATGAGAAAATAACGTAAAAGATACATCAGTTAACATCTGCTTATACAGCTTTCCTCTTGCAACGAGAAGGAAAAATGCACAAGAAGAAATATGGTTTGTGCACATAAGCCATTTTAAAGTGAGGCCTACATTAGCTATGGTTAACTTAAACTTCAATATCACCCAGTAAATACATTTGTGTGTTGCGGATTAATTTGAAGGTACGTGCAAAGCATTTTTAATAAAAAAGATTTCTCCCAAATCCTTCCTCTGGTGACTTTGGGAGTCATCACACAAGTACCCAGAATCCTCTTCAAAACCCCACTTTCTATAGCAGTTGTTGACTTTTGCAGATTACGTCTAACTTATCTAAGTCCCACAATTCATCACAGATATGACTTTGCAACTCCTCAAGCTCTACATCTTCTCCTTTCCTCTTTCTCACATTCATCCTTGACAGCTGCTTTCCTCCATTACATTTTGACCCACCCTTTGCTGGCATTAGGTGGATTTCCCATATAAAAAGAAGCATGTAACAGAAATTGCAATGATTAGTAAAAGAGTTAATATAGTTCCTAGCAATCCATTACCAATACCACTAAGCTGTCTGCCAACTACAAAAAAAGTTTTCCCTATTGCTTCCCTGGCACCTGTCTCATCCAAATCCTTCAAATCTTTAGAAGTTTTAGCAACAAACTTGTTATCTTCAGTATTCTTGTGCGGAACATAAGTGCAGCACTGTTGGGCATGTAACATGTGGCAGATTCCACCCTCTTTTGCGAGTAAGATATTTAAAGCAAGCCTGTTCTGCAAACTCATTGCCCTTATTGCCACAAGCTCAGTGTTAATAGTGGTAAAAGCTCTTGCAGTATTAGCAGCAAGTGTAATGACTGGGCACAACCAATGTAGAAAACTGGCCATGCAAATCTTGGGTGAGTGAGACGCGAATTCCAGAACTCCCTACGCCACTTTGAGCCCTGCAACCACCGGAGAATTTGAATAAACCTACAAGTGACAACAGTACCCAGGTGAAAGAGGAGAAAACACAAAGATAGCATTTTCAAGGTCCCTTCAAGGTAACTGCTTCAGTTCTTGACTCTAATGGTCCCTTCAGGGTTCTAAGTATCTTATGCGTCTGCAAACAAGTATAATAGATGTTTAGGATATTAACCACTAATACATGTATCTCTCAGAATAGCTTGGGGATTGATAATATGGGTTTCTTACCTAAGACCTCCCACTTTCCCACTTGTGTTTTAGTGACAGAAATCAAATAATGCAATGATATCCTAAATAACAAAAGTAATATTGAATACTAAATAATACAAACACTCAATAATCTAATTCAGCGATCCCTCAATTAAGCCCATTGTTACCAAAATATGTCAAATGGAGGGACCCTTCAGGGAGCGACATAGAACCAGAATTACTCCTTTCCTAAAATGTCTCTTGAAAAACAAAAGCAAAAAACTGAAAACAAGTCTTAGAAATATTTATCTGTCACTCTTCAATATGATATCCAATAGAAGAAGGAATGCTTTAACAGTCTTTTTCTTCTTTACTGACCATACACGTCAATATTCATTAACAGTATTTTCTACCTTTTGCAGAATCCAAAAAGTGTATATCCAAAAACAAAGTTGTAGAATTCAACTGCAAGATGGTGAGTAATATCCAAAATGATTTGTATCTATGCATCTTACTAAATTAGAAAATCAGTGAGCAATTGTTAAAAGCTTTTGTGCTCCATGTCCCCACAGTAGTAAGGAGAATGTAACAGCCTTCCAGAAACAGCTAAAGAAACCGGTGTCAGGCAACAAAGCATTAACAACATGGGGACCTCTCCATGGATAGCAGGTAAGTCAGCAACATGACCGAAAACAGGAGCACATCAGAGGAGGTAAGGCTGTTGATACATCAAGGTAATTATGAATCCCAAAAACTCAATTACAGGCCCCAACGCGTTCTTGGGTGCGGCTTTTATTCTGCCGCACTCGACAACCCAACCGTGACTAGCGTGGTTTCAGGAGGCAGGCCAATGCAGGAGAGCACGGAAGACTAGACTGTGTCCCCTGCCTCTGCCCTTCTCCTCACTTCCTGGGTGTCAGTTGTGCCGCGCCCCCAAGACAGGGATGCGTGGCTGCAACCATGACAGCAAAGCAGTCAAACATAGTGTACAGATTTCTAATCTTCAGGTCATTCAAAACTACTCCTACAGAAGAAATCATTGCACCATAGATGTCACCCACTACTTGTGAAGCACCTACCATAGCTATCCATTAGTCACTTTTCCCTTATCATCTATTTCATCTACATGATACAAATTAGGAAACACTAAAGCTAAATAGCAGCTACAAATTCAATTTGGAGGAAGTTGAAAATAACCATTCTTCTCGCACACATAATATATCACAGGAACAACAGGATCCTTCCTTGCAAATATTTTCTCACCCGTAAATTCAGATTTCTGAACACACTCACTCCAACTGAGGATTCCTAACCTGTTCCTTTCTTCTCATAAACATAGTTTTGCCTCTCAATGCACTTCAAATTTAACTTCAGGTGCCATCCAGCAGCTTTCAATTTTTCCTCTTCCTTTTCCCAACCTCCCTTATTTCCTCTCCTCGCCTTTATCTCAATTTCTTCTCTTCTTCCTTCTAATTCCTCAATCGAGTCTTTCTCAGGTCTACTCAACTTTAATGCGAGTCTTTCTTTATTAAATCAGGGAATATCAATTTCTGTTAGACTTAAAATATTGCTTTAACTTCTCTATAGATTTTGCACCAGCAGATGGATTCAGATTTTTATTCATAGGCAGATCATCAAAAAGCAAATTATAGTTGACAAAATAATACTCAATGTGACCTCTCTGACAAAGAATGCTGAGAATTATACTACATGACAGTGAATAGGTGAGGGGAAAATGATTGTAAGTAACTCCTACTGCTGTGGAAAAGGCCAAATAGGTGCAAATATAGCAATCATGCATGTGCATGACATGTGAATATTAATGTAAAAGGTTAAGTAAACATTTTCTGTAAATTTTCCCTCATACCCATTCTTGTGTAAAATCTTCATGTTAAATCTACGCTGTTCTTATAAATAAGTTGATTCAGGTTTCGTTTTCGGTGGAACCATGCTAGACAGGAGAATTCAAGCCCACTAATAGACCAATCATCAAGATACCTAAGGCAATTGCCACTATTGTTATATCACTCAACACTTGTTTGGTGAATTAGACACCATGGTTTCTCTCAGGTCAGATCAACAGAACACAAAAATCCAAAGCAAAATTCTACTAGTTGTTTCTACTTGTTCAAATTTTCAAAACTTCAGCTTGTTTAAAGTGAGTGTATTAGTTCAGTTAACTTCAGCAGTTAACCCTAACCCTTCAGCAGGCGTCTTCTAATAACGAGGACCCTACTCTTCTACTTGAGCCTGGGCCTTAAGGATTTTCACCAAATTATTCAGTATAAATGTTCAGCGTCTGAACGTATGTCACTTGAACTCAGTCAAAAATCAATCTTCGCTGTAGTAGCACTAGTGATGGAGGTTTTTAAAAACTTTCTGCTGACTCTCACTCTCATATTTTCTCATGTCGGTCCACTTTCAACAAAGTGAGTCCATTCAGGGGCTGAGTACCTTGAACTAGGCCTGCGGACCGGGAAGAATCGAAACCCACAGGTCGCCTATAAAGGGGCAGTTCCTATCCAGTGTGAAGGATTTTACTTACCTGGGTGTTACTTTTAGCTCATCAAGCTCTTGGCAGCCTCAATTGGCCAGTTCTAGTCTTAAACTTAGTAGGTCAGCAGGAGACATTTTTAATCTCTTCAGGACAAAGGGTAGGGAGACAATTCTACCTCTATTAAAAATCTATAACGCTCAGTGTGTTCCTGTTGCTACATATGGGGCAGGGAATTGGGGCTCTTGTAAGAGCTCTTCCCTTCAGCGTGAGGAAGATTGTATATGTAGGAGGTTTTTACAGCTCCCTCCTCAGCCTCTAGTTTTGTCCTACACACAGAGATTAACCAATGTTTTATCGAGGATAGTGTCCGAATGGCACCTCTACGTCTTTGGGTCAGTATATGGACAAATCCCCAAGCCACATTCTGTAGAGAGATCATTTCAGATTGTCTCCATCTGGATAATTGGGGCTCTATACCATGGTTGAAATACATCGACATAACCTTTCAAGTTCTGGGGTTTTCTCCGTTGTTCTTGTCTCTGATTACGTTACAGAAAGGAGACAAATCTAGGATAAAAAGTCTCTTTTTGGAACGTTGTGCTGAGGTAAGAGCGCAGAACGAGCTCGCCAAGAGCTCTGTCTCAACTTACTATTGTATAGTTGCCAGCTCAGAGTCCGTTTTTTAGCTTTCTTTTGAACTAACACAAAGGGAATGGTCCCTTCTCTTCTGTTTTAGATCAGGCTCGGTATGGCGGCATATGAGTTTTAGAATGCCAACTGACGCCTTGGGAGGCCCTTCCAGGGCTTGTCCCTGTGATGGGTTTTCCTCACAATCACTAATGCAATACATCCTTTTTTGTAATTATTTTAGTTATGCCCGGAGACTCCTTTTGAAACCGCTTTTAAAATCCTTGGGGTACCGAAGCTGTGAACAGGCCTTGCACAAATTGCAATCATTAGATACTCCAATTATCTACTCCTCCCAAACAGGCTTCCGTCCCCGACAAGGAACGGAGACCGCACTACTAGCAGTGGTGGAGGAAACACGAAAGATTCTTGACTCGGGAGGCGCTTCCGCTATCATCCTCCTTGACCTGAGCGCAGCCTTCGACACGGTGAACCATAATATTCTAGTTCACCGTCTCAGGAGGATAGGAGTGTCAGGCCAAGTCCTTGCCTGGCTCCAGTCCTTTCTGGAAGGAAGGTCGTTTCAGGTGTTTGAGGATGATACCATCTCCGATCCTTTCTCCCTGCAGTGTGGAGTCCCACAGGGCTCCTCCCTGAGCCCTACCCTTTTTAATGTTTAAATGGCTCCCCTGGCGGATATTGTTGCCCCCTTTGGGATCCATATAGTCTCGTACGCTGATGATACACAACTGATCGTAGCACTGAATCAATCCGACCAGTTGTACACGGACCTACATTCTTGCCTAAAGGAAGTGGCATCACCCCGGACGTAGCGTTCTTCACCGAAACCTGGACCAACACCACCTCGGGACCGGACATCGCCATCCCCCAAGGATACAAGATCTCCAGGAAGGACCGCCCCACCCGCCCAGGAGGAGGAATCGCCATCGTCCACAAATCCAGCCTCGGCCTGAGCACACTCCCTGACGAGCCCACAGAACTGATGGAACACCTTCACTTCAAGATACTGGCCAGCCCCACCGCCACCCTCCGAGGAACCCTCATCTACCGACCCCCTGGACCCCGCGGACCCTTCGCCAACTCCATCACGGACATTATCTCCCCGCAGGCCATCGCATCCACCAACTACACCCTGCTGGGAGACCTCAACTTCCACCTCGACAACCAACTGGACCCCAACACCACATCCCTCCTGGACAACCTCCACAACATTGGACTGTGCCAGATCGTGACCGAGCCCACGCACTCAGCAGGACACACCTCGACCCCCTCTTCACTACAGGAAACTCCATCACCTTCAGCCACACCACCGAACTCCCATGGACCGACCATCGTTGCGTCCACTTCACCTTCAGAACACCCACCATCCACAGACACCAGCACCTGCTTCCACGAAGAAACTGGACCAAAATCACCAACGACCAGCTCACCTCCTCACTCAACAACTCCACCCCAACCATCGCGGAAAACGACGACCCCAACACCGCAGCCCGAACCCTGCATAGATGGATCTCAGACAGCACCAACACCATAGCCCCCCTCAAGAAAAACAACAATACACACGCCAAGAAAGCCAGATGGTTTACCACCGAACTTTGAGAGTCCAGAAGCACATGCCGCCGCCTCGAAAAGGCCTGGAGGAACACCAAATCCACAGAAGCCCACGACAACTTCAGAGCCGCCACCAACGCCCACCATCAACTCATCAGAGAAACGAGGAAAAAAGCGATTGAAGACAGAATCTCCACCCACGCGCACAACAGCAAGGAACTCTTCAGCATCATCAAGGAGTTCGCCCGACATCCCTCCCTCACAAGACCTCTGCGACAAACTCAGCACCTTTTTCCACCACAAAATCAAGAGCATCTACGACAACTTCGACGAAGACAACCAACACACTGAACCCTCACCAACCACCCCCGACACCCGGAAACCAGCGATTGACGACTGGACAGCCCTCACCACCGAAGACACACTGAAGACAATGAAGTCAATCCACTCAGGGGCCCCCACGGACCCCTGCCCCCACCACATCTTCAACAGAGCCGCCGACACCATCGCACCCATGCTCCGCCACACCATCAACCGCTCCCTGGCGACCGCCTCTTCCCCAACGACTGGAAACACGCCGAGGTCAACCCCCTCCTAAAGAAACCCTCAGCGGACCCCACCGACCTCAAAAACTACAGACCCATCTCCCTGCTCCCGTTCCCAGCGAAAGTCATCGAGAAAGCCATCAACAGCCAACTCGCCACATTCATTGAAGAACACAACATCCTCGACTCCTCCCAATCCGGCTTCAGAAAAAACCACAGTACGGAAACCGCCCTCCTCGCCGCAACAGACGACATCCGCACCCTACTGGACAAAGGAGAAACAGTAGCCCTCATCCTCCTCGACCTATCAGCGGCGTTCGACACAGTCTCCCACCGCACCCTAATACGCAGACTCTACGACGCAGGAATCCAGGACAAGGCCCTCGACTGGATCCGCTCCTTCCTCTCCGGCAGGACGCAGCGGGTCAGACTCCCCCCTTTTCTGTCGGACCCCACACCTACCACCTGCGGAGTCCCCCAGGGCTCCTCCCTCAGCCCGACGCTCTTCAACGTCTACATGGCTCCACTCGCCCCCATCGTCAGAACCTACGGACTCAACATCGTGTCATACGCAGACGACACCCAGCTCATCCTCTCCCTATCCAACGAGCCCAACACCGCCAGACGCAACTTTCAAGAAGGCATGGAAGCCGTCGCCAAATGGATGAAAAACAGCTGCCTACAACTAAACACCAACAAAACAGAAGTACTCATCATGGGCCCAAACCCCGATGCCTGGAGCGACACCTGGTGGCCCCCCGCCCTCGGAAACCCGCCAGCCCCCACGGACCACGCACGCAACCTGGGAATCATCCTGGACTCCGAGCTCAAAATGGACCGCCAGATCAACTCTGTCTCGTCTTCCTGCTTCCACACCCTCCGCCTCCTTCGTAAGACCTTCAAATGGATCCCCTCGAACACCGAAAGACCGTCTCTCACGCCCTGGTCACCAGCAGACTCGACTACGGCAACGCACTCTACGCCGGAATAAACAAAAGCCTCACCCGCAAGCTACAGAACATCCAGAACGCCGCCGCAAGACTGGTCCTCAACCTGCCAAAACACTGCCACATCTCCCAGCACCTGCGCACACTCCACTGGCTCCCTGTTGAGGTGAGAATCACCTTCAAGATGCTCACCCACGCACACAAGGCCTCCACGGCACCGGACCAGCATACCTGAACAGCCGACTCAAATTCCACGCACCCCAAAGGACCCTATGATCAGCCCAGCTCTCCTACGCCGTGGTCCCCCGCACCAGAAAGACCAGATCGGGAGGCCGCTCCTTCTCCTTCCTCGCGGCCAAAGCATGGAACGCCCTTCCGCTCCACCTCAGACAGACAACATCGCTCCCCATCTTCGCAAGAAACCTCAAAACCTGGCTCTTCGACAGACCCCTCCTTGATGGATGGAACCTGCACCCCCCCACCCCCTAGCGCCTTGAGACCCTTACGGGTGAGTAGTCGCGCTTTAACAAACCCCTGATTGATTGATTGATTTCGCACCTTAAACTTAATGGCGACAAGACTGAGCTGATGTTGCTTGGCAATTATTCAAACTGCAATCTCAAAACCCTCTGGCCTGATTGTATGGGTACGGTCCCTACTTCAAAAGCTGAAATAAAAAGCCTAGGGATCTGGCTGGAGCAAGATCTCTCTTTTAAAACCCAAGCCCGGAAGACGGTTTCCACGTGCCATGGCATACTGAAAATGATCCGCAAAATCATTCCTCTCCTTCCCTTCCAAGCAAAAAGACTTCTGATACAGGCGTTAATCCTATCCAGGATCGACGTGGGTAATGCCCTCTAACTGGGGGCCCCCAACTCAGTAGTCGCGAGACTTCAGATCATTCAGAACTCAGCGGCTAGGCTACTCACCGGCACGTCCCATCGTTGCTCGGCAAACCCAGCACTGCGCTCCTGCATTGGCTCCCAGTGCAGGAGAGAATCAACTTCAAGGCCCTCTGCGTGTCCCATAAAATCCTTAATGGAAATGGACCACCCATCTTAAAGTCCTTGATTTGCCCCTATAAAGCCCCCAGAAGCCTCCGATCTGACTTTCTCCATCTGGCTGAAGTCCCAAGAATCAAGAGGGCAAAAAGTGGCGGCAGGCTCTTCTCCTACAATGCCGCCAGGCTCTGGAACGTGCTCCCTCTTAATCTACGGCGGGAACCTAATCTTCCTACTTTCCGCAAACACCTGAAGACCTGGCTTTTCCCATAACCCTCACTCTGCCCTTCTAATCTACCGCATAGCGCTGGGACGCCTCCGGGTAGCCATGCGCTTTACAAGAACCCTCTCATTCATTCATTCATCTGTGTCAGGGTGTGTTCTTTCCTTAAAGCAGCTGTTTTACCTAGGAAAACTATGGAAGAATAGTACTGCCTGTCTTAAAATGTTTTATTCTGATTTTAGATATTTATTGTACTTGATTAGTTCATATTTTATAGATGCGTCATGCAGTTTATATGCGGATATGCGAATTGTTTTAAAGGACTTATGTGCTGTAGTTTTATTTTGTTGAGCATTAGCTATTATGCTTTATGGTTATTGGATCATTTATCTTATAAATTATTTTGAGGTTGATGGAGTTGTTTTATAATCATTAAATTGCTCTGTATTGTTTCTGTCTTTTATGGTCATATACGGCCGAATAAAAAATAAAGAATGAATGAATGAACTAGGCACCCATGTTCTCTTTGATATTCTGACTACTGGCTGTTCACTGTCACTTTGCACACTTGTCTCTGTTTCTTCGTTGATAGTGTGTGGGATGCATTTCTTGACAACACAGCTCTCATTCTCTCACCTTTTCTCGGCCACCTTTCTCTTTCTGTTCTCCTCTGACTAAACTGTTTGCATCTTCTTCAACCTCAGGGTGCACACTTAAAGCTTCTGCAGTCTGGTTCACTGTAGCTACTCTTGACTAATTCACCACAGGCTCTGCACTTGTCTCGTGTTGGCTTTGAGACACTTGTGAACAACCTTGTCCTCCCTCTGAGTGTTCAATTCACACTGGAATTTGAGTTTGCAAATCATTGGTTGATGTCACCACCAGCTTGTCTCACTCTCTTGGTATGGATCCAGCTAGGGAGACCCCCACACAGTGGTTTCTGTCAGTCACGAAATCCCACCCACTCTTGTGTGCTGCACATTCAACCACAGCTATTTCCGAAGGCAACTGCAAAGCATTGAATAGATCGATCACATAACTCCTGATCGGGGAGCCAGAAGAGGTCATGAAGCTTCTTTGGGACCATAACTGTCCACCCATCATGCTCTTGACAATACAAGACAAAATATGTTTCATAATCAGGCTTTTCTAGAACCGGATGCAATAGAGACTTTCTATCAGCTTGAGGAAGGCACTCATGCATTTGTTGTCCCAGGGTAGCGGATCGGACACATCTTTGTGTGTAAGCCTCTGTAGAGGCTTTGCCACTAGGGAAAAGTTGGAGATTGACTGACAACAGTACCCCACCATTCCTAGAAGCATCCTGACTTCTCTCTGTGTCGGGGGGGATCATTCTCAAGATTGTAGAGACCCTCTCTTCAAACACTTTACTAGTTGCCTTCTCAGTGTGATGTCCCAGATACAGAACCTCCCTCTGACAGTACTGCAAATTAGTAGGGGATATCTGGTGACTGTTCTCTGCTAGATGGTTCAGTAGGCACTGGTATCTTGCCTGCCAGTATCTTGAGTTGTTGACGCCACAATTAGGTCATTGATATATTGGACCAGGTCCAAGTTGCACAGCAACTGCAAGGTCTCCAGATGTTTTTTCAGTATCTGATTAAAGATTGAGGGGCTCTCTGTATACCCCGGTGGAACTCAGCACCATTCCAAAACTTTAGTTTGGAATCAGAATGCAAAAAGGAACAGACTATCCTCATGTAGAAGTGTGGAAAAGAAAGCTTGACATGGGTCAATTATGGAGAATCATTTAGCGTCACAGGGTATGTGGAAGAGTATCATGGCAGGATTTGGTACCACATGAGAACATGGGACTACAATGTGATGGACCTTCCTCAAATCCTGAACAATCCTGCACTTCTTATTCAGCTTAGCAATTCCGAACGGGTGAATTGCAGGGACTCCTTAGTGTCTTCTTTAAGATGCCTTGCTCTATCATGGATTCAGTCAAGGAGTAATTCCAGCCACCACCTCTGGTGAGTGCTTGTATTGGAGCATTCGGGGATACTCTGCACTTGGCTTGATTGTTATCCTCACAGGTTCAATTCATTTGATCAGACCAATGTCTTTACCAGTAAAATTTCAGATTTCCTCTTTCACTGAGTCTCTTAAGTTAGAAGGTAAATCTTCTCTTTTCAAGACAGGGAGCAACCCAACGGTTGACTCTTGGGTTCTTAATTTAAGGTCTGCATCTTCTTCTTGTGTCTGAAGCTCAACACTATTCGAGATGCAATAGATTATACAACTGAGCCTGCAGAGTAGATCCCTGCCCAACAGATTGACTGGACTCAAATCATATATTACAAATTCATCGTCCTCTTCAAGAGGCCCTATTTCACATGGACTATAGCTGAAACTGGGTTTGTACATGGCTTGTTAGAGATTGCTATAATTGTGACCTGTTTTCGTGAGAGGGGTAGGTTTGGGGTTTCTACTGTTCTACCATTAGAGTGGGTAGGTACGGTGTCAATCAGAAATGATACGGGGAGGCCATTCACCTCTCCATTCACATATGTCCCACTCTGGTCTACCTCTAAGACTGCACCAAGTATGCAGTGTTCCTCTCCTCTCAGGCACTAATATTGTGATAGTTCAGAACCCGGATCACCAAGACTGCTGAAAACCAGTAACATTTGGAAACTTACAGGGTTCATGAAAGGATTTTGCTGGATTTTTCGGTTCAGAATTAAATTAAAGCCTGGGTTGACCATGCTTTGCTGCATCACTGGGGCTTGGGGCATATTGGGATTAGATGGTATTGTCATTTGTATATTTTGAATTGGCATTGCATTCATGTTTGGCATTTGAAGATTGTTAGAAATGGGGGTCTCTAGTTGGCAATGGTTTGCACCTTTGTCCAAATAGGGACCCTTCCTTCTAGTCAGGATAAGGGGGATACACTACTGAAATAACCCCTGCTCACCACCTTGGTAGCTTGGCACGAGCAGTCAGGCTTATCTCAGAGGCAGTGTGTAAAGCATTTGCACATAACACACAGTAATACAGTGAAAACACTACAAAAGGACACCACACCAGTTTTAGAAAACAAAACCAATATTTATCTGTGCAAACAAGACCAAAAACGATAACAGACCAACATACAGTAATCAAAAATATGCACTTTGCAAGAATAACCTCATAAATGCAGTTCCTTGAAGCCAGTAGCTCCGTCCGGTGCTACTGCAGTGCTGAAAACAACCAAATCCACCAGGGTTGGTCGACCACGTCGGTGCAAACCAGTGTTGGTGTAAGAAGACTTGTAAACAATACCTTTTTGTTCCAGCCGACCGCGGCGGTGTGCTCGGCCGGCAGCGGTTGTCAAGGCTGCGGTGTGAGGCAGAGTGGTGGGGAGTGCGGTGCCCACAGTTCACGGTGCAAGCACCAGCTTGGTAGCGGCGGCGGTCGCCGCCATCGGTGAGACCAGGGTTAAGGTGCGAAGTGTGGCAGTGCCCTCTGCGGTGCTGACGGTCACAGTGCAAGCTTTGGTGGTCGATAGGGCTGGCTTCAGTGGGCTGTGGTGTGGGACGGGGCGGTGCTGTGTGTAGCTTACGAGTGGTGCCCCCAGACCACGGTGCAGACCGCGGCAGCGATGTCAGCTGGCAACGGCTTCATCAGTGAGACCAGGGTGGTGGAGTAAAGCGAGGCGGTGCGGTGCCCACAGGTCACGGTGCAAGCAGCGGTTCGGTGGAGGCAGCGGTCGTCGTCGGTGGCACCAGGGTTGCGGGGCGAAGTGCGGCACTGCCCTCTGTGGTGCCTTCAGGTCACGGAACTGCCGGCGGTCTTTGTTGGTGGCGTCCGGTTGCGGTTTCCCTCTGTGGCTACTGAGACATGCGGTCCCAGAGGCGGTACCCAGAGGAAAGTGAAGTCTTTGCTGTCCCTGAGACTTCATGAACAGGAGGCAAGCTCTATCTCAAGCCCTTGGAGATTCTCAGCAACAAGTGAAGAAAGTTCAGTCCAGTCCTTTCACTGCCCAAGGCAGAAGCAGCAACTACTGGCCAACCTAGCAAAGCAACAACACAGCAAAGGGGAAGTACTCCTCCTGGCAGTTCTTTCAGCTCTTCTTCTTGGCAGGTTCCTTGATCCAAGCGAGTTCTAAAGTTCTGGGGTCTGGGCCCCAATATTTATACTGCATTTCTCTTTGTTCTCTTGGGCAGAGAGTGTCTGTGCTTAGTCCAAACCAGTTTGGTCCTCTCTGGCCCAGCTTCTCGGCAGGAGATGGAGACAGCATTGTTCAAGGCAGATCAGGCTCATCCAGGTGCAAGGAAATCTCCTCCCACTACTCTAAATGCAGCCCAGGTCTATTCAGCACAGCCCTGACTCATCCAGGAAGGGCAGGACACACCTGGACCCCCCCCCCTCAGTGGCTGTCTGAAGAGAATACACATCCCCAGCCACTGTCACTACAAAGCCAGACAGTCAATCCACAACCCAGCAGAGGCACACAGGATGGCTAAGCAAGAAAAGACCTACTTTCTAAAAGTGGTATTTTCAAACACGGAATATATAAATCTTCTTTACTAAAAGATGCATTTCTACATTCTGAGTTCAGGCATTCTAAACTCCATTTCTCCATCTTGTCCCAATGGGAAGATTTACTAGCAAAACGTTACCAAGTATTCCTCACTCTATCCTATGGGACAGATAGCCTTTCAACAGTGAAAAATGAATTACACTGTAGTTCACCATCAGGACATGTCACACGCACCAGGACATGTCCTACTTTTCACATACTCTGCACCCTTCCCATAGGGGTACCTTGGGCCTACCTTAGGGGTGACTCACATGTAATAAAAAGGAAGGTTAGGGCTTGGCAAGTGGGTACACTTGCCAACTCATCATGGCAGTAAAAACTGCACGCAGACACTGCAGTGGCAGGTCTGAGAACCCTTTGAAAGGCCTCTCGTGTGGGTGGCACAATCAGTGGTGCAAGCCCTCTAACAGTATTTGATTTACAGGCCCTGGCACTCTCAGTGCACTTCAGTAGGGACTTACCAGTAAATCAAATATGCAAACCATGGAAACACCAATCCATAATCCAATTTACAATAGGAGCACTTGCACTTTAACACTGAACAGCAGTGAGAAAGTGCGCCAAGACACTAAATCAGCAAAACCAGGAGGTCAGAAAGCAAAAAGACTGGGGAAACATGGCTAAAGATGCCAGGTCTAACACATTTCCCCTCCATCTGAAAGTAGGGAGAACTACCCAAAATCCTTGGAGTTCTCTTGAGTAAGGCAGATTAACCTGGACAGACCATCAGCGTTGGCGGGTTCTGTGCCAGGGCGATGCTCCACCGTAAAGTCCATTCCCTGTAGGGAGATGGACTACCTCAACAGTTTTGGGTTCTCACCCCTCATTTGCATCAACCATCTGAGGAGCCTGAACTCGGAAGTGAGTACCAAACAGGCCGGGTCTTAGCTTCTTCAGTGCCCAAACCACAGCAAAAGCTTCTCTTTCTATGGCACTCCACCTCTGTTCCGTGGGGAGTTGTCTCCTGCTAAGGAAGACTACAGGCTGGTCTAGGCCCTCTACATTAAGTTGTGGGAGCACAGCTCCCACACCATGCTCTGAAGCGTCAGTCTGCACTACGAATTCCTTGGAGAAGTTGGGTGCCTTGAGCATGGGCACTGTGCACATGGCTGCCTTCAGGGCATCAAAAGCTTTCTGGCAGTCATCAGTCCAGATCAACTTTGTGGGCTGTTTCCTGGAAGTCAGCTCTGTCAAGAGGGCAACAATGGTGCCATAGCCCTTGACAAATCTCCTGTAGTAGCCAGTGATACCTAAAAAGGCTTTCACCTCTGTCTGGGTCTTGGGGGGCTCCCAAGCCAGAATGGTGTCAATCTTAGGCTGTAGGGGCGCCACCAGGCTGCTTCCTACCTGGTGCCCTAAGAACACTACAGAGCCCTGCCCGATCTGGCACTTACTGGCCTTGACCATGAGGCCTGCTCTCTGTAGAGCATTTAACACTTCCCAGAGGTGCTGCAAGTGTTCTTCCCAGCTGGAACTGAACACTGCAATGTCATCCAGGTAGGCTGCACTGAAATCCTGCAGCCCAGCCAACACCTGGTTGACCAACCTCTGAAAGGTGGCAGGGGCATTCTTTAACCCGAAGGGCATCACCCGAAACTGGTGGTGCCCCTCTGGGGTTAAAAATGCTGACCTCTCCTTGGCCGCCTCGGTTAAGGCAATCTGCCAGTACCCAGACGTCAAATCAAACATGCTGAGGAACTTGGCAGCTCCCATCGGATCAATGAGCTCATCAGCTCTTGGGATGGGGTGCGCGTCAGTCCTGGTGACGACATTGAGCCCACGGTAGTCCACACAGAACTGCAGTTCTGGAGTGGCACCGGGTGTGGCAGCCTTTGGGACCAAGACCACTGGGCTGGCCCAAGGACTGTGGGAGGGCACGATCGCCCCTAACGCCAACATCTTACAGACCTCCTCTTTGATGCTGGTTCTGACCCGGTCAGTCAACCTGTAAATCTTGTGTTTCACAGCGGGGCTGTCACCAGTGTCCACATCATGGGTTCACCAGTGAGTAACACCTGGGGTCAGGGAGAACAGCGTGGCATACTGCCACAACAATAGGTGACAGTCACTCTGCTGTTCTGTGGTCAGTGTAGGGGAGAGGATCACACCTTCCACTGACCCATCATGCTCCTTGGTAGACAGGATGTCAAGGAGAGGTTCACTCTCCTCTTCCGCCCCATCATCTGTCACCAAGAGCACGCTCACTTCGGACCTCTCAAAGTGAGTCTTGAGGTGGTTCACATGTAGGACCCTCAAAGGGTTCCTGGGAGTCTGCAAATTCACCAGGTAGGTGACATTACTTTTGCGCTCCACCACCTCAAAAGGCCCAGTCCACTTGTCCTGCAAGGCACAAGGTTCAACTGAGGCCATGACCCACACTTTCTGGCCAGGCTGAAACTCTACCAGAGTGGCATTCTGGTCGTACCAGCATTTCATCTCCTCCTGGCTTGCTTCCAGATTCACCTAAGCGAGTTTCCTGAAGCGTTAAGTTTGGTTCCTGAAGGCCAGCATGTAGCTAAATACATCCTGGGGATTATTCCTGGGAGCTGTCTCCCAGCCTTCCTTGACCAAACTGAGAGGTCCTCTCACAGGGTGCCCATACCGAAGCTCAAATGGACTGAACCCTAAGAACGTCTGTGGTACCTCCCTGTATGCAAAGAGAAGGCATGGCAAGAAGACGTCCCACTTACACCTCATGGTGTCCTGTACCAAGCGTATTCTCAGGGTCCTACCGATGCTCAGAGGGGTCCACCTCTCGACATCCCCAAGTCTGGAGATAAATATTATGCAGACTTTAGGGTGGTCAAGCGGGGGAAGGAAAGGATGGGGACAGCAGGGAGGGAGACCTGTAAAGGATAGAAAAAAGAACAATGTAATACACTCCTCTAAAACCATAAAACGACTATTCTGCAAAGACTATAGAGGAATTCAACGCTCAATAAACTACCTGTAAAGGAAAAGAACGTAACCCCCTAACAGGGGAGGAGAGCAGGTGATCAGGAACCCTCAACACCAATACACTGTAAAGAGAAAACAGGGAGAACATAAATATCTCTGAATCTACCTACATCACCTGCCTAAATACAAAAGCAATATCTATCAACATACCCTCTGTATCAGGTTGAGGTGCCCCAAAGATAATGTACAAGCAACTGGAACAGCAATCACCTACTACTGACCACCCCCTGTCAAGTGAAACACAAATAATAGCCAAAACAAAGATTATCAATGTGTTGAAAAGATCCACCAATGAGCATGCATCAATTAGTCATCAAAAGGTACTGCAAAGGATATGTTCTTGCAATATTAAATCATGAATGGATCACTTGGATTATAGCTGGAGCAATTCCTTGCCACATAGAACTTGCTCAAGCCCGTAAAGAAAGGAATCTCTCAAATGATGCACAATATGGTTATCAAGAGTTTACGTCACTCTCCGATTTCCTGTTACCACATAGTTAACCTGTAAATCCTCTTCCCTGCATGAGCCAAGGAATCGGGCTTGCCAACAGGGAAGAACAGGTAATAGTACTGGTGAGAATCAGAATATCAAATTGTACGCACAGCCCATGAGCAATAGCTGCCTAGCCTCCAACTCCCTCGCATGAGCCCCTGGAAAATAGGACTCGCCAACGAAGGGAGAGAGCTGTTGCTTAATCCCAAAAAGAAATGGAATGGACATCCATGAAAATTAAGGAGAACTGTGAGAACAAGTTTTGGTGCAACTTGCACCCTTACCGGACCGGGACCTGGCCATCCGTCAGAATATGAATACTCGGCAGCTCTGTCTGCCGTTCTTCCTGCTATATCCGGGTCACCTGACGTCGCGCACGACGGTGCGTCAAACATCAGGAAACCCAGGTGCTGATGGGAATTGGAGTTCCCTAAGCTCCGGGACGCCTCCTCCTCACGGAGCCTGTCAGTGTACGTGGCTGGTGGTTTCTGACACATGGGTTCTGTTAGGCCCTTGATCATGCCCTTTAAGGTTTGGTTGAATCCCTCCACCAAACCATTACCTTGTAGGTGGTAAGGAGTGGTGAACTTGTAGGTTACACCGCACTCCTCCCACAGGGATGTCATATACTTGGATATGATACCACCTCTCTGGGGAAGCCCACACAGGAAAAGATCCCCATTAACACCCGGCCAACTACTGGCGCCATCGTTGTCCTGAGAGGGATAGCCTCTGGGTACCGGGTGGCATGGTCCACCAAGACCAGGATGTACCCATGGCCCATGGCTGTCTTGGGATCCAGTGGCCCCACAATGTCCATCCCAACCCTTTCAAAAGGGGTTTCTACCACTGGAAAAACTTGGAGAGGAGCCTTACACTTCCTCCCACTCTTACCACTTGCTTGGCAAGTTTGGCAAGACCTGCAATGCGCATCTGACTGCCGTCGCATTTGGGGCCAAAAGAAGTGGGTGACAATCCTGTCAAAGGTCTTGTCCTGCCCCAAATGTCCTGCCAAAGGCACATCGCAAGCCAGACCCAGCTGGAAGGTCCTGAAGCGCAGGGATACCACCAGCACACATGCTGACCCAGGCTCAGCGACCTTAGACTCGCTATATAGGAGACCATTCTCCCAGTAAATCCAGTGTGAACCAGACTGATCACCAGCTGCATGGTTTGCAGCCTGCTGCCACAGACCCTCTAGAGGAGGCCATTCCTTATGCTTCCTGCAGAATTTTTCCCTGGTGGAGCCACCCTCTTGCTGCCAATGGGTCAGCTCGAATAAGTCCCCCAGTTCAGCTACCTGATCCCCTGTAGGTACCAGGCCACCCCCCTCGAGGTCAGCCTCCTTCCGGACTGTGGGAACCTCAGGGGCGGATTTCCCGCACCCCCTGCCCTTTCTCTTGGCAGGAACCTAGGCCACTGTTTCAGGCTCCAGGACCTTCTGATCACCCTTCCCGGCTGCCATTGACCGAGTGGTCACGCATGCCCACTCTGGCAACCCAAGCATCTCCAAGTGAGACATGAGCTCAACATCCTTCCACAAGGACTGCCTCAGGTCGTTACCTAGCAGACAATCTACAGGCATAGTAGGGCTCACAAGCACCCTCAAGAGACCTGAGACCCCCCCTTTCAAAGGGAACCTGCGCCACCATACACTGGTGCTCTGAGTTGTCCACAGCAACTACTTGGTGGAATGCCCCGGGGACTACTTGCTCCTCAGAGACCGGGTGACACTGGACTGAGGTCACACTGGCTCCAGTATCTCTGAGAGCCTCTACCCTTCTCCCATTAATGGTCACTCAGGCGCTGTATTTTATAGTGTTAGCAGGCACCTGGTTTCCTTGACCATCTCATTGTCCCCTAGTGAGACAAGGGTCATTTCTGCAGGATCCCCACCCTCCTATGGGTCCCCCTCCTCTGCAAGTGCTAGACTAGCCAACGCCTTGGACTGCCCACGGGTGGGTGGCTGTGCCCTCTTGGGACACTTGGGGTCCCCCTTCAAGTGGCCCACCTGCTCACAGGCATAGCACTTGCGGGGGCTGGTCTCTGCAGGCTTTCCTAAAGAGACCCCTTGGTTCTTATCTCCTTGGGGATGGGAACCTTTACCCTGTGTAGTAGTTTGGGGCCCTTTAGAGAACTCCTGTGCTTTATCCTTGTCCCCCCACTCTTCTGCTGGGGACCCTGGCCACCTTTAGCGGACTCTCTCCCATACACCTTCTTGCAGACCCTGGTACTCACCCAGCGGTCCGCCTCAATAGCAAGCTTCCTGGGGTCAGTCAGCTTACTATCAGTTAAGTGCTAGCGCAGTTCTGCAAAACATAGACTAGACAAGTGTTCCCACACAATCACATTGTACAGCCCCTGAAAATCTGTTGCATTGCTGCTCTTCACCCAACCATCCAGTGCCCTGCAGAAAGAATCTACACATTCCAGCCATGTCTGGGAATCAGTTTTCTTACTAGACCCAAACTGATCCTGGTATTTATCATGAGTGAGACCATACCTAGTGAGAAGGGCCTCCTTCATTTCAGTGTAGGTGAGGTTGTACCCCTTACCCAAAGCCAATAAAGTGTCCCTCCCCCTTCTGAGAAATGAGGCCACAATACTGCACCCCAGTGCTTTTCAGGGACCCCTTTCATGTGTATAGCTGTCTCATAGCCCAGTAACCACCTTTGTATCTCATCACCCTTTTTAAATTCTTTGCCTATTTCTTGCAAATGTGCACAATCCTGTTTGAGTGCACTGAGGAATTGCTGCCACCATCTGTGCTGGATTTACTCTTTAACTCCAGCTCCTTGAGCCCACGCTCATGGTCTAAAACCATCTTCTGTGATTCCATCTTGAGCCTCTCAAGCTCTATTTGATGCCTCCTAGCTTCCCTTCTGTCCTCCAGCTCCTCTGGAGCCTGCAGGGACCCCCCCTCCCAAAATCACATTTACCCTAGGAATAGGCTCCTCTGCATCCACACTTAGATCTCCAGACTGCCCACAGGAATGTCTGGCTGCTACCCAGGCCCTCAGCGCCCTTTGTAGCTCCTCATTCCTGGTGAGGCCACTGACTTGGACCTTTAGGTTTTTACAAATAGCCTTCAGCTCCTTGACTTTGTAGGTTTCCAACCTTTCCTCCTCAAAGGCCACTTCTAGGGATGCAATTGATGATGAGCTGTACCAAGCATGATGCAGTAGAAAATTCAAGTTAAACAAAAATATGGAAAGACAAAAATAGACCAAAAAGAAACAGTATGTGGTACGTAGTGGTCTGCGATATGGTAGTAGTGTACACTAATCACTGTAGGTCAATTGCAAATGCAAGTCCTATCCTCACCTCTGACAACCAATGTTAGAAATGGGGTCTCTAGTTGGCAATGGTTTACACCTTTGTCCAAACAGGGACCCTTCCTTCTAGTCAGGATAAGGGAGGTAGACTACCATAATAATCCCTGCTCACCCCCTTGGTAGCTTTGCACGAGAAGTCAGGCTTATCTCAGAGGCAGTGTGTAAAGCATTTGCACATAACACACAGTAATACAGTGAAAACACTACAAAAGGACACCACAACAGTTTTAGAGAAATAACCAATATTTATCTGTGCAAACAAGACCAAAAATGATAAAAGACTAACATACAGTAATCAAAAATATGCACTTTGAAAATAACCTTAAAAATGCAGTTCCTTGAAGGCGGTAGCTCCGTCTGGTGCTACCGCGGTGCTGAAAACAACCAACTCCACCAGGGCTAGTCGACCGCGTCGGTGCGGACCGGTGTCAGTGTCAGAGGACTTGTAAACAATACCTTTTTGTTCTGGCCAACCGTGACGGTGTGCGAAGTGCGGCACCCACAGGTCACGGTGCAAGCACCGGCTTGGTGGCGCCGGCGGTCGCCGTCATCAGTGAGACCAGGGTTGCAGTGCGAAGTGTGGCGATGCCCTCTGTGTTGCTGACGGTCACGGTGCAAGCGTCGGCGGCTGTCGTGGATTGGCGGTCGATGGGGCTGGCGTCGTGGGCTGCGGGACGGGGGCGGTGCTGCGTGTAGCTTACGAGTGGTGCCCCAGACCACGGTGCAGACCGCGGCAGCGATGTCAGCTGGCAACGGCTTTGTCAGTGAGACCAGGGTGGCGGAGTGAAGCAAGGCGGTGTGGAGTGTGGTGCCCACAGGTCGCGGTCTGGGAAGCTGCTCGGTGGAGGCGACGGTCGTCGTCGTCGGTGAGACCAGGGTTGCAGTGCAAAGTGCGGCGGTGCCTTCAGGTCATGGAACCTCCGGCGGTCTTTGTTGGCAGCATCCGGTTGCGGTTTCCCTCTGTGGCTACTGAGCCACACGGTCCCAGAGGCGGTACCCAGAGGAAAGTGAAGTCTTTGCTGTCCCTGAGACTTCGTGAACAGGAGGCAAGCTCTAACTCAAGCCCTTGGAGATACTCAGCAACAAGTGAAGAAAGTTAAGTCCAGTCCTTTCACTGCCCAAGGCAGAAGCAGCAACTGCAGGCCAACCCACCAAAGGGGCAGTACTCCTCCTGGCAGTTCTTCCAGCTCTTCTTCCTGGCAGGTTCCTTAATGCAAGACAGTTCTAAAGTTCTGGGCCCCAGTATTTATACTGCATTTCTGTTTGTTCTCTTGGGCAGAGAGTGTCTGTGCTTAGTCCAAACCAGTTCGGTTCTCTCTGGCCCAGCATCAAGGCAGAAGGTGGAGACAGCATTTTTCAAGGCAGACCAGGCCCATTAAGGTGCAAGGAAATCTCCTCTGACTACTCTAAATGCAGCCCAGGTCTATTCAGCCCAGCCCTGACTCATCCAGGAAGAGCAGGACACCTCGACCCCCCCAGTGGCTGTCTGAAGAGAATGCACATCCCCAGCCCCTGTCACTCCAAAGCCAATCTACAACCCAGCAGAGGCACACAGGATGGCTAAGCAAGAAAATACCTACTTTCTAAAAGTGGTATTTTGAAACACAGAATATAAAAATCATCTTTACTAAAAGTTGCATTTCTACATTCTGAGTTCATGCATACTAAACTCCATTTCTCCATCTTGTTCCAATGGGAAGATATACTTGCAAAATGTTACCAAGTATTCCCCATTCTATCCTATGGGACAGTTAGCCTTTCAACAGTGAAAAACGAATTACACTGTAGTTCACCATCAGGACATGTCACACACAGCAGGACATGTCCTACCTTTCACATATACTGCACTCGGCCCATAGAGGTACCTTGGGCCTACCTTAGGGGTGACTCACACGTAATAAAAGGGAAGGTTAGGGCATGGTAAGTGGGTGTACTTGCCAAGTCATCATGGCAGTAAAAACTGCGCGCAGACACTGCAGTGGCAGGTCTGAGAACCCTTTGAAAGGCCGCTTGTGTGGATGGCAGAATCAGGGCTGCAAGCCCACTAGCAGCATTTGATTTACAGGCCCTGGCACTCTCAGTGCACTTTACTAGGGACTTACCAGTAAATCAAATATGCCAATCATGGAAACACCAATCCATAATCCAATTTACAATAGGAGCACTTGCACTTTAACACTGAACAGCAGTGAGAAAGTGCGCCAAGACACTAAATCAGCAAAAACAGAGTCAAAACCAGGTGGTCAGAAAGCAAAAAGACAGGTGAAACACGCCAAAATATGCCAGGTCTAACAAGGATCATTTTGCATTTGGTTGGATTCAGCGTGCATTCGTGTTTCCAGTGCCCCTACTTGTTACAGTTATGACATGGAGTAGTCTTTCACAACATGGCTATATCCGTCCCAGAATTCTGATCCACAGCCATCTCGTAACCTCTACCTTGTGGAACAAAATTCCTATTCTGCATCATCTTACCACCAACTTGATAACCAACTCCATGCATTCCTACACCAACACCAGGGCCATAAACTGAATTCAGCATATATAAACCGTTCTGACATCCTTTCTCTGCCAGTTTAGTTCACGCCAACATGAAATTGTCCTTAATCATCTTCTGTCTCAATTCCAAACCATCACTACAATACTTTGCATACCGTAGAATCTCATATAGGGACTTTGATTGCCAACAAATCACATTCTTTTGTATATGAGCACTAATCTCTGGGTACAATTTTAGAATGAAGTGTGATAGGAAACCGGTGAGATTTTTCCTTTCTGGATTTCTACACCACTATGTCTGAAATGTTGTATAAGCTGACAATATTAAGCAAGTGCAGACTCCTTAGGCTTCTGAATAGTTCTAGAGATTTTAAATCAATCAGCCTCTGTCTATGGAACCTTTGTTTTCAATAAGTTAATCACCTGGTTATACTTGTCCATGACAACAGGGGAAGAAGCATTAGTCCTAGCAACTCTCGGGGTGGTTCGGCAGTTGGCCAAGCTACAGCTACTTTGCATTCTGCCCATCAATCATTTGAGACCACAGTATCAATGAAAATATTAAAATCCTTCCACAGTAACATTGAGATTTTCACAGACTTCTCTGTGTGTACCACAGGCCAGGATGTTCATGCAATTTTGGAAAATAATTTGTAACGGGGGAAAGATCACTGCAAATGCAAGGTACATGCACATATCCACCAACATGCACCTCTCTCAATGGATATTCTCAGGTATTGTTATGTTTCATATAGGTACCCTGATATAGGCCGGGGTAACATCATACCCCTTCACCTACATTACCTCCCTTACACTACACTGTAACGAGCCTTTTTGGATTGAACCTTTACCTAGTTCTAGTCCTGGGTGCAGAAGGAGGGTTTCTCCTGAACAATAGAGTCCTATAACTCCATCAATAGACTCACACAGTATGAATGAATATTCATAAGGGTTCTTAGAAACCAGTCTGGGGCTACACCACCTTCCTCCCCATATCTACGTACACCGTTCATCCCATACGTCATCCTCAAATCCAACAATGGCTAATACAAGCAACAAGGGACAAAGGGACCCTAGATACTTTCTGTATAAATATAGCACCTCTTGCTAATGTTAGTTAGAGGGAACCGAGACTTCCAGGCGACACACTGACCAGAGGCGCTGAGGCTCCTGCATGCAAACGCTCCAGCTGACAGTGGTCTGAACATCCCTTGCGGGGTGTCCAACTCGAGACCAAGAAGGGCTCCTACATTCTCACACTTCAGGTAATGGGGTTCGACTAAATCCTAGAGGGATTCTCGGCTTTACACCTACTCACATGCTAGGTACACTTAGGTACATCTAGATAGGCATCGTAGGAGTACGCGCTTTCTTTTATCAATGCATTTTATATTCATGTATTTATTCATGCTTATTGCAAGATGGTAGAACTGTACTATCCTTTTATATTCTCTGTACTGCTAATCATATATCTCTGCTACTGTCTAATGGTTGTTGCAGCTCATATATTCTACACGAGAATAACAACTGTTCAATAAATCCTTATTGAAACGCCCAGGCTGTTTATTCTGTGTATCTCTGAGACAAGATAAGTGAGCACGAGTGACTGAGCGAAAAGTAGTACATTGTTTCCACGATCTTGAGGGATCAGGGTTGTCATGTTCTGAGGTTGCCAGAAACTAATCTCTCCCTGATAAGAGGAGACACTAGTGGCACTATGAGCTAGCTTATGCAAACAGGCTAACATTTCTCGGTGGGGGTGCCCAGAACCAGTCTGCCACCAAACCCACAGTTTATGTTATCCGAACGCGCAGGTCCTGTAGGGGTAATATAGGAACTACACGACATGGCGCCGCCAACGTTAGTTGGGTACTTATTTAGCAGTAGAATCTGAGTAGTTCAGTCATGCTAATTCTCAGAGACCCCTACTCACAAACACCAGGGACGTCTGGAGTGGGTGGGCACAAAACTCCGCCACAGCTGAGTAGGCGAAATATCCTATTTATTGGCTGTTGGTTAATCAAGCTTGAAGGACATTTTGTTCCTAAAAATTGTGCATAAAACCTCATCATAGTTTCCTGGGAAAGATAGTTTGTGTTCTGTACACAATGACTAACCAGGTCTTAGACCCACTGCAAATGCCACTGCCCATCTCAGACGAAGAGGTGGATGGAATTCTCATTGCACCTAAATTTAGACGTACTATCACCCTGAAACTACTAGAATATGGTTTATCAGCTAGGGGTGGATTAGTAGCTTTCGTGATTGAGGCACACAAATCAAACAAAACAGAGGTATTCTATTCATGGGTTACATTCCCAGAAGCAGATGCAAGAACACACACATTTCACTTCTATACAGAAGGAGATGCACCAGTGGAATATGGTCCTTGCGAGGACATAGAGGTTCCACTCACGTACCAGGAACACCTATACTGGTTTAAAGGCGCCCTATATAAGACACAGAGTAAGATTAGGCCCGCTCGGAGGAGACGGGGCAACATGGCCAATATTAGCGGCCTACACACCACATCCTGGCATTGATACAATGCCACAACCAGACTTACTCATACAACACAAAGATTTAATTAGAATCTACAGAAACCTGACGCAATACGTCATGAGGACTTTTAAAGTCCAACCAACAACAGTTGCAACAAATGGAACTCAATCTCAGGGTACAGCAACTAAAATAACTCCACAAACATTACATGCAGTAATGGGCAAAATGCCCACAAAATGTGAACAAATACCATTCTGGGTAGCTCAGAAAATAACTCAGCTCAAGGCAGTATTTCCAAATACTGCCACGTTTGAAAAACACAGAATACCACTTGGGGTACAGTCTTTGCTGCCATATATACCAGAACTCATGGTATTCCTTCATTAGCGGTAGTACCAGATGTATTAAGACAAATACAAAACGAGTATGGAGCAGAGCCTGCCCTGAACTTAGGGATGAAGTTATTAAATAACTATGACCAGGTATCAGCCATAATACTAGCTAATATTAAAGGGGAAGCAGCTTCAGTGGCAATCCGCCAACGCCTAAGGGAGTTCAGTCCGTTAGACCAACCACACGAACTACCCAAAATAATCGAAACTGCATATGCAGAATTAGGCAGAGACAGTTTGGGTGGGAAAGCTTTAAAACCACAACTGATGGGCAGTCCTGAAAAGGACACTTCCAAGCAGACAGCTGCTTCTTCTAAAAAGAAGTGGGATAATAAAAAACAACAAAACTTTTCAGAAAAGAGATCTCAATCCCGAGGTAGATCTCCTCCACAGGAGCCCTCTGAAAAGAGGTATAATCTCAGGAATAGGGATAATATTAGGAAACCTGACAGTTATCAGGAACTGATACACGTTCCTCTCGTTCCTTTCAGGGCTCGACGAAAACTTCAGAGAGAGAAGGACGGTCAGAACACAAAGAAGAGCGTACAAAGTCCAAAGACAAGCACCACGCTCAAGACTATACTTCCAAAAAAGAAGACAAGCCAAAATCAAAACATCAATTTAAGAAAAAGAAAGTTGCAGGCATAAAGATCAGACATGCCCAGAATTCTGAGGACGCAACTTCTGAACGGGGAATTGGCTCAGACGATGCTAGACAGTGCGGCAGAGGTAACAATAGCTTGCCAGAACCTGAAGGAATTTCTAGTGACAGCGGACTTGAATGATTACATCACGGTGGAAACACCAGACACCAGGGTGAGCGTCTCACATAAGTTACACGAGATAACACTCCAAATGGAGGGGGACAAGCCCAGGAAAGTTAAGGGTCTCTTTTGGGAAAATCTGTCATCTGGGTATGACATCCTATTAGCAGAACAAGATTGGCCGCCAGCATTCGTTATGGAGTGCCCTAGGGGGGAAATATAATTTTTCCAGCATTCTCCGACCTCGTTCCCATACACATTAAACATGCATATGCACGGGAGTGGGCAGTAGCCCTAGCTGCAGCAATGTATAAAAATCATGCAGGGTGGGATGAGGGGTCAACCCACCATGTGATCCCGTTAAAAGTTTTACCAAATGCACAGAGACAATACCCAATAAAGCAAGAAGCTAAAAAACAGGTCAGGGAGATCTTAGATCAACTTGAATACCAAGGGGTGATCGAAACATTGCACCTCACCTATGAACAATCCTTTGTTTCCGGTATCAAAACCGGATAATTCATATCATCTAGTTTTAGATTACAGACATTTAAACACATGCACAAAGACATTCGCTGTCCAAAATGCACATAGTGCCGCATTAATGAATAACATTGTGCGGAAAAAATACAAAACAACACTAGATATCTCGAATGGATTTTTCTGCCAAAATATAGCGCCTGAAAGCAGGTATTTGACCGCATTCTCAGCGTTGGGGTCCCAGCGACAATTTTGTCGCCTCCCCCAGGGGTATAAGAACAGCCCGGGGTATTCTCAGCAAGAGTAACTGAGTTACTGCAAAATTTTGATGAAGAAGCATTGTCCTATGTGGATGATATTTATCTGACGGACGATGACTTAAAAGGCACTTGACCAGGGTGAGCACCATTATTATGGGATTCGCCTCTGAGGGCTACAAATTTAATTTTAAGAAATCTAAAATAGCCCACCTCAATGTCCTATTTTTAGGATATGAGCTTTCAAGTGAAGGGAAAAGCCTGGCAGCTAACTTTTTAGAAAAGTGTGCGCTGCTCCAACCTCCAAAAACATTGAAAAACTTGCAATCAATACTGGGATTCCTAAATTTCGGCAGAACATACATTTTGGATTACGCAGAAAGAGTAAAACCTTTCTACGACTTAATAAAACCTGACTTTTCAGTTAGACATTGGACACAGGAACATTCAAATATCCTACGTTCATTACAAGAAGACATGATTGCTTCCAAACACTTACAGACACGCGTAAACGTACGCAACTTGGTGATCCGTGTAATAGCGGGTCAATGCGGGTACACATACTTAACCTTCAATGAAGGTGAAACAGTACCGATCGCATACAAATCACACCTGTACACAAACGCAGAAATGCGTTTCACTTCAACAGAAAAAATACTGACAGCTGTTCAGACCGCTGTAGCAAGAGAAAGAGCACTGGCTCAGGGAAACGCATAATTGTCGTAACCCCGGTACCAGCTTTAGAAGCTGTTACTAAGGCGAGCATTCTGAATGCAAAAGCCTTAAATCCGAGATGGATACAATGGGCTAATTCTCTTACTGCAACGGACGTTGAATACAGATTTGATCCAAGTCTAAAAACACAAGCATTCCTGCAATACGAACAAGAATATCCTCTACCAAATGAGATTTTGCCTCTAGATCAGTATGAATATATTATTTACACTGACGGATCTGCCCAACCGGCCATAGGGAGTAAGCAACAATACAGCGCAGCGTGTGCTATCGTTAAAGGTTGCATGCAGGATGGAAAGTTCCATCCGAGTTGCACAAAAATGCAATCTCTAGGAGACTGCACGGCTCAGTTGGCAGAGTTAAAAGCACTGATACTGGCACTTGTAAATACGGATCACGAATTCCCCACACTAATTGTGTGTGATTCCTTTTACTGTGTACAGTCGTACAATGAGGACTTACAACATTGGGAACTAAACGGGTTTAAAGATGCAAAAGGTGGCACAATTAAGCATAAAATGCTATGGGAACAGGTAGTGGAGTTGAAAAACGAACTACCAAGGGCTCACGTGATACACACACTGAGTCATCAGCGTGATGGCGTTCACGTTGAAGGGAATTCATTGGCTGATGAAGCCGCAAAGGGGGCTGTGCGAACGGCTTCCGTAGCTGCAATCACTCGCTCTAAAATGAGAATAGACGGCGAGATAATGGTGGCTGTCATTGCTTCACGCAAGAGCAGCTCAGCAGTACCGAAAAAACTTCCACTCAAGTACTCCTACAAATTAGATGCACAAAACATTCCATATGCTCAGATTCCTGGAGTGGGGATAGAGTAATACCAAATATGTATTGTAGGAAAGGTTTGATTGTTGCAGCACACGAGGGTTTGGGTTCTGCACATGCAGGCGTTACAGCGACTATTTTGCTACTGAAACAGCGCTATTGGTGGCCAGGTCTAGCAAAACAAACTAAAGATTACGTCTTGAAATGTGACATTTGCCAGCAGATGAAGGGCTCCACCATAAAATGCCCGGTGCAGACACCACTACTGATATCTGACAAACCTCTCGCATGTGTGTATCTAGATCACTGCGGTCCTTTACAATCTGATGGGGCTTACAAGTATATCTTGGTGGCAGTGGATTCTTGTTCCAGATTCCTATGGGTTTGGCCTCAGTGCTCGGCTGATGCCCGAACTGTTATAAAATATTTGCGAGTCTTTATAGGGACATACGCAGTTGGCACGTTACATTCTGACCTTGGCCCGACGTTTAGCTCTCGGGCTTACAAAGAGGCCATGGAAAGTATGGGCGTAGCATTGCGGTACTCCTCTCCATACCATCCTGAGGGAAATTCGGTCGTGGAAAGGAAAAACTGGGACTTAAAGCAATCTTTAACAGCTAGGGTATTAGGCAAGGGCGGTAGTTGGGTCAATCACTTACATGGGGTTCAGAGAGCACTCAACAATCAGCCAAGAAGTTCTCTAGGGGGTGTCACTCCATATGAGGTCCTATTTGGGACGAGAATATTGGTACCTGATCTTGACTGTGAAGGCACAGTGGCGGAGGGGAAAGCATTTGATATCCATGATCGTTTGGCTGTTTTACAGGATCTAAATGAATCCAGGACAAGACAAAGTAACATCAACACCAAACAGACCGCCACTGGGGAAGTCAAGGCAGTCACAGCAAGACCTGTCTGGATCCCAAAAGTCGGGGATCTGGTCAGAGAGAAAATAGCGGACAAGAAAGAATTTGGGCCATCCTACAGAAAGCCTGTACCGGTCCTAGCAGTACAAGGAACAAGAACTGTACTTCTGCCGCCTCTTGCTGGGAAAAAGGAGAAAAGATTTGTCTCAATTGACTTAATCAAACCACACTATGTGGCCGATACTGAACAGTAGGCCTCGTGGACTCCACAGTAGCAGACGCCCTCCTCTCGCTACAATCCAAGAAGTTCAAACAGAAAGACTCATCATGTTTGAAGAGCCTCCTGTACGGAATGAAGGACTATGCAACAATGCTATGGAACTCGTTCCTCTTGAACCTGAAGTTCATCTTCAAAATGAAACTCAAAATAACAACCAGGTTGCAATTAGACCTAATACAGACGTCTACGTCAACATGCCTCGACGAGAGCAAAATGCGATTTCAACAAATCCCGATGCAATTCCTACAATTGATCGAACTGCTTCTGGCTACTTCATGAACTTTGATACATTTTCTTTGGATCCAAGTGAACCGCAAACGACGCCAGCCCAAAAATCACGCAAACAGGAAGCTAAAGACTTTCTGAACTTTCTCAAAAAGACTTACCTGGTATCACCTTGGTTAGAACTCTGGGTAATTACTGGGATTTTATTTTTTCTTTTCTGGCTAGGTTTAGTAATAACTTTTAGCAAGCTTATTAATGGACGATATCTTCAGCAAAGCTCTACAGCCCGAAAGTTAATTTGATTTTAAAACCACATCAATCGTCTCATCGTGAACAGAGAGTCTTGTTATCAGTGAACATCACAGCGGTTTCTATACCGGATGGTATAGTTTGGGACAAGGTTGATTTTGAAATATTCGGACCAACTGACCTTTTAAAAATTTCTCATTTAATTTAAAATTTCATTAAGTGATATCATTACCTCCAGTACATTTTCTGATGATTGGGACTCTGAAACTGTTAATAACATGTTGTCTGATTTAGAAAAAACTGCTGCATTTCCGAACACTGAAATGTTAGAAAGTAATTCAGACTATGACACTTTGTACTGTTACCAACATTATGGTCATCATTTTCTGCACAAATCTATTTCATCTAGAAATGTTTTTGAGTACCATCAGTGGGAGCATTGCCCTACACCACCAAAAAGTAGTTCGCACACATTTGCACAGAAATTTTCATACTTTTCAGGCTTTAACACCACTGACCCGACCTCATATTATTATAAGGTTACACCAACATCAGCACTGAAAATTATGTTGACAAACACCAAACAGATTTACTCTGCTTCCTTTATTGCCCAACTGTCTGAACAGGGTTTTGACCTATGGAAGGACACAATAGACTTAAAATCAGTCTGGGGTTCTAGGGACTGGCAAGTCCAGGGAACAGAAGCGCTATTTAGAGCATGCCTCATTCCACAGCAGATGATATTTCTAAACGAAACTGTGCAACAGACATCCTGTCTTGGATTAGCCTAGATCAAGGACCTGAACACACCTCGATTTCCAACACCATCACAGATGGGAGGGTGGCAAAATTCGACTTCACAGGAAGGGGCAACAGTAGATGACATTTTACAGTACAATAGATCAGACCCTAATTGGGAATAATGGGTGGTTTGGCCTTTAGACACAAACATATGTCATAAACGATTCTTGGGTATCACCGAAGGGTTCAATATCCATAGGCCAGACCCGCGTTATGTACAAAGAGAACACCCAGGGGTAGTGACATCCTACAGTGTTGGGAAGTTGTGCCTTGATTGGCTAGAAACCTCAACACTAACAGAAGTGAAACAACACTTAGCCTTACTCTCACAAGACATGGATCTTAGGGATTTTTACAAGGTCCCAAGAAACAACGTCAGAAACGTTTCATATATGCCAGTATTTATGCTGCCTATAATGAAAATTGGAAAATATCCCAACAAGAGGCCGCAGAGAGAATACGGGAAATAGACCGTATTAACTTAGAAACATTGTTGGCTGTGGTAGACAATGGGTTAACAACTTTGTCCTCCAGAATATATTCTTTGGGCAACATTGTGTCTTCTGCGATAGATATCCTAGAACAAGATTTGGCCATACTACAACACGGGCAATCTCAATTACGTTCTATCATGTTATTGAGCTGGACGCTGTAATCTTTGCGTGCAGGCTTTGTGCCTTGGCGTTTTATAAACAGTACGTCTCTGTTTTCTGAATTTAATCTAACAGATAAACAGGTTGAAATGGCACAAAGGGGAGCTAAATATACAATGCTGCGTATTGAAAAACTGGACCGACTACCATTTACAGTAGCGGAAGCTCCGTCTACTGAATGGCTAATCCATGGCCACATAACTCTACCGGTCACTACTTTTCAGTTTCAATATTGCCTTGAACAAAGGCAGGCAGGCAAATATGAAAAAATGGGTAAGGAATACATTAAGGAATCCTGGGATTTACCATATAGATTTCGATGCCGGAGTGGGGATCGAGAAGTGTTTCTAAGTGGTACAAACTGCAAGAACGCTTTGAGCGGTTCTCTCATGTGCCGGGACATTTCATTGCACGGAGCGTGTAATGGGTCGATAGCAAACTTGTCCTGCCACATGAAAGGGACTCCAGCTGCCGTGATTAAACCGGTATTCGAGCTGCTCTCAAATGGGAGTTACTTGATGCTGAACGATCAAGGTTGCTGTGGTATGCTTCCGGGCATTGCCTATCTGGTCACTGTGAACTCCAGGGTTACTTGCTGTATGCAAGTATTGTTTCCCCCAACAAGTACAGTCAGGGAGGCGCCGTTATGGCCTTCATTGAATGTTTCCTTTATACAATTTGATACTTTGAGCAGACTGAAAGCCATGCTTTTACAGCAAACCGTACCCTTAACCTCCGCTCAAGAGACCTTTGATCTTCAAATCGCAAGGACCTCGACTGAGATACAGGCACTTATACGTACAAACTGCCCCATTCATTTTGCAGAAATGGTGGGTCGTATCTTTAATATGTCTGATACAAGTGGTATTGCACACCTATTTAAGACCATAGGGTCAGGACTTCTTAGCACCTTTCAGACAATCCTCGGAGTTATCCCGAACTTTATACACTCCGTATTTGGAAGCATTTTTGGAGGTCTACCTCTGATCCTGCTATCAATAGCGGGAATCCTGATTGTCATTTACCTGCTACGCAATGGACGGCCCAATTACCAACGAGATGGCAAAAGCGCTCCTGGAGCGGAAATACTGTGAACGCATGGTACAGCATCTGGGCACACCTCGCCTACGGGAACTGAGTGCCTCTTGGTTCCTATAGTTTGACCAGCCTGGATGGACTGCATCTTACCGGTTCTTTGATGCCTGTTTTGCGGTGAAGAATGCGTGTTGGACCTCTGTCTGACACTTGCAACGGACACGACTTGAATACCAGGCTGGAACCCCTGAGGGCCCATGCTCGGCAATGTCCCCAGCGTATTCCCATCTTGATGGCTGCATTCCTCGAGAATCCACAGGTGCCTTTTACAACTGGGGTGAGCTTTAGCTCCAAAACTAGCACCACTAGCACCCAGGTATCGACTACAGCACCGGCTGCCTCTACACCAGCTATTGGCAGTACTGAATATCATCTGTGCTCCACTGACATACTCTGCGAGGTGTTACAAGGACCGTCCCCTGCAGCAGCAAGCTGCGATGATGTTGCGTCTCCCAGCCAGGACATTTAATCTGTAATTGGCTCATCGTGTGCTGGGAAAGAATTCGGATTTTCATTTTCTCTAAACAACTAAATTTGGAACATTTCCTAAAAAATTTACACTTTCTCGCTAAAAAGCATGGCCTTTTGACACTTGTAGAACCTCAACTTATATAAACGAACTCAATTAGGACTGTGACTTAAGTGACCAGTCCAGAAAATGATTTTCGTAATAAAAAAAGAAATTTGAATTTTTTAAAACTGTTTTTAAAATGATTTTAGAACAATGTTTTACAGAACTCACTGAAAAATGTTTTCTGCACTACTATCTAGTAAAGAGTAGAGTTCACTAGCATTTTTATCATTGTTGACTGTTCGGAAGAGGAGTGGGTGTTATGTTTCATATAGGTACCCTGATATAGGCCCTGGTAACATCATACCCCTTCACCTACATTACCTCCCCTACACTACAGTACACATTAAACAAGCCTTTTAGGATTGAACCTTTACCTAGTTCTAGTCCTGGGTGCAGAAGGAGGGTTTCTCCTGAACAATAGAGTCCTATAACTCCATCAATAGACTCACACAGTATGAATGAATATTCATAAGGGTTCTTAGAAACCAGGCTGGGGCTACACCACCTTCCTCCCCATATCTACGTACACGGTTCATCCCATACGTCATCCTCAAATCCAACAATGGCTAATACAAGCAACAAGGGACAACGGGGCCCTAGATACTTTCTGTATAAATATAGCACCTCTTGCTGTTAGTTAGAGGGAACCGAGACTTATGGCCGACACACTGACCAGAGACGCTGAGGCTCCTGCATGCAGACGCTCCAGCTGACAGTGGTCTGAACATCCCTTGCGGGGTGTCCAACTCGAGACCAAGAAGGGCTCCTACATTCTCACACTTCAGGTAATGGGGTTCGACTAAATCCTAGAGGGATTCTTGGCTTTACACCTACTCACATGCTAGGTACACTTAGGTACATCTAGATAGGCATCGTAGGAGTACGCGCTTTCTTTTATCAATGCATTTTATATTCATGTATTTATTCATGCTTATTGCAAGATGGTAGAACTGTACTATCCTTTTATATTCGCTGTACTGCTAATCATATATCTCTGCTACTGTCTAATGGTTGTTGCAGCTCATATATTCTACACGAGAATAATAACTGTTCAATAAATCCTTATTGAAACCCCAGGCTGTTTATTCTGTGTATCTCTGAGACAAGATAAGTGAGCACGAGTGACTGAGCGAAAAGTAGTACATTGTTTCCACGATCTTGAGGGATCAGGGTTGTCATGTTCTGAGGTTGCCAGAAACTAATGTCTCCCCGATAAGAGGAGACACTAGTGGCACTGTGAGCTAGCTTATGCAAACAGGCTAACATTTCTCGGTGGGGTGCTCAGAACCAGTCTGCCACCAAACCCACAGTTTATGTTATCCGAACGTGCAGGTCCTGTATGGGCAATATAGGAACTACACGACAGTATCACCTTTCTTTTCCTGTTTCTTTTCCTACCTAGACCATAGATCGTTGAGCCTTTGAGTGACCCTCCACTGTTAGATACTACCAATGAATCCCCTCACAAGCAATTCCATGCCTGATGTCTTAATATTCTTTATAGTAATGAACATTCTGAAATTCTTCCTTAAATCCTTACTTTTAGACAAGTCAACCCTATACTCCGTAGCTAACTCTTCCAATTTCTTGTGGGTTTCACAGGCACGCTTTGCAGCGTACTTACTCTAAAATAAGAGCGATTCCTCATTGTACCTATCTACAAATCACAACTCCAGGTTTCCTTTGATGAGCTCCTTAAATTCTGCCTTTAACCTCAAAACATTCAGACCCCATGAAGGGGTCCCTTTCTCAGGGGTTTGTGACTCCGGAATTTCCTCAAACTCAACGGCAGGCACATTTACAAGATGAGCTCCTCCTGCTTGAGGTTGTGCTCCCATATCTAGGGTAGTGCCAATACTATATGTACCCAGGGCTGTTGTAACAGTAGATGTACCTGGAGATGTAATTATAATGGTAGTGCTAGTGCTCTCCATAACGGATCAGGGACAACAAGGGGCAAACCTCCCTCTGGGATACTGTGATCAATTGGCACACTTGCACTGGTATCCCAAGGCTGCTGGTTCCCTCGAGCCTGATGAACAGTATTATACAGAGGTGGTCGTGAAGTCAAAAAATCATCCGGAAAGTCATAATTTGAGTAACTCTCATCCCTCTTCTTCTCATTCCCTACTCCCACTCATTGTTTCTTCCAGCTTTTCCTCTTGTTATTGCAGGGTACATCCCTATGCCCTCAATCACACTTTCTTTCACTCCTGCTGCTCTGCGTCCCATTTCATCTCCATCCAACTACAGACCTTATTTCTCACTCGGGTATCATATTTCTCCTTATCTTTCACGGATGCGACATGCTCCCATGCATATAAAGCCTCATATTGAGCAGGTCTTGGTGAGTGTTTCATCTCATCCAATACACACCTAAAGTTTACAATTACTCTCAAGTTAAAGTTATCATGTGGGGAAATTGCAAGGACCTTTTGCTGTGATCTTATTCCATTGTCTTCCCCAGATACAAGTATGCAATCCGACCTTAGTTATCATGCATTGTGCAGGTAAGCCCTCTAGAGGGGCCTACTCACCCTCACAAACAGAAATACTTACATCATCTATCAACAAACCTTTCAATTTCTGGAGGAAATTCATATTTACTCTGTACGCAGCACAACACAATCCAACTCAAAGCCAGTAAACTTCAATTGAAATAACCAACAATTCCCAGCAAATCACATTGCAGTACTCAGTGATACAAGCATCCAATCCTAGCACAATACCACTGAACCAACCAGCCTCATAGCGGCACCCAATGACTTAACGAGCAATCCAAGCATGGCACAAACACTAACCATCCAGTACCAGTGCAGCACCTTATGATGCAACTTACAGCACCTAAAAGCGGCTCTTACTCAACACCAATCAACTTTGCATTAGCAGAACCTCGAAAATCAAAAACAAAACGATAACTCTTGTCTATTCCACTAAAGAAGATCCAAATTCAGCAATCACTCTAAGCGAAATGGAGAATACTGCCCCTCCTAGCACTTCCACACACACAAAGTGAATTTTCGACCATTGGGAAGACACCCCGACTAGTGCAGTCTACACCCTTGCACAAAGGAACAAACAAACACCAATCTCAGTTAGTACACTCTCACAATAGAAGTTTAATAAGTCGCTATCTTCATGCATCTGATAGCGCTTCACACCTCAACCTTAACAAACAAGTCAAAACCTTAATATAACTCAATCTATCTATCTAGCTATCTATCTATCAATATCTATTCTGGGATCTTAGATTATGACAAAATCTGATAACCAAACTTCAACTCTTTGCACCAAGTGTGTTCGTCTTCATAAGCACAAGCAATATACAGAAAGGCATTTCAATTCTCAACTCCAACACAGAGCCCTTCAGGACACTCTTCAACATCGCAAAACACACTACTTCATCAGAAACAGAAAACACCGACTTCTTGATAATCAAAATGCATAACCCCACTTATACTCACTCTCCTAGGACACTGCAACCACTTCAGGAACACCGGAATATTGTCAATACTGTGAACAGGACCATGGAAGCTGAGGAACGCAGGCTTGGTCGGCACAGATTCTAACTATCTCTGGGGCAAATTTTGACTTCCTAACCCTCTGGAAACCATCCTCTTATACCAGAATTGATGCATCACTGTGCACTGTGTAAATCTCTGCTGCAAACTTGAGCACAAGCTGCACTCAAGCAGAAGGACCTTTAGTTCCGACCAAGGCTGACACAACAATAAATACATTTCAACAAAGTGAAGCACATTTGGCCCTACAAAATTCCAGAGAGTTTAGATGTGCAAACTAAAAAAGGTTTATTAAAGGATTAGCCAGGTTACAATTAGTCAAAATAATTCAAAGCTATTCAAAATCAACAATGCAAAGACAAATTGTTATAAAGTTGTCTCAATATAAAAATCAAAGCAGACTCAGTTTCCTACTCAGGTAATCAAAAGGAAATTTGGGAAACATGAGGAGCAGTCAAGCAGAAGGTGTCAGCATTGTAAAGTCTCTAAAAGCCAGTATCTATGAAACAAATAAAGATTTGTTAAGCAAATGGAAAAGGTAATCACCCAAGAGTTTTACTCATTCTGGCCAGAGAAAAAGATATACTCTCAAAAAGGAGCAGGAAAGGCATCTTCAAACTAACTCTACATTGTATTAGTTTAAATCATCTTCTTTCTTAGGTTGCACACCCACATACATTTCTCATGAAGGAAACCAAACAGGTTAAAGTACTGCTCAATAACATAAGCTTCGTTCTTTTCCATGACTAACACACAATGGAGATTCTGTTGAACGACCTTCATTGTGATATCTCCAACAAGATGACACACTGTGTCCAAGATGTGCTCACCCCAGGTACATGCTCATTATTTCTCTCTCTGAGAAATATACAAAGATAAACATTCACATGAGAAAATAATGTCAGATACATCAATTCACATCGGCTGGTACAGCTTTGTTCCCGCAACAAGAAGAAGGAAAAAACACTAGAAGAAGAAATATTGCATGTGCACAGCAGCCATTTTAATGTGAGGCCTATATTAGCTACTGTTAACTTTAATGTGAATATCACACAATAAATACATTTGCGTGTTTCAGAATAATGTAAATGTATGTGCAAAGCATTTTTAAAAACAACATTTCTCCCATTCCTTTAACTCATCGATGTAACAGGTTCTAGTTCCAGGGCTCCTTCCATAGTAGGGTTTGAATACTAGCAATTCCCTTATGTTGCCACGTTTCTGTAGATGTACATACTGGGGCTGAAGGTAATGGTAAGCAACAGTTTCAGGGTTGGAAGGCCCTTTTGAGTCCGTGCAAACCTACTAACTTGCATGTTTTAATGGTTTTCACCAACTCTTCTCTAATCTTTTCCCATACCGGGAAAGGTTGGAAATTTACTCCTGTCAATGGCAGACATAAAATTTCTTCCAGGGTTGGGAAAAAAGTGGTTGGAGGGAAAGTAAACTTGTAAACACTCAGATTTTTCGCATGAGCAAATGTACACCAGCATATTTGCTCGTGCTAAAATGCAGTTCACAAATATTTTCTAGGAGTACTATTTCTTGGCCTACTTCTGTAAAGTCTTGTGAATTCATGAAAGCTGTATATCTGCACTTAATGCAAGGACATGGGTGCACTTTTGAGACTTTATTTAATAATTGGGCCCCTAATTAGGTCTGGCGTTAACAATGACCTTTTGTGTTTATTAAAATTCTGTCTCTCTCTCTCTCTCTCTCTGTCTATTGGCTAGCTTCACTGTGAGTGACCGCATTCTGTTCTTTCACAAGGAGCATATCGACACACAGTAGTTTTGTTCAGTGCCAGAAACTACTGTGGCAAAGTGTGCTTTTTGAGACCAAAACAATTTTTGCTTTTGCCAATGTTTTTTTATAATGGTGCGTGCCTGGCAGCTCTCACTCGAATAAGATTTACAAAAACCATGCCGAAACAAGTCACGCATTGACAAAACCAAAAGGCTGACCAGCAATTTCAGACTTACTGGCTTTATCAATGCTTGTTTATTTTTGTTTCCCGTAATCTTATTAAAACTGGTTACACTGATTTTCCATTATGAATATTTTTGGGAAATACTAGCATACATCAACACATTTTACTAAATGATGCTGCAAAGAAATAGTACCTAAAATTTTACAGTAGTTTAGCGAAATGTTGTTGAATCTTTTTGTGAACATTTTATTTTGAAAGCAAAGAATCATCAACCTTGCTTACAAGCTTCTGCAAATATTTGGATCCAATCAGAGAGCATTCTGGGAGCATTATACATAGCCTCATATTGAAAACGTGTGTACACATTTTTATACTGGAACCACTGTCAGTAGTGCAGTCTGAGCTTACAACATTTACTTAGAGTGCTCACCCTAATAATAAAGGCTTTGCATTAATAAACCATAAATACAAGTTTGAACAGCATTAACACATTGATACAAATATTACCTTAACTGCAGGCAATGCAATCCTTAATGTGGTACTGTAAACTGGCAGCCAGAGGGTTTGAGTTGTAGGGAGTTGGGCTACTTGTCCCAAGGACAAAATACACATGAAAACTTGTTGCCCTTGACCCCAAACAATATGTCCCAGCTCTGGCTATAGGAATGCCACAGCCCTAATGAATATAAAGAAGTGTAGATGGATAACTGTGAATAGTAGGGAGGTTTTTTTACTGAGGTGTTCTGGGTGACATCAAATAGACAAGAGTGATGTTTGAGTTGTCAGTAATGTCACTTGGAGTCTCCAAAATCACTTGCCCCTTCTTTCAAGTTCTCCACAGGGGCAGAGGAGTAATGTGGAGTCATACATAGCATGGCTTTTTCTCTGTCACAAATGAAACAAAAATAACTAGCCTCAAGGCACCCAATCCACCACCTTCTGTGGCATTCCACATGCTCCCCTCCAGAAGCTATGCCCTCTGCCTCTGTCAGAGCAACTCTAACAGGCTCTCAGAGTGGCCTACCTGGGAAGTCAGGAATACCTTTATGGCCTAGCAATGTGGAAAATGATTTTTCCTTTAGAAAAAGTAATGCTTAAGATAGGTTTGGTTCAGTTAGCATAATCAGAGTGCATGTTTAAATGTTGTGCATGACTATTTTTTTCATTTGCTTTTCAGAAAATCATTGGAATTCATCTGCAGCCAGAGGCTATTTCCATATGTGCAAAAGTATAATTTCTCTTGATTTCTTTTCTGAGAGGATACATTTGAAACAGTTTGATTGTTAATGTGATAAACCTCCGCTGCTATGCTTGTGGTTATAAATGTGCAGAATATTGTATTGAGCTGTATTTCTCATGTTTCTGTCAAATAGGTGTTTTGGAAATTAAAACTTTGGTGTGCTGTGCAAGTAAAGTTTTAGTACCACCTTTTTATGTAATGCCATGCCATGACATTTTGTGCTTTTGTTGTCCAGAAGATTATAAAGAATCTGTAAACATAACATAAAGTCATTAGGATTCAGAGAGAGCTAGTTACTAGCCGTTTTCACTTTAGTCATTCTCTTTAGACATTCAGACTTTAAGCTTTAGACATTTTTGCAATATAACATTGCACATTTAAAACCGCTGCATGTTATTTTAGAGATGCACTGCTCATTTTGATTCTATTTTAGTATTACAACATTTTGCTTGATTTCTCTCTTGCTTGCACATATGGTCATTTTTCTATTTAGGGATTATTATTGTTAATTGATTATTTGCTACTGTGCTGTGGCTAATTGACTTCTTAGCAGCACTTGGCATTTTGCTTATTTTATGCATTGGCTGACTCTAATTAACTTTTGCTTTCTGTAATGATAACTTGATATTTGAATAAATCTACAGAATTAAGAACAGGAGGTTGGCAAAGTAATTAATTATAATTAGAGACTGTTTTTGGAGGATTCTCCCTATACTTCGAATTGACCCTTCTTAATGTTAGTTGTATTGGAGCGTCACATCAACTTTTGTTATTCACTTTTGCTATGTCATGGCAGTGAAAACCCAGATTTAGAATCTTGTGTCATACTGGTGGCTCTCTGTGAGCATACATAAGATATAGAATTACAGCCGAAAAACTGTGAATAATGGGGATGTTTTTCTCTGAGGGTTTCCCTGTGACATTAAATAGACAACAAGCGTGAAGCTGGAGTTGTCTATGTTGTCACTAAAATGGTTATACTACTGAATATAGACACCAACAACACTGTAGTCCAAGAATATTGAGGACAGAATATCGAGGGACAAAATATTGAAAGCTAAGTGTATATAGGGAACTATAGATTTGCTATTGCTAACTCCATATCTGTTACTTTGAAGATACATGTATCACCCAGCTATATATATGTGAAATTAGGTATAGAAAATCTAGACTTACTTGTCAATATTGTTTTCAATATCTTGTCCTTGATCTCCAAGTTTTGGCCCTGGATATTTTGGCCCTGATGTTATTTTGACAACAATATTATGGTCAAATGATATATTGAGTCAATATTCAGGTACCACGCCCCAAGATATCAGCATTCGGATTATATGTCAATTTGCAATATCAGTTCGGAGTGCGCTGACCTTAAGAATCCAGGAACTGATTTAGTTGCTAAGAATGTTGCTGCTTGATCCTGATGACTATTCTACTTGGAAGATGATCTGTGTGTCTTATGGTGTTAAGGAAAGTACTCTGCCCTCTGGGGACACTGATGAACAAACTAGTGCAAGCCCAAGGGCACATAGGGCTTACCTCAGGCCACTAGGGTCTCTTGATTCAGCTGACTGCCTAGCCAGCTAGGTTTTGAATTCCTACAGCTGGAGGGTCAAAGAAAGAAAATATTAACATAGTGCATGGAGGAATGTGGTTGTGAGGCAGAGTCATGATTCGGTCACCCCTTCATTTGAAGCAGCTGATCTGTCAGCAATCCTCCTCCATTTCTGGTTCATTGGGCTGCACTAGATGTTCACAAATGTGTGTAGTCATTTAAACCATTCCTCAGTGTCCCACCTCCTGTTGTGTGCCTAGGAATAAAGCAGGATTCCAGTCTCTGGTCAGCATCTCAGAACTCCTTGTATAGGCTGGGGCTTCCTCACTGGCAATGTCAGCAGCAGCAGGGAAGTCTGCAGAGCAAGCCCTTTAGACTTAGTAATAGCCATGAGGAAGAATGCAGTTTGCAGCTCCATACTCTGGATACACAGACAGCAACAGGGCCACAGTGCTCTAAGTACAAAAGCTGGAGAGCAGCTCAAGCCTATATGCCCCAAGGCAAGTGGGTAGATGCCCAATGTCAATCAGTGTCTAGTGTGTCTTACATTTCATAAGATCTGCCAATGAGGCTGGGTCAGTCTTTTCCTCCTCCGAAATTAGTCTGGGAAAGTACTTTCCGCAGAATACACTACAGGGCACTCTGCCTAGGTGCAGATGCAGAGGTTCAACCTATAGGGCTTCTCTAGTGGGAAAGTATGTGAGTTCTACAAATTAAATGTACTTACCTGTGCCGTGTTTTCTTCACTCTTTGGTGTCAGTGCGAGCCAGGGCACCTCATGGAGCCCCAGACAACCCCCTTCTGTAAATCCAGACGCTGCTCTCATGTTGCAGATGAGCAGCATGAGAGCAACACCAGGATTGGCTGGAGTGGGCTGCCTCGACGCTCCAGCAGGCACAGGAGGTCGGTGCCTGCTCTCCACTCAGCTGTCTGAGACAGCTAGGTGGAGAGGTTTACACTGCACATGTGAGGCTGGTCGTCGCAAGACAACTGGCCAAAGTGAATTGCGAAGTGTAAACTGGTGGAGTGAGCACCACTCCCCTGCTGCCAATCAGCAGCAATGCCTCGCCCCAAACACTGCTCGGGCTGGGAGCATTGAAAAATAAAACGGTAATTCTTTTTATTACTGTTTAATTTTTCACTTTTGCTGCACTGGCAGCAGGTGGGCGATCTCCTCCGCCCTAATGGGGGGGGAGTGCCGCTGTTTATAATGTATGTGAACATAATAATAATTAAAAAACAAGCAGTGACCAAGCCAATAGGTCTGACGTGTAATGGCCTCCCACAGAGCTATTTGCTTTGCCAATACTATGTATGTGTGAATGTATGTGCGGGTGGCCATCTTAAATCTGTGTTTCCCATTCTTTATTAATAAGGAAACTGGCAAAAACCATTCACATTTCAATGGTCTTGGAATACTTTATCAATCTTTACTGTTCTCATATGTTGATTTTAACTAAAGAATTGGCAAAACTAGTTAGTCTGATGTTTTCAAAAGCCAAAATGCTTCTGCAATAATTGGCAAGTTTGTGTGTATGTTTGCGTGGAAAGGTGAATGAATGTAAGAATTAGTCAAAGGTTGAATGAACGAATAGATGAATGGTTGAGCGAGTGGATGGCTAACATAGTAAAGGAAGTGCCAAAGGGACTAAGGTAGTGAGGCAATGAGGGCTAAGACAATGTCAGTGTGTGGGTGCATGAGCAGGATGCTCTTACAGTATGAAGAACTTGAATGTGGGGGATGAGGAAGTGTATGTTGGGGAATGCAGGTTTTGCAAATGCAGGTTTTGCTGTTTCTGAGCACTGTAAATAACTTTTTGCCATTATCCAATTTTATGGTACTGTATTTACTGACATCAGGTAAATGATGAAAGTTTGAGTGGGCCTTGTTGTATTCAAGGACTTGACCCATGTGTCACTGCTGATGTCAGCCACGAGTAGATAGATATGTAACACAAACACACCCACATAACACACTCCTACACACATTTAAAAAAAAATACACACATACTTGTACGGACGCATGCTAAAAACAAGCTCGGACAAACAGTGGAAAGCACAAAAATAGCCACACAGATATATTAGCATGAAGGGGCACACCGCTTCTCATAGCCAAAACCAAACAAATACATGGACAGATAAATCACATTCATAAACACAGACACACAGAACACTTGTACATAAATACACACACTCACACACAAACCTGCTCACAACCACACATGGTACCACACAAAGTAACAGACAGTCACAGACATTGAGACGTATACGCAGAACAGGTGCCTATTCTGTACAACATTTGTGGAAACTTTCCAGCTGCCAGCCCCTTGCCAAATGTGTTTTTCCCTCTGCTGTGACAGAGGCAGGCACTGGACATGTTGAGTATCTGTACCACACAGGGATTTTCTGCTGAAAAGTATCACATGATATATCCCGAATAAGAGCAATTGTAACTCATCCTTCCCTCTGATTCTCCCTATCTTCGTATAAGGACACACATACAAAACAGAGAGATGGGGAAGGAAGGAAAGAAAAAAGGGGAAGAGCAGTGAAAAATAAATGAATGTATGGATGAGAGTGGGTGGTGGGTGAATGATGAGCAGAGGAAAATAGATAATTAAAAAAGTAACACGGCTACCAAAATAAGGTCATTCTGAACAGGTTTCTCTGGGGAAAAATTGCAACAATTCATGTGTTATTTTATTAAAGAAGGAATGGGACAAATAGGCGGCACAGTAGACATATTTCAAAAAGAAAAGCAGCGTAATGCTTGCCCATGTTGAGCAGGAAACTGTAATAATGGAGATCAGGTAGCCGAAGTGTTGCTTTAACTTATTTATTCAGTCTTAGTTGCAAGTTGGAAAATCCATGGACAGCAGTCCCACCAGGAGGGGTCTGCCTGCTGCTCAGCCCATACTCCAACTATCACACTTCACCTCACAGGCACCCAAACATTCAATTCATCATCACCACTCCAACATTCCACGCAGCACATTCACACTGGCTGAGCAGCTAAGGGCAAAGCAACATGGGAGAAGAATAAATACATATACAAGATACTACATATCCTCCCCCTTTATCTAACACAAAAAAATAAAAATACAAAATGAAATAAAGTGTTGGCAAGAGGAAACATGAAAAGAGAAATTACCTCAAAATACACAAATGCCATACGGAATCAAGCATTAACCTGAAGAACCATAATGAAGCATTAAGAAAAATAAAGTTTGAGGATGCATATATAAATATAAAAGATATCTCACATCCTCCCCCTTTATAAAATTCATAAAATATAACAGAAGAAACAGCATTTTCTTTAACCCCTTCGCTGCTAGGCCTTTTCCCCCCCTGTGCTACGCCTTTTTTTGGCTATTTGGGGTAGTTCGCGCTTAGGCCCCTGTAACTTTTTGACCACATAAGGTATCCATGCCAAATTTGCGTCCTTTTCTTCCAGCATCATGGGGATTCTAAAGGTACCCAGGGTTTGTGGATTCCCCTGGAGGGGACCCAGAAATTAGCCAAAATACAGCTAAATGGGAAAAAAGGGCTACAGATGAAAGCGTCTGATTTTTTCCCTGCAAATGGTATCAACAAAGGGGTTGTGGTGCTGAAATCACCATCTTCCCAGCTTTTAGGGACAAGCAGACTTTTGTCAGAAAACCAACATTTTTTACACAGTTTTGGCATTTTTCTGGGACATTGCCTATTTTTGCTATTTTTTGAGCTTTCAACCTCCTTCCAGTTAATGGTAGAAATGGGTATGAAAGCAATAATGGATCCTGGACAGCTATACCTTTTAGAAAAGTAGACAAAATTCTGAATTCAGCAAGGGGTCATTTGTGTAGATCCTTCAAGGTTTATTTATAGAAACTAACAGTTGAATATAGGAAAAATTGAACGTTTTCACCTGTAACTTCTTCTAATTATGACAGCTGTTTGAAAGCAATATACCGTTAAATCCGCTGGACCTTTCTGGTTGTGGGGATATATAGGACTTGTAGGTTTACCAAGAACCCGACGAACCCAGAGCCAATAACTGAGCAGCATCTTGCAATGGTTTTTTATTATGTACAGGGTATATAGCAACTAATTTGGGAAAATATATACATGGAAAAATCGGTATGAAAGACACCTATGTATTTCTGAAATTGGAACAAAATATAGAGTTTAGAAACAGTAGATATTTGCACATTTCCAAAATTGTGAGTACCGATACTAGCATGAGAATTATAGGTCCTTTTTCAAAATGACTTCTTTTTTACACATTGTCTTTCATTTGGAAGGCAGAAATGCATCGAAAGTCAATAGGTAATAACAGTTGCTCTACAATTCTGTGTTACCCTAAGTCTCCCGATAAAAATGGTACCTCACTTGTGTGGGTAGGCCTAGTGCCTGCAACAGGAAACGGCTCAAAACGCAACGTGGACACACTTTATTTTTACAGTGAAAACTGACCCTTTTTTTGCAAAGTGCCTAGCTGTAGATTGTGAACCCTAGCTCTGCTGGCACCTAGGGAAACCTAGCAAACCTATACATTTTTGAAAACTAGACACCCAGGGGAATCCAGGATGGGGTGACTTGATTGGCTCTCACCAGGTTCTATTACCCAGAATCCCTTGCAAACCTAAATATTTGTTAAAAAATCCACATTTTCCTCACATTTCTGTGATGGAAAGTTCTGGAAACTGCGTGGATCCACAAAATTCCACCCACCCCGCGTTCCCCAAAGTCTTGTGAGAACAATGGTACCTCACTTGTGTGGGTAGGCCTAGTGCCCGCGACAGGAAACGTTCCAAAACGCAACCTAGACACACCACATTTTCACAGTGAAAACTGACCCTTTTTTTGCAAAGTGCCTAGCTGTAGATTTTGAACCCTAACTTTGCCAGCACCTGGGGAAACCTAGCAAACCTATACATTTTTGAAAACTATACACCCTGGGGAAACCAGGATGGGGTGACTTGACTGGCTCTCACCAGGTTCTGTTACCCAGAATCCCTTACAAACCTAAAAATTTGTGAAAAAAAACAAATTTTCCTCATATTTCTGTGGTGGAAAGGTCTGGAATCTGCGTGGATCCACAAAATTCCACCCACCCCGCGTCCCCCAAAGTCTTCCGAGAGAAATGGTACCTCACTTGTGTGGGTAGGCCTAGTGCCCGTGACAGGAAACGGCCCGAAACGCAATGTGGACACACCACATTTTCACAGGGAAAACTGACCCTTTTTTTGCAAAGTGCCTAGCTGTAGATGTTGAACCCTAACTCTGCCAGCACCTAGGGAAACCTAGCAAACCTATACATTTTTGAAAACTAATCACCCAGGGGAATCCAGGATGGGGTGACTTGACTGGCTGTCACCAGGTTCTGTTACCCAGAATCCCTTGCAAGCCTAAGAATTTGTCAAAAAGAACACATTTTCCTCACATTTCTGTGGTGGAAAGTTCTGGAATCTGCATGGATCCACGAAATTCCACCCACCCCGCGTTCCCCAAAGTCTTCTGAGAAAAATGGTACCTCACTTGTGGGGGTAGGCCTAGTGCCCGTGACAGGAAACGGCACAAAACGCAACGTGGACACACCACATTTTCACAGTGAAAACGGACCCTTTTTTTGCAAAGTGCCTAGCTGTAGATTTTGAACCCTAACTCTGCCAGCACCTAGGGAAACCTAGCAATCCTATAAATATTTGAAAACTAGACACCCAAAGGAATCCAGGATGGGGTGACTTGTCTGGCTCTCACCAGGTTCTGTTACCCAGAATCCCTTGCAAACCTCAAAATTTGTCAAAAAAACATATTTTCCTCACATTTCTGTGGTGGAAAGTTCTGAAATCTGCGTGGATCCACAAAATTCCACCCACCCCGCATTCCCCAAAGTCTTCCAAGAAAAATGGTACCTCACTTGTATGGGTAGGCCTAGTGCCCGCGACAGGAAACGGCCCAAAACGCAACGTGGACACACCACATTTTCAAAGTGAAAACGGGCCCTCTTTTTGCAAAGTGCCTAGCTGTAGATTTTGAACCCTAGCTCTGCCGGCACCTAGGGAAATCTAGCAAACCTATACATTTTTGAAAACTAGACACCCTGGGGAATCCAGGATGGGGTGACTTGTCTGGCTCTCACCAGGTTCTGTTACCCAGAATCCCTTGCAAACCTCAAAATTTGTCCAAAAAAACACATTTTCCTCACATTTCTGTGGTGGAAAGTTCTGGAATCTGTGTGGATCCACAAAATTCCACCCACCCCGCATTCTCCAAAGTCTTCCAAGAAAAATGGTACCTCACTTGTGTGGGTGGGTCAAGTACCCGCGACAGGCAAGGGCCCAAAACCTATTGAGGCAACATCAAAATTACCTATCACAAAACAACCTGGTTTTGCACGGGGGTCCCATGAGATTTTGGCCCCGGGCTCGGCGGCCATCTAGGGAAACCTACCAAACCCACACATTTCTGAAAATTAGACACCCGGGGGAGTCCAGCAAGGTATGGCTTGCAAGGGCCCCCAACATTTCCCTACCCAGAATCCCCTGCAAACCTCAAATTTAGCTGACAAAATCACTTTTTTCTCAAAATTCTGTGTTGGAAAGTTCTGGAATCTGCGTGGATCCACAAATTTCCACCCACCCCGCATTCCCCAAAGTCTTCCGAGAAAAATGGTACCTCACTTGTGTGGGGAGGCCTAGTGCCCGCGACAGGAAACGGCCCAAAACGCAACGTGGACACACCACATTTTCACAGTGAAAACGGACCCTTTTTTTGCGAAGTGCCTAGCTGTAGATTTTGAACCCTAGCTCTGCCGGTACGTAGGGAAACCTAGCAAACCTATAAATTTTTGAAAACTAGACGCCTAGGGGAATCCAGGATGGAGTGACTTGTCTGGCTCTCACCAGGTTCTGTTACCCAGAATCCCTTGCAAACCTCAAAATTTGTCCAAAAACCCACATTTTCCTCACATTTCTGTGGTGGAAAGTTCTGGAATCTGCGTGGATCCACAAAATTTCACCCACCCCGCATTCCCCAAAGTCTTCCGGGCCCATCTTGGGAAACCTACGAAACCCACACATTTCTGAAAACTATACACCAGGGGGAGTCCAGCGAGGTATGGCTTGCGTGGGTCCCCCAAAGTTTTCCTGCCCAGAATCCCCTGCAAACCTCAAATATAGCTGAAAAAAATCACTTCTTTCTCAAATTTCTGTGTGGGAAAGTTCTGGAATCTACGTGGATTCACAAATTTCCTATCACCCAGCGTTCCCCCAGGTTCCCGATAAAAATGATACTTCACTCGCGTGAGTGGGCCAAGTACCCGTGACAGGCAAGGGCCCAAAACGTATTGAGGAGACATCAAAATTACCTATCACAAAACAACCTGGTTTTGCAAGGGGGGGTCCCATGAGTTTTTGGCCACGGGCTCGGCGGCCATCTTGGGAAACTACCAAACCCACACATTTCTGAAAACTAGACACCCGCGAGGTATGGCTTGTGTGGATCCCCCAACGTTTTCCTACCCAGAATGCCCTGCAAACCTCAAATTTAGCTGAAAAAATCACATTGTCCACATATTTTTGGGTGAAATCACCGAGCCGGCACAAATGTCCTACCCCACAGCGTTCCCCTCAGTCTCCCAAGTAAAATGATACCTCACTGGTGTGGGTGGGGCAAGGGCCTGTGACTGGGAAGAGCCCAAAACATAGGGATTAAGGGTATAGCACCGAGAATTCTAAGCGCTACATTTTTTTAAAATAAGTTTTTAGCCAATTCTGCATTGGACAAGTGAGGTATCATTTTACTCGGGACACTAAGGAAAACGCTGTGGGGTAGGACATTTGTGCCGGCACGGTGATTCCACGCAAAAATATGTGGAAAATGTGGTTTTTTTAGCTAAATTTTAGGTTTGGAGGGGATTCTGGGTAGGGAAACGTTGGGGGATCCACGCAAGCCATACCTCATTGGACTCCCCAGGGTGTCTAGTTTTCAGAAATGTGTGGGTTTGGTAGGTTTCCCTAGATGGCGGCGAGCCCGGGGCCAAAAACCAGGTGCCCCACCCAAAACCAGGTAGTTTTGTTATAGGTAATTTTGAAGTCTCCACAGTACGATTTGGGCCATTTCCTGTTGCAGCCACTATGCCTACCCACACAATTGAGGTACCATTTTTATTGGGAAACCCTGGGGAACGCTGGGTGGTAGGAAATTTGTGTCAGCCCGGTGATCCTACAACTTTCCCACACAGAAATGTGAGAAAAAATAGATTTTTTTCAACAAAATTTGACGTTTGCAGGGGATTCTGGATAGGGAAATGTTGGGGGACCCACGCAAGCCATACCTGGCTGGACTCTCCCAGGTGTCTAGTTTTCAGAAATTTGTGGGTTTGGTAGGTTTCCCTAGATGGCCGCCGAGCCCAGGGCCAAAAACTCATGGAACCCCCCTTGCAAAACCAGGTTGTTTTGTGATAGGTCATTTTGATGTCGCCTCAATAGGTTTTGGGCCCTTGCCTGTCGCGGGTACTTGACCCACCCACGCGAGTGAGGTACCATTTTTATCGGGAGACCTAGGGGAACGCTGGGTGGCAGGAAATTTGTAGATCCACGCAGATTCCAGAACATTCCCACACAGAAATTTGAGAAAAAAGTGATTCTTTCAGCTAAATTTGAGGTTTGCATGGGAATCTGGGTAGGGAAATGTTGGGGGACCCACACAAGCCATACCTTGCTGGACTTCCCCGGGTGTCTAGTTTTCAGAAATGTGTGGGTTTGGTAGGTTTCCCTAGATGGCCGCCGAGCCCGGGGCCAAAATCTCATGGGACCCCCCTTGCAAAACCAGGTTGTTTTGTGATAGGTAATTTTGATGTCGCCTCAATAGGTTTTGGGCCCTTGCCTGTCGCGGGTACTTGACCCACCCACACAAGTGAGATACCATTTTTCTCATAAGACTTTGGAGAATGCGGGGTGGGTGGAATTTTGTGGATCCACACAGATTCCAGAACTTTCCACCACAGAAATGTGAGGAAAATGTGTTTTTTTGGACAAATTTTGAGGTTTGCAAGGGATTCTGGGTAACAGAACCTGGTGAGAGCCAGACAAGTCACCCCATTCTTGATTCCCCAGGGTGTCTAGTTTTCAAAAATGTATAGGTTTGCTAGGTTTCCTGTTGTGATGTAACTTACCTTTGTATCTCTCTCTGTTTCTGTCTCTCTCCTCTTCCTGCTCCTTACCTGGGTTGGAGTCTTCATGCTTACCGTGTTCCTAGAATGTAAGGTTGACGGCACTCCACGATTGCCAGTTGCAGCTGGGTCGTTGAGGTGGTCGGATGCCAGGTTGTGCTTTCCAGTAAAGAACTTCATCTTCACTTCAGGCTGCTTGTCTTCTTTCCTGCGGTTCATCTCAACATTTTTGGCGACGATCTTGAAGTTATCACAGCACAACCTGGTGATCCATTGACAGCCTTGGCTCGTTCTTCTTGTTCTGCTTTCTCGTCCTCATTTGAAGCTGTATGCTGTTGCTCCTGTTCCTCGATGCTGTGATTCTACCGCTGAAGGTACTTTGCTGATTTTTGGGGCATTTTGTTGGTTTCTGGCATTAGAACGACCGTTGGAATTTCGCGCTCTCCTCTCGTGTCACCAGCGGTTCCCCACGTCAGCAGGAGAGCATAACTATTCTCACGTCATTGAAATGCACTAGCGCGTTATTTCATACGTGCTGTGCGCAACGTAACCAGCGTGGCGTGCGTAACGTGCCGCCATTTTGGGAGGTCCTGTTTGTTTCTCTCGACTTCCCTGACAACGCACACGCTACTGGTCACCCGGACTGCCTTTGATACATCCAAGGTATTTTTATTTTTTATTTTGCCTTGCCGCTTTGAGTTACTGATTTACTACTACCACCTGCTGCCTTTTCAAGGAATGTTTCCGGTTTTGCCTCGCATTTATTGAGATCTTCACCAATTCTTGCGTGTTTGTCATCTCCTACTCCCACGCCTACTGCAGTTACCTTTGGTGATCTGCACACCTTGCTTGAACTTTTTTCCAATTTTATTGAAGTGCATTTGTGATTACTTATTACTAACCTTTATTTCACAGGTCTCTGTTCTCTAATTTATTGCAATGTCTTCTGATGCATCCAATGTTATTTTTCCTCCAATATTCTTGTCTCAGCCAGGTCCTCCACCAATTATTTGGGAGGATTGGATTGAAATGATTGATAATTACATTACGGCATTAGATGGCAATAATTATTCTCCAGCTAGGAAGAAAGCTTTGTTACTGAGTGCGTTGGGCAGTGAGGGTCAAAGTGTTTTAAAATATTTTCCTGTGGCTTTGGGACCTAATGGGCAACTTATGGATGATGTGTATAAAGAAGCTATTAAGAGACTTGAAACACGATTTTCCAAAGAGGTGAATTTGGTCTTAGTCAGATATAAGTTTTATACTCAGCCTCAACTTGAAGGAGAAAGTATTGACGAATTTGTTGCTAGGTTACGAGAACTGTCAGTCAAGTGTCGCTTTGGGACTATGACGGAAGAACTGATTCGCGATCAGTTGATCGTACAGTGCCGCGACAGGAAAATACAGGAAAGGCTATGGGCTGCCAAAGACCCCTCATTGAAAGATGCTGTTGATATGGCCAAGGTCATTGAAGAATCCCAGAAGTGTATTAGAGAATTGAGTAAGAGGGACAAAACTTCACAAGAAGTAGGGGAAGTTGAAAACAAAGATGATGATGTTGATGTTAATGCTGTTTCTAAAAAAACTGTTAAGTATCCAAGTGTTTTTGGTGCCACATCCAAACTCAAGAACAGAGAGTGTTTACATTGTGGTAGTCAATACCATTTGGCTGACTCTAAAAGATGTTTTGCTCTTGATCAGATTTGCCGGCGATGTGGTCGGAAAGGGCACTATTCCAGAATGTGTAGGCAATCTGAATCCTCTGATAAGTCTAAATCCAAGGTAAATGTGGTACAACTGTGTGACGATTACAAACCAGCCATGAATAAGGTCTTGGTAGTGGGAGAAATGTGCAATGAAGTTATGGTTGGAGTCACTCATGAGTCTTCTAGGTTAGAAAGACCCACTGCTGTGGTCAACGTCTGTGGTAAAGATGTTACATTGATGGTGGTCTCTGGTTCCATGTTCACGATCATTCCTGAGTCTCTTTTTCGAACCACCTGGGTGGGGGTTTCTTTGTGTGACAAAGATATCAACCCTGTTGGGTATATCGGGGCCAGTCCATTGATACTCTGGGGTACATGTCTGGCCAAATTACTTTTGACACACGCAGTACCCATGGAAAAATTTTGTTGCCAAAGAGGGTCCCCAATCCTTGGTTGGATGCACCAATATGATCTTCATATCGTCATCAATCCGAGGTCCCCCAATCAAATTATGGTGGTGCAAGATGACAATCAGGTTCAGCATATACTTCAAGATGCTCACAGAGTGTTTGAAGATAGACTTGGTTGCGTCAAAGGGTACCAGCACAAAATCATCCTCAAACCTAATGCGCGTCCCGTACAACATAAGCTCAGGAAAGTCCCTCTGTCGGTGGGACAGGGTCTTAAAGATTTGTTGGATGATTTGTTAAAATCTGGAGTCATTCTGCGAAACGCCTCCCTGACTGGTCCTCCGCCCTGGGTCTCAGCGATGCCTGGAGGGTGTGGAACCCCCGCAAGGAACAATACACCCACACTTCGGCTGCCCACCGCACCCACTCTCATATAGACCTGTTCCTGTTGCCTGCCATAGACTGTCAATTGATGGCCGGGGCCACCATCTTACCCAGGGGCATCTCAGACCACTCCCCCGTTTCCCTCCGTCTCGGACACCCCCCAGGCGACGTCCGTACGATGTGGCGGATGAATGCCTGGTTCCTACAGGATGCGGGTTTTGTGGAAACCCTCGGGCAGGAATTGAAGAACTACTTCTCAACTAACACGGGCTCAGTCTCCTCCCCAGGAACCCTGTGGGAAGCTGGCAAGGCTGTGATGCGAGGATTGGCTAGAGGTCTGGTCCAAGCGAAACGCAAGAAACAGTCCGCCCGACTGGTACAGCTGGAGGCCCAGGCGGCACAGTTGGAAGGTGCCCAGGACACCACCGATAACGACGACTCCGCCCGCCATCTCGCGCTGATCAGAGAGGAGATCTGCCAGCTCTCGCTGGAATCCGCCAAAATGCTTTGGCGCTCCTCTGTGGCACGCGTATATGGTTGGGGTGATAAAAATGGCAAACTTCTCCACAACCTGGTGTCCTATCCCAGAGCCAATCGCATAATCCCCGAGATTCGGGACGGGAATGGGGTCCGTCACGCCATTTCCCCAGCCATCGCCCGTACGTTCGCAGATTACTATGAGGGCCTCTACACGGCCCGGCCCCTTCGGACCTCTCTGGCAACGTTGTTGGCTGAGACCGGGACTCGGCTGCCCTGCCTTTCCCGAGCAGACTCTGAGGCCTTGGATACTCCCTTTACCCTGGAGGAGATACAGGGGGCGATTTCATTATTGCACGCCGGCAAAACACCCGGGCCCGACGGTTACCCCCAGGAGTACTATGCGGCCTACCGAGACACACTGGTCCCGCACCTGACGGAACTGTTTAAGCACGTAGTGGACAAAGGGTCCTTCCCACCTGAGGCCGATATGGCCACTATCGTAGTCATCCCAAAGACACAGCCACCCTCCCTTGCATGTGCGGATTACCGCCCAATCTCCCTTATCAACACGGAGGTTAAGATCTTTGCCACTGTGCTGGCCCAACGAATCCGTCCCCATTTACCAGAGCTGGTTCACCCAGATCAAAGCGGCTTCATGCCTGCCCGCGGTACCCGACATTGCATACGCCGCCTCCAACTCGCCCTCGCACACCGCCACCGCCTCACCCCGTATCTGGCATTGCTATTCATAGATTTTGAAAAGGCATTCGACACGGTGGACTGGGGTTACCTTGAGGAGGTGCTGGAGAGGATGGGTTTCGGACCCCCGTTCCGACGCTTTCTCCGGGTCCTCTATTCGGCTCCCAAGGCAAGGGTCCTCATTAATGGTGTGCTGTCCGAGGCGTTCCCTATTCAGAGGGGCACCCGCCAGGGCTGCCCGCTCTCACCGCTTCTATTTGCATTAGCAATGGAACCCCTGGCCTCCCTCATCCACCAAGATCCCCTCATCCGTGGTTGGACCTGGGATCCGAATCAGGTCGATAAGATCGCCCTGTATGCCGATGACGTCCTCCTTTATTTGGCGGATCCAGAGAGCTCCGGCCCGCGATGCTTGGACGTCCTCTCTGCCTTTGAGCGGGTTTCCGGCCTCAGACTTAACCCGGCGAAGTCCACACTGGTTCCCCTACACCCGACACAGGCTTGCTTTGACTGGCAGACGACCATCCCCCTGCGCAGGCAGTCATTTAAGTACTTGGGGATATGGGTTGCTCTTCTCCCCGAACTTGAATGGGCCCTGAACATCACACCCCTGGTCACTAGGGCCAAGGCAGACCTCAGGAAATGGCAATCTCTTCCCTTAACCCCCTTGGCAGAAGTGCCCTTTTTAAAATGATGGTCCTTCCCCGTTTCTTGTACACCTTACAAAACATTACCATCCACCTCCCGGGCAGCTGGTTTCGGGAACTGGACGGGGTACTCACCCGCTTTTGTGGGGAGGAGGGAGATCACGACTGTCCCTAGCACATTGCCGCATACCCCTCTACGACGGAAGCATGGGAGTAACTAACCTTCACCTCTACTACCTGGCCACGAGGCTAATCGTGATCCACGACTGGTTCGCGGGCGGCTGGTCCGACCCGGCGAATCGGGTGGAAACCAGGTCAATGGACTTTGCTCAAATCCAGGCCTACCTGTATGGGAGCCCTGTGCCACAGGCCCTTCCCCCCGCCACTAGAGCCGTGCTTATGGCCTGGCGGACTGCCTTGCGCCACGTAAAGTGGGATCGTAAACTCACCAGGCAGACGCCTCTGTGGTGTGGGGCTTGGCTGGGAGAGGTCTCGGCTCTCCAAGACTTCCGTCGGTGGGACCACATCGGGATCTCGCTATTGGGGGATGTCTGGGCGGGGGACCATGTCAGATCATTTGCAGATCTACAACACCGCTACTCCCTTCACTCCTCCCAGTTCTACAAATATTTACAACTAAGACATGCCCTCCACACCCACATTCCATCCCCCACCTCCCTCCCCGAATTTAGCCCCCTAGAGGCCCAAGTGATGATGGGGAACCTGGGCAGAGGGGGTGTATCGCGAATCCATCGCTCCTTGGTGAACAATGGCCCTGCATCCCTGGACCTGCTTCGTACCCGCTGGGAGGGTTGGCTGGGTTCCCTAGACGACGCGGACTGGAGAGATGCCCTTATGATCCCCAAGACTCTGACGACCTCCTCCAGATTGCGTCTAGTCCAACTCTACTATCTCCACACGGCGTATCTCACCCCAGCACGCCTGTATAGCGGCCCGTATGCGGCCCTCCCCATCCTGTGCGCGATGCAGCCACGCCCCGGCGGACTTCTACCACATGGTGTGGCAGTGTCCCGCCCTTGCACCCGTTCTGGGCAGGGGTGGAAGGTGAACTCACACAGACCCTAGGCTGGGAGGTCCCCCACGACCCGCTGCGCCTGCTCCTGGGGGTGTTTGATGGCCTTGATGGATCCCGGTCTGACAGGCGCTTCCTGGGAACGGCATTAGCGGTGGCAAAGCGTGATATCGCAGCGCTCTGGTCCCAAGCCAAGCCACCTACTATGCGGAAATGGAGACGGGGAGTGGACTGGTGTGGAGCCCAAGAGGAACCCCTCTTTGAGGCCCGAGGATGCCCTGAACTTTTCGGTAAAATATGGGGCAAATGGTTCAACTCACTGCCCGTTTGAGGGGTTAGATGGGCTGGATACGTGATTGCTTGTAACCAGGTGCTGTATTCATATTATCAATGCCTTACGAATCTTTGTTGCCTTTATCGTCTATAATGCTTTTAATTATTGTGCCTGACATGCCACCAACGTATTGTTGTTCTTGAAAATTCAATAAACTTGATTATCAAAAAAAAAATCTGGAGTCATTGAACCGGTGGAGGCTTCCTCTTGGATTTCTCCGGTAGTTTTGACGCTCAAGTCAGATGGTCGGCTCCGTTTCTGCATTGATCTCAGGTCATTAAATCGTGATATTGTCACTGACACGTTCCCTCTTCCTAACATTAATGAATTATTGCAGTCGGTGGGTGGTGGTAAATACTTCTCCAAGATTGACTTGAGAAGTGCATACCACCAGATTAAATTACATCCAGACTCCAAGCCCCTCACAGCATTTATTACAACGGAAGGGGTCGGGGAGGAGCCAGCGGCCGCAATGGCCGTTTGGAGCTGAAGCTCCGTAAAGACTCCGAGCACTGCAGCACTAAACAGCAATTTCATCAAAAGAATACCCATTCAAAACATAAATTCTGTGACTGGAAGACCAGCGGCTGCGATGGAGCCGAAAACCGCTGCGTAAATAGGACGATTTAACTTGATTTTGGCCCCGTTACCTCCGGAACCTGATGTGCAAAATGGCGCCGGCAGATAATTAGCTTGATGCCAGCCAGGCTGGCTGAGAGCAAATACAGCCTTGCTGGATTATCCCTGTAACCTGTTCTGGCCCCCAAAACGACCGGACCTGACTGCGCTGCCGAAGCCCGTGAATTCGTCGTGGCTCCGGCCCTGGCTGCATTGGAGACGCCCCGAGCACCACCGAAACTGACCGGACACTTTGAGTCGGGCTTGGTGAGTGCGTGCAGGGCCCTGTGGGGAGAGAACCATCAGTCAAAGAAGAGCCGAGGACCAGCTCCACATCTTCTCCTCGGCCGCCTACATCTGATCCCGTGTGCGTAGTGCGTGCCCCCCCTAGCTTTGGGGAGCGGACTGCTGCTGAGCTCGCGTTTGTCTGCGGCTCCCGCGGTGCTCCGAGGGACGCGCATGGCCAGCGGCTCACCTCCTGGCACCCTGGTGCTGCTGCGGCTGGGGAGCTGGTTGATGCCCGGTGCCGTGGAATCCTGGGCCTGGCTGCTGTACCGGCGCTGCCGTGAGGTGCACCCGACACTTAGCTGAACCTTCACCTTCCGCAGTGAGTACCCGCTGTGACCCCCACTCCCCTCTATAGCACTTCGGGGCACTCGTGGGACTCAAAACAAGGTATCTTGTCCTAGCGCCCCACAGCCATTACTGTCCCTGCGCTGTGGCTCGGCCTCGCTACACCTTTGGATTCCTGGCCCTACGACCTGCTTGACCTTGGTCTACGTCTCCTGCTGGAAAGGCATCCGTGACTTCTTGCCCCCCTCCCCTTTGCCTTCCACATTGCTGGCAACTCGGACGGAGATGGAGTAGCTGCAGTGCCTGACCCCAAGATGGCGGCTGGGGCCAGTCTTGACTACCGCCGCGGGGGACTCCTGAGGCCCCGGGGCACTCCCAAACTGAGCTGTTGGGGCATTCCAGCTGATCCCCCCTTACGAAAGCGCTCTATTCTGGGGGCATTTCGAGACTGGGGTGTCCACTGTAAGGATGGACCAGGACAACGCCTGACTTTAAGATGGTGCCCGCGCCCTGACTCCGTACTGCCCGCAGTCTTCTCCGGTTCTCTGGCTCGAAATTTCTCAGAGTAATCGTGATCATTTTACTGAACGCGGAGACCGAGCAATTATGGCCGATGCCCGGTGGAGTTGCCCTATGCAGCTATAGCGGAGTCTGGCTCTGGGTTCACCCCATTGGCCGTCACCTACCCAGCCGGACATCGGACATTGTTTTTCACGGTTCTTCATGGTTTTATTTGTCTCTCTCTTCGACTGCCTTGACTGCTTTTTTCCCCCTGGAGTGCTCTCCCCCATCAGATCTATCTGACTCTGTCTGCTTTCCTCTCCCCTGTTTACCTTTCCCCCACTACCTTCCATTCCCCATATGACGTGTGTCTTGGATATGCTACGCGCTAATATCTTATATTATTGTGTAAGCTCACGTTTTTCTCCCAAGCATATACTGATAACTGCAACTGTAACTGTAACTGATGTAACTATGTAACAATGTTCTGATGCAATGTCTTATCTCATGTAAAGCGCTCTGATACCTCCGGGTCTAGCCAGCGCTATATAAAACTTTTCAAATAAAATAAAAGGCACTTTTCAGTTCACCCGTATGCCCTTCGGGCTAGCCTCGGCTGCGAGTGTCTTCCAAAGGATGATGTCCAATATGCTTAAGGGTTTGGTTTGGTGTGGTCTACTTTCAGGACGACATACTGGTGTCAGGAAAGACCATTGAGCAACATAATGCCACCCTCAGACAAGTCTTGTGGAAACTGGAGCAGCAAGGTCTTACAGTTAACAAAGAAAAATGTCAGTTTCTCACGGATCAGGTTGACTGCTTGGGGTACTCGATCTCTAGTGGTGGGATCTCTCCTAAAAAGAATCTTTTGGAGGCTATTAAAAATGCTCCTGCTCCTAGGGACGAGGACCAGCTCAGGTCGTTCCTGGGGCTTGTCGAATAATATGCTAAATTTGTTCGTGGATTCGCTGACATGTCCGAGCCTTTAAGGAAACTTCTTCGCAAAGGTTGTAAATTTGAGTGGGGTAATGAACAATCAGATACCTTCTCGAACATAAAGTTTCAGATTTGTAATTCTGGCATACTTTCTCCTTTCAGTGCTTCCTGCAAGTCTTATCTTATGGTTGATGCCAGTCTTACTGGCATTAGAGTAGTATTATCTCAACACCAGAGAGGCACTGAAAGAACGATTGCATTTGCCTCGAGAACTCTCACCCAGGCTGAGAGGAATTACTCAGTCATAGAGCGCGAAGCTCTTGCTGCAGCCTGGGGAGTGGAGTACTTCAGAGTGTACTTGTGGGGATCCAGATTTGTGTTGAGGACTGATCACAAGCCCCTGATGAAAATCTTGTCTGCAGGGGGGGTGGGTGCAGGAAAGGGGTCTGCATGCCTTGCTCAGTTTGCTGCGAGGTTACAAGAGTATCTCTACGATGTTGAATTTATCCATGGTTGGAAAAATTTACAAGCTGACTGTTTGTCGCGCATGTCACTTGATTGGGAAACAGTTGACAAAGATGTTGTCAACAAGTTGGAAAAGGAGGAAGCTGTTGCCTTTGTATATGATGTTTGTCAATGCAGTCTGGGGACATTTTCCAAAATACAGTGGGCGGAGGCCATGAGCAGTGACTCTATTTTGCAAGATGTCATAGTCCTTATTAAAAAAGGTTCCCCTCGTGAAAGTAAGATGTCTGCAGCTGTTAGGCCATATTTGAAACTTTTGGATGAGTTGTCTTTGTGTGGCCAAGATATTGTTATGAGAGGTGAGCGATTTGTGCCCCCGGCTGCTCTCAGGTTGCACATTTTTAAACTTGCGCATGAAGGCCATTTGGGGCAAGGTATGACCATCAGGAGAATTAAACAAGAATTCTGGTGGCCTGCTATGGATGATCAAATCAGGAACTGGATTATTAATTGTACTCTGTGCAAAGAGAGTGAAAAGAGACTGAAGGTTGGTTCTCAGAGTTTCATGGGCCAGATTACTGATCCTGGCAAACCGTGGCACACTATTTGTCTTGATTTTATTGGTCCCCTATCTGAGCTTTCCTCTGACATGCGGTTTGCAGCTGTGATTGTGGATGTACACTCAAGGTGGTTGCATCTTGAATTTTTGAAAGACGTTACCACAAGCTGTGCTGTTGGTGTGTTAGAAACGTTGTTTTTGCGTGAGGGGATTCCACATGTTTTACTAACTGACAATGGTACTCAACTCACTTCTGGGGAGATGCGTTGTTTTCTTGAGAAGTGTGGCGTTAAGCATTCATGTACTTCCCTCTACAATCCGATGGGTAGTGGAATTGTGTAAAGGGCCAACAGACTGATCAAAGGCACTATCCAGCTTGCTCTGGTGAATGGGCTGGCTCCCAAGCGTCTTATTCAAGATATGCTCTGGGCTTATTGTACCACAACTCACAGTGTCACCTTGAAGTCCCCATTTTTGATTATGAGAGGGCGTCTTCCAGGCTCTCGTCTTGTACCTGCTTGGCTTAAAGATTGGGTATCGTCTGGGGGAGAGCACACTTTCGATGTCATCTCTTCTAAAATTTCTGTGGGTGATTGGGTCAAACTGAAATCTGGTAGGATTAAAAGTGGGCTCACCAAGTTCAAGGGTCCTTGCCGCGTTGTCAGTGTAGGGAAGTATTTTGTTGTGATTGAAGGAGGTGAACGTTGGAACCTGCGTAGAGTGGCTTTATACCAGAAGGGTGGATCACCTCCTAAGTGTTCCACGGATGATGGGGGTTGCTCGGGTGCCATGTTCATCCCTGATAATCTTGCTGGTAATGATCCATGTTCTCCTTGTTTGTTGCCTTTTTCCCAAGGAAGCAGAGAGGAGGGTCCCGTAGGGTCTTCTCCTGAGTTTGAGTTGTCTGCCAGAGTTCGCAGACCACCTGTGTATCTTCAAGATTATGTGAGATTTTGATCTCCCCATCTTGGTCTCCCTTCTCTTTTGGTTTCTCTGTTTTTCTTCTCTTTTCTTTTCTTTTTCGTTCAGTTTTTTGTTTGTTTTATTCTGCTGTTCAAAGGGGGAGGATGTGTTGTGATGTAACTTACCTTAGTATCTCTATCTGTTTCTGTCTCTCTCCTCTTCCTGCTCCTTACCTGGGTTGGAGTCTTCATGCTTACCGTGTTCCTAGAATGTAAGGTTGACGGCACTCCACGATTGCCAGTTGCAGCTGGGTCGTTGAGGTGGTCGGATGCCAGGTTGTGCTATCCAGTAAAGAACTTCATCTTCATTTCAGGCTGCTTGTCTTCTTTCCTGCGATTCATCTCAACATTTCCCTAGGTGCCGGCAGAGCTAGGGTTCAAAATCTACAGCTAGGCACTTTGCAAAAAAGGGATCCGTTTTCACTGTGAAAATGTGGTGTGTCCACGTTGCGTTTTGGGCCGTTTCCTGTCGCGGGCACTAGGCCTACCCACACAAGTGAGGTGCCATTTTTCCCGGAAGACTTTGGGGAATGCGGGGTGGGTGGAATTTTGTCGATCCACGCAGATTCCAGAACTTTCCACCACAGAAATGTGAGGAAAATGTGTTTTTTGTTACAAATTTTGAGGTTTGCAAGGGATTTTGGGTAACAGAACCTGGTGAGAGCCAGACAAGTCACCCCATCCTGGATTCCCCTGGGTGTCTAGTTTTCAAAAATGTATCGGTTTGCTAGGTTTCCCTAGGTGCCGGCAGAGCTAGGGTTCAAAATCTACAGCTAGGCACTTTGCAAAAAAAGTGTCAGTTGTCACTGTGAATATGTGGTGTGTCCACGTAGCGTTTTGGGCCGTTTCCTGTCGCGGTCACTAGGCCTACCCACACAAGTGAGGTACCATTTTTCTCAGAAGACTTTTGGGAATGCGGGGTGGGTGGAAGTTTGTGGATCCACGCAGATTCCAGAACTTTCCACCACAGAAATGTGAGGAAAATGTGTTTTTTGACAGATTTTGAGGTTTGCAAGGGATTCTGGGTAACAGAACCTGGTGAGAGCCAGACAAGTCACCCCATCCTGGATTCCCCTGGGTGTCTAGTTTTCAAAAATGTATAGGTTTGCTAGGTTTCCCTAGGTGCCGGCAGAGCTAGGGTTCAAAATCTACAGCTAGGCACTTTGCAAAAAAAGGGTCAGTTTTCACTATGAAAATGTGGTGTGTCCACGTTGCGTTTTGGGCCATTCGCGGGCACTAAGCCTACGCATACAAGTGAGGTACCATTTTTCTCGGAATACTTTGGGAAATGCGGGGTGGGTGGAATTTTGTGGATCCACGCAGATTCCAGAACTTTCCACCACAAAAATGTGAGGAAAATGTGTGGGTTTTTGACAAAGTTTGAGGTTTGAAAGGGATTCTGGGTAACAGAACCTGGTGAGAGCCAGACAAGTCACCCCATCCTGGATTTCCCTGGGTGTCTAGTTTTCAAAAATGTAAGGTTTGCTAGGTTTCCCTAAGTGCCGGCAGAGCAAGGGTTCAAAATCTACAGCTAGGCACTTTGCAAAAAAAGGGTCAGTTTTCACAGAGAAAATGTGGTGTGTCCACGTTGCGTTTTGGGCCGTTTCCTGTCGCGGGCACAAGGCCTACGCACACAAGTGAGGTACCATTTTTCTCGGTAGACTTTGGGGAATGCGGGGTGGGTGGAATTTTGTGGATCCACGCAGATCCCAGAACTTTCCACCACAGAAATGTGAGGAAAATGTGTTTTTTTTAACTAAGTTTGAGGTTTGCAAGGGATTCTGGGTAATAGAACCTGGTGAGAGGCACACAAGTCACCCCATCCTGGATTCCCCTTAGTGTCTAGTTTTAAAAAATGTACAGGTTTGCTAGGTTTCCCTATGTGCCGGCTGCGCTAGGGCCCAAAATCCACAGGTAGGCACATTGCTAAAAACAAGTCTGTGCCTAGTGGGCTTTCTGCCGCCCTGGGAGGGAATCGGGGGGGGGAGTTGCCCCAATATGCCCCCAAGGGGGGCATAAAGACTGCGGCTATTTTTTGGGGGGTGGGGGCATTGGTATGCCCATTCTGGGCAACCCCCACTCCCACGCATAAAAAAGCCAGCGTAATCGCTGGCGCCTAGTGGGATTTCTGCCCCCCCGGGGGCAGATCAGGGGCCACTGACCCCATCCACCCCCGGGGGGGCAGAAAGACTGTGGCATTTTTTGGGGGAGGTGAGGGCATTGGCATGCCCATTCTGGCCTGACCTCACCCCTGAATATAAAAAAAAAAAATCCTGAGGCCTAGTGGGCTTTCTGCCCCCCCGGGGGGCAGATAAGGGGCTATTGCCCCAATATGCCTCTGGGGAGGGGCAGAAAAACTGTGGTAATTGGTTTTGGGGTGGGGGCATTATCATGCCCATTCTGGGCAGCCCCCACCTCTACATTATAAAAAAAAAATCCCTGGTGCCTAGTGGGCTTTCTGCCCCCACCGGGGGCAGATCAGGGGCTACTGCCCCCATATGCCCCATGGGGGGGGCAGAAAGACTGACATTTCTCTGGGGGGGTAAGGGCATTGCCATGCCCTTTTTGGGCAGCCCCCACCCCAACGTAAATAAAAAATAAATCCCTGGTTTCTAGTGGGCTTTCTGCCCCCCCGGGGGTAGATTGGGGGCTACTGCCCCCATGTGCCCCCAGGGGGGGGCAGAAAGACTGACATTTCTCTGGAGGGGCATTGCCATGCCGTTTTTGTGCAGCCCCCACCCCAACGTAAATAAAATAAAAAATCCCTAGTTTCTAGTTGGCTTTCTGCCCCCCAGGGGGGCAGAAAGACTGTTGTGCCCAAAGAAATATGGGGGAGCAAAGGCCCTTGCCCAAGGGCCGCTCCCCTCCCTGGTGCTAGTGGGTGGATCCCTGCTTGGGGATCGCCCTCCTGGGGTGATCCCCAAGCAGGAATCCACTAGGGTAGGGTACCATTGGAAAGGGGAGATTCTCCCCTTTCCAAAGATACCTCTCCCAAGTGTTTAGGTGCTCGGGGGGCTGAGATAGCCCCACGAGCACTGAAACACTAAAACTGAAACTAAGTTTCAGTTTCATTTTCAATCTAATGACGACAGCGCGCCATGCGCGTGATCGTCATTAGATTGAAAATCACGGAAGGGCCTCGGGAGGTTGGGGAAGCTCTTCCCCACCTCCTGAGGCCCCAAAAAAAATGGAAATCCCTCTGCTGTTTGCAGCAGAGGGATTTCGTGCCCCTGTCCTCATGACGGAATGGTTCTGTCATGAGCACAGGAGCACTGGTGCTCATGACGGAACCATTCCGTCATGAGTACCGAAGGGGTTAATACCACACACAGCATACAAGATAACAACAATATCGCACCTACAACAACCACCACCACACACCAATTGCCCAGACAAGCATGACTGATGGCACAACACAGCACAAAAAAGACCAGCTGGGTCACACACACACACATAAACAAAACTGGAAGTAACATACTACATCCACAACAACACATTGTCACACAGAAGTAATATGTGAAATACACCTGATCAAACATCCCCAAACAAGGACAAAATAAATGTGTAACAAGTAGCAACAGGTGACACATAATCATGTAGAAGATGGGTGACTCCCACCCATACAGCCAATCCTCATGTAAGGACAGCAAACAAACGTGTGGAAACATCCCTCATGTAAGGGGGCCTGTTACGTAAACTGTGGAAATGGGACTTCCACCCATTTAGACATCCCTCATGTAAGAATCTGTAATATAAACTGTAGAAATGGGACTTGCACCCATTTAGACATCCCTCATGTAAAGGCACGTAGGCAAACAAAAGAAATAGGCAATTCACACCCGTAGAACAATCCCATGTGTGAGGGATATATCAAGTTCAATGTAGCAATGTAGCGTAAGATGTAAAGAAAAGTGTCATCATAACAAATGCAGCAATCTATATGTGGCAAAACACAAACAAATGTAGTATAACATGTGAAAAAGTAGGCATTCCACATATCAATAAGTTGACACTCTGGACTACGCACACCAGAAAGAAATAACCTGACCAGAAAACACTGTAATTGCAAACATGTCCAAAACAGTTGTTTTAAGACACCAGTGAGCGATATCTCACTCGAATGGGTACGAACCAGCATCTCCAGGCAGAACATTTCTCCCACAGCAGCTTGCATGCAACAAAATGCCAGAAGGGAGAAGATACCACCACATCACATCGGGTTCGAGGTGTAATAGAGATTGGAGATGGCCCCGTGTCACCACAGCCCGACGCACAGAAGACTCCTGACAGACAGAGAAAGTCCCCCAAAACTGTAATGGGACTCAATTACATGCTGGGTACCATTAGACGCTGGGATTCATCCCACTGGAATGAACATGCAGCCGGTTCAAAATTCCCTAAACTCCAACTCCACTACTTCCGGGCCGGCCAGGCAGGCTAGGAAACGGTCTGTGCAGTGCGGATGAAGCGCATCTTCAGGATTGGCATGCAGCTTCCGAAACAAAGATGGCGGCACGCAGCCATGACGCACGCCGGATGACTCCCGGCACGTGGGTGTGCCAAAGTCGCTGTGCAGCATTCTCCGGTCGCACGTCACGCAGGGCCATTGTTGCAAGGATTCTGCCCAAGAACAGAACTATGCGCAGGATTATAGGACCTTGGTGGATAGGGACTGAGTCATACTACCACATTAGTACCCATGAGCCCAGGACAGACTAGCTATAGTTTCTCACTTGCTCTCCTACTCACTCACAGAGAAACAAGTGATTAGACACCCCAGAACACAACACTCCCAGATCTCTCAGGAATCGCGGTAACAAGACACACCCTTTCGCTCTCACTCTTGTACATGTCCACAATAAGATCTGACAGAGACACGGAACAGTTTAAAATATTTATTTTAACTAACGTGCCTCAACATGCAGTATACGTGCCACAACAAGCAGGAAAATGCATAGTACAAATACAGTCAGCATAGCAGCTAGTCCATATAACTTGAAGGGAGATGTCATCATGAAAAGACAATAGATCAAAGACTAGAGAGCCTAACCTCCCTCCCCTTGCTACGAAAAAGTATTATTATATATTAGAAGATCTCTGGGCTTTGTCAGCAGACCCCATACCTTAGCCTATAGATAGATGGTTGATCTACATCATAGGTGCTGTCTCGCTCTGCTCCCCGGAAAGGTCCCTCTCCAAGTGTGTGTTACCTATTCGTGTAGCCCCATAAGACCAAAGTTCGTTTTCCCCAACAGCAGCTGCATTGGTATGTTTTGCCTAGGTGCTAAGGCCTGACCAGAACAGAATAACAAGGGGAATTGTTTATCGACCTTGCTCACAATGTTCAGACTAAATACCGGGAACAGGCAGAGAATGCACACAGCAGACTATTCTCATGTGAAAAGTGCGAACAAAGGCATTGCAAAAATAAAGCTATGTAGTAACGTGCGTAAAGCCGCGTAATCTCTGCAGAGCTCATGCTAACTTAGTGGAGACAACAATGCCCCCAGGGGCCACGTTACATCATCAATCGCCCCCACGGCAACAGCGAGGAGTCGCGTGCACCACAGGACCCGTTCTCGCAACAGAAAAGCTGGAGCCTCGGGCATCCAATTCTAATGAATACAGCGTGCACACACATGTAAAGTTTTTTTTGGGCGGTTTTTGTCAAGAGTTCACTTCAGGCCAGACAATGACAATTTCACCAAAGTCACATACAAACATACGGCCACGTCCGCTTACCGGCTCCGCTACCAATCCAATGTACACGCAATGATGAAGATTGTATAGCTTGCCACACCACTGAAAACAGTCAGAGGGACTATAATGTTGTTATAAGGACCACCAATTCCTAAAAAACTCTGCTGGTATTTTCCATGTCAATGGTGCTAACTCGTGTTTTTTTTTTATAAAATAAAACATCAAGCTGTTGTAAATGGTGACAAAAGTCCCTTGTCACCCTTGTCTGGTAAAAATTGCTGGGCAAGCTAAATGTACTGCAGATATCCTTCATCCATCATGAAAACTCAAGAAAGTACATAACAAAAGCACGCCTTGGCCAGGGCACGTCCGATGAAAGGACACTGGTGAGGCTGCCAGGCATTCGGATGTTTGTTTCAGGCTCCTTCATTTTCCTTACGTAGTTTCTTCTGAGTAGTTCCTTGAATGCTTTCTTTACACATGTAGTTTATGCAGATTCAAGCTCCAAATCGTCTCCAAAATGTGGTAATGAAGATCAGGTAGCCGTAGTGTTGCTTTAACTTATTTATTCAGTCTTAGTTGCAAGTTGGTAAATCCATGTACAGCAGCTCCACCAGGAGCAGTCTTCCTGCTGCTCAGCCCATACTCCAACTGTCACACTTCACCTCACAGGCACCCAAACATTCCATTCATCATCACCACTCCAACATTCCACGCAGCACATTCACACTGACTGAGCAGCTAAGGGCAAAGCAACAGGGGAGAAGCATAAATACATATACAAGATACTACAGAAACACTCTTTAAAAGTGAGAATAAAATGTTTAAAATTATGCTGCCCTATGTAGTCCCGACTTTCTATGTGGCACGACAAAAGGACTCTAATATAACTCCAAAGCGAAGCAATAAAATATCACCATTCATGATTTACAGATTCTGCTGTTAGTCTTTGCTGCTATTTGAACGGTCCTGTAGTATGTGTCGAGCCAAAACTCACGTACACTACGAACCCACAAATAAGGAAAAGTTGGTCAGTGTGTTGCACAGAACTAATGTATAAAAAAAATACACAGCCACCATTCTGAAGACGTTTGACATGTAGTAGCATCACATATGTGAATTGTTCCATGTGGTGGTTTGTTAGCACCGTAGTGGACAAGAAGGCAGGGCACACAAATAGGTGCCCTGTGCCCAGCTCTCCTACCTGCTTTTGAGAGCTCTACAAGTGGCACGACGCCGAGGACGCAAATTGGAGTAACGGGCTCTCCTCACAGTCCTTCTCCACCTGTTGCCACCGGAGATGGAAGGGATCTTGCTCTCTTGACTGCACAGTCATGCACTACAAGCTAAAAACCCCACATGGCAAAACAGAAACTACAGAGAACGCAATTTAACACGTGTCGCCTTTACTCGTTGTAACTAAAGTTATCTGAGCTGCCTATCATAACAGCATGGCTTTAAGCAGCCCCTTGTGAATATAAACAATTAAATGAGCCACTTTCGTCAGCAGAATGCTCGCTCCCGCAAAACTACAGCAAACTGCCCGAGCTCATCACGTGACAAAGAGCGCAGAAGCCAAAGAGAGAAGAGCTGCGAAGGAAGCCCAGATCTGAAGAAAGACCGCAGCAGAGGCCCAGCGCGTGTCGCCAAGGAGGCTGCATGGCACACGGCAATAGTAAGCTCTCAGGCGCTGATCTTGCCTTCCTCCATGTCGTTGTCAGCAGCATCAATGTGCATCTGTCTGTTAGTTGAATTACTAGCCTCAAGACCACGTGCATAACCATGTAAATGAGCTTCATATCTCACCTTTATAAAAGAAAAGATTGCAGAGCGGTAAAACCTTAGTTCGTTACGAGCACTGCTAAGTCTAGGAGGGGTAACAATTTGCTCAAAACCTGCCAGAATTGTTTTTATCTTGTTTTAATCATTGTGTGTTAATTGCGTTGTATGAGCTGTGTTAAAGCTCAGGGAGCTATCTTTTAACATCGTTATCTCGCACTTGCACTTTTTTGGCGGCCATTTTGGTCAGCGCTCTAGTGGCTGCACCTCATTGGGGCTTCAAAAGGGGCGGATGACGCGACCGCGCAGCGGACGCGTCGCTGGCGTGCCGAAGGCAAGCCCGTCTGCGCCCGTCCGCGTCCGGCCGGGGCCAGGGGCCACAACTCCTGCATCTTTTTTCAGAAATGATCCTTTCTATACTGCTGATCAGCTTTTACAGCTTAAAGGTACTATTAGGGACAATTGTTTGCACTCCATAAATCCAGGCAGTACAAAGAGCGGCTGCACGCACTGCCCATATAAACTGTTGGTGTTCCCCACCCCGCCCTCCCCCATCAGAAATCTTACAAAATGTTTTTACTGAATTGCAGATCGCTGCCTAAACACATGGTGGAAATGTCCATCTTATTAGAGGAAGAGCGTCCCAAAGTCTTGTTTCTGACTGAAACTTGGCTTAATTCAGGATCCGAACCTGATATTGTCCAAACACTTCCTCCGGGCTATTTTATTCAGAGGTTAAACCGGTCCTTAGGCAAAGGTGGCGGGATCGCCATCATTTATAAAAGTCCACTTACCTGTCGTACTTTTGGAAGTCCGCTACCAGACTGCGAAAACCTCTCTTTTGCGTTAAGTTTTGCACCTACGCTCACCCTGTCAGGCATTTTAATTTATCGCCCCCCCAGGGGCATTGGGTCAATTTAGTAAATCTTTGCCTGATATGGCTGCTCACCTAGCCAGCTCCCCTGCTAATTTTATGTTATTAGGGGATTTTAATCTTCACTTTGACGATCCCACCCACGTGGCCGCAGTGGAGATAACTAATGACCTTGCAGCTTTTCAGTTTAAACAAAAATGTACTGTTTCAACCCATCAAAAGGGCCACCTACTAGACCCCATTTTCTCCAATTTGGATTAATTAGCAGGAGGGGAACCCCTTCCAGTGCCCTGGTCTGACCATTTCATAATCCCATTTAATTGGACCCCCACTTGCGCCAAGACCCTAACCAAGCCAACCAGAACAATGGCACGTCTCTGGTCTAAGCTCCCATCAGAACAATGGATCTCGGTTTTATAAAATTCTAAACCGACCCCCGATCCAGATCCTATCATTGCTAATGATAATTTCAACAAATGGATAGAAGGCTCTCTAGACCAGGTTCTCCCGAAGAAAATGACCCAGATGAAAGCTGGGACCAATAGAATGGCATGGTATTCTCCCAAGCTTCGGGAGTTAAAACAAACCTGCAAGAAACTTGAAAGACGTTGGAGGAAAGATTTCTCCTCAAACAAGAAAATAGAATATAGGGAAGCCATTAAAATGTACAAAGCAGAAATCAAACTGGCCCAAGCTGCTTTTTTTGAAGAAAAAATTTCCTTGGCAGCAAACTCCTCGCGTGAAATCTTTCGCATTGCGAAAAAACTGCTCAGAGCCCCTCTTCCCCCAACCACATCCGATGCCTCAGACGCATGTTGCAATAATCTCATAGATTTCTTCCATGACAAAATTCAAACCATTTACTCGTCTTTCCCCCCTGCAGAGTGCCTTAACAATCAACAAACTCCGGATACCAGCCCTCACCGTAGGGAATACTATCTAGAGGCGTTCCCCCGGATGGACCTCGAGTCACTAAAAACCATTTCGGCACTCGTGAAGAGCGGGTCGCCTAGAGATCCAGCGCCGCTTAATATTCCTAAGCAAGCATCTGGATTGGTTTCCCCGATTATACTAGACTTGATAAATGCCTCTCTTTCCACTGGAGTGGTTCCCCCTCCATGGAAAGAGCGATGGTGAAGGCATTACTAAAAAAGCCTAGTCTTGATCCCGATCTCCCGGGAAACTATCGCCCCATCTCACTTCTTCCAGGAATCAGTAAATTGGTAGAAAAACATGTCAATTCAATACTCTCCGCATTTCTGGAGACCCATGATCTCCTCCACCCGTCACAGACCGGCTTCCGACAGCTTCAAGGAACAGAAACTGCTTTACTGGAAGTAGTTGAGGAGTCTAAGAAGATCCTGGATGCCGGAGGCACCACTGTGGTTATCCTTTCGGACCTCAGTGCAGCCTTCGACATGGTCAACCCCCAAATTCTGGTCCATAGACTCATAAATTTGGGGGTGACCGGGGTAGCCTTGACTTGGCTGCAATCCTTCCTGGATGATAGATCCTTGCAGGTCTTTGAAGGTGATGCTGCCTCAAAATTGATGCCTCTCCGCTGCGGAGTTCCTCAGGGATCTTCCCTGAGCCCCACCCTATTCAATGTCTATATGAGCCCGCTAGCGGAGATTGTGCTTCCATTTGGGGTGCACATAGTGACCTATGCCGACGACACTCAACTTGTTGTGGCACTTAATCACCCCAACCACTCCTCTCTTGGTCTCCGTTCCTGTCTGGAAGAGGTAGCCAAGTGGATGAACCACTCCTATTTGAAGTTGAACTGAGAAAAAACAGAGATGATGCTTCTAGGAAATCCCTCCCTTTTTAAAGCAGAAGTAATGTGGCCAGCCTGTATGGGCGCCGTTCCTGCCCCTAAATCCCAGATAAAAAGCCTAGGCATTTAGCTTGATCAAGATCTCAGCTTCAAGGTCCAGGCGCGGAACGTCGCGGCCTCCTGCTTTGCCATCCTAAGGATGCTTCTTAAAGTCCTTCCATTCCTACCCTTCTGGACAAGAAGGCTTATGGTCCAGGCGCTTATTCTCTCGCGCCTGGACTACGGGAATGCTCTTTATTTAGGAGCCCCATGTGCGACTATTTCAAAACTCCAGACGGTGCAGAATTGCGCAGCCAGGATACTCCTGGGGATCCCTAATCGTCAATCCGCTAAACCAGCCTTGAAATCTCTTCATTGGCTCCCCGTCAAGGAGAGAGTGCATTTCAAGGCTATGTGCATTGTTCATAAGACACTAGCAGGGAAGGGTCCTTCCATCAACCGCCTCATTGTCCGGCCTTACCTTGCAAACAGACGTTTGCGCTTGGACGATCTGCGTCTGGCCGTAGTACCCAGGATTGCCAGGGCCAGAAGTGGTGGCCGTCTGTTTTCTTATAATGCGACCAGGTTGTGGAACAACCTGCCACTCCACTTGCGTAAAGAGCCCAACCATCTGTCCTTTTGCAAACTGCTAAAAACCTGGCTCTTCCCTTAGTATGGTTGTGATGTCTAATGTTTGACCGCTGACAGCGCTGGGATGCCCCCGGGTAGCTATGCGATTAACAAATGCCTTTTTCATTTCATTTCATTTCAACTGAAGGGAGCTATTATTTAGGTGAATGAGCACATTGTGCACAGGAAAAAACCATCACTTACAGTAAGTTTAGCGAAAGACTGAAGTGGGATGACCCATTGGCCCATTTTATATGCTGAGGTAGGTGGAAGTAAAATGTGAATGACAACTGAACAGAGCAAACGATGAAAAGAGCTAGTTAAAAGCATCTATGAGTAAGTTAAATTATACATATTTTATTACATATCATCAAAAGTCTTGGCTAATGTCAGACCTAAAAATAAATACAGGAGGCCTCTATATGCCACATACCTAAATGTTTATTCTACACATAGAGCCTGAGTACAAGTTGGTTAGTGTATTCCGACTTATGCATAAACCCCTATTTACACACGGCTCGGAATTACAAGTTTGAAGCTATTTAATGCATCTGATAATTATCGGATGCGTTAAACCGCTCAACCTTCGTTAAATTTCGGCCGTAATTTTGCAGGGGAAATGCACACAGAATTTACCGTATCATGCTATTTTGGTGCGATAAATACCAAAATCTGTATGTTATTCCCCACCAACTCATAATAGGTGCTATTTATCGCGCCCGATAAATAACGTACCCCATTGTATTGTTATTTACCTGGTGTGATAAATAGCACCTTTACTCGTAATCAGAGCCATAGAAGGAAGTTGGAAACTCCAATGAGTGTCACCAGGCTCCACAAAAACAAGAATAGGTTGCCACCAGCCAGCGCTTGTGCAAATTGCACCAACGAGGCTTTACCTTGAAACTACATGGTTGGGAGACCAATTTAGAGTTTCCTATTTCAGGGCTTACCATATTGGTGACCCAAAGGAGTACCAATTTGCAATTTGAGGGCTCCCAAGGGATCAGCAGTCTCACAAAATGGAAAGAAAGCATATTGCAAGGGAACTTTCAGGGACAGCGGAAAAATGACGGGGATGGCACAGCAGCACAGTGTATCTCAGGGACTTTTGCGCTTAGATCCCTCGTTCAGTTTGCATTTTCTTCTGTTTTTAATGTGTAACAGTGGAAGCCAGGCACCTACTGTATGAGTGCCATGGAGATGGCCCTGGGTATAGAGGCATTACTTCCATTAACCATATGCCACAACGTGGCTTTAAGAATACGGTCAGAGAGACGCGAGGTACCTGCAGCACCAATCAACAACAGTGACCCTGGTGTGGTTGCAGAGGTAACCAAAAATGGCAGAGGATAGAAGGAACAACCAACCAAAGTAGACATGGGCTGTGCCCCAAGAAGAAAAAACCCTACAACAGGCCCCAGCTGGCCTCAATGCCAAAGTGACCCAAACCAAGAAACCATCCCACAATATATTGAGTATTCATGAAAGAAATGAGCTCACTCAATGATAGTTCCTTTTCCTTGGTACCTCATGACAGCTCTCGTTCTCACCAGCAGATGTGTTGGACATTTTGAGGTGACCCAAGAACATAAACCACACCTATTCCTTCTTCACCAACTGTCAAATTCCACTCACAACAGCCAGTGTCACAGAACATTCTAATGTGATATCGCGAGCATCTGACTGCTAGACCAATGTCACAAGCACAGTGAAGCTCATTACATATAAATACACTGAGCCTCAAATACACCGAAAAGAAATACTGTCCTATAAATACATTCAAAAGTAAAACTACATAAAAGGTAAATCCAGACAATGCTAGAAAAAATGAGGAACTGGAAAAAAATATTACACAGTATCAAATATCCACGGAGCCACATATGTGTAAGTAGTGGTTGAAATGATTTTACATTTGCTGAGGACCATACATTTATGCTGCCTATGAAACCAGTGTATTTGTATCCACCTATAGGCCATTGTCTAAGATTACATTGCAGCAGAAAATTAAGTGATATTTTTGGAGACTGAAAGAAAATTGCTTTACTTACAGTTTGGCAAGTTAAAAAACTAAAAAGTGGTGGGTGGAATGCTGGAATTAATCTCAGCCACTGTTAATTAATCAGGGCCTCAAGGGTACTTAAGCTACACCCTTTCTGATGAGCCTCAAGTAGGGCAACACTGGTCTGGGCAATTCGGTATTGGCTGTTCCCACAAGGAGCAGGGTCGGTACTAATTTGCATAAGGCGATCCTCTGTCTAGAGTACCATTGTGGGCGAAAAAAGATGGACTGGAATGCAGCACCGAGCAGTTGCCAGTGGCGGAGATTAATGCAAGCATTCCATCCATCACCTTGTTGTTTTTTCAGTTTCATGCTCTAACTGCGACGGGTATTACCAGATGTGAGTTATACCCACTCACTGTGCCTTAGGACCCAAACTACATCCTACTGACGCGCCTCAAGTAGTCCGAGCCGGACTTGCTGGACCTCTATGAGGAAATGGTGGGCAAAGGCAGTATGCCGCAATCCCTGCGGAAGAATATGATAACACTCTTGTACAAACAGAAGGGAGAGAGAGAAGACCTCAAGAACTTGAGGCCCATCTCTCTCCTCAAAGTGGACTACAAGATTCTCGCAAAGGTGATGGCCAACCGCCTAAAGAAAGTGATAGCGAAGATAGTTCACCCTGACCAGTCCTGTGGGATACCGGGTCGGCAAATCGCGGACAGTCTGGCCCTGGTCTGGGACACGATTGAGTACGTCAAGGGCCGCAAGGTCCCGACAATCTTGGTCAGCCTGGATCAGGAAAAGGTGTTCAACCGCGTTTCCCATGAGTTCATGGACCGGACCCTCAGAGCACTGGTACTGGGGGACTTCTTCTGTGACGTGGTGACTACAATGTATAGAGACATCTCCAGCACAGCGTTGGTAAATGGCTGGAGAAGCGGCCCCTTCCCCGTCCTGTCGGGGGTGAGGCAGGGCTGCCCGCTTTCCCCCCTCCTGTTCATTTGCATGATTGAGCTCCTCGCCGAACGCATCCGGCAGAACAAGAACATCAGAGGAGTGAAGGCACCAGGAAGCAGGGGACAAGGCGAAGTGAAGTGCTCCCTCTACATGGACGACGTCTCAGTCTTCTCCGCGAACGGACCATCTGTGAAAGAGCTGGAGAGGACTTGTATCGAGTTTGGGAAAGCGTCAGGAGCAAAGATCAACAGCGCCAAGTCGTAAACCTTACTCTTCGGACACTGGACCCCCACCCGAGACCCACTGCCATTCCCCATCAAGCAGGACTTCCTGAAGTTCCTTAGAGTCTGGTTCGGCAGAGAAGGTGCAGATGAGAAGACATGGGAAGAGAGACTGGCGAAGACGAGGCAGAAGCTGGGACTCTGGAGCCTCCGGAAGCTGACGATCGAAGGGAAGTCTTTGGTCCTGCGGAACGAGACCGTGCCAGTGCTCCAGTACGTCGCTCAAGCGTGGCCCAAGCAGACCCGAACGGCCAAGGCCATCACAAGAATGATCTTCTACTTCATCTGGAGCTCAAAGAGGGCGGTGATGTTCAAGACCCACGACAAGGGAGGCAAGGGAGTGCCAGACATCACCACCATCCAGAGGGGAATCTTCGTGTGCCACTGCGTGAGGAACACTCTGAGGACCGAAGATGAGAGCCATGTCAGCTTTCTGATAGCACGCTTCTTCCTGTTGCCAACGTGGAAGCGCCTCGGATGGGCAGAGTGGGTGAGCGCCGTCCCGTACAACTGGGAGACCCCATGGTTCTACAAGGAAGTGGAGAAGTTCGTGAAGGATTTCGGGTTGGAGGCTGCCACCCCGCCACATGGACCCCGAAGCTTGTCTAACGCCAGATACGTGCAAGGGACATCAGCGAACCGATCGGCGCCCTCCCCTCTGCCACAGCGGACCACGTGTGGGGAAACGTCGCATCCAAGCGCCTGACGAACCCACAAGACATCGCCTGGATGGCCATCCAGGGAGGACTTCCTGTGAGAGCCTTTATGCATGCAAGAGAACTCAACCGATACAAGTCCTGCCCGAGAGGGTGCACCATGGACGAGATGACATACTATCTCTTCTGGGAGTGCACATACGCACAGGACCTGCTGAAGGCCCTAGGCACGGAGCTTAGGGCCTGGATGCCTACTTCATGCATCACCGCGGACTCTGTGAAGTATGGTTTGTTCCCAGGGACGCATGCACTAGGTGACCTCCAGGGCTGCTGGAGGCTCCTCTGCTGTTTTAAAGATGTTCTTTTGTTTTCCAGAAACCGCCTGGTAGTAGGGAAAAAGGAGACATCGACCCTGGTGTGCCGTAAGATGATCCAGAGCCTCCTGCGTGGCTGTGCTGCACTGGACGGATCAGATGAAGACAACAACGATGACTGAGGACCCAAAGGGGTCCCCTTGCACCCTTACAAGGGGGTGGCTGGAGGGGCCACTAACCTGTTTTGTCCTTTTTTTTCTTTGACCCAGGAACCGGCTGGCGACAGGGGAGAGGAGAAGACGGATGAAGACAGGTGGAGTGAATGTAGATATTTACTGTATGTATTTGCCTAACGTGACATTTTCCCTTCACAGGTAAAAGGTCAATGGGATAGCTTGCGCACTTGTTGCCAAGTTTGTTACCAACGACTGACGAATAAATAGGGTGTTGTGAAGGTGACGATTGATGTATCTGAACCAGAAACGACGCCCTGACAAGAGGAAAAAAAACAACTGGTCTAGGGTTGCTTGTGGTTCCTTCTGAAGGGGTCCTCGCCTGACAGTTAGGGATGGGTTGTTCCCTTGAGAAGCATGCTCAGTAATGATTTGCATCATGGCGGGCCTTTGGGCAGAGTGCCATGGTGGATGAAAAATGATGGACTGGAATGTGGCCTGATTGATTGCCAGTGGCTGAGACTAATTCAAGCATTCCATCCATCACATTGTTGTTGTTGTAGCACGTTAGAAAAAACAGGGTTCTATTATGCCCTATGATCTGGAATGATGGCTACTGTGGAGTAGATGTGCACTGTTCATTGGGGGGGAGGGGGGGTAGTACTCTAATAAGTAGGATAGGATTCTGGAATACACGCACATTTTAACAGCAAAGTTTTGCGGTTGCCTGAATGATGTTAATGGAGATTGCACTTGACTGTTATATAAGTTGGAATGAGCCAGGGTCTGGAGCACGTGCTGTGTCGGAGCTCTGAGCTCCAGTGGCAATAATATTTACAGAATGTGAGAGTGAAAGACTCAGTGCAGGACTGTAGAGTGCAAGATGCAAGGTAGAAAATATTTATCCATAACAAGCAGTAGTCAACTATTGATATGGATCAAAAAGATTGTAAGGAGAAATATCCATTGCCTACATGATCGTATAACAATGTGCAGAAAATCATTTATTCTGTGAACCTTGATTGGGTTTTCACCTTACAGATAATATAACAGGGTGTTCCCGAGAGAAGGGAAAATGTATTAGCATTAGACCACCCTTCAACTAGAAATGAGTAGGTGTCAGGAATCGTGTATCGGTAGTAGTGCTATACTATAAATCCAATCCAGTTATGTATAATGCTTTCTAATTTGTAAATTGAAATTGAAATGAATTCCAATTGTATCGAGTGAATGTGAGGCATTTCACATCTGTGCCATGCTCAGGGCTGGGTCTCAGGAAATGCAGCCGGACTGCTACTGTTAATAAAATACATGGTGATGTCGCTGTTGTGGGTGTTCAAAGATCACCAGAGATTTTAATCATGTTTCTCAGGTGTGGTGGATTGTTCAAGGTAATCGTAATCAAGGTGAAGTAGCAGACTTTGAAGATGATATGGATGGCATGGACAACCAATGAAGTTCTTCCAGAGTAGAGGTATTTGGTAGTATGTGTTTTGTGAGAACATGAAGGACCCTAGTCATTTGGGAATCTGAGATGCAGCAAGCAGGGCATTGCCCCTATTGAGATGTAGGATGCCCAAATATTTTTCAATTCTGTTTATTGATTTCACAACAAAACTCATATCATAACAGTACAGCCAAATGTATTGGTGTCGACTAATAAATTGGCCTAATGGGTATCCTGTTTTCGTTTCGTACTTTATCCTGCCATACCCACAACTCTGTTGTGGTGCGTGTTTCACCCTGGACTCCCATGCACACTGTCATCTCTCCTTCTCGGGGTTTTAGGGTCACTAGTGAGCAGGCCTTCACAGGTTCTTTTTGGCTATTGGGCCAAGGTGTTCTCAGATTATCTTAAATTTCTCCGGACACGCCCTACCTCTATATATCACCTTCTCTGCATCCATACACTGGTCCATGCTTGTTCACTATCTATTTATGTTGGGCCTCATGTGGTTTCCTTGAGGATTATTCTTAACACACAACCTGTGGTAACAACATTGATGTTCTTTCGCTATCAGGATATGAAAGTAAGCATATTAGAGATCGATTGTCACCAGGTCATCTCCAGAAGAAATTAGAGTAATTATTCTCTGAATATCCTTATGAACGTTGTCGAATTTATCCAGTGATTCAGAAAATGTGTGTCTATCACCCTCCCAAAACCCACAGGAATCTTTGGGGCTAGGGATATAATGACGTTAACACCCAGAGACTTTTCTGGATCTGGTGAAGCAACGAGTGCTTTCTTTTGCAGTATTGTGTGCAAGGCTTCCAATGTCAGTCTCTTGATTGGACGATGAACCACAGTGTTAGTCTGTCTCTGGAATCTGGAGATTGGAATGCAATACCATAACCCTTCTGCCTTTGCAAAGATCCAAAGCCCCGCACGAGAAGATCTAAATAGACAATTTTGGGGGCTCAGGCCCCACAAGAGCCCATAATAATTATCCTCGATAAATCAAAATAGCAAGTTCCCAACTCCCTGTCACAAGACGAGACAGGACAAAATGAAGAGGATGCCTGGAATGCCACCCCATTTTATGGCATCCAGGCGAAGACAGGTGGAGTTTATATTTTAGTATTCTCCTGAGGTTTTTTCCTGTCTCAAGGAGGTGGGGTACACCTCATAAATAATGACTGGAATGAGGAAAAGAGATATAGAGTTAGTGGAGTATCACTCCCATGCATTCGGCAAGTTGCAAGAGGTAGCAAGACCTCCAATACTGTTTACTGGAGGTCTGCTATGTAACCACAAGATTGCCCAAGGAACCAAGGTTTAAAATCAGAATCAATTAGATTCTCCATTTGGTTTGTTGTGGATGCTAAATAGTTACATTTCTCTACTGGTCACGTAGAATGGAGTAGAGCCCCGCAAAGGCTAAATAGGCAGCTTAAGACCAGAAAACCCAAAAACCCATGGTCCTTCCGCCCCACCAAACCTGCGGTTGCCTCACACTGTTTGGAGTTTGGGAAACCATTGGATTACCGTCTGATAGTAGCTCCTGACCCAGCAGTGCATCAGTCACAGGACCACTGGATTACAGTGGTGATAGTCCCGAACAATTGAAGGCGGGACTAAATTCTCTCATTTTTCCTGTCCATGTCCACCATGCAAAGTATGATGGAAACAGACAGAGAAAATCTTAAATGGCCTGCACACATACGGAAAAGGCTCCCTACACACCAGGGCCATTTTTATTTAGAAAAAACAAACTCCAGCATTGAGTTTGTTTTGACTGAACAAAAAAGATATTTGCTGAACTGGCAATTTAAACATGTTGCCGTTCCGCAATTTTCTCTGCCATGAATAGAGCTGCGGTGGTGGCAAATCCCTTCACAGTAGAGAGATCTCCGCCAGGCACACGGACAAGGTAAGTCTTCACCTGGATGGTGGGACCGCAAGCCCCTTGCCAAGGACTAAATAAGAACATAGACCTCTGACCATTTCCAGGGTGGGAAGGAGAAAAATGTGCTACCTACAAACTTGAGTTTGTCGACGGCTTACAATCTTCCATGCCAAGGCACACCCACTTCCTGCCCCTGGAGTGTGATTCAGTCATGCACAATATTGTCCCATTGTGAAGTAATATTTTGCGTGAGTGAAATGATTTATAAGTTTAAGTCACCTTTTGTGAATTTCTTGCACTCGGTTCAGCTGAGCCGTTTTTGCTTGTAAATTGGGCAGGTGCCTGTACATGGATTTGAGAATGGGGTCCTTTATGTGTGCTTCGGATACATAAACCTGTTTTTGTATCACTGGGGTTCGTAGCTCTCACCTATCGCTGGTCGCAACTCTGAGTTGTTCATCCCTACTGTCTAATCATGCTTTGGAATTAACAGTACACGGAGAACGCTTGTAGGAAGAATCAATTAGTAAATGAGATGCGCGCTAAAATGATAAAAAGCCTCATACACATTTCTCTCTTAAAATATTGCTGCGCGTGGCACTTGTGTCCACAGCATATAAAGAATGCAAACAGCTTGCAAACCACTTTGAATATCACATTTCTGTATTTTATCGTTGGCAAAAATTTCAACACCCTGTGGCTAGTCTAGACATTTTATGAGAACAGCAAGAAGCTGAGTTTTAGAGGAAAAATAGTAATGATTCCCTCAGACAAGTTCACCTAATCTCCTAACAAGAGCTTGCAGATGTTTCCATCCACATGTTTTTCAATACAAAACGACTTTCAGGTTTCAGTGTGGTGTTCACATCAGATACTATACTTATGTGCAGGTTACCTGACAATGTTCTCACATGGGGGATGTGATAGGCTTAGGTCAGGTGTGATGGCCAAGGTTGGCGCACGAGGGCAGGATCAAAGCCAGGTCTGCTGGATAACCACAAACTATCTTGATTACTTGCATTGAGGTTCATGTAATGTACATTTATCCTATATGGATAGTCTGGCGCTATGGAATGGGTCCAGCTGTTCTTGGAACGTCAGGTCAAGAAGCAAATAGATCCTGACGTTCCGTGACCGTTTGCTAGGGCTTGGCAGCCATGTCCGCCAGACAGTTAAAAGGTATGCAATATTGTCATTTACGTACTCTGGATTATGCAAATGCTCAAAGGTCTATAAGGGGTTAAGTCAATTAGTTTAACATTCCCATGTGTGGTATTCCACATATCTAGCAAAACACCCTTCCCAAGTCCCTCAGTTCTATCACTTCACTTACAGAAGTTACTGGAAATAGAAAGGGGGCAAAGGAGTATTGAAATACTCCCTAGAAAGGTGAAATTAGAAACGGAGATTTCAAAATATATTTGACATTCTGGGAAATAAATGCAGCACGGGCCAGATTCGTGAGGGCTTAGTGAAGCATTTTGAACATTTTTTTTGTTCCTGACCCTCCCTACACAAATTGTCAGTCTCATGCATTCTTAGTGCCATGTTACGAATGTCCTCTCAGTACTGATGGGGCCAGTAACAGGAGTTAACGCCCCATTGTAATGAACAGATCCATGATAGCCCTGTGAATCAGGAGTTTTTCAACCAGGGGTTTTGCCTACTGAAAGCAGGCAAATCCTCCATATGAAAAAAAAGGGACAATGGATGAATTACTAGGGGAATTGCATGAGGAATTACCCATTCCCCTAGTAATTCCTCATTTCTGAGAATACCCTCAGAGTACAACTTGTAACACCCAGTATTCCTCCCCCTCTTGCAGAGTTACTGATACCTGAGGCATGAATAACACTGTCCGGGAAGGGGAGGATAGCAGGACACAAATTAGAAGCTTGGAATTGTTAGACATGTATGTTTGACATACTGAGTAGTAAATGCGGCCAAAGGCTTAGTGACAACTTTGAAACTATTCAACAGTTACTTGCGATTGGTTCCAAGAGGGCTTGTTTGAGTCTGCACTCCCTCTTGTAACTTTTCCCCATTTTAGTTAATGCCCAGGGTCCTAGGAGTTATAGTGCAACCCCCTTTGAAAGTGCACAGCAGGATCTAGGATGGCACATTATCACTCAAAACATAGTCCAATAAAGGATCAGTCTGATTCTTCTAATTCTGGAATAAGTATTATTGGAAGTTATTATAGGTGCAGTCCTTCTGTGGGAGTCTCTGAATATATGTTTTGTGTTGCTGGAAACTTACTGAGAGGTTTCTCAGCAGCTGTGTTTTTCACAAGAATTTCCTTCTGTGCATTTATTTTTTGTTTCCTTTGAAAATACTGAAAAGCAGTAGAACAGCCATAAGGAAGTAACATGTATTTATAATGTTCAGGTTTTATGAGCCATCTTACCGACCAGGAGCTGTGTCTTGCTCATCTCAGCCCCAGTCTCACAATGACTACTCGACTACAGTACACCATCAAAACCTTTCACACCCTTACCAATGCTGGAGCTCGGGGCTACTCAAACATTTATCTACAGATCGATGATCATTATAGCTGCATGAGAGGTAAAGGAGAAAACTATCACTTCTGAACATCTCATTACAGTGTAACCAATGTGGTCACACAATAACCTGCTCGACAACTTAATCTGAGTTTAGTAGGGTTTAATTATATATTTAGAAACAAATCAATATAGACCAATCTCAACATGATCATGATAGAAATGCAGAAAGACCAACATAAGTCCAAAACTCCTGAAGAGATCTACCCTATATAATACAAAGCAGATGACTAACTCTATGAAGATGATACAGATGATTAGGAAAAAGAATTGAGTATTAGATTGCATCAGATGATTTTCCAAAGTAAGCATGAGCAAGCTATTTCTCCCTATACTACCTTAAAAGAGCAACTCTAAACTAAGAAGCATTTAGTAAAGGTGAAATCAGAAAGGTGTCAGCTGTCGGAGTCTTCAGTAGAAGGCACTCCAACCATGGGTAGGATAGCATAAAGCTGCAGAAGCATAGATCTGCTCTCTGTGAAATCCTAAAATGACTCTCTCTGTCCCTCACTATGTTTCAGCATAAAATATCAGTTGCATTCAGGGTAGATAATCCCACATGATCCTTGCTAGTAAGTTTCCATGGCTCCGGCACAACAGGATACTTGCACAACCTTTCCCACATCAATAATTTGCAACTTTGTAAGTCCTTGGTCATTCCTACCCTCCTCCATGAGAAATCGCCTACTTGCTCGTTACAGAGCTTCTCCTTGCCAACTTCATCTTCTCATACCTTGCTATCTAATAAAAACAAAACCTTTCTATGCTAACTAATGAGGCTTTGTCCATACCTTAAGTGGAAAAAAATACAAGCAAATGCATTCTGCATTGAAAGGTAAATGTGAATTATATGTTAGATTCTAAACGTGAGCGTGAACTGAGCTAGTTTCTCAAGGCCCACTCTAGTCAACTTTAACAGTGCACATGGTTACAGAATACGTGCACATTTCTACACACACAATAAATACAGCTTCTTAAGACACTTATAAGTTGTAAAGGATTACAAAGATGTCATTCTAAATAAACCTGCATGGAAATAATTCTTGTCACGCGTATAAATGTTTAAGCGTTCGTTTACACATACACATTCAAATTTATTAACCTCACAATGGGACACATTTTGTTAACTTCTCCTATCATGTTAATATATAAATGTTAAATAGACCTTTATTTATCACATTCTATACACAAATTCTCCCGGTGGTGTACTTTAAATATGCAATACTCCACTCTCCTTAGTAACATTAATCACACAGAATGTATTTGAGTGCTGACTACTCATGATTATGATGCACCCCTATGGTATTTCAGATGGGATCAAGATTTCACTTCTCCACCAACATACAACACGGAAAGGAAACAGCAAAGTTGGACAATGGAATAGCATGCCAAGACTCTATAGATAGGTATAATCACTTATGTGGTTCCTCATCCTTCAGCTACTATTATAAATATTATAGGGCAACAGCAGATTACTAGTTGTTGCCTTAGTTCTCACTGATGGTGGCCAATCAGAGCAAATAACAAATTCATGTGTCAAGTAAAGAAATAGGGATAATAGCAAATTACGTGCCTATTTACCTTTATGTGAAATTAGAGGACTCCGATATCCCAACAGCAAGATAACATTTCAGCCAGACTTGATGGTGGTATTAGGGTCCGATGTAAATCTATACATTAGTAAATGTCAAAATAAAATGAGGAAACAGTAACTGTACCTGTTCTGTATGTGTGGTTGGCATTGGCACAAAGGTATAGATGGGCTATTTTTAATTGATAAGTACCTTATGGTTGAGTGCCCATGCAAAGAAATGAGTTAGCACAATTTGCGTTCAACTCATAATCAGGGCTAAAAAATGGCCACAAATTAAATTTTATAATAGCTCTTGGATGTAGGCAATCTTGCAAAATGGCAAAAAAAGTCATGATCTTATTAGGTACTATTGCACACGGGCGAGAGAGAGTAACACGGAGCACAGGGGTGTCAGCATAGAAGTTTAGCAGGAAGAAGCACAGGAAAGAGAGAGCGAATAGCACACAAAGGTGAGAGCAACAATGGGGCAGAAGAGAGCCACACGAGGAAGAGAGCAACACAGAGCGTGGGATAGGGAATTTGGCAGAGAAAGAAGCACCTGAGAATGAGAGCAGTAGCACAGGGGGAAGAGCGCAAAATGAAGTGCAGGATGCAGGTATTTGTTGGGGGTAGCAGCATTTGAGAGAGAGAGCTGAAAAACACATGCAATCTCATGGAATGCGTGTCCAAAAACAAAAAAGTAGTTCCTAAAAGTGAGCAGTGGAAGGATACAAGTCAGCCAATAAAAAGAATGCCAAAAAGATTATGCTGCAAGGGAGGGACAAACAGAAGAACAGAAAGGCAAGCCATTGATAAGTAGCAAGCAAATGAGAGTGACAATAAAGCAAACCAATGGTAAGCAGTGGGCATGGTTTAAACCCGCAGTAAGATTTCGGTAAGCCCACAAAAGGTCTTACACTCTGTGGTAGGCGAGACCTCAAACGGAGCACCAGGTAAGACGCCATTATGATGGAGGGGAAGTAGCAAAAAGGTGCATGGACTACACCAAAATTTAAGAAACACTGGGAAAGCCAATAAGTCTCACCTATTCTGCTGGATCCTGACATTTTGGCTTTGCCAGTATTTTTTGTTTTTCACAGATGACATCTGAGCCATCAGTGGGAAAAAAAGATTGGTAAAGCCAATAGGCCGGTAACTCGAAGCAAAGGCGAGACCTGTTGTCTTTGCCAATGCATGTTTTATTTATCATTCTAAAATATCTAGCAGCCATGTTAGAAATGTAAACAAAAGATGGCTGCCAGTGCACCACAATTAGGAGCTTACCCACATGCACACATCTTGGAATGGTGAAAACATTTTTTTTCACCATTTAAAGATGACTGCTAAATGTGTGTGTCTGTACCTACATCTTGACGCACCTGCAGCCGTGTCAACGATGTCAATTTACTATATTAATGTGGAAGAATGCCATTTTGTAATGGCAAATTGAAAAAAAAATATACACGAGTGCTAACCCAAAAAAACAAAGAGCCCAGTATCAGTGTACAGCTACTGGGCTCTTGCACACAAAAAAAAGGAAAAAATGTTGGTCGGGAAGTGGAGTAACAGATGGGGAATTGAGTGGCCCAGCAGCAGCGCGCAGCTACCCGGTCCTTAAAGTAGAAAAGTCATTTATAAAAAGTGTGACACAGAAGGAGTGGACGGGAGGTGGTGGAGCAACTGACAAAAGCGACCAGGCAGGCAGCAGTGTGCACCCACCGAGCCACCACACAAGTAATTGAGAAAAATAATTTAAAAAGTAATAATAAAGCAGGGGGAGGTGGAGGTGGAATGGCCGAGCCATGGAGAGGGAGTGGGATGAAAGTGAGAGGACGGCTGAGAGGGAGGAAAGTGATGTACTGTCATAGAGTGCTGAATCGAACTAAAAATGTAGTTGCTTCACACCAGCAGTGGAAGAGTACAAATCAGTCAATAATAATTATGTTAAAGATGAAGGGGTCAAACACAAGAATAGAGAAGAAAGCCATCAAATATGGAGCAGGGAACTGAGATAGACAAGAAAGGCATCCGGTCATGAGCAAGCGGCTGACTCAAAGCCTAATGTGTACTGTGTAGTGTAGATAATAGGCCTGTAACAACAGACAGCACTTTAGCTGGCTGAAGACGAGACCAAAAATTGCACTCACAAAAGTTACTAGTGTCGGATCTAGCAAGTATATTTGAAAAAGAGAAATTATAATAGTAAATGGGAAAGCACATTTACTATGTCTTAAAAACCCAGGGAGCGATTTTTCATTGAACAAGAGGAAAACAGCGACCCAACATTTCGATACATCTTGATCACAACTCGCTGCTTCCAAAGTCTGAGCATCTATGAGGTATTTATTCGATTATTCATATATTTACAAACAGAAGGGGGAAGGGAAAGCTGGAGCCCAGGGAGGGTCCACATGTGTAAAGGTTGGGTAGAAAGGCAGTCAAACTTGATTGGTCTCTCATGTTTATCCACTGTGAAAAAGTTGGAAGGGATAAAATTTCCCACTTTTGCAGCACATCCTGTTTGCCTTACCCCAAATTATCCCACAGTACACTATTTTGGGGCAAATCCAAAATGGAAGAATCTTTCTGCCCCTGAAGGGAGGTTGTGTACCAGCCAGGTGTGTGTTTAGGGAAATGATCAGTCCCTTCCTACTCAGTTACACCAAACCAGTTCTGGGACCAGCTCCTCCTCCCACTGGGCTGGCCATACTAGCTGCGAGGGACCTATGAAACAAAAGGCTTTTCTTCCCCGGGTCTTCCTTTACACTTAAGTATAGAACACCCCCCACCCTCCAGCTGTCCTTCCTGAGCTGATATCGGTGACATACCTCACACCCAGGTCTTCCCGTGAAAAGGCCTAAGGCATTGTTCCTACTCTGGGAGCAGTTTTCACAACTCATCGAGGGGAAGCACTGGCAAGGCCACCTGCCAGCAGGCTAATGCTGATTCAAATCAAATCAAATCAGGTACTTGTTAAGCGCGACTACTCACCCGTAAGGGTCTCAAGGCGCTGGGGAGGAGGGCGGGGTGCAAGTTCCAGTCCATCAAGGAGGAGGTCTATCAAAGAGCCAAGTTTTGAGGTTTCTCGTGAAGATGGGGAGTGATGTAGTCTGTCTGAGGTGGAGCGGTAGGGCGTTCCAGGCTCTGGCTGCGAGGAAGGAGAAGGAGCGGCCTCCCGATCTGGTCTTTCTGGCACGGGGGACCACGGCGTAGGAGAGCTGGGCTGATCGTAGGGTCCTTTGGGGTGTGTGGAATGCGAGTCGGCTGTTCAGGTATGCTGGTCCGGCGTTGTGGAGGGCTTTATGTGCGTGGGTGAGGATCTTGAAGGTGATTCTAGCCTCAATGGGGAGCCACTAGAGTGTGCGCAGGTGCTGGGAGATATGGCAGTGTCTTGGCAGGTTGAGGACCAGTCTTGCGGCGGCGTTCTGGATGTTTTGTAGCTTGCGGGTGAGGTTTTTGTTTATTCCGGCGTAGAGTGCATTGCCGTAGTCAAGTCTGCTGGTGATGAGGGCGTGAGTGACGGTCTTTCTGTGCTCGAGGGGGATCCATTTGAAGGCCTTACGTAGGAGGCGGAGGGTGTGGAAGCAGGAGGATGCGACGGAGTTGATCTGGCAGTCTATTTTGAGCTCGGAGTCCAGGATGATTCCGAGGTTGCGTGCGTAGTCCGTGGGGGTGGGCGGGCTTCCGAGGGCGGGGGGCCACCAGGTGTCGTCGCAGGCGTCGGGGTGTGGGCCCATGATGAGTACCTCTGTTTTGTTCGTGTTGAGTTGTAGGCAGCAGTTTTTCATCCATTTGGCGACTGCTTCCATGCCTTCTTGAAAGTTGTGTTTGGCTGCGTTGGGTTCGTTGGATAGGGAGAGGATGAGTTGGGTGTCGTCTGCGTAGGAAACAATGTTGAGTCCGTGGGTTCTGACGATGGGGGCGAGCGGAGCCATGTAGACGTTGAAGAGCGTGGGGCTGAGGGAGGATCCCTGGGGGACTCCGCAGGTGGATGGTGTAGGGTCGAGAGGAAAGGAGGGAGTATGACCCGCTGCGTTCTGCCGGAGAGGAATGGGTGAATCCAGTCGAGGGCCTTGTCTCGGATCCCTGCTTCGTGAAGTCTACGTGTTAGGGTGCGGTGAGAGACTATGTCGAAGGCGGCTAAAAGGTCGAGGAGGATAAGGGCTACTGTCTCTCCTCTGTCCAGGAGGGAGCGGATGTTGTCCGTTGCGGCGAGGAGGCGGTTTCTGTACTGTGGTTTTTTCTGAAGCCGGATTGGGAGGAGTCGAGGATGTTGTGCTCTTCGATGAAGGTGGCGAGTTGGCTGTTGACGGCTTTCTCGATGACTTTCGCTGGGAACGGGAGCAGGGAGATGGGTCTGTAGTTTTTGAGGTTGGTAGGGTCCGCCGAGGGCTTCTTTAGGAGGGGGTTGATCTTGGCGTGTTTCCAGTCGTCGGGGAAGGAGGCGTTCACCAGGGAGCGGTTGATGGTGTGTCGAAGCATGGGTGCGATGGTGTCGGCGGCTCTGTTGAAGATGTGGTGGGGGCAGGGGTCCGTGGGGGCCCCGGAGTTCATCGTCTTCAGTGTGTCTTTGGTGGTGAGGGCTGTCCAGCTGTCGATCGTTGGCTTCAGGGTGTCGGGGCGGCTGATGAGGGTTTGTGTTGGCTTTCTTCGTCGAAGTTGTCGTAAATGTTCTTGATTTTGTGGTGGAAGAAGGTGCTGAGTTTGTTGCAGAGGTCTTGTGAGGGAGGAATGTCAGTAGATTCGCTGGTGGGTTGGGCGAACTCTTTGATGATGCTGAAGAGCTCTTTGCTGTTGTACGCGTGTGTGGAGATTCTGTCTTTGATAGCTGTTTTTCTCGTATTTCTGATGAGTCGGTGGTGGGCGTTGGTGGCGGCTCTGAAGTTGTTGTGGGCTTCTGTGGATTTGGCGTTCCTCCAGGCCTTTTCGAGGCGGCGGCATGTGCGTCTGGACTCTCGAAGTTCGGCGGTAAACCATCTGACTTTCTTGGCGTGTGTGTTGTTGTTCTTCTTGAGGGGGGCTATGGTGTTGGCGCTGTCGGAGATCCGTCTTTGCAGAGTTCGGGCTGCGGTGTTGGGGTCGTCGTCTTACGCGGTGGTTGGCGTGGAGTTGCCGAGTGAGGAGGTGAGCTGGTCATCGGTGATTTTGATCCAGTTTCTTCGTGGGAGCAGTTGCTGGTGTCTGTGGATGGTGGGTGTTCTGAAGGTGAAGTGGATGCATCGATGGTCTGTCCACGGGAGTTCGGTGGTGTGACTGCAAGTGATGGAGTTTCCTGTTGTGAAGAGGGGGTCAAGGGTGTGTCCTGCTGAGTGCGTGGGTTCGGTTTCGATCTGGCGGAGTCCTATGTTTTGGAGGTTGTCCAAGAGGGATGTGGTGTTGGGGTCTTGTTGGTTGTTGAGGTGGAAGTTGAGGTCTCCCAGCAGGGTGTAGTTGGTGGACGCGATGGCTTGCGGGGAAATGATGTCCGTGATGGAGTTGGTGAATGGTCCGTGGGGTCCGGGGGGTCGGTAGTTGAGAGTTCCCCGGAGGGTGGTGGTAGGGCTGGCCTGTATCTTGAAGTGTAGGTGTTCCATCAGGTCTGTGGGCTCATCGGGAAGGGTGCTCAGCCGGAGGGTGGATTTGTGGACGATGGCGATTCCTCCTCCAGGGCGGGTGGGCGGTCCTTCCGGGAGATCTTGTATCCTTGGGGAATGGCGATGGCGATGTCCGGTCCCGAGGTGGTGTTGGTCCAGGTTAGCCTACCGGAGGCTCAGGCAGGTAAAGTGTAACTTTTTAAAAGTCACCTTTCCTAAATGTTTATTAAACATCTGACTCCAATATTTATTTGGGTTTTTAATAAACATTAAAAAATAGAGTTTGTATTATTCCAGTAGCTTGTCCCAAAATGTAGATAGCAGGGTTATGATTTTGTTCTGAAGTCTAGGTTTTCATGTAGGACAGCACAGCCTTTTACAGTGAAAATAGCTTTTTGGGCTAGTCACTGTAGGTAGATGGCAACATTAATTTCTTGCATGCACCACTTTAAAATACTAGGCACCCTACCTTGTGGGCAACAATGCCTACTTAGGCGTGACTTATTTAATATTTGAAAGCAGGGTTCTTTCCTGTCAAAAAGGGTTATTTTGACAAGTTTGCCTGCAAGTTTAAAAGCTGCAGGAGTGAGGCTACACCAGTAGACCGGAAGCCATGTTTTCTTTGTCACTATAGTGGATGGCACAGTAAGTGCTGCAGTCCACAGGCAACATTTAACTTTCCATGTCATTGGTGTATTTTCCTGCACCATGGCCTTACTGTAAAGTTAACTATGTCAATTATGGAATAGCTGATTTTACCATGTTTTAGGGGTCTGAGCACATGCACTGGAGCCTGGGCAGCAGTGCCCCAGTGTGCAACAAATAATCGCAATACCAGTCAGCACAAAATAGGGCACATTCTCACAGGAGTCAGCTTCTGTGCCTACTGTGCTATGTTCCTACAATGGGGATCCACTCCCAAGCCTCCATGGAAGTAATCTCTGCTCCCTCAACCCACAAGAAAACTGGCCTCACCCTTGGCATCACATATTTTACACTGGTGGGTCACTCTGAGCCATGTAGGAAAACAAATAGGGTCCTCCAAAACCTAAGTGACCAACTGCCTCCTAGCTTACATCAATGCCTTTTTCCAAAAGAGAGTATCCAGATTTGTGTCTGGAGAAAGAAGGAGCCGTTCGTTCCTCTACTGTACCATGCTCTTGTGTATCATAGACTGTAACAATTCTTCACAGCGCTCAGGATGACCACCACTGACCCTCCACCAACAAGACTCTTCACAACAGTCACCAAGAGCAACCTATATGCTTTCTGTACCAAAATTAATGCAGGAGCTTCACTAGTATCAAGAAGGTTATCCAGCGTTTCCCTTTCACCTTCTAACACATGGAGCCCAGCTGCTGATTTAGCTTACACTTTGCACATATTTTTTTAACAGGTTTCATTTCAGCATCAGTTTTTCAAGTCTTCTTGAGCTCAGTCACCAAGAGGGCCACTTCCGGAGGGAGTTGCAATGAGGTAGGATGGGGCAAATTACCAATGCATGCAGAAGAGGGAACACCAATTGTGATCAAATTTAAACCTGAATGTGGGTGATGCGTAAATTGCCCTGGTTGCGAAGCTTGTGTGGTGGATCTGGGTGAAGATGGGAATCTGCTAAGTTCATAAAGGTCATTTGCCACCATTGTTACAGTAAGCACAGTGGGGAGTTCCACATTCATTCTCCCCAGCTGACCCTCCAGTGATTTACAGCCACCGCCTCTATCTCACGGTCCCTCAAGCCCTACACTTCTTGTGGCTAAGTTAAGGTTAACCCCCTCTACTAACTGCATGGGCTTTGATTCTATACCCTTAAATACTGTTAGTTTAATGTCAATTAGTGACTTAAGGGCATGATTATCCATTGTTCAAATCAGTCCCTGTTTGAGGTTCAGTTAGAGGATGTTTGCGCTGACATTCGGAGGAGGGGGAGTGCCTTTTTTCTTTTTTTGGTGGCAGGGAGCCTACAAATTATCTTACTAAGATCAGAATTCATGGAATTGAGGGTTTTAGTATCAGCCTTCCACCTTTAGTCATCTCTGGGTCATTAAGTGAGTCCTTATCGCCATCTATTATCTTTTTTTAAGCATGCATGATCTGGGTTGAAAAAAACCATTTTTCTTCCCTGTTGTGTCAGTTTTCACATGTACATGGGAGAGCCCAAGCAGAGAACAAGTCCTGCAAACCCCAAAGAGCAAATGTCAGTCATCTTACAGTAATCAATATAGAGGAGAAAAAGCATGATGCGCAGCCAAGATATAGTAGGATTGTATCATGGGGTTCTGCAATATGAAGGAAAGGGCCCCCAGCGAGGTCGAGGGTGTGTTCAGTGCCTAATAAAAACCAGACTATTCTTTGTGGCCACAGCCCCCCGGCTCACCTTTGTTGCTTGCACAAGCTCCAGAGGGCATCATCCTGTTCCATTCCTGCGGCTCTGGTCAGCTGCCGACCAGAACCAGGCCTTACGGTCAGAGCTGCCGACCTTGGAGCTGGGGAACCAGGTTCAAGCCTCGGCGTCGGCTCAGCTTCCTGTGATTCTGGGCAAATCACTTAATCTCCCCGTGCCTGCCAAAAAATGAATGTGTCCTTGTTTACCGTAACTGGTGCTCATGTAAAGCGCTCCATACCTTTGGGTCAAGTTCGCGCTATATAAATCTGCAAAAAAAACAACTCTAGCTTGAGCTCTTCCCCCTGTCACAGTTGAGTTCCGGCACTACTCCAACCCCAAGCACAAGCTACACAGACTAAAGGGTTACAGAGCTCTCCTAAGTCCTTCCTGAGAGGAGTGTGCAGTCACTGCTACATGGCACAGGGGGCCTGGGGCGCTCAGCTTTTATATGAGTAGGAGCACAAAACAGGGCAAGCAAACAACTCAAAAGATTATCTCTGGCTGGAAACCCTCTGTAGATGTTCTCCCTGTCACTAGAGACTCAGGATCCACCTGTGCCAGCAAGCAAGATGTACCAGTACAGAAGCACAAAGATATCATGGCCATTTTGGGCTCTTGCCAGTCATTCCCTCCCCCTTGCTGTAAGATTGTGTGTTCTATGCTGTGGTGCGTATGCTTTAATTTATGCTTGAGGCTTGGTGGTGTGGAAAACACAGTGATTTCAGTGGTGTGATCCAAGATTACCTTTTGTGTGATTGTTTGCATGTGGGGATGTTTGCTGTTTTTCACCAGCCAGGGTTGCACAGATCCCCTGCTGATGTGACTGTGTGTGCAAGGCTGTGTTATTCGACCACAAGGTAGCAAGGCCCTTACATGCATTCTCTTTGGTGCGTGATAGTTGTTATCTTTAACTTTTTTTTTTTTTTGTCCATCATTACTATTATTATTATTATTGTTATTATTATTATTATTATTAGTAGTAGTAGTAGTATTTCCTGCCATTTACCTCTCCAGTGTGCATGCTTTCAAACGATTCTGGTGAATCATCAGGGGATTGTCGCCCAGTGATAATGAATGTATATTGAATGCATGCTTGCATGTTTGAGTGTGTTTAAGTAAGAGAGAGAGAGCATATGTGTGAGCAAATATTTCTGTATGTTTAAACATGTGTGTGTGAGTGAAAGTGAGAGAGAGTCAAGTGACAGTTACATACATGCCAATAGACCCGAATCAGACGGGAGACTCCTGATTTTTCAGCCAAAAATGGATTTATTTTGGCTGCCTCCTGCCTGAAATTGCCTCTCCTAACAATAGAAGTCAATGGGGGAAATACATTCTCCCAATTATTTTATTGAAATGTCCCACTTTGCTCTTCTAAAATATCGGCATGTATGCAGTTAGTAACTTGAGATTGTGGCTCAGATTTTCTCTTCTTTGACTCAAGGCAACGCTGCACCAAAGTTTCTATCTTGCCGTGCGTCAAAGAGAGAGAGAAAACATTTTCCGTATCTAGTTAGATGTTGTGCAAACAAATGATGGACGGAATGCTGAACAAATCAAACGTTCACCCCCAGTCAAGAGATCTGGGTTAAATCCATCGTTCATTTGCTCACCATGCCACCCCAGTTTGGATTTACAATTCTTACCTTAAATTCTAACATAGATTGTAAGGGAAAAATACCCAAAAATCAAAAAGGCATTTCTGCCTCTCAAAATCCGATCTGTTCCTCCTTTAACGTTCAAAGAAAGGATTTGTTACATGTTTGTCTACTCTAAAATACAAAGGTTCCAGGTTTTCATACCTCTTATTGGATGAACTGAACATATTAAACCGAGATGAAAATAGTGAAGCAATTTCCTTACCTGGGACTAATAATTAGAATAATCTAGTGGCTAAACTAGGTTGTATGTTAAGAGGCCTTAGTGGGTTTGCAAGGAAAATGGACCATAGTAGGGTGGCTATGCAAGACACAAATTTGACCACAGCAGATAAATATGAGTCCTAGATAATTCAGCAAATCCTGGTTTTATATTTCAAAGGAGACTCCAGAAAGAAATCTTGCAAAACAGGTAAAGCCAATGGCCATTCTTGAAGTAGACATACGGCATTTGGAGCTAGCCGGAAGAGTGAAGAAGGACTCAATGTTCTATGCTGTGAAAGGGCAAAATGTCTAGAGACAGATCCTGGGATAAATTGTTTGAGAACAAAAAAAGTTAACTTTGAAAGAGCATTTGAATCAATGAAGTGGGGAAAGTGGGCCTCTAAGCATTGATGAAACCAAAAGAAGACAAAGAAACAGGGATTAGGGCTTTAAGTAAGACAAATGATTACAGATACATATGAAAGAAGGACATGAGAAAGATCATAAGCTCGCCTCATAATGCTCCAATCCATATCATGAAAAGAGATCTTCTCATTAGGTAGGTTCAAGCAATCCTTTTACGTTGGCAGTAAATGAAATCAAGAAGAGAGGGAGAAAGATGAAACATGATATATGTAATGGTAAAATCCAGATGAGAATATTCCTTTTCTATGTAAATAATGTTGTGATGTGCGTTCCAAAAGCAGGAAATGCAGATTGAGGGCCTTGATGTGCAGCTCATTCATATGAAACATGAGCAAAAAAGTATCTGGATCTTTGCTGATTAACACCAAGAAGTCACAGTTAGGGTGCCTGACTGCTCAGGAGAACTCAAGAAAAATCCACAATTCCCTCAAAGAGATGGAGCATTGGCATGTGAGCTTTTTGGGGAAATAGACAGTCAAAGCTATAGATGAGACCATTGACTCGAAAATGGAGGGAAAACGTGGTATCAAGAAAATATCAACAATCAGATAAAGATAACCACGAATAAGGAGAATCCATAGCTAACAGGAAATCACCACGCATCTATTGAATGAAGAATATTCACTACTCTGTCACCTCTGCTAGAACCAGTCGACTCTCCACAGTCACAAATATTTAGCTTCATCTGGACAGAACGTGCTGATACTTAGTAGCTAGTTTATATCTCCATTTAGGTTTTTACCAAGCATTCTATACCCACTTGCTCCATAAATATTTACAATGATTTTAATTTTGGCTGAACAACAATCAAGAAATGAGAATATCTCAATTTCTCTTCTTAAAGGAAATAAATCTTCCAGGCACCTGTATTTGTACCTGCTGGTACATTATTTTGATTTATATGGACAGTGATATGTAAAAATAACTGCTACAAATAATTTTAAAGCAATGTAAATATCAGATGAACATATAACAATATGTTTAACGCACTCCTAGCTCTGCAAAAGGCAGCTTAGTTTGGTGCTATAACTTTCCCTCGGTACTAGGGGCCATATGTATGAAGCCAATTTGCGATCGCAAATGCCGAAATTCGCAGAATTTCGGCGTTTGCGATCGCAAATTAGCAGTGTGCAATGTATCACACTAGAACTCCCTCGCAAAATAAGGAATCGCAAATTTTGCGATTCCTTATTTTACGATTGCATTTAAGGAATCAGCTAATTGCGATTCCTTAAATGCAATGTAAGAAGCACAAAAAAAGTGCAATTTAGGCTTAAGGAATCGCAAATTACCACCAACTTCAAGTTGGTGGTAACTTGCGATTTCACTTAAAAATGCACTATTTTGCATTTTTTGAAGTGCCATGTGGCGCACATACATGCCCTTAGGGCACGTATGTGTGCCACATGTGCACACATGCACATTTCAGGAGTGCAACAGGGTGTCCTTTTGACACCCTGGCACCCTTGAAATTGCATTCTCAATTGCGATTCTCTAACTGCTAATCGCAAATTGAGAATGTCTTCCCATTCATTCCTACGGGCCTCTAGGCCCATAGGAATGAATGGGGAGGTATTCCTTAATTGCGAATCGCAATTTGCGATTCGCAATTAAGGAATATGAAGGATTCGCAAAATTTATTGCAAATCCTACATACATAGCGTTTTGCGATTCTCAAATAGCGATTCGCAAAAAATCGCTATTTGAGAATCGCAAAAGGACATTTTGATACATATGGCCCTAGCTCTCTCTTTTAAATGCCATCTATTTTTCTGCTAGGAGCCCACTTATACACATAGACCTCTAATTTGTCTCAGTGTTTTTGTCTGCTTTACCCTAACTCAAATTATGGCCTTTATGAACACCTCTATTAAGAGCCCACACCTGCAAATATATATTTTTATATAACTGTACAAACCAATGGGCCTACAAAACAATTAAGGAGCTTATTTACAAGTCCCTTGTGCCACCGGTGCATCACTTTTTGCGACGCACCGCTGGCACAACCTCCTGCCCCATATTTACAAGCACACGTAAAGCCACCATGCGTGGCTTTTCCTCTCCTTGTAAATATGGCCCCTTCTCACGCAACACTTTGCGTGAAAGGGGCGTGACATAGGTGTTGCTGTGGGTGTTCCCACGCAACACCCATGTATTCTGCAGCATTTCCAGATTTCCGAGAATACGTAAACCCGGAAATGCAGCAGAATGCTACGCCACCCTAGGGGTGGTGTAGCGAGGTGCAACAAGGATAAATGTTTACATTTCTCCTCGGTTTTTCCCCTTTCCAGGGGTGCTGCATTCTGCAGCACACATAGGAAGAGGAAATCACCTCTTTTTATTGTTTTTGTGGAGGAATCCCTGTGTTTTGAAAGTGCTGCAGCGTGGCGCAGCCAAAGGGCTTGCGGTGCCGCGCTGCGGCACTTTCTTATAAATAATGCCCTACATGTGTAAGAATCAATGCGCTTCTAGCTACAAATGCAAAAGAGATAAAACCTCTACTGAAGATCATTTACTTAGCAAGAAATCCGTGGCTAATCATCTCTGGTTTGTAAGAGAGCTGCACAATGCATAAAGCAAATGCTATAGGTAAATAATATTTAAAATGTGAATGTAATTTAATATCTGTATAAAACATATGAAAACTACATACTAGATAGACACTCGAGTTTTATCATATGCACATAAAAACAACATGTTTCTTAAAGCTTTCAAGAAAGTTTCACATGTATGATAAGTGACTGTAGATGTGGTCAGAACACAGTGACTATCCCAATCACGCCTTGAGGTACATGGGTATTAGACTCTTTTCAGAGTATTCATCACATCTGATTAACAGGAGTCCAGAGTCATAACACGTTTAGGGATAATTGAGCAGAACCAGATAGAAGGGAGACAAAGGAGGAAAATGAAAATGACTGCGGGCCTTAGTTAGAGTTTGGTGGAAAGGATACTTCATCAACATGTGTGGATATCCCGTCCACTAACATGCACTTGTAATATGGTGGACAAGACATCTGCCACGTTTGTGACGGAATATCACATTTGACAAACTCGAATTAAGGCTGAGCCTTAAAACATGTAATTAAAAGTATAACACCTATGCAGGATCTAGGGCAATCAACTGTACTGTTCCCCTTGATTATAGTAATTATTGCATTGTATCATGCACTAAGCACTTTAGTGCTAGCTAGTCAGGCATGGCTCTGGGGAACTACACCTCTGTGCTTGCACTTTGTAAATGAGGTGGAATGTTCCTCATTGGAATTAAGTACTTTCTGTGCTTCTACTTGCATAGGGATGTGTTATATCTAGGTTTCTACCTTACATCTTCCCTGTTTCTCTGCCTCTGCTGTTCAGCCAGTGAGAGTAGAATGTTAGTGTGAATGTGATGTCATTGGAATGTTGGGTATGCTGTGAGTGGGACTGTCAGTTGGATCCTGGGCTGAGCGGCAGAGAAGCTGCTCCTGGTGGGGCTTTATTACATCTATACTGGAAAACCTATCTGAACATCTAAGATCAATAAACTTATCTTCTGTAACCTAACCAAGACTACTGGAACTACTTACCTACGATATAACATAAATTGGCGACGAGTTGGATTCAAAACCATGCGTGAGGACTTACTTCAAGCTTGAAAAGGTACTTTTATACAAGATTTTACTTAAAAAGAACTTACCTAAGGATCTTACGCCCTCCCGCCCCACCAGTGTCCATATTCACCGGACAGCCCATAGACAAGGCGTAAATTTCCTGCTACCTGCTTCTTCCTGCCTGATTTCTACTGCCTGCTTCTTTCTGGGCATGTTTCCTGCTACATGTCTTTCCAACCTGATTCCTGCTACTTTAAAATTTCTACCATTGTGTGGATCCGGCATCTTCAAAGATTGGCACTATATCTAAGAACCCATTTTACAGGACGCATGTTTCCTGCTACATCTTCTTCCTGCCTGATTCCTGCTGCCTTTGTCTGCCAAATACTGCCTGTACCTCATCCTGTGTACCTACTCTTTCTACATGGGAAACACTAACGTTGCACCCAGCAAGCAATTTGAGCAAGCGCCATCCATACAAACTGCCGATGTACCCTGGCTCTACATCAGAGGTGTAGGAGGAGCACTTCCCAAACCCGTTGTGTATTTTGGGATGCTTTCGTGGAACCAGTGACTAGCATCAACTATGCCAAGAATCAACTTTGGACACCCCAGAGACTGAGCTTTGCTTACTCGCTGACACTTTACATGGATCCTGTTTGGTGGCAAGTATTGTGAACATTTTGAGGTAAATCATAATTGATTTAATTATGGGCCTCGGTTTCCCCTCTACATTTGGCAGTTCAACCGTCCTGTCGTGGTTTGAAAAACAACGCGCGCCATGCTCAGCACGCGCTCTTACCTTCTCGTGGATCCTCTGATCTTCAGTGACGCTTTCGAATCCTTCTCCGTCTCAGCGTTACCGTGCAGCAATTTTGGGTGCACGCACTTGCCTACAACCACCCAGCACTGCGTCACCGAACGTGCCGCCATCTTGCGGTTGGACTCATCAAGCTGTTCTCAGCATATGAAGTGTCTCGCAGGATTCAACGTACTTCAGCATCTTGCCAACCACGTTTTTCTTTTCTTGCGTGCCAATAAAGTATTTCAAGCGTTGATGTCATGCAGCACCTGGGCTTTGCTGACAGTTTCCCTCTCCTGGCCTTGCTGTCTTGTGCACCTCCGCAGTGCGCTTCAGTTACACTGCCTCCGTACTTCTCGTCTGAGAAACTGAATTTTCAAGGGATCCATCATTTATTTGGAGCTGTCACTTTGCCTTACATTCTACATGCCGGAGCAATTGTATTTATTTAGATGTGACATATCTCAAGGAGTGAAGTCACTCTTCTTCATTTTTACCTTACAGCGCTTACTGCCAGCGTCCTCTATAGGGTAATCTTCAACCAAGGTACTGTTTTCTTATCGCTACATCTTCTGTAAGCCCAGCATGTTTTCTTACGGACCACGGTGACTACTTTATTTGTTTTAGTTCATTGTTTTGAGACTTATACCAACTTTATCATTTTTATTTCTGTAACTAATACTGTGCTACATTTCTTTAATGTACTGCCATATTGCCTATTCCATGTTCATTTTCTCATCTTTGGCTCCCATTACTACGGTGCTCTATTATTATGCATTTTTATGTTTCTACGTATACCTACATTGATTTTTTGCTATGTTACCATGCTAAAGTTTACTTATTTACCTGTTTTGATTTATTCTTGGATGTACCTTTGATCATATTACTTTATACATGCTACTGTGTTAGTAATGTATTTGTTGCATGGCATGCAGGTTCTTACGTTTTGCAGTCTGTACTTTGTTATGGAGCATTTTTCTTGTTCCTTTGATTCTTTACATGATTTTTACTTACGGTGCATTTGTTATATTGTGCGCAAGTTTTCATAAGTGGTCTAACTTGAGGTGTGACTGAATTTTATTTGCTGTGTAGTTCAGTTCACCCAGATCGCACTTTCCCTGGAGCATTTTTCTTTTCCTCTGATTCTTTACATGATTTTGTTTTATTGTGCGCAGGTTTTCATATGTGGTCTAACTTGAGGTGTGACTGTACTTTTAATTTTTATGTTGTGCAGCTCTCCCTGATCGCATTTTCTTTGCACTTTCATGCATGGTCTAACTTGAGGTGTGACTGTACTTTTGCTTTATATGTTGTGCAGCTCTCCCAGATCGCATTTTCCTTGCACTTTCATGCATGGTCTAACTTGAGGTGTGACTGTACTTTTGATTTACGTGTGGTGCAGCTCACCCAGATCGCATTTTCCTTGCATTTACTGCTTGGGGATTCACTATTTTGTGTTTTCACCTCTGCTTGATTTCTGGTAGGGTGTAAGTCACCCGTTATTTACTTATGATTGCTTTCTGTTTGGGTGTTTTTCTCTTCCTGCTTTTGGAATTCACCTTTGCTTGCTTTCTGTTTTGGGTGCTGGTCACCTTTTGCTTACATTTGTTCTTGTCGTTTTCCTTCTTCCTGCTGTGTTCAGTGTTTCCATCCTCCTCGCCAGTCTGGCCAGTTGGTGTGGTTGTGGTGGTTACATTGGTGCACTATTTCTTTGTTAATTTTTCGTGGTATACCTCTTTCTTGTTCATGTATGTACGTTCTTTTACTATTTCCTTCCTTTTTAAACTTCTTGCTTCAATTTTTTGCTCTGCTAAGGAAGGAGATGTGTGTCTTTTCTAGTTTTCAATTTCCTTTACTCTATCTTCGTGTTTACTCATTGCATTACCGTTTACATTTTGCAATTTCTTTCCTTATTGCTTCCTTTTACATCACCTTTCTACTTGCTTATTTTAGCATGTTTTTCATAACTTATGTGCAATTTGCTATACTTCTTCTGGCAAGTTTCTTCAGTATTACTGTGATGTTACTGCAATGTTACTATTTATATTTGCTTTCTCTTTGTTCATTTTATAAAGAGGGAAGGTGTGTTATATCTAGGTTTCTACCTTACATCTTCCCTGTTTCTCTGCCTCTGCTGTTCAGCCAGTGAGAGTAGAATGTTAGTGTGAATGTGATGTCATTGGAATGTTGGGTATGCTGTGAGTGGGACTGTCAGTTGGATCCTGGGCTGAGCGGCAGAGAAGCTGCTCCTGGTGGGGCTTTATTACATCTATACTGGAAAACCTATCTGAACATCTAAGATCAATAAACTTATCTTCTGTAACCTAACCAAGACTACTGGAACTACTTACCTACGATATAACAGGATGCCCTACTTATCCACGAGAGACATAATTTCAAAAATATTAGTGTAATTCATTTTATATTTTTATGTGTTCTTGGCATAACAGTGTTTTTATAAAGAAATTGATAAAGGAGGGAATCCATTACATACCGATGTTAGTGAGACCATGCTTATTATTTCTTAATTTAAATAATGAAAATAGTCATCCTAAAATGCATGTTGTACAATTAATATTTCTATTAATTTTGATAATTTATAAGGCAAGTTAGCAATTATAGGGAGGGTTTTTCATAAATATGTTTGGTCAGATTTCTGTTGATTTCAGAAAGGCCAGCTTACAATTTATAACTGTTAATAATTCATATAATTTATGATGTTCTTTCCTTAGTTTTTGTATATTAATGTGATACCTATCCCTTTCCCCTCAGACATCACATCTTGGTCTGGTATACACCTGTACTTGAGAGGGCTCATATTCTGAACTGGGTTGCAGGAGTATACCATAAAAAAGCTTCATTGTGCTACATCCAATACTTAGTACCCCACACCCCCTTCCCGGATGTAGGGTTGTTCTAGGACACCCTATGTGCACTGCACTTATGACACAGTGGGCCCAATTTTCTAAGATTTTAATGTGGATTACCCCTGTTGTACTGCTGGCTTACTCCTGAACTCCAGGATTAAGAGCAAAGTACTCTTGGAATTCAGGAGCAATCTCCGAGTGCTCTCTTATTACTCTTGGAATTCAGGAGCAAGTCAGGAGTGCTATAAAAGTAAGTTATGCCTCTTCATAGCAAAACATTTGTGAATCAGTCTCTGAAAAACAAGTATAATTAATTTCACTTTAGTCAAATGTCAGCCTACTGTACTTTACGGGAATGCCCAATGCGCTCATGATTCGTTGAACTTGAGCACTATGGCACCTCCCAGAGGCAATGAGTAGTTCAGCTGACCCAAGGAGATGGGATGTCTTCAACTGGTGTAGTTAGTAAGCATTCCTGGCAGAGATAGGAAGGATAAGGATGAATGTGCAGCCGGGCTCCAGACGACGAGACAATTAAAGTAGTATGCCATGTACCTTAGAGTTCAAAGGATGGTCCAAAACAATTCCAAGGAAGAAGTCCAAAAATATCCCCTGGAGAGATCAACTTGCAGAAATACTATGAACGGGTTCATACAAATGTTTGATAAGGAATCCACAACAGTAAATCAAATGCCACAGAAACAGTAACAACTCTGGAAAGAAAGTATATGAAGTAACATGTTGAATAGGCGTCTGCAGTCTGTATCAGATGACTTTTAGGTGTTGCTCAGACGCGATTGAGCTACAGCACCAGGAGAAATGTAGGAAGTGTAGTTCTTTCAGACTTCAGTATTACTCCATACTCTGAGTGAACTGCCACTTCCTCACAGGAGAGGTTGTGGAAACCAACTCTCTGCATGTGTATTGAATATTTTTTTAAATGTCTTTATTGCTATTCAATTGCTTAATACAATACATATTCATCTATATAGTCAATATTACAGAAATAGCAATCAATGTAGACTTCCAACATCAAAGGCAAACTATTAATTCCAAATAGAAAGCAATCTGATGTTGTTGTCAAACATTGAATTTTCAGCCACATCCCTTTAGCCCATCTCACCTGCATGAGCCAGTTTTTATATAAGCAACCTCTTTTGCCTCTGCTTTATTGAGTAAACAGCTTGAAAGTACCTATGTATTTATGGTATGTACCGGTACCGTATTACTTGCCATATTACTGTGCCTTGTTGGCCTATTAGCTATGTATTGCAGGGCAGATATACCTGTTGAACCCTTTTGGTGTCCATGCAACAGAGATATAGTATAGTATAGTGTCTAACATGCTAATTTAATGAGATGTATCATCCTTACTGTATTACAATGTCTGGTGTTCCTAAAAGGTGATCAGTGCTCAGTGGGTCTGTGAGTAGGTGAATCATCCTTGCCCATTGCACAAGGTCCTCGGGAAGTTTGTCATCCTTTTTTACCCTTTTATTGGTAATTCTTCCGCCGTAACATACTCCACCATGTCCTTAATCCAACTATTAAAGTTGGGCAGCTTCTGGCTAAGCCAGTGTACGGCCATTCACCTCTTTGCCATCACATTTCATAATGTCGCAAATGTTTTACAGATTTTTCCTTTTATATTCTTTGCAATCAAACTTAACATGCAGTTTCATTGTTAGTTCTGGCAGCCCGTGCTGTGGTTTAATCGACTATTACTTCAGTCTAAAATCCCTGCACTTCCTGGCATTTCCAAGTGACATGTATGAAATTAGCTCCTTGATTATGACATCTAGGATACTGTGCTGTTCGCCACAGGTAGCTTTTCTTTGATTTTAATCGGTGCACGGTATGCCATGTTAACGTAGTTAGAATGTACTAGTTTCAATAGAGCATTACTTAAAATTGTTTTGACTTTCTGAAAGACCTTCCCACACTCATATCAGTAAAGAGGCTCATCCAAATTTGCTTGTCATTTCTCCTGTACCTATAAACTTATCTTGTGCTGGTCTGCTCTGAGCATGTTGTAGAAATTGACTTTTTCCTATCTCAAATTACACTTCCTCAACTGTAATGGATCTGTATTTTGGGTAAAGGTCAGAGAGAGTCCTACAACACCCCTGTTTCCAACTTTCCACTGAGATGTCTTGCGCTATTTGCGCAAAGGGATGAATAATCCAGATTTGCATATTGGTCGCAAATGGCGGATATTTTATAGTCTTCTTGACTACTTCGTCCCAGGTTACATCTATTTGTCCAGTCACATAAATCATTTGAGTTGGGACGTTTCTTCCCATCATCAATTGGTCCTGTATTGGGGTATCCGCATGCAACCTTCTTATCAACATCTTCTCCCAGTTCTCGTATTCATGTAATCATTGCACTGCATCTTGCAGGTGGGTTGCCATATAGTATAGTTCTAAATCTGGAATCTCCAGCGCCCCCCTCTATCCCACTCCTGTTTTAGAAGCAGTACTTCTTTTACCTACTCAAATTAAACCCAAATAAATTTGGTCCAGTTCGGTGAATACACTGTGTGGCACCGTGGAGATCGGCCCTTCAAGATCATAGAGACAACATGCAGAAACAGCATTCTAGCTAGGGCTGTGCTGCCCATTAGTGAGAGTGGGAGTGTATTCCAGAACTTAATTGAGGCCCTCAGCCCAGTAAGCACTTTGCCCCTAGGCAATCTATGTCTGACTGTCTCCTCGTGTGAAAGTCATATCCCAGCTATCTAAAATTGGTGGTTCCCATTTAATGGGCAAGTTCAGTAGCATCTTATCCATCTGCCCCATAAGCGTCCTTAGAGGGAGTAGTTTGGACTTAATTTAATTTGTAGGCAACCCTTATACCTCCCCATATTCTGCTAAAGTATGCAACAGGATAGTCATGGAGTAAATCAAATTGCAGAGTTATACTAATTCGACATCCGCTTTTAGTGAAACTACATGTGTGGTGGCTCCCACCCTCACAACCCAGTTTATCAACACCATCCTTAGTCTACATGCCAACGGTTCAGTCGGCAGTGCAAATAGTAAGAGCGATAGGGGGCAGCCCTGTCATGTCCCTCTTTGCAGTTCAAACCTGTTTTAAACCGCACGGCCCATTCTACCCTAGCTGTGCGTTCGGTGTACGACAGCTTGACACATTTGATATATGTTTGCCCTATGCCCATAGTTTTCAACACCCCCCATTTATGGGAGCAGTCAACGGTGCCAAATGCCCTTTCAATATCTAATAAGGCAAGGGCAAAATAAGCCTCATGTGAGACAATGAGCCACACCGAGAGCGTCAAATGTTGCATAACCTAGTCTCTGCAGTATTAAAACCACACTGATTTGCATGCACCAAGACCGCTCTAATCTTCAATAATCTTTTTGCTAATGTTTTACTAAATATTTTCCCGGCTACATTTGACATTGATTGTGGGCGGTAAGCTGACATGTTTGTGGGATCCTTGTCAAGTTTTGGTACAAGAACAATCAGCGCCCCCCTCACAGTTGATGGGAGGAACCTTGTTGTGAATGATTCGATAGAAACTTCAGCAATTTCTCCACCAGTTGCTCTGCATTTATTTGCTACATTTCAGTAGGTAAGCCATTGCTATCTGGAGCTTTAGCCCTCTGGATTTCTTGTATTGTCTTGACTATTTCCTCTTTGGTGACTGGTAGTTCAAGCGCCTCTCTCTGTTCCTGGAAACTTTGTTTCAGTGGGAGACCAAATAAATAATCTTTTATTTATTCAGAGTCAATTGCATAGGGCCGCCTGTATAACCCCTGTAAGTGTGTAAAGAGGTTATTATTTATACCTGCTTGAGCAAGAATATCTTTCCCTCGATTATCCTTCACCATGAGTTTAGGAGCTTATGGCTGTTCACTTTTTAGGAGCCAGGCTAAAAATCTGCCTGTCTCGTCTCCCTCCCTATATAACTTTCTCTGTAGTAGGTAAAAATATATCAGTCAAGGCTTTTTCACGTTAGCTACATCTTGTTTTAAGTTTGTCCAATCTTTATATGTGTTCAGGGAATGTGCAATATCAAGTCTCTTTCTTTTACCTCTAGGCGTCTTTCTTGTTGTTTAAGTGTGCTCTCCAATTGAATTTTAGTGCCATATGTTTTTGATAAGCACTGCCCCCTCAAGCACCACTTTCCACGCTTCCCACTCCGTTGATCGAATGCGGACACTACCCCAGTTGTCTGCAAGATACTGCGTGATAGTTTCATAATGCCAGTATGAAAAAAACACAAATGATGTGGCTAGTAACGGTGAGTTATCTGAGAGGTGTCTTGCTATAGATGGAAGTCCTGTGATTTTGTGCCCTTGGTTGCTTTGCATCAGCAAGTAGTCAAGTCTACTGTATGTCCCGCTGGTGGACAAAAAACATGCGTATGCCATTTCAGTGGGTGTTGTGCTCGCCACACGTCCATCTGACCCATCCCTGCCATCACCTCCAAGATGCATTTGGTCATACCAGTCTTATTATTAGCCTTAGAGGGGTGTCTCTCTAATCTGACTTTGAGTACACAATTCAGGCCACCTGCCCATATAGTTTCAGGGGACCCTAATCACTGTATTTTGTAGTATGCTTTGTAGTACTACAATAGTACTACTCACATACTACAAAGTGCTATTCACAAACCTCCATCTTTACTGTTCAGAGATCGCCACCATAACTGCGGAGATCTCTGCACGCATACTCATAAGCTTTTGTAGTAAATCTAGGGACAGAGAGGAGTAGTTCGAAAATGGGCAGTACTTACTACTAAATGGAAGGGGTTAAGAGAGAGGAAGCGAGGGCTAGGGAGGACTCTAAGGAGGGACATGCACTCACCCACAAATGAGTAAGCCCATTCCTATTCACAGATTGCTCTTCTAAAGTTACTATAGCCAAAAAGGACCCAAAATAGTAGTAAGAGTACCCCAGCTCAGAGATGGAGTAAGTCCTGCACCACACATAGCCAACCACTGGTACTGCAACACCCTCCCATAGAAAATAATGGAGGCAACAACTTAAAATAAAACTCCACAGGAAATAATGTTACATTTAATTATTTTCACTATTTAAAATTAAAATTCTATTTAATTTGCTGTTAAAAAATTATATAAATAACACGTAGTTATTCATTTATTAAAATATATAAATTCACCTTTTTGAAAATGTAATAATTAACTTTAGTTTTTCAAATATTATTTAAATTAATTATGTACATAATAATAAATAATTATAAATGTTATCGTTTTGGTGGATTTGTTTTTATTAACTTAAAAGCAAACGGTGTCGATATATATAACAAGGCTTACAACACTTGCAACACACCTGGTAATAAAAGGAGTGATTGTTCTCAACTCCACCGCTCATCTCCAGCTGAAAGACATTTCAACACCAACCAATGCACACTGGGCTTGAGCAACAACTCCAGAGGCCCCCATTCCATCAGGGCCTCCAACTGCACCCTCGGCACTGGCATCATCTCCTCCTCCAAGTGCCCCCACAGAAGAACAACAACTGTTGAGGGACACTTCTGCCTGCCCCGACACCTAATAGTTGCGCTCAAGGAGGCCCTGAGACCAATCGGAGAGCTTCAGGGAGCGGTCTCAGGATATCTGGAGCTTAGTTGGAGAGATCCAGATATTCTGAGAGACAGTCACTGAACAGCTCCAAACTTCATTTGGCTTTATGAACTCCTTGATAGCAGGCCTTAAGACGTGTCTACCTCCACAACCCACCCCAATTGCTGTTGTCCCGTCTCCCAGCTCGTTCATCATACCTTTTTTCCCTTGCTTCCCCTGTGTTTTCTTCTCCCCAACATGTGTCTGGTCCTGTCACAGCCAGCCATTTGACTGAATTGCGCTGTATAAAGTACAAACGTATATATGTAAGTGAGGTAGGAAGAATATATTGTGGGGCAAACTAGCATGTAGGACTATCTTATCTGATAAATGAAGGAGGGGCACTTTTAGAAATAGGCAAACTGAAAAATAATACTGTGTATCTGAAGTGAAGCATTCCAGAGTTGGTGGTATATGTACAAGATAACAGCAGCTTGTGGTGTCGAGTTCTACGGCTGCTGAAAGACCTCACTTCTCGCGACCGCGATTGTCCGTCAATGGATTACGGCTGAAGCGATGCAGAGTTGAGTGCGATCCTCCACAGTGAAATTAAGCAATCTTATAAATTGACTAACTTGCTGGGGAAGGGGGCAGTGCCAGGTAGGTTGCTCGCTGAGCTGATAAAGGCTGGCTGGCTCGGTATATAGAATGGCTGCCACGGGTAGGAAGCATTGGGCAGGGGGCATATTGTATAAGTGGTATGGAATTGAGTATTACACTTATGCTAAACGTGTTTATGATGAAAAGGCTTCGCTTATAAACGCTTATGAATAAATCTATTAAACCTAATATTACAGTGGAGCTTACCTGGCAAAGAGATTAAACCTACGGTACTAAAATGAGCAGAGGATGGAAAATGGTAACCTGGGATGTCAGGGGTCTGAACAACTAAACCAAGTGATATATAATATACTCCTACTTAAAATTAAAGGATGGAGAAATTAGTGTTACAGAAAACACAGTGCATGGGAAATAAGAGCAAAAGTACATAAAAAGTAGAGGGGCAGTTGAATGCAGGACCATATTCAAACAATGCCACAGGTGTTCTGACCTGGGAAGCACCGGCACCAGATGTCCCTTTCAAAATCAAAAGCTAAAAATAGATCTGGATGGCCTGCTAGTATTTGGAGTACAAGATGCCTAGAAAACATGCCTTGTTAACATATGTGCCCGAATATAGATGATGGTAAATTCTCCAAAAGAGTCCTGAAAGTTACAGTCCCATCCATACACTCCGGGAACTATTCACAAAGGTAAACTTACACATGACTAAATCTGCACATGTAGGTTTACTCTTACACTTTTAAGTAGCTTTACTTCTTTAGCTTTTCACCATTAATGACGACAGTGCAGTCATCAATGGTGTCTTTTCAGATGTCAAATTGATGTTAGCAATAATGCCATAGAGCATGTCATGAGTGATGTAATATGAGAGGTAATAAGCAGTGCCTGGTGAGGGAGTGAGTTATAGTTACTTCAGTTAACTATAACTGGTGAATTTCAGTATTTTAAAAACAAATATAGATGGCACTCCATATCTCAGTCTTCACCACAATGATAGAGAAGTCATCCTTGGATGCGGACATCAGCATGGTATGAGGGCAGGAGAAATCGAAGATCTCCCATCGGAATGAACCTTGAAAGGAAGGAGGGGGCCTCCTGGAGGATGTGCCTTAGAGCTGGACAGGCTGGCGCCAGGCCAGAGCCCCCCATAGGCAGTTTACTGATACTCACTTGTGTTGCAGTCTCTCTTTACCAGGGAGCATATTTATCAAATCAAACAATGCTTTATTCGACAGTTTGTGTCATAAAAGTGTTACAGATAAAAAGTTAAAACGGGTCTAAAAAGTTTTTAAAAACTTGAATAAAAACACTTTGTGCAAAATAGCAAAATAGGCATCAGAATATCCCGTCATAATGCCAATACATTGGTTCATGATAAAACAAACATATAAATATAAGTTTCAGATGATCTCAATTAATCTCAGAGAAGCGTGTAAAGGCTTATTGGAACCCACACATAACTTTAGTCCGAACACTTGATCGTAGATGGAAGCGAATTGCAGTTTCATTTTTCAGCCGTAATATATTGCGAACAGATACACCACATCCACCTTAAAAATTTTCCCAAAGGAATAGCGTACCTGGGTGATGGGGCTGTACAGAGAATTCGGAAAGCAGTGCTGCATGATCTAGTGCCCATATTCCTGCACATTTGCACCAACCAGACCTTACGCGGACCAGAATAGGCAGGTAAGACAAACAGCACATGCGCTAAGGTTTCTACATAATCTGCACATAATATACTTTTGTTGATATTTGTGGTGGACCATTTAGCTGTGAAACTCTTTAATGGGAAAGTTCCTGTTCTAAATTGGAAATATAATTTCCGGTCGAGGGGCTTTGTGATAATGTCCCAATATTGCTCGAGGTTCGGGTGTGGTTTAATCAGTAAATGGAGCCCTGAGAGTGAAGAGGGATCGTGACGCCTACACTCTTCATGTGCAATCAACTCCCAGTATTTATCTTTGAGTGTGTCTTTCGACGGGAACTGGGAGCTGGAGGGACTATCCCACAGATGTGCGAGGCCCAGTTTGTTAAAGAGGCCCTTTAAATTTCACAACCAGCTAATTTTGTGGAATTGGTCCATATCAATAATGTCCCTTAAGCCCTCAGCGTACACAGCCAGTTCCGGTGTGGTCCCTATCCTGCACCAGTATAGAATAGGTCATAGCCTAGCATGGTCCACCATAGCATTCCTACCCAGATCGCTCCTTAAGGGGACTGTAGGTGTGCTTTGTGGTAGACTAGTTATTGCGCGCAGGAACTTGTTCTCATCGATAGTTAGCTGTGTCATGTCCTCTAAACCCCATAGCTCGGCTCCATAGAGGGCCGAGCTCACCACTTTGCTATTGTAAATTTGAAGTACCGGGCACAGTGGTTTTGTCAAGGAGGTTTTGAATTCCTTTCTTAGGGCACCCGCTAACTGTCAATGTTTTAGTGCCATGGCATCGATGTGCAATTTCCATCTCATATCCTTCTGCAGTTTGATGCCCAGATAAACGAATGCATCAAGCTGCTCAAGGGGAAGCCCATCCATTGTTATTTTGCCCTTGAAGGATCTATGTTGATTAAAAGCCATGAACTTGGTCTTGTCAGCGTTAATTTTTAAGCCTCGCAAGAGACAGAATTCTTCATACCGTCGCAAAGCAAGTTGCAGACCACTTGGGGTTTTGGAGATGATCAGAGTGTCATCTGCAAACATTAAAATCGGGATCTTTCTGCCAGCTAAAATGGGAGCATCAGTTTGAATAGCAGCAAGAAAGTTTGCCACTCCATTTATAAAAAGGGAAAACAGTGTGGGAGCTAACACGCATCCCTGGCGAACGCCCTTGCGTACCGGAAAAGGATCCGTCTTGTTTCCCTGCGCTCCCCATCGGATCTGTGCAAAGTTTCCCTCGTGGAGGCGGGCGATAAGGGAAAGTAAGTCCAGTGGCATCCCCAATTCTTTTAATACCTCCCATAATTTGGGCTGAGAGACCAGGTCAAAGGCTGATTTCAAATCAACAAAGGCAGCATACATGCTGCCCTTGCCGAGGACTACTGTCCGCCAATGTATTGTAACAAAGCGAAAGACCTGGTCAATTGTACTTATATGGGCCCGAAATCCTGCCTGGAGGTGGCTAATGTTGGAATGTTCATCCATCTATACATGAATTTTGTCCAACACAAGCCGGGCTACCACCTTTTGTATGGGATCTATAAGACTTATTGGCCTGTAGTTGGCGGGCATAGACTTGTCTCCTTTTTTATATATTGGGATTATTTCTGCCCCCGCCAGGTGTCCGGAATAGGAGCGCCATGAGCTATAGCGTTTGCTAGTAAAAGAATATATTGCGTCCATTTCGATCTGTCCTGCAAAATAAATGTCAGCGGGAACACAATCCAGCCCTGGTGCTCGACCTCCTGTCAGTGCATTAAGAGCAGTTTTAACGTCTGCCTCATCAAATACCTTATCCATGGTGTAGGGATATGTTAATACCGATCCATGATCGTCTGCATCATCACTGGCATAGTGGGAGGAAAAGTGACTAACCCACTCACTAGGATCAACATGATTTTCGGGGGGGGTGCCACACCTCCCCTGCCCCATTTTACCAATTACCAGAACTGTTGTGAGCATTTGCTGCCACAGGCACGTTTTAGTTCCAACCACCTGTCCTCGTCCCAAACTTTTTTGGCACGAATGGTAACCTTCTTATAGGTTGTCCTAGCGGATCGCACTCTGTCCACATCACCCGACTTGATTGCCTCGCTAAGGGCACCACGGGCACTTCTACAATCGAAGTTGTACCAATGATGCCAGGGTTCTGTGTCTCTCATTCTGGCTTTGCAGGGTCTTTGAAAGTAGGTACGAATATGGGTAAACAGTCAAGAATGCAGTTGTGTAATGTCATTTAGCGACTGATGGTTAAGGAGGGATATCTCCATTGCTTTGACTGTATTGACCATCTCACTAGTTATGGAAAGTAGGACTGCTGGATGTTCTAAAATCATGGGCCATTTAACTCGTCGCATGTTGTTTGAGAGCTGGAGGTCACTGGTTGTATGTGTGATATCTGTTTGTGTTTGTGACCTTAAATCCCTAATTGCAAACCTAGAGCACAGAGGGTTATGGTCACTCTCCATTCTTGCCTGCACGACCATGTCCTCAAGGGTATGCCATATGTTCAGACCAACTAAAAGGTAATCAATACGACAAGTGAAATCCATTATTGTATGTGTGTACCCCTTGTCTGTCTGAAGTGGTTCTGCCATTGGCTGCCCTAAGACCATATTCTAGACAGAGGGCTTTCATTTGAATGGCGGCCTCGGTCCATCTTTTGATTGGCGTAAGCTCCAGTGAAGGAACACCCCACTGCTCATCCTCCTCCCTCGCCACATCATTATCCTTGTTACCGAGGGGTTCAAAGGTTGTGTTTAGGTCCCCAGCTATAACTACTGAGGCTTCCCCTGAGAGGGTTTCTAGAAGCTCGCCTAAGGCGTGAATGGTGTCTGATTTCCGCCCCCCACTGAGGCCTCTCGTGTAAACATTGAATATATCAATGGGTCCATAATTGCCAGCCTCCAGCCTGATTGCAAGGATGTCATTATTATCTGTCGGTAAGGCCCAGATTTTAAGGCCGATATCCTGTTTAACCCAGATTGTAAGTCCCCCCCGATGGCCGACCTCTAGCACCCTGGGTTGCCGGACTATAGAAATTAAGGTATCCGGGCTGATGGATTGGCTCTATAGACCAGGTTTCCTGGAATACACAGATGTCGAACTCCTCTATAAAATGGTTCCATTCCGGAACGACACCCCTATGCGCCAAACCGGCGATGTTCCAGAAAAATATTGTGATAATACGTGACTTTAGATTAACACCTGGCGTTTGACCGGACGTAGGGATTATGGGTCCAGGCATCTGGTGTGGCGCACACCTAGCAATACTAGTGAGCTGGCCCGTGTTGGAAATGTACCATCGGGGCTAGAGATAGTGAGCTCACAGGCGTGAATTGATTCAATAGCCTGTGGGTTTAAAGCAGGGGGCGGAGGACACCTTCAGTCTATCTCTCTATTTATAAGAAAGTCATGCAGTGCAGCAAGTCACCTTGCTGCACTACAGTGCGTGACAGGAAAAGTGCAGAAATGTGCCGTATTTAAAAGAATAAGAAGTTGTGTAGTTCCTATATATAACCTATACAGAATCTGCGAGTTCGGATAACGTGAGCTGTGGGCTTGGTGGAAGACTGACTCTGAACACCCCCACCGAAAATGTTAGCCTGTTTGCATTAGCTAGCTCACAGTGCCACTAGTGTCTCCTCTTATCGGGGAGAGAATAGTTTCTGGCAACCTCAGAACATGACAACCCTGATCCCTCAGGATCGTGGAAACAATATACTACTTTTCGCTCAGTCACTCGTGCTCACTTATTCGGTCTCAGAGAGTTACACAGAAGAAAAAGTCGGGCGTGTTACAATAAGAATTTATGGCACAGTTGTTCTTCTAGTGTGAAATAGATGTGCTGCAATAAGCGTTAGACAGTAGCAGATATATATGATTAGCAGTATAGTGAATATAAATGGATAGTATAGTTCTACCATTTTGCAATAATCATAAATGCATACAGGTATATAAAATGCATGATAAAAGGAAGCGCGTACTCCTACGATGCCTATCTAGATGTACCTAAGTGTACCTAGCATGTGAGTAGGTGTGAAGCCAAGAATCCCTCTAGGAGTTAGTCGAACCCCATTACCTGAAGTGTGAGAATGTAGGAGCCCGTCCTGGTCTCGAGTTTGGACACCCCGCGAGGGATGTGTTAGACCACTGTCAGGTGGAGCGTCTGCATGCAGGAGCCTCAGCGTCTCTGGTCAGTGTGTCGGCCTGGAAGTCTCGGTTCCCTCTAACTAACACTAGCAAGATGTGCTGTATTTATACAGAAAGTATCTAGGGTTCCTTTGTCCCTTGTTTCTTGTGTTAGCCATTGTTGGATTTGAGGATGACGTATGGGATGAACCTTGTACGTAGATATTATGTAGGTGGTGTAGTCCCAGCCTGGTTTCCAAGAATCCTTATGAATATTCATTCATACTGTGTGAGTCTATTGATGAAGTTATAGGACACTATTGTTCAGGGAGAAACCCTCCTTCTGCTCCCAGGACTAGAACTAGGTAAAGGTTCAATCCTAAAAGGTCGGTTACTGTGTAGTGTAGGGGAGTTAATGTAGGTGAAGGTGTATGATATTACCCGGGCCTATATTAGGGTACCTATATGAAACATAACACCTACTCCTCTTCCGAATAGTCAACAATAATAAAATGCCATCGAACTACTCTCTTTACTAGGTAGTAGCGCATAAAAACTATCAGTGAACCGTGTAAAAACATTTTCTTAAAATCATTTTTTAAGGACAGTCTCAGAGGGGAATTTTTTTTTTTTTTTAAACATGTTTTGGAATTGTTACTTAAGCCAAAGTCCTAGATGAGTTTGTTTATATAAGTCGAACAACTACAAGCGTCGGGAGGCCATGCTTTTTCAGCGAAAGTGTCGATTGAAAGGGAATGTTCCAAACTTAGTTGAGTTTTGGAGAAAAAGAAAAACTAAATTCTTTACCAGCACACGATGAACCAATTATAGATTAGGTGTCCTGGCTGGGAGACGCAACATCGTCGTTTCTTGCCGCTGCAAGGACGGTCCTTGTAACACCTCGCAGAGTACGTCAATGGAGCACAAATGATATTCAGAGCTGCCAATAGCTGGTGTAGAGGCAGCCGGTGCTGTTGTCGGAACCTGAGTGCTAGTGGAAGAGCTGATGCTCAACCCAGTTGTAAAAGGCACCTGCGGCTTCTCGAGGAATGCAGCCATCAATATGGGAATACGCTGGGGACATTGCCGAGCATGGGCCCTCAGGGGTTCCAGCCTGGTATTCAAGTCCGCAGGCGTGTCCGATGCAAGTGTCAGACAGAGATCCAACACGCATTCTTCACTGCATAACAGGCATCGAAGAACAGGTAAGATGCAGTCCATCCAGACTGGTCTAAACGATAGGAACCAAGAGGCGCTCAGTTCCCGTAGTCGAGGTGTGCCCAGATGCTGTACCATGCATTCACGGTACTTGCGCTCCGGGAGTGCTTTTGCCATCTCGTTTGTGATTGGGCCGTCCATTGCGGAGCAGAAAAATGACAATCAGGATTCCTGCAATAGAAAGCAGGATCAGCGGAAGACCTCCAAAAACGCTTCCCAATACTGAGTGTATAAAATTTGGAATAACTCCGAGGATTATCTGAAAGGTGCTTAGAAATCCTGACTCTATGGTCTTAAATAGATGTACAATACCACTCGTATCAGACATATTGAAGATATGACCCACCATTTCTGCGAAATGAATGGGGCAGTTTGTAGGTATAAGGGCCTGTATCTCAGTCGAGGTCCTTGCGATTTGAAGATCAAAGGTCTCTCGAGCGAAGGTTAAGGGTACGGTTTGCTGTAAAAGCATGGCTTTCAGACTGCTCAAAGTATCAAACTGTATAAAGGAAACATTCAACGAAGGCCATAACGGCGCCTCCCTGACTGTACTTGTTGGGGGAAACAATACTTGCATACAGCAAGTGACCCTGGAGTTCACAGTGACCAGATAGGCAATGCCCGGAAGCATCCCACAGCAACCTTGATCGTTCAGCATAAAGTAACTCCCATTCAAGAGCAGCTCGAATACCGGTGTAATCACGGCTGCTGAAGTCCCTTTCATGTGGCAGGACAAGTTTGCTATTGAACCATTGCAAGCTCCGTGCAGTGAAATGTCCTGGCACATGAGAGAACCGCTTAAAGCGCTCTTGCAGTTTGTACCACTTAGAAACACTTCTCGATCCCCACTCCGGCATCGAAATCTGTATGGTAACTCCCAAGATTCCTTAATGTAGTCCTTACCCATCTTTTCATATTTGCCAGCCTGCCTTTGCTCAAGGCAATATTGAAACTGAAAAGTAGTGACCAGTAGAGTTATGTGGCCATGGATAAGCCACTCCGTAGATGGAGATTCCGCTATCGTAAACGGTAGTCTGTCCAGTTTTTCAATACGCAGCATTGTATATTTTGCTCCCCTTTGTGCCATTTCCATCTGTTTATCTGTTAGGTTGTATTCAGAAAACAGAGACGTACTGTTGATGAAACGCCAAGGCACATAGCCTGCACGCAAAGATTGTAGCGTCCAGCTTAATAATATAACAGAACGTAACTGAGATTGCCCGTGTTGTAATATGGCTAAATCTTGTTCCTGTATGTCTATCGCAGAAGATACAATGTTGCCTAAGGAATATATCCTGGAGGTTAAAGTTGTTAACCCATTATCCACTACTGCTAATGCCTTTTCTAAGTTATTACGGTCTATTTCCCGAATTCTCTCTGCGGCCTCCTGTTGGGATATTTTCCAATTTTCATTGTAGGCAGCATAAATGCCAGCATATATGAAACGTTTCTGACGGGGTTTCCTGGGACCTAGTAAAAAATCCCTAAGATCCATGTCTTGTGTGAGTAAGGTCAAGTGTTATTTCACTTCTGTGAGTGTTGTGGTCTCTAGCCAATCAAGGCACAACTTCCCAACACTGTAGGACGTCACTACCCCTGGATGTTCTCTTCGTACATAGCGTGGGTCTGGCCTATGGATACTGAACCCATCGGTTGTATCCCAGAATCTTTTCTGACATCTGTTCGTGTCTAAGGGCGTCAAAATAACCATTCTTTTTTAATTAGGGTCTGTTCTGTAGTACTGTTAAATGTCGTCTATTGTTGCCCCTCCCTGTGTAGTTGAATGTTGCCACCCCTCCATCTGTGATGGTGTTGGAAACCGAGGTGTGTTCAGGTCCTTGCTCTTGGATAGTCCAAGACAGGATGTCTGTTGCACAGTGTCATTTAGAAATATCATATGCTGTGGAATGAGGCATGCTCTAAATAGCGCTTCTGTTCCCTGGACTTGCCAGTCTCTAGAACCCCAGACTGATTTTAAGTCTATTGTGTCCTTCCATAGGTCGAAACCCTGTTCAGACAATTGGGCAATAAAGGAAGCAGAGTATATCTGTTTGGTTTTAGTCAACATAATTTTCAGTGCCGATGTCGGTGTAACTTTATAATAAAATGACGTCGGGTCAGTGGTGTTAAACCCTGAAAAATATGAAAATTTCTGTGCAAATGTATGCAAACTACTTTTAGGTGGTGTAGGGCAATGTTCCCACTGGTGGTACTCAAAAACATTTCTAGGTGAAATAGATTTGTGCAGGAAATGATGACCATAATGTTGGTAACAGTACAAAGCATCATAGTCTGAATTACCTTCTAACATTTCAGTGATCGGAAATGCAGCAGTTTTTTCTAAATCAGACAACATGTTATTAACAGTTTCAGAGTCCCAATCATCAGAAAATGTACTGGAGGTAATGATATCACTCAATGAAATTTTAAATACATGTGAAAGTTTTAAAAGTTCAGTCAGACCGAATATATCAAAATCAACTTTGTCCCAAACTATACCATCTGGTATAGGAACTGCTGTGATGTTCACTGATGACAAGTCTGTTTGCTTACGATGTGAGGACTGATGTGGTTTCAGAATCAAATTAACTTTTTGGGCTGCGGAGCTTTGTTGATGGTATCGTCCATTAATAAGCATGCTAAAAGTTATAACTAAGCATAGCCAGAAAAGAAAGAACAGAATCCCAGTAATTACCCAGAGTTCTACCCAAGGCGATACCAGGTAAGTCTTTTTGAGAAAGTTCAGAAAGTCTTTAACTTGCTGCTTGCGTGATTTTTCGGCTGGCGTCGTTTCCGGTTCACTTGGATCCAAGGAAAACGTATCAAAGTTCATGAAGTAGCCAGAAGCAGTTCGATCAATTGTAGGAATTGCATCGGGATTTGTTGAAATCGCATTTTGCTCTTGTCGAGGCATGTTGACGTAGACGTCTGTATTTGGTCTAATTGCAACTTGTGTGTTATTTTGAATTGAATTTTGAAGTTGAACTTCTGGTTCAAGGGGAACGAATTCCATAGCATTGTTGCATAGTCCTTCATTCCGTACAGGAGGCTCTTCAATTGTCATGAGTCTTTCTGTTTTAACTTCTTGGATTGTAGCTAGAGGAGGGCGTCTGCTACTGTGGAGTCCACGAGGCCTACTGTTCAGTATCGGCCACATAGTGTGGTTTGATTAGGTCGATTGAGACAAATCTTTTCTCCTTTTTTCCGGCAAGAGGCGGCAAAAGTACAGTTCTTGTTCCTTTTTTGTCCGCTATTTTCTCTCTGACCAGATCCCTAACCTTTGGGATCCAGACAGGTCTTGCCGTGTTTGCCTTGACTTCCCCAGTGGCGGTCTGTTTCTGGAGGACGTTACTGTGTTGTGTCCTGGATTCATTTAGATCCTGTAAAATAGCTAAACAATCATGGATATCAAATGGTTTCTCATCCGCCACTGTGCTTTCACAATCAAGATCAGGTACCCACATTCTCATCCCAAATAGGACCTCATATGGAGTGACACCCCCTAGCGAACTTCTTGGCTGGTTATTGAGTGCTCGTTGTACCCCATATAGATGATTGACCCAACTACCGCCCTTGCCTAATACCCTAGCTGTTAAAGATTGCTTTAGGTCCCGGTTTTTCCTCTCCACAACCGAATTTCCCTCAGGATGGTACGTAGAGGAGTACCGCAATGCTACGCCCATACTTTCCATGGCCTCTTGGTAAACCTGAGAGCTAAATGCCGGGCCACGGTCCGAATGTAACGTGCCAACTGCGTATGTCCCTATAAAGACTCGCAAATCTTTGATAAAAGTTCGAGCATCAGCCGAGCGCTGAGGCCATACCCATAGGAATCTTGAGCAGGAATCCACTGCAACCATGATATACTTGTAAGCCCCATCAGATTGTAAGGGCCCGCAGTGGTCCAGATACACACATGCAAGAGGTTTGTCTGATTTTAGTAACAGTGTCTGTGCCGGGCGTGTTATGGTGGAGCCTTTCATCTGTTGGCAGATGTCACATTTCAAGACATAGGGGTCGATTCCGATTCGGGCCGGAAAAAGCACCGACCGACTCGGAGCCGGAATTAATTCCGACCGACACGTACCTGTGGCGCCCGACCCGCCAAGTACGATGCAAAGCGTGCAAAATCCAACCGACACGTACGGAACCCAAGCCGAACGACCGAGCCGCACGGAAAACAGCAATCCGGCCGGAAAAACACGCGAATCGAACCGACCGACACGCACCCGGAACAAATCCGACCGAAACGTACCCGCGAACTCCAAACCGCAAAGTACGATGCAAGGCGCGAAAACCACGACCGAGTCGTACGGAGGACAAGCCGTACGACCGACACGCCATACAAAACTGCGAGCCGAAGTAACACAAAACACCGCGACCGACGCGTACGCAGCATAGAAAATTGCACAAACACAGCGTGAACGAAACGGAGAAGACCGTACGAGACAACTGCAGGGTCCGACTCGGTCACAAGAACGTTTCCAACATGCACAGAAAGTACTAAGGGAAAATACACAAAAAAGGCCAAACAAGCAATTACAAAGCCAATAAATACTCGGGGGTGGGGACAGAGAACAAAGACACACCCACAACTCCACCCATATAAAGGACACAAATCCCAACCATGATCCTTTGCAAATGCTATTCACCTGCCAGCACTCAACAGACAGCAACCACACACCCACAGCTCATCCCTCACACAAGCCACACACCATCAGCACACCAACAAATAGAAACCTCACATACACCCAGCAAAACACACACTCACACACCTTCACCTGCACACCAACACACACATCACTCACCATCACCACCCATCACCATGCCCCCAAAGAAGAATCACAAGTTCCTAGATTGTGAATTGGAAGTCCTGGTAGACGAGATCCTCAGGGTAGAGCCACAGCTGTTTGGCGCACTGGTCCAACAGACTCCCATCTCCCAGAAAACAAAGATGTGGGAGAGGATCATCAACAGGGTGAACGCACAATCACCATGTCTGCGCACAAAGACTGACATCCAGAACAGGTGGTATGACGTGCGCAGGAGGGTACGGGAGCTGCTGAAGAAGGACTACCTCCTGAGCCAATACACCGGCAGTGGCCCTCCTGCCAAGCCAGTATACCTCAGGCCCTGGGAGGAGAAGGTGCGGGCCATCCTTCCGCCAGTGAGCGTCTATGGACTAGAAAACATCCCAGAGCCTGATGAGTACACAACAAATGTACACAATATTCTGCCACAATACACACACACATCACTGTCAAGGGGAGAGTCAAACCATGCACTCTTAGCAATTACACAGCAACCAGAACAGAATCATCCCAAAATGTGTATGTCACTCAGAGAAACACAACACATGCCATCTCAAAGTTACATTTAACCGTGTCATCACATGTACAAGCACAACTACAACTACAGCTAGGCAGTGGCACAAATATAACTAACATACACATCCAGACATGTAGCCACCACTACAACACCAACACACAGTGAAGACCACTGAAAGAAAGGAATTCTGTGTATGCTGGGCAAGTCAGTGTAGCCAATAGCATCATGGGAGTCGTAGTCACAGATATTGCTCACCCCCACAACTGTCCCATCAACACCACCATGAACCATGCGCACATCACAGGGAGTGGAAAAGGACTCACAAGATGGCTGACACTGGCTACTGCTGTGGGGAGCACAAGGCCCTGCTGGGAACTGTGCAACAACCAACAGCAGGACACCACTGACTGACATCCTGAAAGACAACTTCCACTCCCTGCAATGCAAGCACGTTCCATGGTGGGATATCTGGCTGGGTGGGAAGGAGGACTTGCAGCACTGACCATAGTCACAAGCACCTCCCCTCACACACCCCCTCAACATAAACTCCACATAACCCACCTGGGAGAATGCAATGCCTCACATCCTAACTCAAGATCCCACAAAGAACCACCACCCTGGGTTATGTTGTGTGAAGCACAGGGACACTCTTGGGACTTTTAGCCAAACAACTGCCAGGACAACACTCCCAGCCATCCTGTCAGCACAGGCAGCCCACCCCACAGGGAAGCAGAGTCAAAGGAAGGAAGCATGGGCATGCTGGGAAGGGGGTGGAGGTAATAGCATGATGGGAGTAGTAGGCACAGATATTGCTCAGCCTCACAACTGGCCCATCAACACCACTCACAACCATGCTCACATCACAGGGAGTGGAAAATGACTCACAAGATGGCTGACACTGGCTACTGCTGTGGGGAGCACAAGACCCTGCTGGCAACTGTGCAACAACCAACAGCAGGACACCACTGACTGACATCCTGAAAGACAACTTCCACTCCCTGCAATGCAAGCACATTCCATGGTGGGATATCTGGCTGGGTGGGAAGGAGGACTTGCAGCACTGACCATAGTCACAAGCACCTCCCCTCACACACCCCCTCAACACAAACTCCACATAACCCACCTGGGAGAATGCAATGCCTCACATCCTAACTCAAGATCCCACAAAGAACCACCACCCTGGGTTATGTTGTGTGAAGCACAGGGACACTCTTGGGACTTTTAGCCAAACAACTGCCAGGACAACACTCCCAGCCATCCTGTCAGCACAGGCAGCCCACCCCACAGGGAAGCAGAGTCAAAAGGAAGGAAGCATGGGCATGCTGGGAAGGGGGTGGAGGCAATAGCATGATGGGAGTCGTAGTCACAGCTCAACATCCCCCACCACATGGCCCAGCAAGCTCACACTCACGCATGCACATCCCACAGAGAGTGGAAAGGCCCATCAAAGATGTCTGACACTGGTGCTGTGTTGTGGGAGCACAAGGGCATGCTGGGAACTGCACACCAACCAACAGCAGGACACCACTGTCAGCCATCTTGCCATTGCTCTCACACCCACACACACTGAACTCCCCACAAAAGCAAGTAAGTATGGGAATGCTGGGAAGTGGGGTGGAGGCAATAGCATGATGGGAGTCATAGTCACAGACATAGCTCACCCCCACAACTGTCCCATCAACACCACCCTGAACCATGCTCACATCACAGGGAGTGGAAAACAACTGACAAGATGGCTGACACTGGCAACTGCTGTGGGGAGCACAAGGCCCCGCTGGCAACTGTGCAACAACCAACAGCAGGACACCACTGACTGACATCTTGAAAGACAACTTTCACTCCCTGCAATGCAAGCACAGTCCATGGTGGGATAACTGACTGGCTGGGTGGGAAGGAGGGCCGGCTGTCAACAAAATACAAACAATGCAGAGCATGTTCACACCCCAACAAATACATAGAAATGCCCAAATAATGCAGGACAATGTGCTACACCAATATCAACCCCTGACTGTGACAACTTAGGACAATGCAATGTACAGGCCCGCACCCAGAGGCACAGTCACAACTGTCAGGTGTGTCAACCATTGATGCCTGCAGAAACATAACATACATTGTGTGTGTCTCCCAAAAACAGGTGATGATGGGGACACAGCAGCAGACGCTGAGGAGTCCCAGTCCCAGGCTCAAGAGGATACGGAGCTCACTGGTGTCGAACAGCCTCTGCCCTCCTCGGATGAAGAAGACCAACCTGGCACCTCCGGTGCAAGTCAACATGCAGCACCAGCAGGACCACCAGCTGCAGCACCAGCAGGACCACCAGCTGCACCCCTGCACCCACCCCTCCAACGACTGTCACCACAAATACCATCCCTGCCGACATGGACAGAACAAGGAGCACCACCAGCACAGGGACCCTGGACCAACGTGGGGCCATGGACACCACCACCACCACCAACCCCCAAGGGGGACCAGGGTCATCTGTGCGTGCCACTGCATGCACTGCACATGTCGGCAGGGGTGGTGGGAGGGGTGGGAGACAGAGGTCGCTGCTTGCAGAGGTGTCTGGTGTGCATGATGACCCACAACTGGCACGCATAGCCGATGCGTACCAGTCCAGCACCGGAGATCTCAGCCAGGTAGTGGGGCTCCTCAGGGACATTAAACAGCAGCAGGCTGCCCATCATGCCCGCTTGGACTCACACATGTCCCGCGTGGAGTCCAAGTGGGACACACTGCAAGAGATGACGGCGGTGCATAGGGACATATTACAATGCCTCCGCCAGATGAACAGCAACCAGTCTACACCTCCCTGTGTGCCAACAACATCTGGTGCTGAAACAACTGCAACTGCCACAGGGAGGGAGGATAACTCTGGCGGAGAGTCCCCTGCACCACAGCAGCCTGTACTTGAGGGGCCCCCCCCAAAGAAGAGGGGTTGTCCGAGGAGGGGCAAGTGAGATGCCGATGGCCACGTGCAACCCCCAGGAAGCCTGAACCTGTTCTGGATGTTCACCTTTGTGCGCAAACTGTTCACCCTGTTGACGGCAACACAACTCCCACACATGACATGGGGAGTACAAGTTGGACCAATGTCTCAGACAACTGTGGCCCCGATACTGGGGATTTTGTCTACCAGGACTTTCTATTCATCTAGGAACTTCTGATTGCAATATAAATGTACAGCACTAACCATCCTATGCACTATTCACACAAATGTATCACAATAAACACACTAATACACCATAGTTGCCTCTGTTGTGATTCCAACGTGGGTGCTGTCATGGGGATGATGAACTGCAAAATTACACTGTGTATGCGAACTGCAACAGCAAGTACAACACAGGCATGTGAGTAATGGCAACGTGACACATATGAGGGAGACACACCACCAGGGCTACACAACACATACACACCTAGGCCATCTGACTCATTGCCTACACTGATGTTGCCAGGAAAGACGGTGCAATGCACAGACACCACACCTATTCCCAGTTGTAGTCAAGTAGCCCACAGGTGCAGTAAGCAAATGGCAGTCAAATGTGTGACCACAGACAATGCACATCACAAAGTGAAGCACAGGTTTATTACACAGTTGCAACATGTCGTAACCACTACAGATGCAAGGTAATCCCACCTGGCAGCGGGCACACAGTCAACAACTGTAGAAGGAAGGAAGTCCATGGGTGTGGCGCACATCACCTGTAGGGACACAACAGCTACCACCCTGGAAGTACAATGACGTCGTCGGTGGACACAGTTGACCAAACGAATCTGAAAGTACCCTGTGAAGGACAGAAATGACACACAGTCAAAAGCAATGGAGAACAGGACAGAACAGCAAAACTCATGCACAATACATGTTACAAGATACCCACCCAGAACCAAGTTAGCATGTCAACACTGTTGGGGAGTACAGACCACCTGTAAGCACACATCGCTACACACATCCAGTCAAGTAGCCCATGGACACACTCCAACAGCACCAGAGCACCACCTACACATATCATGCCAACTCACATCATTGACATGACACCTCAGGATACTCACATTCAGCTAAAGAAGTTGGTGATGAGCTGTGTGCGGACATCACCATCATCATCATCATCACTGGCATCGTGGTCCAGGCCAGGATCCTCCACAGGTGGCGGATGTTGGTCATTGTCATCCTGGATGAGAGGTAACTCCTTCCGCACTGCCAGGTTGTGGAGCATGCAGCAGACGATGATAATCTTGCACACCTTCACTGGGGCATATGGGAGGGACCCTCCTGTCTTGTCCAGGCAGCGGAAGCGGCTCTTCAGGAGACCAAATGTCCGCTCAATCACTCTCCTGGTCCGACCATGTGCCTCATTGTAGCGCATCTGGGCTGGTGTCACAGGGTTCCTGAGGGGTGTCAGCAACCACGGCATGTTGGGGTATCCCGAGTCACCTACGGACAGACAAGTGCACATTAGCTGACTTGGAAAAGTGGGCGGAATACTACAGATCAGATCACCCACAATGGCACAAAGTCAGTACACACCGACAAGCCAGGCACGCTGGTTCTGCATCTGTGCCATCATCCTGGGGATGCGACTACTCCTCATCACAAAGGCATCGTGTGCTGAACCAGGGAAATGGGCACACACGTGTGAGATGGTCATATCTGCAAGACACACCACCAGTGCATTGACCGAGTGGTAGTGCTTGCGGTTACGGTAGGCCTGCGCCTGGGCCTGTGGTGGAACCAAAGCCACATGTGTCCCATCAATGGAGCCAATGACATGCGGCATCCTCCCCAGGGCATAGAAGTCACTCTTCACGTCAGTGAGTCGTTGCAGTCTAGGGAAATAGATGTACCGGTTCGGGTATAGCAACATTGCCTCCAAAACATCGCGGAGCACACGGCTGAACATGGTCTGTGACATCCCACCAGCAGTCGCCACAGTATGTTGAAAGGTACCGGTGGCAAAGAAGTGTAGGGCTGCCATCACCTTCACCTTGGGGGTCACCGCTGTAGGATACGGCCGGCCAGGCTGCAAATGTGGGGCCAACTGCACTGCCAAATCCTCAATCAGCTGCCTGGTGAAGCGGTACCGTCGGATGCTGTCCCGTTCCACCATCGTTGCCAGGTCTGGGAATGGTCTATGGACAGCAGGAGCCCTCCAGTGCAGAGGAGAAGAAAGCAAGATTGTCAGTCGCCCCACATATGCGGCATTGAACACACTCAATATCACATCATACATCATTATGAGGCACAACTACATGAAGTGTGCAGTTCCGTAAGGACATGTATGGTACATACATGGCCAACATCTGTCATCACGGTTCAACAAGTGGCATCAATAAGTCCCAGGTTGGCCCATTGGATATCATGAGGCCGTGTCACAGTTCCCATCTCCTGCTGCCATGTCACAATCACCCCCCACAGTGACACGTGAGGACAGATGTGCCCCAGGCATCACAGCTCAACGACAGGTACATTCCCAGGGACCCTGTATTGCCACATGGACACTGGCATTACATGGAGTATCATGTATACACCACAGCAAAACAACCATGACCCCCACAGGTAGTGGTTCCACTTGCCTCTGCAGGACAGACATGGACGTCTGTGACACTCACACGCACAACATCAAAGTCCATGCACACACAACGTGGATGTGGAGACTGTCTCCCATTGTGCACATGAAATCAGAGACATTGTAAACACTACATGCACACAGACTGTGGAGGACCATCACTATTGTGCCACTGGGACACCCTGGCTCAAACATACCGTCCCACATGGGACTCTCGGGGTATGTGACATGACATACACATACACCACCGTGAAATGTGACCATGGCACATGCTCAGATATGAACAGTTGCACATCACAGTGGTCTTGTACACGTAACACCCAGGATCCTGTCCCCATGAACACGTGCACAGCCTGGGGGTGGCTGCCCCCAGGTGACACCCACAGGACAACATGTACACCAACATACACACAATAGGAAATGCAGCCTTACATGCCTTATGATACAGTTTGGACATGCTGTGGTGTTGTAGGTGTGCCCCTCACTCCCTGGGAGCTATTTGTGGCTGGCATATGTTCATTTGAGACAGGCATGGTGACATATGCCAGTCACTTGTACAGGGATGCGTTGAACAGCAATGGACCGATCGGTGTGCCCGGCCGGCCCATTGCATCCAATGTGTGCGGGTACGCGTTGTACCCCTGTACGCGTTGTACCGCAATGGACCGATCGGTGCACCCGGCCGGCCCATTGCATTCAATGTGTGCGGGTACGCGTTGTACCCCTGTACGCGTTGAACAGCAATAGACCGATCGGTGCACCCGGCTGCCCATTGCATTCAATGTGTGCGGGTACGCGTTGTACCCCTGTACGCGTTGAACAGCAATGGACCGATCGGTGCGCCCGGCCGGCCCATTGCAGTCAATGTGTGCGGGTACGCGTTGTACCCCTGTACGCGTTGAACAGCAATGGACCGATCGGTGCGCCCGGCCAGCCCATTGCATTCAATGTGCGCGGTACGCATTGTACCCCTGTACGCGTTGAACAGCAATGGACCGATCGGTGCACCCGGCCGGCCCATTGCATTCAATGTGTGCGGGTACGCGTTGTACCCCTGTACGCGTTGTACCGCAATGGACCGATCGGTGCACCCGGCCGGCCCATTGCATTCAATGTGTGCGGGTACGCGTTGTACCCCTATGCGCGTTGAACAGCAATGGACCGATCGGTGTGCCCGGCCGGCCCATTGCATTCAAAGTGTGCGGGTACGCGTTGTACCCCTGTACGCGTTGAACAGCAATGGACCGATCGGTGCACCCGGCCGGCCCATTGCATTCAATGTGTGCGGGTACGCGTTGTACCCCTGTACGCGTTGTACCGCAATGGACCGATCGGTGCGCACCCATTGTCAATGGCCTAGCCTGGCAATGGACGCGTTTTCGAAATTCGAACGAGTCGGTTGCTGGAAATTCAGTTGGTCACCCACAACAATGTTGCAAAATCATGTATGTCATGAAGTTGAAGATTTGAAGGATGCTGTCGGCGTGTATTGGTGCTGCTATTCCATGGATTGGCCAGATTCAGAAGATGCAAACGACTTGGACCTATCACTTTGGACACATGGGACAGTATCTGCCTCTGCAGCACATATATATTTCTGGCTGTTCCCCTGAGAGCTCACTTGCCTGCACTACATGCTCCAGGACGACATCTGCCACTGCACTGCTGCTGTCTCTGCCCCCTCTGGACCCTGCAATGGCACGTACTGTGGAGAGAGCCCTAGCCTTCAGCCTTGAGGAGAACCAGGCCCTGCTGGACAGCCTACTTCCACAGTACAGCAAGCTGTATGGGACACCAGGGGAGCAGGTGAGTGTTCTGTGCACTGCCTTTCTGAATGTGCATTTTGTCTGACTAGCAAGACTGAAAGTCTGCACGCCACTGGCTAGCAGGCTCACTGAGTAGTTGTCACCCCCATAGTGTGTAGTGACATGCACTGGACAGGTATGGTGCAGTGACAGTGCATTTGAACAAGGTTTTACTTCCCATGCAATGATACCATGTAGTGACTTCTGGCAAACTGTCCATGGGCAGCGTTGCACTGCCTGTGTACATCATGTGCCCCTGTGATTGAGACATGTATATACAACTGTGTCATGCACAGATATGTTGCATGTGTAGTAATGGCCTTTTCACTTTGTCATCCTGACAGGTTAATGCCCATGGAAAGCAGGAGATCTGGAAGGACATCGTCCGGGCTGTCCGGTCCGTGGGTGTCTACAAGCGCCGGATCCGCAACTGCCAGAAGAGGTGGCAGGACCTTCGGGGCTGGACCCGGAGGATTGCACGGGTCCAGCTGAAGCTGTCGCCTCCTCGCAGGAGGGGCGGAACATGGACCCTGACCCCCACATGCTCCAGATCCTGGCGGTGGTGTTTCCAGACCTGGATGGGCAGCTGAAGGCCAGACAGCAGCAAGGAGGGGGTGAGTCAAAGACTGCACTGTGAACTCTGTATTACATGCTATGTGCCCTCCTCTGGCCTGGTTAAACTGCCACAGTACAGCAGTCATGTTGTCCAGGAGCCATGTCCCTCTATTGTGCACTGCCCACTCCTCATCTGATACCCAGGTGTGGCCCTTACATTCAGGGAATTGTGTCACTTGGGACTGTGTCCTTGCAGTTTGCTTCACTCAAGGTGGGGGACAGCATCTGTTTCCCTAACTCTGTTGTGGGCATCATGGGTGGGTCCATTGTTCACACAATGCCTGTGTTCGGACATGTAATCTGCATGTTGCTTTGATATGCGGTCCACTTGCTGAGCTGAGCCACCACATGTGCCTGGGGTATCTGGCACACACCCATGCAGCGGGTGGGAACAATGTTTGGGCCCCAGGAGTGTGCAGATTACGTGTGTCACACATACATAGCCAGCTATCCACTGTCCAGGGCTCATCCCTCATTCATGTGGGGCAGGACAGTCATGCCTACTCCAGCCCATCCAATACACCTGTACTCCCACTCCCGTGTATCAGCTGACACGTTGTGCGCAGTGATTTGACCCCTCAGGTGTCTGCCTCTGTGTCAGTGTGCTGTGGATTTGTTGCCAGGACTGCTGGGGTGTTTCTCGGTAGGGGCTCAGCATGCCACTGGAGATGTGACCATAGGAGACGATACTTGTGTGTCACATAGGTGTTTGATCAGCTGCCCGTGCAGACTGGGGTATGCGAATGTGAAGTTCAGGCAGCTGTTTCCCATTCACAGCAGATTGTGAGGGGCTCAGGTTCAGAGGGTAGTGTCACAGGTCTCCCATATGTCCAATCGGTATGACCTGGACAGATGAGGGTTCAGATGATGTGTTGTGTGGGGGATGTACATGTGCACTTGTGCAGCTCCAGGACTTGCATTCCCCATGACCTACTATTGTGACACAGTGCAGAGTGTTGTTGTCTGGCTGCCAAGTCATACATCACTGAGACAGTGATGTATGACTTAGCAGTCATGCCTCCGCCATGGCATGTGTCTACTTATTGGTGATCCTGCAGGGGAGTGACATGTGCTACATGCACACCATTGTGGCGATGGCTATCAGGACATGGGTGCATCATGGTGTCTGTCGCTGGTATGCATCACATGCATTTCCTATTTGACTCTGGGCATCCCTTTCATCCGGAAACCTGTACTGACTCAGTGGCAAGAGTTGTGATGTGTGCATGTCCACATGCTACACCGTGTCCTCTGCACTGTCCAACTACTGTGTAGGTGGTGCATGTGTCCACACTGGGGTGTTGCTATCCAACAGACACCAGACAGATGGGTGCAAGGCCATGTGGGATGTGAGTGCCATGGTTGGCATCAGACTGACAATTGGCTTCTCCTGTTCAGTTAGGGCACTTTTAGCAATGTTCAACTAATGATGCCAGGGCTTGCTCTGTAATGTGCTGTGCTCACAGTGGTGTGTGCGTTTGGTGCAGGTGACTGATGTCTGTCTGTTTCCCCATTGTTTGCAGATACATCCACGGCCACGGAAGGGGACAGCTCCACGGACCAGGAGGAGCCGGAGAGCCAGACTGGGTCAGCAGCCGAGGAGTGGTCGGAGGGACCCAGTGGCACGGAGGGCGAGGGGAGCCACACCGAGGAGTCCTCAGCAGCATCCACCTCAGCTGAGGACCACAGCGGCTTGGAGGATGACTCCCTTATGGAGGCGGGTGTCAGCAGCCACCACACCCCAGCTAGTGTTGCTGTCCCCGCCACCACCAGCACCACCACCGCCCTCCCATCGGCTCCCATTCCCCAGGTCCGTGGAGGCTCCCATGTTCGGGAGCGTGTCTCCTTCGGGCCAGGCACCGCACCCCCTGCCCCTGTGTCCCCTGCTGCCCTGAGTGAGGAGTCTGTGTACCTCCTTCGCCAGCTCCATGTAGGGCAGACAGCCATGCTGAGTGTCCTCCATGCACACACCGCTCTGTTGACTCAGCTGGTGTCGTTCATGGAGGGCATCTCATCGGGCATGTCTGACCTACAGAGGGGCAATAGGTCCATGGACTCCTCCCTGACGGCAGCAGTGTCCCTCCTCAGACAGTCCCTCACCCCTCCTGCCTCTGCTCCATCCACACTCCCCAGCACCTTACCCGTCCCAAGCACACACACACCGGCACAGGCACACACCAGCACACACACGTCCAGCACACAGACACACACGCCACAAACAAAACGCACACGCACGCACAGTCAGGGGACTGAAACTAGACTCACAGGGGATGGGGCCCTGGAACACACACACGCATCCACAAGCACTGCGCAGCCCTCAGTTGCCTCTCCCTCCAAAGCACCCTCCCTTGCCTCACATGCAACCCCAAAGTCACAGCGGCTCTTCCTCTGTGACCTCGGCCTCATCCCCTACGATCCAGCTGCTCCAGCATCCAGGGGGAAGAGGAAGCCCACCCACATGGAGCAGAGTGCCCCTCGCCCCCGGACACCCTCCCCCAGGCGCAGACAGACTGAGGCCCCCACCCGCAAGTCCCCCCGGAGTCGTAAGACTAAGACCCCGCCGCCGCCCTGCAGCTCAGGCACCAGGTCTCCTTCCTCCATCCCTCAGGCCCCCACTCCACAGGTGCCCCCACCACACGCTGCCCCAGGTTCCCCCACCCACAGATATACCATCCCCAAGAGGATCCGGCCTTCTCCCCCTGCCACTTGCTCTCCCGGCACCACACCCCCGCTGCGCTTGTCTGTGCCACTGATGTGGTGAGGGTGTCCTCCCCCTCTGTCCAGCCCACCTTGCCTGTTCCCCATTCTCCTCCCCTGGAGGTAGGCACTGCAGTGGAGTCCACTACCACCCTGTCTGACTTGGGCACTGCAGTGGCTGACCTGTCCACTCCATCTGCAGGGTCCACTGCAGTCGTGCCGGCACCCACAACATCTGAGTCATGCCCCCAGTTGTGCCGGCACACACCATGTCAGACACCTCCACTGCAGTTGTCAGTGGCTCTCCAGCACCCACCACCCCTTCCCTGCCTCCTCCTGGTGAGCCCTGATCCTGTCCCTGCGGTGCCTGGCCTGCCCCCCCGGTTGCCCCTCCTAGTGGATTGTCCCTGGTTTTGTGCAGTGCAGGCATGTGTAGGGTGACATCTGCCACTGTCACCCTGTATTGACTTACTTGATGGACTGGCCATTGGCCTTTGTTGGAGCATTACTGTTCTCTGAGTTTTTGGACACACATATGCTGAATAAAGCAACTTTCTGTTCTCTAGTGCTTATGCTTCTGATGTACATGTTGTTGATGATGCTAACCATGCCCTTGCTGCAGTGATGGTGATATTTGGTCTCATGATAATGAAGTGTTACTGTGCAGGAACACATGTGGTCCAGGGGAATGTGTCCTATCCTGTGGTGTATCCATGTCATCCTTAGCAGCATCTGAGGGTGTCATGTGTTCAGTATTTGGCAATGGGATTTCCTACTTACATTAGCAATTTCACATCTGTGGCTTCCACCCCTGCACATCTGTTGTGCCTGCCATTGTTCAATTCGTCTACTTCCCTGACCGTGTGGCCATCTCCACTGGACATGCAGGTTTGGGCATCAATGGGGAAGGACTCATCTGTGTTGTCAGTGCAACATTGCTATACAAGTGTGTTGGATCTGTGCTGATGATTTCGTTGGCACTCCCATGACCAGGCTGATGTGACGGGAGCCTTCATTTGGTGCTAATTGTTGATTGTGTGACCAAGTGCTCAGCTGACATGATGGGGCCCTACTGAGGCAACATATGGCACAGCTTTCCTCACACAGGAGTGGAGTCCCCTCATGGCAGTGTGTACTCCTGTGACATTGCCTGCGCCCAAGGTGTGTGTTGTATGAGCATGTCTGTGTGTTCACTTCCGTTTTGCTGTGCATGCTGGGATCCCTAGTGTTGTACCTGTTTGTGATGCTTGCTGAGTTGACCTATGTTCCCCCAAAGTCTTCTCCCTGGGTTCTCTGTGATGTGGGTGCATGGCACATTACTGGTCATCAGGGTGTCACCCATAGGTGTGTTTGCTGTCAGGGCTGAGTTTGTGTGCAGACGCAGATGGGTCACAGTCAGGTTTCCCCTTGGCACTTGTTGTTTACACCTGTCATGTGATTTCCAGTTTGTGTTATCTTTCAGTGATTGTGACACGTTGTGTGTGTGACTGCTGGCACTCCTCAGGGTCCGGGCTGCAATGTTGGTTGTTGTCTATGTGTGTTCTTTGTGGGTGACCTTGGCTTCTTCATTGGTGTGTGACTGTGGCTGGGATCCCATTGGTTGGTGTGGTATTGCCGTCATGTCCATGTACAGCGTAGTGTGCAGTGTGTCAGACATTCAGGAGTCTTGTTGAGTGGCCATGTGTGATGTGTTTCTGCACCTTGGTTCCCACCCACCACCCTGGGATTGTCATGGGTGCATGTGCAATGTCACCAGTGCATGTGTGCTTCACTGCTGCACATTGTTGGAGGTCGAGGTGTGTGGTGTTGAGTGTGTGCAGATGAGAGTTGTTGCCCGGCTAGACCCCTGCCTCCATGTTGGCCTTGGCTTACTGGCCGTGCTGATTGATTTGTGCTTGTGTAGGGGTGATGGTAGTTTGTTGCTCAGGACACATGACTGTGGTTCACAGTGTGAACGACATTTAGCTTTGTCATCACAGTGGGATTGTAATGCAGCCCAGGGTCACCACATTGTGGGGGCCCTGGGGGTAGTGCTGTGGTGTGTCTGTGTCTTGCTGTGTCAGTTGCTGTTCCTACATGCTTGTGTGACATGTGTGATTTGTGCTCCCTCTCATCTGACAATGCCTGATTGCCCACATAGGGGATTTGGATCCATGAGTTACCTTTGTGTGGCACTGTATGCACATCTGTGTAATTGGTATTCAGGCCTCCTCATGTGTTGTGTGGTTGCCTGGGGACACTGGCACCCCCCCCCTCACCTGTTGTGTTTGATGTGCAGTGTGGGTCTGCCTGTTTGTGTTTGTGCATCTGCACCACTGCATTGGCATGTCTTTAGTGTGCCATTGGCTGTATGTTGTTTGGTGGGTTTCCCCTGCTGTCCCTGGGACTCCTAGGTCATCGGTCAGCACAATGATCATGGTTTGTGTGTCCCATTGCTGCCATGGTATGGTATCTGTTCACCTCACATCTACAGTCTCCACAGGGTATCTGCATTTGCGTGCCCATTGGTGCAAATATGTGGGTCTGCATTCTGATGGTCACTTCTGTCATTGTGTCATTGATGAATGTTGACTGTGTCAGCCCCCATGGGTGTTGTTTGTCTGCACATGGCCAAAGGTATGTCTTATTTGCACTGCAGTATTTGCCTCCCCCAATCTATGTTGCAATGGGACACATGCACTACTTTGCCACTATTGTGTTTTATGTTCTGTGACCAGGAATCATCCATGCAGTTTGGCAGTTGCAGCTTTTTCTTTGTCAACACTTGCATTTTGGTCACAGTGATGATGGGGGTTTGGACCCCATTGCCACAATGTTCAAAATGTGCTTCAGCTATGGACCCCACACTTGCATTTTGGTCACAGTGATGATGGGGGTTTGGACCCCATTGCCACAATGTTCAAAATGTGCTTCAGCTATGGACCCCACACTTACCTTTTGGTCACTGTGATGATGGGGGTTTGGACCCCATTGCCACAATGTTCAAAATGTGCTTCAGCTATGGACCCCACACTTACATTTTGGTCACTGTGATGATGGGGGTTTGGACCCCATTGCCACAATGTTCAAAATGTGCTTCAGCTATGGACCCCACACTTACCTTTTGGTCACTGTGATGATGGGGGTTTGGACCCCATTGCCACAATGTTCAAAATGTGCTTCAGCTATGGACGCCACACTTACCTTTTGGTCACTGTGATGATGGGGGTTTGGACCCCATTGCCACAATGTTCAAAATGTGCTTCAGCTATGGACCCCACACTTACCTTTTGGTCACTGTGATGATGGGGGTTTGGACCCCATTGCCACAATGTTCAAAATGTGCTTCAGCTATGGACCCCACACTTACCTTTTGGTCACTGTGATGATGGGGGTTTGGACCCCATTGCCACAATGTTCAAAATGTGCTTCAGCTATGGACCCCACACTTACATTTTGGTCACTGTGATGATGGGGGTTTGGACCCCATTGCCACAATGTTCAAAATGTGCTTCAGCTATGGACCCCACACTTACATTTTGGTCACTGTGATGATGGGGTTTTGGACCCCATTGCCACAATGGTCATGGCCTGCTTGCATTGTGGGGGCCACACACATGTGTGGCACATGTGATAGGGGGTCACATTGTATGTTCAAAGTCATGTTCAGTAGGCATTTGACACAGTCTACACACGCTTGTCATGGTGTTGGGGGGATGTCTTTTTCTTGCATTCCCTAGGTTGTGGTGTGCTGGTTGTGTCATGCATTGTCCATCCTATGAGTGGGGGTGGTGTTGGTGGTAGGCATCCAGCCCCCATGGGTAGAGGTGGTAGTAGTGACAGGCATCCAGCCCCCCATGGGTACAGGTGGTAGTAGTGGTAGGCATCCAGCCCCCCTGGCTAAGGGTGGTAGTAGTGGTAGGCATCCAGCCCCCCTGGCTAAGGGTGGTAGTAGTGGTAGGCATCCAGCCCCCCCTGGGTAAAGGTGGTAGTAGTGGTGGGCATCCAGCCCCCCTGGCTAAGGGTGGTAGTAGTGGTAGGCATCCAGCCCCCCCTGGGTAAGGGTGGTAGTAGTGGTGGGCATCTGGCACCCCCATGGCTAAGGGTGGTAGTAGTGGTAGGCATCCAGCCCCCCCTGGGTAAGGGTGGTAGTGGTGGTGGGCATGTGGCACCCCCTGGGTAAGGGTGGTAGTAGTGGTAGGCATCTGGCACCCCCATGGCTAAGGGTGGTAGTAGTGGTAGGCATCCAGCCCCCTGGCTAAGGGTGGTAGTAGTGGTAGGCATCCAGCCCCCCTGGGTAAAGGTAGTAGTAGTGGTGGGCATCTGGCACCCCCATGGCTAAGGGTGGTAGTAGTGGTAGGCATCCAGCCCCCTGGGTAAGGGTGGTAGTAGTGGTAGGCATCTGGCACCCCCATGGCTAAGAGTGGTAGTAGTGGTAGGCATCCAGCCCCCTGGCTAAGGGTGGTAGTAGTGGTGGGCATCTGGCACCCCCATGGCTAAGGGTGGTAGTAGTGGTAGGCATCCAGCCCCCTGGCTAAGGGTGGTAGTAGTGGTAGGCATCCAGCCCCCCTGGGTAAGGGTGGTAGTAGTGGTGGGCATCTGGCACCCCCATGGCTAAGGGTGGTAGTAGTGGTAGGCATCCAGCCCCCTGGGTAAGGGTGGTAGTGGTGGTGGGCATGTGGCACCCCCTGGGTAAGGGTGGTAGTAGTGGTAGGCATCTGGCACCCCCATGGCTAAGGGTGGTAGTAGTGGTAGGCATCCAGCCCCACAGGCTAAGGGTGGTAGTAGTGGTAGGCATCCAGCCCCCCCTGGGTAAGGGTGGTAGTAGTGGTGGGCATCTGGCACCCCCCTGGCTAAGGGTGGTAGTAGTGGTAGGCATCCAGCCCTCCCTGGGTAGGGGTGGTAGTGGTGGTGCGCATCCAGGCCCCTGTGTGCATATGTGGCATTGGTGATGGGCATCCCGCCCCTATGGTGCTGCTGTTGCTGGTGTAAGTAAATTCTGCATCCCTCTGTGTGTGTGTGATGTGTCGTGTACGTGTTGTATGTTTTTGTGGTTGTTGTCTGACTTACCTTCTGCGCCGTACGCGTCCGTGCCTGTTGCAGTAGTAAATGTAGAATATTGGTAGGATCGGAACGAAGGGATTCATGGTTGGTTCGTCTCGTTTGTCTTCCTCGTTGCTTCGCGTCGTCCTCGTTGCTGGCGTGTTCGCCTCGTAGCCGTGGATCATGTTGTGGCGCGAATCGGAGCTTATGTGCGCCTCTCCCGGAAGCTTTGACGTGCCGGACGTAGCGACTGGTTCGGCGCGTACGGAAAGCGCATCGTACTTGTCCGGCCGGACGGGGCTGCATTTTCCCTTCCGTGCGACTCGATTAGGCGTTTCCGGATTCGCCTTGGTCGGAGAACAGGACCTGGATTGGGTGAGTACGACTCGGCCGGATTCTATGCTGTTGTGCGCATCGTACTTACTCGTTCGGAATGATGTACGGATCGGTCGGGAAACAGGCATTCGCATGGCTTTTTTCCCGACCGAATGGTATTGGGTGCGCCTCCGACCGAGATCGGAATCGGCCCCATATTCTTTAGTTTGTTTTGTCAGACCTGGCCACCAATAGCGCTGTTTCAACAATGAAATAGTCTCTGTAACGCCTGTGTGTACAGAGCCCAAACCCTCATGTGCAGCAATAATTAAACCTTGCCTACGATCCATATTTGGTATTACTCTGTCCCCCACTCCAGGAATCTGAGCATATGGAATGTTGTTTGCATCTAACTTGTAGGAGTACTTGAGTGGAAATTTCTTTGGTACTGTTGTGCTGCCTTTGCGCGAAGCAATGACAGCCACCATAATCTCACCGTCTATCCTCGTTTTTGAACGAGTAATTGTAGCTACGGAAGGCGTTCGCACAGCCCCCTTCGCGGCTTCATCAGCCAATGAATTCCCTTCAACGTGAACGCCATCACGTTGATGACTCAGTGTATGAATCACGTGAGCCCGTGGTAGTTCGTTTTTCAACTCAACTACCTGGTCCCATAGCATTTTATGCTTAATTGTGCCACCTTTTGCGTCTTTGAACTCCGTTTTGTTCCCAATGATGTAAATATTCATTGTATGACTGTACACAGTAAAAAGAATCACACACAATTAGTGTGGAGAATTCGTGATCCGTATTTACAAGTGCCAGTATTAGTGCTTTTAATTCTGCCAACTGAGCCGTGCAGTCTCCTAGAGATTGCGTTTTGGTGCAACTTGGATGAAACTTTCCATCCCGCATGCGACCTTTAACGATTGCACATGCTGCGCTGTATTGTTGCTTACTCCCTATGGCCGGTTGAGCAGATCCGTCAGTGTAAATTATATATTCATACTGATCTAGAGGCAAGATTTCATTTGGCAGAGTGTATTCTTGTTCGTATTGCAGAAATGCCTGTGTTTTTAGACTTGGATCAAATCTGTATTCAACATCCGTTGCAGTAAGAGAATTAGCCCATTGTATCCATCTCGGATGTAAGGCTTTTGCATTTGGAATGCTAGCCTTTGTAACAGCTTCTAAAGCTGGTACTGGGGTTACGACAATTATGCGTTTCCCCTGAGCCAGGGCTCTTTCTCTTGCTACAGCGGTCTGAACTGCTGTCAGGATTTCTTCTGTCGAAGTGAAACGCATTTCTGCGTTTGTGTACAGGTGTGATTTGTATGCGATTGGTACCGTTTTGCCTTCATTGAAGGTTAAGTAAGTGTACCCGCATTGACCCGCTATTACTCGGATCACTAAGTTGCGTACATTTACGCGTGTCTGTAAGTGTTTTGAAGCTATCATGTCTTCTTGTAGTGAACGTAGGATGTTTGTGTGTTCCTATGTCCATTGTCTAACTGAAAAGTCAGGTTTTATTAAGTCGGAGAAAGGTTTTACTTTTTTCGCGTAATCTAAAAAGTATGTTCTGCCGAAATTTAGGAATCCCAGTATCGATTGTAGATTTTTTAATGATCTTGGAGGCTGGAGCAGCGCACACTTTTCTAAAACGTTAGCTGCCAGACTTTTCCCTTCACTTGACAGCTCATATCCTAAAAATAGGACGTTGAGGTGGGCGATTTTAGATTTTTTTAAATTAAATTTGTAGCCCTCAGAGGCGATTCCCATAATTATGGTGCTCACCCTGGTCAAGTGCCTTTTTAAGTCATCATCAGTCAGATAAAAATCATCCACATAGGACAATGCTTCCTCATCAAAATTTTGGAGTAACTCAGTTACTCTTGCTGAAAATACCGCCGGGCTATTCTTATACCCTTGAGGGAGACGACAAAATTGCCTCTTGGACCCCAACGCTGAGAATGCGGTCAAATACCTGCTTTCAGGCGCTATATTTTGGCAGAAGAATCCATTTGAGATATCTAGTGTCGTTTTGTACTTTTTTCGCACAATGTTATTCATTAATGCGGCACTGTGTGCGTTTTGGACAGCAAATGTCTTTGTGCATGTGTTTAAATGTCTGTAATCTAAAACTAGACGATATGAGTTGTCTGGTTTTGATACGGGAAACAAAGGATTGTTCATTGGTGAGGTGCATGTTTCAATCACCCCTTGGTATTCAAGTTGATCTAAGATCTCCCTGACCTGTTTTTTAGCTTCTTGCTTTATTGGATATTGTCTCTGTGCATTTGGTGAAACTTTTAACGGGATCACGTGGTGGGTTGAATCTTCATCCCATCCGGCATGATTTTTGTACAAAGCTGGAGCTAGGGCAACTGCCCACTCCTGTGCATATGCATGTTTAAGATGAATGGGAACGAGGTCGGAAAATGCTGGGAAAACTACTGTTTCTCCCCTAGGGCACACTCCATAATGAATGATGGCGGCCAATCCTGTTCAGCTAATAGGATGTCATAACCAGATGATAGGTTTTCCCAAAAGAGACCTTTAACTTTCCTGGGCTTGTCCCCCTCCATTTGGAGTGTTATTTTGTGTAACTTATGTGGGACGCTCACCCTTGTATCTGGTGTTTCCACCGTGATGTAATCATTCAAGTCTGCTGTCACCAGAAATTCCATCAGGTTCTGGCGAGGTATTGTTACTTCTGCCGCACTGTCTAGCATCGTCTGAGCCCATTCCCCGTTCAGAAGTTGTGTCCTCAGAATTCTGGGCATGTCTGATCTTTAGGCCTGCAACTTTCTTCTTCTTAAACTGAGGTTTTGATTTTGGTTTTTCTTCTTTTTTGGAAGTATAGTCTTGAGCGTGCTGCTTGTCTCTGGACTTTGTACACTCTTCTTTGTGTTCTGACCGTCCTTCTCTCTCTGTGTTTTTCGTCGAGCCCTGAAAGGAACGAGAGGAACGTGTATCAGTATCCTGATACCTGTCAGGTTTCCTAATATTATCCCTATTCCTGAGGTTGTACCTCTTCTCAGAGGGCTCCGGTGGAGGAGATCTACCCCGAAATTGAGATCGGTTTCGTTTAAAGTTTTGTTGTTTTTTATTATCCCACTTCTTTTTAGAAGAAGCAGGTGTCTGCTTGAAATTGTTCTTTTCAGGACTGCCCATCAGTTGGGGTTTTAAAGCTTTCCCACCCAAACTGTCTCTGCCTAATTCTGCATATGCAGTTTCAATTATTTTGGGCAGTTCTTGTTGTTGATCCAACGGACTGTACTCCCTTAGGCGTTGACGGATTGCCACTGAAGCTGCTTCCCCTTTAATATTAGCTAGTATTATGGCTGATACCTGGTCATAGTTATTTAGTAACTTCATCCCTAAGTTCAGAGCCGGTTCTGCTCTATACTCGTTTTGTATTTGTCTTAATACATCAGGCACTACTGCTAATGAAGGAATACCATGAGTTCTGGTATAAATTGCAGCAAAGACTGTACCCCAACTGGTACAATCTTCTACTTGTGGTGTTATCCCCATGGGCAAGCAGATTGTTAGCAGTCTGCGTTTTTCATACGGGGTAGTATTCGGGAATACTGCCTCGAGCGGAGTAATTTTCTGAGCTACCCAGAATGGCATTTGTTCACGTTTCGTGGGCATTTTGCCCATTACCGTGTGTAATGTTTGTGGAGTGATTTTAGTTGTTGTACCCTGTGACTGAGTACCATTTGTTGCAACTGTTGCTGGTTGGACTGTGAAAGTCCTCATGACGAATTGTGTCAAGTTTCTCTAGATTTTAATTAAATCTTTGTGTTGTATGAGTAAGTCTCCTTGTGGCATTGTGTCAATGTCAGGATGTGGTGTGTAGGCCGCTAATATCGGCCATGTTGCCCCCTCTCCTCCGAGCGGGCCTAATCTTACTCTATTTCTTATGTGGGGTAGGGCGCCTTTAAACCAGTATAAGTGTTCCTGGTACGTGAGTGGAACCTCTAGGTCCTCAAACGGGCCATATTCCACTGGTGCATCTCCTTCTGTATAGTAGTGAAATGTCTGTGTTCTTGCATCTGCTGCTGGGAATGTAACCCACGAATAAAATACCTCTGTTTTATTTGATTCGTGTGCCTCAATCACGAAAACTACTAATCCACACCTAGCTGATAAACCATTTTCTACTAGTTTCAGGGTGATCGTACGTCTGAATTTAGGTGCAATTTGAATTGCGTTTGTATCTTCTTCTCTGTCTGAGACGTGTAGATTTACTACTGGGTTATCTTCGCCCTCAGTCATTTTGTAACAAAGAAGTTTGCTCAATAAGGTTTTATTTGCACAATTTTAGGAACACTGTGTCCTTCAAGCTTGATTAACCAACAGCCAATAAATAGGATATTTCGCCTACTCAGCTGTGGCGGAGTTTGTGCCCACCCACTCCAGACGTCTCTGGTGTTTTGTGAGTAGGGGTCTCTGAGAATTGCACAACTGAACTACTCAGATTCTACTGTTAAATAAATACCCAAACAACGTTGGTGGCGCCATGTCGTGTAGTTCCTATATATAACCTATACAGAATCTGCGCGTTCGGATAACATGAACTGTGGGCTTGGTGGCAGACTGACTCTGAACACCCCCACCGAAAATGTTAGCCTGTTTGCATTAGCTAGCTCACAGTGCCACTAGTGTCTCCTCTTATCGCGGAGAGAATAGTTTCTGGCAACCTCAGAACATGACAACCCTGATCCCTCAGGATCGTGGAAACAATATACTACTTTTCGCTCAGTCACTCGTGCTCACTTATTCGGTCTCAGAGAGTTACACAGAAGAAACAGTTGGGCGTGTTATAATAAGAATTTATTGTACAGTTGTTCTTCTAGTGTAAAATAGATGTGCTGCAATAACCGTTAGACAGTAGCAGATATATATGATTAGAAGTATAGTGAATATAAATGGATAGTACAGTTCTACCATTTTGCAATAATCATAAATGCATATAGGTATATAAAATGCATGATAAAAGGAAGCGCGTACTCCTACGATGCCTATCTAGATGTACTTAAGTGTACCTAGCATGTGAGTAGGTGTGAAGCCAAGAATCCCTCTAGGATTTAGTCGAACCCCATTACCTGAAGTGTGAGAATGTAGGAGCCCGTCCTGATCTCGAATTTGGACACCCCGCGAGGGATGTGTTAGACCACTGTCAGCTGGAGCGTCTGCATGCAGGAGCCTCAGCGTCTCTGGTCAGTGTGTCGGCCTGGAAGTCTCGGTTCCCTCTAACTAACACTAGCAAGATGAGCTGTATTTATACAGAAAGTATCTAGGGTTCCTTTGTCCCGTGGTTCTTGTATTAGCCATTGTTGGATTTGAGGATGACGTATGGGATGAACCTTGTACGTAGATATTATGCAGGTGGTGTAGCCTTAACCTGGTTTCCAAGAATCCTTATGAATATTCATTCATACTGTGTGAGTCTATTGATGAAGTTATAGGACACTATTGTTCAGGGAGAAACCCTCCTTCTGCGCCCAGGACTAGAACTAGGTAAAGGTTCAATCCTAAAAGGTCCGTTACTGTGTAGTGTAGGGGAGGTAATGTAGGTGAAGGTGTATGATATTACCCGGGCCTATATTAGGGTACCTATATGAAACATAACAGTTTCTGCCTTTGCCCCTGCACTGATGCTGTTTTGGCTGCCTAGCACCAACACCATGGTGCAAGGGTGCCTGCTTTACATGCAGGATTGTTTTTGTGCAGGAAGGGGGACCTTCCAGCCCCAATACAATCCTGAGAAGCATATTCCTCTTTCTATGTGTGCTGCAGAATTCAGCACACATAGAAAGAGGAAGTAACGAGGAGAAATAAAGATATTTCTCCTTGTTACTGCTCCCCTGAGAATATGTATCTTTTTGGCACATTCCCAGGTTTACCACTTTTGGTAAATCAGGGAATGCATCAAAGTCCATGAGAGTTGCGTGGGAACACCCATGCAACGCCCATGGAATGCCTTCCCAGGGCAGAGTAATGAAATGCAGCAATGTGCGCTGCGTTGCATTACTCCAGATTTAGGAAGCCACTCAGGGCCACGCAACGTGGCCATGCGTGGCTTCATAAATCGCATTTTAGGCTTGCATCGTGCTTGCACCATGTCTCAACACAACTCCCCTTCTAAACATGCCCCCAGGTGTATAGGCTGGAGAGGCTTCACTGGAAAAGGGGCCTGTTAATTCCTTTGTAGAGAGTATGTATGCAATGTCCTGCTGGTCATCACTGTTAGGGTTACCAACCCTGGTAGGTGAGATTAGGATATCTTATGGGAAACTGCTTCACTGCTCATGTGAGTGGCTATTCTTCATACACTGACCCAAACCCATTAATACCAATTCCTTTCCAGACATGGACTCTAGGGAAAGGCTATATGTAGGTACACCTTTAGGTGGTCCAGGAGGAGTGGACCTCAGACTTACGTGCATGTCTCCATGCTGCCTCACTACTTATTGTGCTTTCATCCCACAATTGCTATAGCATTGGCAGGGAGAGAAGAAATGCCCCTGGCGATCAGAGAGATATCAGGAATTTTGCTTCACTTGTGTGAGTAAAAGCCAATAGGGCTAAGGTTATTTGGATCAAATTATGATCACAGGTTAGTAGGCACTCATCTGCTACAAAGCGTCCCTTTCACACTGACAGTTTGGTGATGGTTATTGCCAGTTCCCTCTAGGATCGTGCAGCCACTGCTACCTTCACAAGAGTTTCACTAAAGCATGTCTACTGAATATCGAAGACAGACTATCGTGCCAAGGAGCTATCAAGGACAAAATATCAAAACTGAAATATCAAAAGGTAAGTAAGTAAAGATATTCTCATATGATGATATTTCTATCTTTGATATTCAGTAGTACAATCATTCAATACACATGGGGGTGTGGCTTTTAAAGATGACTGAGCAGACACTTCTCTCTAGCCCGTAGCACCTGACTTAATCCTGCAAGAAAGCTGGCTGGGGAAAGCCATCTGCGCACATATGGACACTATATACCTGATCATGAATAGTTACTAGGAGTGACTGAAGCAAAAAAAATACTACACAAGTGACATGTTCACATGCAGCAGTGGAGTAAGGTGGATAATGGCCACGACTGGGCTCAAGAGCTGTGTGTCGGCCCGGGAGTTGAGTGCTGTTGTGACTGCGCACCACGGACAGCGAGTGCCGGTAGAGGCAGGCAGCATTCTGGGGGAGAGCTGGCTCGATGGTACAGCAGTGATGGCTACAGCCCTTGATGAGACACTACGTGTGCGGAGTGAAGAGAGAAGGCTGCAGCCTGTCAGAGTTGATTGAAGCCATGGCTGCACAGCAGTTCCAAATACCTGATTTGGCAGCAGAAGAGAAAGGTAAAAACAGGCAGCCCTGTCAAGCGCGGGGCTTAGCTGTGAGGCAGGCTACCAGGGCTGGACTGGGAACCCAAAGCAGCCCGGCAAATTTTGTCAGACCAGCCCCCTTAAGGTGCATGGCGAGCAAGTGATGCGAGTGAGCCTGCCCACTACAAAGTGGGTTTGGGGGGTTGCTTCCCCCAGGAAAATGTGGGGGGAAATGGTGCATTCTACAACACATTTATATATTGAATTGTATTAGTTGTTAAAGCATAGTAAATGATGACCTTACAGTGCACAGGATACCACAATCTTTATTGGGGCTCTTCAATGATTCCCTTACTATCACCCTCTAACAGTGCCTCTCATCTCTCCATATCCCCTCTCTCACATGTATTTCATTTGTTTTATAGCACCTTTCATACCAGTGTAGGGTGTTGGAGCATATACACACGTACAGAGACAATGAATCATACATGTGTAAATTGGCGTACAGAAAATGTTACATAAGAGAAAGGGGCCTACAAGGTGTAGGATTCAGGTGATCCATACTGGCAGGCATTTTTTAAGAGTGCTTGGTCTGGGGAAGCACAAACTCAGGATTCAGAACGTAACACATTTTTACCCTAACAAACCCTTTTTAGCAAAATTAGGATACTGAAAAACTGGGAAAAAACATAACTTTCTAAACTAGATTACGATTGTAACTTATGAACTGCACAGTAACAGAAAACTCTCTGTGACAAAAGCAGTAACCCACTGAGCTATACACATAAAATGCATGGTACACGTTCTTTGCAGCAAGCCTATTAACCCTCTGCGCTGCCTTAGATGAGTCAAAGCTGGTACTAGACAAATCTCCGATCTCTCTCCAGCAGGTCCATTAATCACCAGAGTTATCTTGGCACTTTTATTATTGCCTGAAAACTGTTGGATATACAAGGAAGACTGCAGTGCTTTTAAAAGTGCTACACTGGTACAAAACTGGCCCCCAGTAACAAAATCTCCCCCACCCTTCCAGCCTCCTGGGTAAATGCTCGATGCCTGGTACGGCCAGTCAGGCCTTACGGGCTAGCTGATCACTCGAGCGAAGTACAAAGGAGCAATCTGATGGGACCAGAGGAGGAAGGCCCAAGTAAGAGGCCTGGAAACAGCACGGTCAGCACCCTCAATTAAATTAATTGCTCAACCATGAAGATTATATTGGCCAAGGACAGGGCTGACCAAATTAAGAAAAGACAACGCATACGCAATAACATTTATTAATCATTGGGGAAGCGGAGTGGTTGATGTCTCCCAATTAGATCCCCCTGAGGACTGGGATATCCTCTTACTAAAGAGGCACAGAAATTGAGAAACAGCGGCAGCTCTGTAGATAATAGCCATTCTCTAAAAACGCAAAGGATAGCGGAAAGTCAGAGGAGAGCAGGATGGCAAAAACCACACAAAGCAACAAGATTGTGCAATATGTCCCTCACAACCCCAGGAAAGGCTTGACACTCCAGAGCAACAGAAATATCCCTCCCCAACATACATTGTAGCAGTAATACATAACTCTAGGATGGTGCTGGAGGGGAAAATTGATAATGTCTCTATTGTGGTCAATTTGCTCTGTGCAGATCGGAGCAAACTTTTGTAAGATGAGACAGCTGGCAAATGGACACAAAAAAAACTCTTAACATTTTTATTTACAATAGAAAGGGCGCATAGGTCACTGGCAGCGCCTTGCCCTGCGTGCCCTAATCCTGGACAATGATTGCCAAGCTTCTCAATCGTCGCAACTGAGACTCCATCTTGCAATGTGTATGTATGACAGGCACACTGAAATATGAAAACTGATACATACATTTCTTCCCAGATTACACAAAAAAGGTCCAGGTCAGAAGAACTTTATGACAATCAAAAAGAGACTGAGAGAGATGAATCTGAAATATAGTCTGATTTTGCCAGCGAAGTTGAGAATCCAGTATGAAGGTAAAGCCCACTTCTTTACCTATCCAGATGAAGCATGGAAATGGATTGAGGTTGTGACTGCTCAAGATCTGCGAGAAGGAATGGGGATGCACCACACTCAATGAGGGAGACAGCAAGGAATGGCACCATGAACTGGTACAGAGGCAACAGTAAATGGTTGGATTATGTTGCGGCATGCATGAAGTATCACAGTGCAGGGGGATGAGACACTGGTGGAGGTGGCAGAGACAGCAATCTTCAGCTAGTTGTGGCCTTACGATGCATACAAGTGAAGTGCCTGATGAGGATGGGGCATGGTAAACCCTGCATTCCAGCCATAGCTCAAAGTAATAAAGTCTGAGTGAATAACAAGGACATGGACCTAAGATTGAATTCCGCTGTATATGGTACTAAAGGATATATGTAAGTGAGGTAGGAAGAATATATGGTGGGGCAAACTAGTATGTAGGACTATTGTATCTAATAAATGAAGGAGGGGCACTTTTAGAATAAGGCAAACTGAAAAAGTTAATGCTGTGCATCTGAAGTAAAGCATTCCAGAGTTGGCGGTCTTTGTACAAGATAACAGCAGTGTTGTATCTTACCAGACGTAGCCGAGTTGTATTTTAAGTATTTCTTTATTATCTTCAAGTTGCACGATGGTAGTAATGTACATCTGTTCTTCAGCCTGGTAATCCTTATACACCAGCCCCACCAGGAGCAGCCTGCCTGCTGCTCAGCCCATCTTCCAACTGTCACCACTCATCCACACAGTCACCCAAACATTCCAAGCATCACAGTCACACCAACATTCCACTGTCAACACTCACACTGGCTGAGCGGCAGGGAGATAGCTAAACTGGGATACATATACTCAAATAAGCAGGATATAACATATCCCCCTCCTTTTAAATGAAAAATAAAAAGAACAATATAACATGGGAGGAACTATACACAAGCATATACAAAAGCAGAGAAAAAGTTCAAGACTCAGGGAAGCAACCTAAAATACAACTTCGTGAGAGTCTGAACACTATGTAACCTGAAAGGAAGGGTAAATATATTGACAAGCAACAATAAATAAATTGACAAGCAATATAACCCAACCTCACCAATAAACAATTTTTGAAAACTGCGTAAAATGTAGCAAAGGGTGGAGCACACCCCTAGACAAGCACCCATAACCCACAACTGTCGAAACGGTGAAATCTAAATGTGAATGGCACACGACCCTTAAGACCTACCCTATGTGAGGGTGTGAAACCAATGTACACGTGTAGCACCAAGTGACTTACAGACCATATGTACAGGATGTGAAGTGTGAGGCGACTTACACACCCAACAACAACACGTGTGGCGCAAGGCGGCTTACACACTAGACAAACAAGAAGTGTAGCGCATGACGACATGCACACCGACAAGACAAGACGTGTGGCGCATGGCAACTTACACACCGACAAGACGTGTAGCGCATGGCAACTTACACACAGAACAGACCAAACATGTGTAGCGCAAGGCGACTTACACACCGTAAACAAAACACAATATGAAACGTAGTGTAACTACAACACAGAGAAATGGGAAACAACCCACATAGACTAGACCAAACCTCATGTAAGAAAGAGAAAAGTAACAATGGAACCAAACTCCATACCCATCCCTCATGTAAGAGAGTGTAATGTGACCACCACCTACAAAAAGACAAGAACCTCCCTTGGGTAAGAAAACCTAAACTGTGGCATCACTAAAACAATATGCTATGGATGAAAATTTCTCCAAAATAAACTCTAAAGAATGCAGACTCTTTTTCTTTTCCTCTTGTAATTTTTTAAACCTGTAACCCATCGCCGGTAAGCGACCTCTCACCCGAGTAGTACTACTCTGGGCACACACTAGTACAGTGCACCCCACCTGAAACTTGTTGATCTGAAATGTCATATAAAAGTTCCACATGAGACCGATCTAAGGCGGATGGGTGCTTACGAGCACAGTCTTGTTAATTCCTCCATGCCTCACTTCAAGGTAATCTGATCCACACTACATGGATCTGTGCCACAATGTTCCATGCCGACATGAAACCTGTGCTGACAGGCTCAGCTTGACTGCAAATGACCATTCAATCTAACCGTGGTGGCACCCACAGAAGATGCTGATACAGAACACTGTTAACCAGTTGGAAGACCCAAATAACACAGCATGACAAAATGTACTCACATAATTGACCATGAGACTGGTTAGGAAACATGTTGCAGCTCCTCGGATGTGCCAGCGTTCCATAATAAATAAACACAGAAAACATGTACAGCACCACAGATACAAGGGAAAGCGGCACGTACATGGCGCTGCGACAGGTGGCAGACAAAAATACTTAAAGTAGCTTATGTCGAAAATGTCCCTCTCTTGAAACAGAACATGTGGAGGAAAGTGACATATGCTCACTCCGTCAGTGAGCTCCGATGAAGATTGTTTGACACAGGGCACTGAAGGTCCGATATTTGAGATTTGCCACTAACTTCAAGATGGCGGCACGCATGCGTTGCGTGTGCCGGGTGCCTCAAGGCGCGCTCCTGATGCAAAACGTCTTGTAGCAGCTCATGGAGCTGCGTAGCAACCAAAACATTGATGAAAACGAAGGGAAGCCTCGTGAAGGTAAGAGTGCGGCGCTATACACGACACGTGCCTCTTTTTCAAACGGCACAGCTGCGGTTAAACCGCCATTTGACCAGGAGGGCTGCCAGCAACAAAGTAATATCAAAAACAAAGATAGGCTCAGCCCCAAAAGACCACAGCAGCAACCGCAATCTGGCCAATTTTCCCTTGTGGTACAATGCGTCTAGATGTATACTCCACTGCAATGTCCTTAACGCAAAAGTCTCGCTCATGCCCCAAGCACAGTGACTAATTTCCAAATAAAACTCTGTGCATTCCGAAACAGTGGTAACACACGCAGCAAAAATAGCGCTGTCAAAGTCAATATCATGAGCATGAAGACATATCGTGCAGCAAAATCCCAAAGCAGTGCACAAGCACTGTAAAGTAAAGAACATACTGATGGCTACCCACCACAGAAGACACATGTAAATTGCAGCTCCCATACTCAGCAAGCAAAATACTCTTTGCAAGACTCTGGAGATCGCTGGTAGACCGCTGTTTAAAACGTGTAAGACTGTAAACATCACAAAACCAGTAGATCCATCCAGATGTGGAAGGTAACCAAGTTGAGTTGTGGAAGTAGTGAAGCTACTCACTTGTATCAATGACATTTTTAAAAGTTCAATGGAGCATGTCCAGGCTGGGGCTGTCCGCTGACAAGGACACTGGTGGGGCTGGCACGCCTGGAGCTTCATTCTTGATGCTTTAATCTTTGTTTCTTTGGTTTGTTTGGGTTCTCCATGTCCATACCATAGACAGGTTCTTTAAATCCAGTAGTACGCTTGGATCTTGGCCCAGGTCGTCGTCAAAAATATGTTGTATCTTACCAGACGTAGCCGAGTTGTATTTTAAGTATTGCTTTATTATCTTCAAGTTGCAGGATGGTTATAATGTACATCTGTTCTTCAGCCTGGTAATCCTTATACACCAGCCCCACCAGGAGCCGCCTGCTTCCTGCTCAGCCCATCTTCCAACTGTCACCACTCATCCACACAGGCACCCAAACATTCCAAGCATCACAGTCACACCAACATTCCACTGTCAACACTCACACTGGCTGAGCAGCAGGGAGATAGCTAAACTGGGATACATATACTCAAATAAGCAGGATATAACAAGCAGCTTGTTGTGTCGAGTTCTACAGCTGCTGAAAGACCTCACATCTCGCGACCGCGATTGTCAATCAATGGATTAGGGCTGAGGTGATGCAAAGTTGAGTGTGATACTACACAGTGAAATTACACAATATTATAAATTGACTAACTTGTTGGGGAAGGGGGCGGTGCCAGTTAGGTTGCTCGCTAAGCTGCTGAAGACTGGCTGGCTCGGTATATGAAAGAACTGCCATGGGTAGAAGGGATTGTGCATGGGGCATGATGTATAAGTGCTAAGTAATAAAGTCTGAGTGAATAGCAAGGACATGGACCTAAGATTGAATTGCGCTGTATAAGGGACAAAAGGATATATGTAGGTGAGGTAGGAAGAATATATTGTGAGGCAAACTAGTAGGTAGGACTATCTTATCTGATAAATGAAGGAGAGGCACTTTTAGAAATAGGCAAACTGAAAAAGGTAATGCTGTGTATCTGAAGGAAAGCATTCCAGAGTTGGCGGTATATTTGCAAGATAACAGCAGCTTGTGGTGTCGAGTTCTACAAGGGCGTGCAGGACTGCCAAACCTCCAGAGAATACATGCATTCGCTCAACAGTCACAGAGCAATGCAGGAATGCTGCAATCATATCACCTCAGGCACTGTCACTTATAACAAAGTTGGTTCTAGGCATTTCCAATTACGTCACCCTTTCTTCCTGACAAGAGATATATTTTTGTGCTTCCTCCTGCTACTCCAAAATAGTGACTTGCCCAGCTGCCTGCAGCACCAATGCATCTTCTGCAATTACCGTCTGCACACTCAGCTAAGACATTCGGGAAGGCAGCCCTACAGCATGATTCGTTTACCAGCTAAACTGGCACAAACCCAACGAGTTTGCACCAATGCAAACAGTCAAAATGTATTAAAAATGGATCGAAAATCGCTATGCCCATTGCATTGCACAAACACAGTGTAAATTCTTGCAAAAATGTACCAAACGTTGGTGTGACCCCCTGCTAAATGCTTGCAACAACTTGTGCAGTTATCAAGCAAGTCATCTTGCAAGAGGTTGAAATAACGGAAAGTGGCGCCTGTCTGTTATCTGTTTTTTGCCTTCCTGGATCTATGCAAGTCACAGAGATAAACTGAGTGACCACCAACCCCTGTTGGCCCTGATTCCCCATTGCAAACTCAGTCTGAGGAAGAGCTGTTCCTTTAGGGGTTAATTAGTACCAAAGGGCCCAGTAACATCGCTACTCATGTCCCAGTTCAAAGCCTAAAGCATATTTTTCTAGAGGGCAGGCTGCAGTGTAATCCAGTAGGTGGGTTTGTATTTCCCACCCAGTGCCAAGACAGTTATTAACTTCATGCATTTGCTCGATCTTTGCGTCTTCTGCCTATTTTCAGATTCATCTATAGACCAAGAGAAGTTTGATCGGGAAGTGTATATTATGCAGTGGCACAGCTAGACCTATGGGCGCCCGTGGCGGTACATGCATTTGCCGCTCCGCTGCCGTGTGTAAGTGCGGGGGTGGCCGCCACCCCCAAAACTCGTGCCGCCCAGGGAGGACCGCCCCCCTTGCAACACCACAGATATTATGTGCTTAGTTAAGCACGTATGGGACCTGCAATCTACTAAGGTAGTAAGCCATCAAACCAATAATTTATTTTACTGACCTTAATCCATGCCTGTTATTCTTTCCATAGCACTCACAGAATACCAGACTGTGAAATGGTCAATACTTTTATTAGTTTTAATACTTATGGTTACATCAAACATGAACATTTTGTAAAAGTTTACCAGACAACATTTTTATAAATCGCATAATACATGAGTGGCAATTACAAAGAAACTAGAGTGTGGGGCCAGCCCAGTCAAAGCTCTGAAAAATAATAATTGTATTCAAATACAAATGTTTGTTTCATCTAGTTAAATAATTCAAGCTAAATGGTAAAATACACCAACTGTAGATTAAAAGGTATGAATATAAGGCATTGTATTTAACATAAAAAATAGTTCTCAGTGAACCAGTCTACACATAGGGTCAATAGGAATTAAGTAGATTGGCCTGGAATATAATTATGGAATGGCTTTCCTTCTTGTTGGCTGTTATAAAACATTCTCACTATATAGAAAGCAATAAAATCCAGTTTACTGTGACATCATTGAACAAACTGTGCCATTCTGAATAGAAATGTGAATGATTTCGGCCAATTGTACATGTGCAGCAAATTAGCATTCAGCCTTAAAAATATGTCAGATTGGGTTTAAAGTGGTAAGCCCAGAGTAGATATCATGACTTACGTCAATGATTGCTTTATCGTGTTTTGTTTATGACAAAGAAGGTAAACACTAAAGAATTATCCTAAAATACATATGAATGCAACTAGAGTCAGTCGGATGGATGTGTGGAAGTCTATATCTCAGTCCTAATAGCGTGCTGGTGCTTGGACAAGTGTTGAGAAAAATAAGTGATATCACATTTGGCTATTTTTCCATGCATCCCATTACATTAGTTTGCTTGTCCTTTTTAGGGGCCCATGGCCTTGCCTACCTTTGTCTGTTAGTTCTATGAGCACTTCAGTTAAGGTCCTTGTTTTTCATCCTTGGCAGTAGACAGAGGGTGTACCTCAACTTCTGTATCAGATGTCCTACTGAACACAAGCAATGCAGATTTGCTTTACACCCTCCCATTGTGTTTAGCATTGGCCCTATCCTTTCCCTAAAACACCAGGATGGAAGTGTGATACCGGGCGACAGCAGCAGAAAGGTAACTCTGCCACTGGCAGTGGCACTGCCCATTACAAAATGGGTATTATTGAGGCAGGGCGCAGGGTCAAGACTGATTTGCATATGGCTGGGTCCAAACTGGAATGGCATGGTGAGCAAAAAAACGATGGATTTAGGCCCAGATCTCTGTACTGGGGTGAATGTATGACATTGTTCTGCATTCTGTCCATCAATTGTTGTTTTTGCATTTGTCACCCCGAGTGGGACGGGTATGCTCAGACGTGGGTCCCGTGCTCTCCATGCCACTGGAGTCAAGCTATCCTGGCTGATGAGGGCTGAAAGCCCGAAACCGGTCCTAGGATGCTTGTTTCCAGTCCAGGGAGGACCTGGCCTGGCAGTTCGGGCTGGACTGTTCCCATTGGGCGCAGGGTCAAGACTGATTTGCATATGGCTGGGTCCAAACTGGAATGGCATGATGAGCAGAAAAACGATGGATTTAGGCCCAGATCTCTGTACTGGGGTGAATGTATGACATTGTTCTGCATTCTGTCCATCAATTGTTGTTTTTGCATTTGTCACCCCGAGTGGGACGGGTATGCCCAGACGTGGGTCCCGTGCTCTCCATGCCACTGGAGTCAAGCTATCCTGGCTGATGAGGGCTGAAAGCCCGAAACCGGTCCTAGGATGCTTGTTTCCAGTCCAGGGAGGACCTGGCCTGGCAGTTCGGGCTGGACTGTTCCCATTGGGCGCAGGGTCAAGACTGATTTGCATATGGCTGGGTCCAAACTGGAATGGCATGGTGAGCAAAAAAACTATGGATTTAGGCCCAGATCTCTGTACTGGGGTGAATGTATGACATTGTTCTGCATTCTGTCCATCAATTGTTGTTTTTGCATTTATTATTGAGGCAGATCCATATTGTTTCAAGGGGGTGTGTGAAATTTATGTAATTTGCTTTTGTGTAATTATACAAAATCCCACAAAAATAGATCAAATTATGCAACTGTGGCGGTTGGATCGCGGGCCTTAACATTGCGGCGGTTGCTGCTGCCCGCAGCACCGCTGCGATGCCCAAAGGAGCATGTCCTGCATTTCCCTGCACTGCGTGGCAGGCACTGCACAGTGCCTGCCACCTGGTACAGGGAAATGTAGGGGGGGACCATGGGTACCCCCCCAGTGCACCCACACCCCCCCAAAACATCAGGGGACCGCAACGGGCCCCCTGAAGACAATCTCCGCATGCCTTTCCATGGCGGTCTGACCGCTGACGAAAGGCTGGCTACCGCCAGCATCATAATCGTGCCGGTGGAGCCTGCTCTGCACCGCCACCATTATCCCAGTCCTGCTCCGTCCGCCAGGCAGGAGTGCGGATGGCAACCGGCGGAAAAGCGGCGGGTGGAATTTCCCACCGCCGCGGTCACCACCGCCATCCTAATTTGACCGGCGGTTTTCTTGGTTGCGATCGCGGTCGGATGTCGACCGCCGGTCCGGCGGGCGCCACTGCCGGCCCGGCGGTGGACATCCGACCACCATCGTAATAGACCCCAAAGTCTTTTTTCTTTGCAGTAATACATTTATTTTGATGGTATAGGATGCTACTGTTACTAGCACCCTGGGTTGTCTGTCTGCTCATGCATTGTCATACATTCTGACTTAGCACGTCGGATCACAAAATATTTTTGGCTAGCATAATTATATATACTTGGTGGTAAGTAAGGCTGTACTTGGTGCAAACATCTTTTACCACTGTATTATTTTGTAGTACAGGCACTGGCACTATGTGACATAAAAGATTTACATATTTGTTGTGTTGCTTTTCATTGTGGTTGTGATGAGTTAGTTGTTTGTTTTGTTGTCTTTTTGTACTGCATTATTGCATTTTGTTGTTTTGTACTGTGGTTTTGTGTTTACTGTTTTGTTGTGCAATGCTCTTTATGCTTCAGTTGTAGCGTTATGTTGCTTTGTGTTATGTTATTGTGTTAGGTTCTGTTGTTTACTGTAGGGATGTCAAGAAATTCTGCAACATTTCCACCCAAACGCAGCCCATTCCTTTATGTCTCTAGTAACAAAAAACACTTACTACTGTAAAGGTAGCATAATACCGCTGCCCCCACTCTTCTATTAAGACACTAGTCAACCCAAAAGAGCAGGAAAAACCTGTTTTTTAAGTAACACAGTGCTAACCTTATGCAACTTGACCCTTGAAGTTAATGCACTGCCAGCAGAGCTCCACTAGATTCTTATAAATGTAAACATTAAGACCACTTTCTATTTGTTCAGTAGTGAAACATGTTGAAGAAAGGAAGTTGCGGTGGTCCTTGATGAAGCTGACCAATCCTTCCATGAAATATTTGGCGGAGTTCCATAAATACCACTGAATGGTTCTGTAAAATGGCCATAATTTAGCGGATATTAGGAAATCCAGATTTAAAAGCAATATGTTCTAGAAACTGGTACCATTTACTTGTATTGCGTGATAAAGAAATCTGAAATAACAATAACATATTCTACTTTCCTGCAGATAGTTCATAGCAGGCCTCTAACTCTGCATTATACTGAAGAAGCTGAATTGCATGGAGAGAAAAATCCAATTACCTAACATTAAAATAAGAGAAGGAAAAATAATACTGAATTGCTCTATATAACAAAAAAGGCGAGGAAATATGTCTTGCATGTACAGTTTTTTTGTAAGACGAGTTATGACCATCATGCATCTGCTTGAAAACTACAAGCGATATCTGTCAAACTTTGCCATGAAGCTAAACAGAAATATTGTTCCAGTCCAGCAGTATAAGCGATATGTCACCACCCTGCAATGGACTTTCGTTCTCATTGTACTCGTAGAGGTTGTTGGTTTATTAGTTTAACCATTTAATTCAGTGGAAAACTGTTCACTGCATTTATGTAGCGCTTTGTAACCCTGATGAGGCTTCGAAGCGCACTGGGGACTAATAGCATGTTACACCACATGGGAGTACATAGTTGGAAAAGCATTGAATTGCAGTGCCGTCTTTGTGTGAAATGTTTTGGTGTCATGCGTGATTGACCAGGAATTTGTCGCCGGACTTTTTCCCTTATAGGAAACTGTATATAATTTAACGATGAAATATTATCTGATTACCCTCACAAAATGGAAAGAAACTATGTGGGTGTCCATTTTCTATTTGTGAAGACAGGTGCCTAATGGTCTTTGGATCCAGAGTCTGCCAACTCAAGTTTCCTCTAGATGTCATTAAAAGGCAGCCATGTTGTTTAACCATCTCGCCACGTGCCTGGGCCCAGTCCAACCTCTTTGAACCATGGATTGAATCTAATTATCTGATTTAGTAGAAAGGGAAATTCACGAGACTATCATATCAGCCAGATGCAGACTGACAGTCGCAATGCACCTAAAAATCACATCCAGCCCCAACTAGCTGTTACTAGCATGGGGAATTGTTCAACTTATTGTATTTATGTGTAGAATAATTCTTTAATGGCTTGATATTCATTTTCTTTGTCACTTTCGCTTAACCAGTCCAGAGCTTGTCAAGCTGGTTACTCTTCAACCATAAGAGGTTGGCAGGAGTGCGATCACACCCTATTGGAAAGAGTCAAGGCTACCCCTTCATTCCCATTTGACTGCAAACATCACCTGGATTTCAAATTTCAATTCAATAGCAACAGTTTCTTTCACAGTGAGAATACACTAGATTTTTTTCAATTTAGTAAATACGATTATTTAAAAATCTCTTCACAAAAATGTTTCCGTGAAGTAAGCGTGCCCTCGTCAGAATCCCAATATTAACAGTGACAAGTCGGTTCCTCTTCAAGTACACCTAGCAGAGCACGAGGTATCAACAGCACTGACGGTTCATCGGTGAAGCCTGCTTCCCGAGTTTAACTGCGCCATTATTGCCATTCTCATGAGGCTCCAAGGGTGGAATCCGCCGACCTGAAAAATATACGCATAAGATTTATTTTATTTAACATTACGCATCAGAACGTAATGTTTAATATGAGCGTTTCTACTCATGAACACTGACATATAAAGCACTTTATAAATGAGGTACCCAGTTACTGGTGTGAAAGTAATGGAACAGTAGTAAGTGTAAATCAAGACATAATAACAATACCACATGAAATATGCCATGAAGTTAAAAAAATGTTAAATTTAACGTGTGAAATGTATTGGTGAAATCTCAACTTAATGTACACGATCTTGTTGTTAGTCTCCCAACTCCTCACCGTGGCTCAAATTTACAAAGAAATTTTGCAACGCTGCACTGACCAGAAGAGGGTAGAGGGTAGATATCTACTAAGATGTGGCGTATTCTGCTCTATCCCTGCATTGGCAGACATTAAGCTGCCGTACACCAACAGAGACATCCTTGCGGAATAGTGCAAGGATGTCTGCATTGTGGTAAGCATAGTTTGTGTGCAGGAAAGGGTCCATTTCTGTTCACAAACTATGCTTTAAGGTGTTTTCCCACTTTGTGTGTGTGCTGTAGAATGCCACACACATGCAAAGGGAAAAAAAGACGAGGAGAAATCAAAATCAAAAGATTTCTCCTTGTTACGCCCGCTTCAGGGAGATACAGGATTTTATCGCAAATGCCTGTCAACAATTGTTTATAGAAAGGGATTCGTGTTAAAACCCATGGGTGGTTACACAGGAACACCTATGCACCTCCCATGGAACTCCCCCTTGATGAAAAGTAAAGCAGCTATGCATTAATTTTGGTTACGATCCACCGATTTGCATTGGATTGTAAATACCAACACAACACTTTGCGTCAGGTTTGTGTTAAAAAAGTAACACAAACCCAATGGAAAGTCTTAAATCTGGGCCGTGATGTACTGCACTCCATTGTTCCTAGCAAGATTCGCACTATATAAATACTAATACATAGATAAACATACATGATAATGGAGAGGCTCTCCAGACAGGAAAGTTTGCAGATGAAGAGAAGAAGCCATAGAAGGTTAAAGCAAGTCTTAGAAAGAAGGGTTACCTTAGAAGTGAAGGCTTGGTACATAAGGCACATGCCAAAACATAAGAAGCCATTATTAGAGGATAGAGGGGCAAAAACGAGATAGTGTAGCAGATTAAACGGCACAGGGAAACATGACCTTGTCTTTCATTGGTTCTGAGGAGGCCTAAAGTAATTACGTCTGAAATGCTTAGACCCATGCAATTCGGAGGAGTCAATGTGGTAAAAACAGACTATGGATTGATTCATTCTTGAAAGCAAGGAGGAGGTAAATGAACGGAGAGTTCTTCGTCTCACTCCCTGTTACTTTGGACTACCTCCGAGTAGATTGTGAACTAAATAAATTACCAAACACCCGTACCCTTCAAAACATGCATTGAGGGACAAGGAAAGAATATATATGTGGAGTAATTAGTTGATGTACTTTTTCAATGTGTATTCGATATACGTATGAATGCATTTGTGAAAATATTATATGTGATGTACCTGGAAAATGCAGTAAGTACCTTCTTTAGGGTGGGTCGCAAAATAAATGATGTTAAACCAGGTGGCAGTCATGATATGTTCACATGGACAATGATAAATGATAATTTCATTGTAAAGAAATACCAGAGGTTTTGATCTAACCCTATAAATTCCGTTTTCTCTTTTTAACCATGAATAGTGGACCTAGTGAGGCAATATCAGTAACTGTAGCCACGCCCTAAATAGGGCGTTACTACCTCCAATGTGACCCAGAGGTTCTAAGTCCTGGGTCCAATGTCCTCTGTCTAATGGATTACCAGGTCAAGGGTTTTTTCAGTGGGGCCTCTGCAGTCAGAAACCTGGTGGTTACCTCACCTCTTAATGGGGCATGGAACCCCGAGTACAGCCTGGCAGGAGCCCCACAAATGTATGGTGGAGGATTCTGCTCCAGTGAACTCTAAATCACTCAATCTTTCATCTTTAATGATGCCCAATAATTTTGCAATGATTCTGTACAATCAATGACATTACAATATTAAATGAGTCAGGCCAGGATTGCACAGCTATGTTGGAATGTGTAGGAAAAATAAAGAGAAATTCAGTTTTAATGTTTTTAGTTTCAAGTGATGGGTTGTGTGTATTCTTGTACGATCTGCAGTGTGTGGACAGAGTGTAAAATATCTTTGGGACTAGATATCTTGAGATGGAGCTGTGCATCACTGGCATAATGATAGAATAAGATGGCTGCATTACTCAGGGCAACACCAAGAGGTTCTGGGTAATAATTAAAGAAAGTTGTGGCGAAGTCGACCCTGTGGTACTTAAAACATGTGGTGCTCCATGAGATCAAATCTGAGACAGACCAGCTAAGGACAACTTCATCAATTCTTGTACCAGTTTTGAGGATGTTGGTAAGGATCGTTGATTAACTGTGTCGAAGGATACTGGTGACTGTAATAATAACTTATATATTCTTATTTGTTCTCCTTTTTTCAATTGCAGTTTGAAAATTACCAGTGAAATGTTGTGCAAGAAAGTGCACGTGTAACAGATGGTGAATATCACCTCAATTTATGTTTTCCGTATGCTTTCATTTGTTGAAAAAGTAAGAAAACAATTGCTAAACATTAAAAGCTAATAATTATAGAAATTAAAAGTTCTCAATTAAGGAATCAGTGCTTTGTGTAATTTCCCAATATTTTGAGGAGACGGGTATGTTTCTCTTGCTACTTGGACAGGCAGGTGGTGTGTGTGTGTGTGTGTGTGTGTGTGGTGTGTGGTGTGTGTGGTGTGTGGTGTGTGGTGTGTGGTGTGTGTGGTGTGTGGTGTGTGGTGTGTGGTGTGTGTGTGTGTGTGTGTGTGTGTGTGTGTGTGTGTGTGTGAGAGAGAGAGAGAGAGAGAGAGAGAATGATTATGCATGAAGGAGACCCTCTACCAAAGTCAACTGACTACTGGCCTCTGGATATGGTGTCCCCCCCCCCCCCACACACACTCATATCTGGCTAATGAGGCCTACCCCTGACATAATTGAGGTCTTTCTGCGTACTGGAAAGCTGAAGTTCACTATTGCCATAAGTATGACATTGACATAATGGTGCTCATCCAAATTGGAGTTTTGTGGTCATTTTTGGTTTTATAGAGACTATCCCTGCCTCCATGCCATAATGATGCCTCTGGCAAAATAGTGGTGATTCGTGACATGCTTTTTAAATCCCTGGTATGATGGTGACTGTGGAATAATGGCAGTGGTTCTTGATATATTATGGTAATAGTTATTATTGACATACTGTGACATTCTTGGCATGATAGAGCCCATCTCTGGCAACAATTAAAATAAAGCCACTCGAGTGACAAATAAGCATGGAGAGAACGTGCTTAAATGTTATGCCAGACATGCTTAGGTTCCCTTAAAAAAAAAGAGAGCAGACAGAAAATATAATATATCTTCTGGAGAGGAGGTCTTCCTTGCAGTTCATTAGCAGTGGGGTAACCTTGAACTCTCTACGGTCCAGATTTACTAAGGCTTTGTACAGAAAGCAACACAAAGTGACACATGGTATTTGCTATCCAGTGCAAAAGGTCGTTATACTGGAAAAGTGCACTTTTCTCAGCATAAAAACCTCTTTGTGCAGCTTTGCGCAAGAGACATTTATGGTGAGTATCAGTGTAAACATCCACAGGTTTTGACACAAAGTCCGATCTAAGACAGCCACACCGGGCATTGCTGCTGTGCACAGAACACACTCATGAGGCTCTTCTAAATGTGTTTAAGTATAGGAATTTGTTTTGGAAAGGTATGCTTCCAGTATCAATTTTATACTTGAAGCCCACACTCATCTCTGCATCATTAATCAAGGCTGTGAGTCATGCAAGGCAGCCTTATTAGTGCACCAGTACAGGGGGTGACACCAGGAGCAGGCAAATCTTAGCAGTTATTGCTTTGAGTGGTGTTTTCGCCTTGTGCACATTTGGTTGCAGCACAGCGAGGCGTGAAAAGTCAGTAAATCTGAACATTTTTAAAACTTACAAAGTAAAATGGGTCATTAGTTTTTTCTTTCCTAACATGTTCCCATCCATCCAATCTGGTTTCCAAGGCAGCAGAAATAGGCATCTAGTTTTCAAGGGCGGAAGAAATAGGCTAGCTCCCTCCCCAACTGGTGGTCCTTGGCTAGTTGGCAAGCCCTGTTCAGTCAAGTGTAAACGGTGTCTAGTGGGGCTTATTGGTTGATGACCATGGAACTCACCTCTTTCCCACTGGATCTCCAACTATCCCAATTAATCACATCAGCATGTATAGTGTGTGGATCACATACTAGGGCACACTGTACCAGAAGCAGAAGTGATTCAACTTCTACCAGTGGGGGAGGAAGCAGCTAACAATGCTCTGGGCATACTACTTTTGGGAGCACCATGAGATCCGCAATGATGGGGGCATTTTACCTTGTGTGTCGATTATCATGTACCGAGTGGGAAACATCTGAACACAGGAGGTCATTTACCCCAGAAATCTCTGGAACCATCACAGTGTGAGGAAATATGAAGATCAGTAGTAGCCATCGATATTTCTGAGACTTTTTGAATGGAAATTATCTTTACCACACTGTTTCCAGAAAGGCCCCAAAGAAGAATAAGTGTTCACTGAAAGACCTATATGAAATTGAAGGGGAAGGCAGTTACTATGTGCAGGGAGGTTAGTACATCCTGCCAGTCAACCAAGTAATGATAGATGTGTGTATCTTAGAACCACTAACAGGTCACTTTCATAGTTATTGGCATTGAGAAACTGAGGCTCAATCAGGCTGCCTGTTAGTGATAGTGTACACCAACGCCCTAACTCCCACCCATCGCTTCAACTCTGCGTCCTGACTACAAATAATGGGAAATTCCAAAGCAGCTGCTAAAGGAAAATAGGGAAATGCATTCTTTAGGCCAACGGTTCATGGTCAATCTGCACTAGAGTAACATCTCAGACTTGAACTTTTTTGTTGATCAGCTATAAGACACAATACAAATACAAACTGAGGGCCTGATTTAGAGATTGGCAGATGAAGTAGTGTCCATCAGGATAAAGGAGGACATTACCTCTGTCATCCTAAAAATACCTCGCCCGCCAAATTTAGAGATGTCCACCAGACCTGCGGTTATCTCAAGATATTGAAAGGTACCACCATCATGGTGGTTCCTTTCAGTGTACTAAAACGGTTGTGTACAGCTGCTATCAGTTTTGATGGCTGCACACCAAACTTTTGACTTTTTTTTGTTTTTTCAAAAACAAAATCCCAAAGTAAAAAAAAAAAAAAATGAATGATCTCCAGACCCTGGGAGTTTTCTCCCAGGGTGTGGGGGATGATTATTGTTTGCTTCCTGTCTCTCACCAGCAGGTTTTATCTGATGGTGACGGGCAGGAAAAAATGGCATTACACCTTCCATGGGCGGATGGTGTAATTTCCTTCCTCTGGAGACCCTCTACTCTGTCGGGCCATTGGAAGGAGTATTCCTGCAACAGAGTCAACGGGGCTCCATCAACGGAATACTAAACGTCTGCTTGTCTCTAAATGAGGTAGACAGACTAAAGGGTTTCCATCATGTTTGCAACTGAGTACTCTGTACGTCAAACTCTATATCAGGAACTAGCTCTTAAATTACACACTCCTAAAGTAACTGTCTATCTAAAATAGCATGAATGGGGTACGGAAAGAAAAGGGGAAGAGCTCATCAGCGTACTAAAAATTCTAAACTTGACAAACCTCTATAAGTTTAATAGAACGTGCCTCAATCCATCCCCAACAATCATAAGGGTGACTGCCCTCTGACTGGTATCTTTGTCATAATAGTAATCTTCCCACCAGGGTCCAAAACCACCATTTCATGTAACACTTGACATGGAATTAGCCATTCTTTCAACATTTTCTTTTCTTAAGTTCCCTACTGTCCCTCAATTGCGATATTAAAGTGGGAACCTTGCTCAGAGACTTCTATGTGAAAGCCTCCACTTTAAGAATTCCCACCAATGTCAATAACTGTCCGTCCTTCATACTTGCATCTACACTTCTGGTTAACATCTGTGTATACATCTCTTCAGCTCTGACACTTTGGGCTACTACTGATGCACAGGGTCAGTATAAGGTGGAGAATCTTCACTTTCTGACCTTTGGTCTCTGCTTTAGGTTCCCTTGCACTCTGCTCATCTACGTTTAGCAGTGTGGTCCCTGTCACTCCAGCCGTATTTGCTGAAAGTTTTTCAAGCTTCATAATCAGGATGCAAGGTATTCCATAGTGGCCTCTCTGTTCCTTTCTGAGAGTTGGTTCATCCAGGTATGGTGTGATGCTAGTCATTGTACTATCTCTTCTCAAGAATGGAATCTTCTCCATGTGTATCTCTATTCTCCATGGGAATAAACCCTTCATCAGTCAGCTTGGAGATTTACTTTCTCTAGTGAGGGCCTTATTCACAAAAAGAAACTTAGCACTTTTGGTGTAAGTTTACTATTTTTTTGCTATTCACAAACTACAAGTATAGTTTTACGTTTAATATCTTTACGACTGCAGAGACTGTTCTATCTTTTTATGTGCACTTTTCTCCACAGTACTACACATAAAACTGCATGCATAGTTTGTGAATAGAAAAAAATATATAGTAAACCTACATCAAATATGTGTAGGTTTACCTTTGTGAATATGGCCCAGTGTGTTTGGTGAAGCTATGAAAACTATGGGAATCCCTAGCCACATCAGTCTTTGTGAGACCTGCAAAGGTTTCTACAGGTTAATTGAAGTGAAAGAGGCAAATGTAGTCAGCACCTCAATCATTGTCATTAAGTACAGCTTCACAATAGTTTGTGTTACAACTTCTCATTAAATACAAGGTCGACAATCGTTCTTGCGCCTCCGATGACAGGTGCGCTGAGCACAACCTGGATTGTGTCTGAATGGTCAGTCCCAATGAAATGTCAATTGCTACTATATACCCATGGTACATGCTGAGCTGATCATGAATGAGCTAGTTTGGTAGGCATCAACCAACTCTTCGGAGCTGCTGGGAAGACTTCTTCAATTTTTTCCATGAATTTTTAAACTTGCTAATTGTAGCCTGTAAGAACAGAACCCATGTTGACGTAATGCAAAGTGACACAGCATTCTGATACAAATTGCACCAGCGCTCATGACTGTTCCCAGGCAGGCATAGAAGTCTAATGACTAAAAGTCTTTTAAAATTTACATTGATAAATAGTATGGTATTAAGCATGGCGGTAGGTAACGACTAGCATACAATATACACTTATACGTAATACATTCAAATTAGAACAGATTACACTAATGAAGAGGTAAGAAGTAGATAATCTACTCACTGATTCCTTGAAAAAGTTCCTCGATGTTAGTGGCATTCTTAGCACTTGTTTCCACAACGATTGCGCTAATAGATTCTGCATATTCTCTGGCATCCTTCATTGTCACCTCCCTGAAAAAGTGGAAAAACACAAAATATAATAGATTGATACATTGCAACATTTTCTACAATCATTATTGTCCTGATTTAGAGGCTGACAGACAGAGTAAAGGCAGCCAGGGTGGTTGAGGAGTTTATGTCCGCCACCCTGCCTTTATTCAGCCTGCCAAATTTAGAATTCATTGTGGCTCTGCAGTGAACTCTATGGGTTTGTATGAACCGCCTTCAAAGCGGGTCAAAACAAGCCATTTAAAAGTTTGGTGTGCATCTTTCATTGGTAGCAGAGGCTTGAACAAACTTTTAAAAGTTTTAATTTTCCAAAAAAAACTTCCAAAACTAGAGTTTGTTTTGGGAAAAGTAAAAACTAATGGCCCCAACACTTCGGGAGAGGACTCCCATGGTTTTGGAGTCATTTTTCCTTATTTACTGTCCTTTTCTGGCAGTGATGGACACTAAACAAAAAAAACATCTGACCACCCACTCTAAATAGGGTGAACGGTTAGAAGGGTTACCTCTGATGGCCCATATTCCCTCAGGCTGTCGGAGGAAGGTTCACACAGACAGAGTAAATTTATAAACCTTGTATTTGCCCATGTACAAAATCCATTTTAGGAATCAGAAAAATTTTACTGGCTCCTAAATGGGATTGCAACTGGATACAAATTCAGTATTTGGAACGGGCATGTTTTGGGTTTCCCTTCCAAACACCAAATTGGTAGTTGACGGATCAATGGTTTGTGACCGACTCCCAAGTTGGAGTGGTAACTTATTCACACAAAAAAGATGGAGTCACCTTTAAGATTTTGGGTACAACTCTCAAGAGAAGCAAGTAGTGCTCCAGAACACCACTGCAGACTCTCACTAAAACTGTTACAAAGAGAAAACTTTTCTCTTTGTTCAAAGCAGCTCCGTTTCTTTAAAGGAAATCTGTCTGCTTTAAAAAAAAATGTCTTTCTTAAAACTTAATAAGAGGGATGGTGATGTGTTGACGCTTGCAGTCCACCATACCTGTGATTGTGAGGTTACAAATTGGATTGAGTCGCAATTTGCAACCTACCTAATGATTATAAATTAAGTAGTTTGGACCTTGACACACTTTGATTTGGAATTTTGCGAACTGACCTATTAGTATAGCCGTTGGTTCACAAAATTAGATACTGGTCGCAAAATGACTGGTTGCAAACTTGCAACCATTTTTTGCTACCAGTATCCTCAGACATCTGGCTGTGTGTTCCTTCAGGGTGGGGTTACAATACTTTAATGATTGATTTCACACCCTCACAGTAAGAAGCAAGCTGTTGAGGCTGAATAAGGAAGAGAATGCTTGCCCTTTTGTTTGCTGTTTTCTAAATAGGTTAAATGATATTGCAATTAGCTCTTATCAATACAATTCAATGTAAACAGAGTACCATAGAATAAAACGGATGAGGGAATAAATAGTATTGCTGTTTCAATTGGTCAGCTGTTGACAAAATGATGCTTACTTATTGCAACACTGAATTAGAAGATGCACTACCTGAAACAAGTGATAATGCCCTTACACATAAGAAAACATTTATGGCACAATTTAGAGTTTGTCAGACAAATATTCGGAACGTCAAGGGGAGTACCTTTGCGCCAAGTGTGGCGGATTATAGGTATTTGATTTTGAGAAAAGACACATCCTGAATACTAATAATCCCTATAAAGAATGGATGAAGGTCTGGAAACGTTACATCGACAATATTCTGATTGTTTGAGAAGGACAGGAACAGTCACTTCACCAGTTCTTGGAATGGATTAATGGACGTGATGCAAATTTGAAATTCACACACACAGTTGATGCCAGAACAATCACCTTTCTGCATATTACAATATTTGCTGAAAATGGCGAATTACAAACAAAAACTTACCACAAACATATGGATAAAAACACTTTACTAAAGTTCAACAGTTTCCACCGCAGGACCTTAAGGGAGAATCTACCGTATGGCCAATTTTTTATGGCTCAGGAGAAACTGCAGCAAAATAGAAGACTACCATGTCCAAGCAAAAGACATTACTGAAAAATAAAGGGACCAAGACTTTCCAGAGAAGATCATTAAGTCTACCCGAAAACGTGCACACTACCAAAACAGAGACGCCCTATTGGAAGAATCCACTAGGAGGGATACTACTGTGCTATTAACATGCGTCACAACTTACAGTACTATATCGAACCAAGTGACTAAAATAATAAAATAAACATTGCCACATATTACAAACAGGCAAGCTTAACTGGAAGAAACCCCTGTTCTCCTTTAAAAGAGCAAGAAGCTTAAAAGATTGTCTGGTCTCAACACGCCCTAAAAAACACCCTAAACTAAGGAATATGGTGTTGAACAATTGGGGCTTACCCAATGTTATGGGGCATTACGCTTGTGGCAATTGTAGCGTATGCCACCTTACCACAACTACCAAGACTTTGAACCTTGAACCAGGCAAGACCTGGATGCCGAAAAAACACACTAACTGCAACTCTCTGAATGTAATATATTATTATATGCCCTTGTCAGCTACGCTCTATTGGAATGACCAGTAGAAAAATAAAGACCAGGATCTGTGAGCATCACAGTAACATGAGATGCAAACACAACACCACAAAGATGACAGATCATTTCCTGAAGGAAGGCCACACACCGAATGATAGACGCCGGGTCATAATTGAACAAACAACTGGAGCTTTTCACCAGAGGGCTCGGCAGGACTATCAAATTACAAATGGCGCACGCACGGCATTACGTCAGCACATGCCAAGACGCGGAACTGTGGGGACATCAGCCTTGCTAATTAGACCTCTTTGGCCGGGACTGCAGCATCTTCAGGATCCAGTGCAGGGCCGCAGTAGGTATCTCAGCAGGCGGATAACCTTGACAAAGTAAGTGGGTTCTTAGAAGGATTTACGGGTGATTAACAAACAACTTTGGAAGCGGTCAAGGCTTCCTCCTCTCAGAGTGTGACTATAGACGCCGCCTCCCCCCGGGATCCATGTTTCTTGATTTTTTACAACACTAGTAGGTGTACAAATACTCCCCTCTTTCACGTTTTGAAGTGTGGGCATGCTGCACAATATTTACAATGCTATTTACAGCGCTTGTCTTACTTTGAATACAAGTTGTTGAGTGAACATACCGAGAGTGCAAGATAAGCAAAGGTTGGCCCAGCACTCAAATAAGTAACATATAAATGATGATTTGTAATGAATCTTATTAACAATATAACAAAAAAGCAGTCCAACAAGGTCTTCCCAATCAAAGAAAAAGTGCTGGCAGAATTTGATTGTAGATGCAAAAATTATTTTATTCTTTATTAATATGCAAATTCAAAAATTATTTTATTCTTTATTAATATGCAAATTCATAATCGATTCCCTTTTTTTGGAACCAGACGATCGCGTAGGAGCTCGGGAGATACATTTCCCATATTACTGGCCAATAGAGGACTGTACGTGCTAATCAGGGCCTTCTAAGTTTTGGAACATCAGATGGTTCACACAATTGATTGAACCGAATGACAATGACTTGCCTTGCAAATTTGACCTGACTGCATTTTAAACATTGCATCTTAAGAAATTGTTTACGACAGCAAGCCCTGAAGAAGTCCGCATGAGGACGAAACACGTCGGCGATCATGAATTTTATGAATTTGCATATTAATAAAGAATAAAAGAATTTTTTGCATCTACAATCAAATTCTGCCAGCACTTTTTCTTTGATTGGGAAGACCTTGTTGGACTGCTTTTTTTGTTATATTGTTAATAAGATTCATTACAAATCATCATTTATATGTTACTTATTTGAGTGCTGGGCCAACCTTTGCTTATCTTGTTCAAGTGACTTGTATGTCATTTTTCTAGGGCACATGGAGGCCATGCCCTAGGCCCTTTGCACCAATTTCTAAATAATCAAAACAGAGCCCAGATAAGGTACATTGACTGGTGCAGGATCTTTTTGCCCTGTCCTCCTTTTGTGTGTTGAGCTTTTTGTAAATACCGAGAGTGCAAGACTGCCCCGTGGGTTTTCGTATAGATTGCCTTAATGACTGTTTTTTTGCTTGATTGCACGACTTGTGAGGATGTTTTGCAAGAAGTTCAGTGCACAAATATTGCTTGTGGTCGCTAAGAATGATATGTGGCTTCTAAGAGCACAGATCATTGGTCTTGAGTGGTATGAATTCAATGAAACAATGTGAGTGATGTCTTTTCGCACACAAATTTGTGACTGTTTCAAGAGCAACTGCATGCAGTTTGAACACATGTGATAAATGTACTATGTCGATATGCATCATGAATGTCTCTTTATATTTTATCTTTTCAGATACTATTAAAGATTGCATGTAAATCATAAGTTAAGAAACCACCTGACATACGCATGCCTTAGTGAGAGTGCAATCACTTTTTGAAAGGGTTGTTTCTGGTCCTTACCCAATTGGCACTGAAGAAAGCCACTATGACTTATCCAGCATGCATTTTTTGCTGAAACGTGTAGACCATATGCTTGGATGTGTGAGGCCACTAATTTCTCTTTTCACATCCACCACTGTTTTTAATCCTACCCCAGGAACCCATCATTAAACTTATCCCGATTAGGAAGGGATCCTGGAGGCAGTTTTAAAAATCTCACCAACAAATTTACTTCATCACAAAAAAACCAGCTCCGTTGTAATCAGGCGTCGTAGCACACCTAGGATGCACTCGACACCTTAGGTGGGAACTCAATGATGAAGCATGCCACCAACTACGTTAGGGTTCTTTTAAAAACCTAATGTGTTTTTCTCAGAGAGACTACTGAATGGACATTAGTTGTTGGTTGTATTTCATGGTAACTAGCTCATTCTTGTTGTTGGAATTATACAAATCATATACAATGATTGATTTGGTCCTTATGGACAGGAGAACATTTCCTCTTCTAGAGAGGGCTGACCGTTTTGTCATGTTTCTGTCAGACTATTACCCTTTTATTTGTACAGTCAAGTGAGGGAGGAAGGAGGGAGTCAAAATAGAGTGGTCACTGGAAGCTGAATGATGATCTCTTGGGGTACCCGGTAGTCAGGAGAACCAAAATTGAACAGTTGTATGTTAGTATAGCTGCCCTTGATATTCTATAGTATAAAAATGTCAATGCTAAAAAACGAATATATAATGAAGGTAAGTACTTATAAGTAAGTACAGGTTTTACATTCTTAACTACACATCCATGTCCCTTGAATATATATATTGTCTAGGTACATATATGTGGAGTTAAGTTAAGTTAAATATAGTAAACCTATTGTTACCTATATATATTCACCTTCAAAGTGCTTCTGTTGAAAATATTTTGGCAACAATATTTTTGGAGGAGAATATTTCATCCCCGGTATTCTGATAGTATGCCAAATGAGCAAAATAGGGTGCCCTTTCTGCATACAGACATGGGGCCATAGGTATGCAATGGTTTGGGTTGCGCTGAGGGCAATGGTATGGGGCCACAACTTAGAAGGGGACAGACTGAAGAAAGTTTTTCCAGACACTTCAGTCTTGAGCTGAAGGGGATTGAGCTGCAGCAAGTGCATACACAGTCAAAGAATCTGTGGAGGGAAGCATTAGCTTTACCAGGGCGAAGGCGGATAGTGGAGTTAACGAAAGCTTACTGGCTGGGATGCATCCTTAGCTCTAAAAACATGGCTTTTTAGCCGAGACTAGTTAATTACGTTTCGGTTTCGGAGATCTGTCTTCCCTTTGCTGCTGGATCATGCTAGCGCCGGGACACCTCTGTTTGAGGTAGCTGTTGCGCTCTATAAATGTTGTGTATTGTATTGTATTGTTATGTTCTGTCAATGATAGATTGGTGCTTGCATTTTGTAAGTTTATTCATTGCACTGTCACATGCTCATTCATGTATTTTGTTTACAAGCTACTCTTGCTTTTATTGTGCTGCTGTTGTGTCATTAAGTTGTCATTTGAATTTTTATGTTATTTACCGTAGAGTTTTGCTGCTCAGGCCTGTTTTTTATTGGAGGGATATTCCCTGTAATGTTTACAAATTATTGTGAGCACTGAATTTCCTCTGGTAATGTGCTTATTGGATTGGCTCTGTTACCAAATCATGTCTTTGATGTGGTTTGCAAATCTGGATTGTTTTTAACTATATCTGAAAATACTTGTGTTTGTGCACAGCGAGCATTTGTACATGCTTTGTGGAGCACCTGTTCTGTTGTGAACGTTCAACATGTTTCTCTTGTAAGATATCTTGGGATGGATTCGCAAAGATTCATAGAGATTTTGGTATGGGTATGTGTGACTTACTCTTGTAGTACTCCTGGCTTAACAATGCAAAGCAAAATATTTGTGATCGGCCCCTTCAGTCAGGAGTAAGCCAGGAGTACTGCAAGAATAGATGAAAGCAAACTATTTGTAAATTGACTCCTTCCGTTTACCTACACATTTGGCAATGTGTCTCCAATAACCTATTTGTTCAGCAGATCACTATTTTCCCACATTGCCTTCTAAAGGAAAAAATGCTCTTTTTACGTCTATTGGATTTGTGATTTTTAAATAATTTTATATTTGCTCAGTTGGGCACTAGATTTGTGCCACATAAAAATTAAAATTACATTTCTCCTATTTCCAGAGGTTACGTTTTTGCATGTGTCATGCAGTTCTACTTCATTCTAATTGCGGCTTGGACTCTATCAACTTAGATAAATGGGATACAAATTGTTTGTTCTTTCTTTCCTGGGTTGCATCTGTGATTCTTGCAAAGGATGTAGATCTCAGGACTGCTTGAGGACGTGGTGCACACGCTGCACCACAAATGTTTTTGATGCTTCTGTGCTCAGAAATATTGTTCTGTATTAAACCTTGTGAGTGTTCACATTTCAGCCGTGCGTAATGAAAGGACGGAAAGGTATCTAGCCACAGCACGTAGGGAGTCTTTGTCACAAAGATTTTGCTGTGAATTATTATTGTCACAAAAACAAGAGCGACCCAAATGTCCTTGTGAACTGGGTATTGCTAATTCAGCATAAACCAGAGGAAAACCTGGAACCAATTCGCAGCAGAGCGACAGACACGACGCCAATACTACACATGGGGGCCAGAAGGCTAACAATGGAAGATGAAGATTCCCCTTCGACATCTGTCAACACTAATGAGAGGGATTCCAGCGTGATCCCCATACAGGTAACTAACCAGATTGATACCATTCCCATCTTCAATCTGTCACACCATCAGCTCAACAGCAGTGAAATGTCCCTTCTTAGCAAAGGCTTGTCCTATGTCCTGACTGAGAAAACAGATTTCTTCAAGCTCCAGACAGAACTACACAAATTCTTTAGGACACTAAGATAAAAGGTCTTTTTTAAAGACAACCAAGAGGCTCAACCTTTACGCAATACAGTAATGCGACCCAAATCGACATTCAAACCATCTAATGCATTGATGCCACCTGAGATCATTGCTTTTGAAAAGGCTGTGTTGGAAGACATTCTCCAACTCAAAACCAAAAAAGTTTTTACTCCGTATAACATCTCTAAAGAAGAGCGACAATCCCTACTGGCCCTGAAAAAGAAAATTCTCTTATCGTAAATCCGTCGGACAAAGGGGGAGGGATTGTTATACAAGATAGGACGAAATATGAAGCTGAAATAGCAAGGCAACTAAGTAACGAACGTCATTACATGAAACTGTCACGCAATCCTCTGGTGGAAATACAGAAACGGATATTAGAAATCACCACTGACGGCTTGGAAGCAGGCTTCATTCCCAAATCTGAATTTGACTATCTGAATCAAAGGAACCCTCGCACTCCAGTACTCTACACACTGCCGAAGGTGCATAAAGACATACTGAACCCCCCGGGTAGACCCATACTGTCCGGTTGTGGATCTGTGCTTGAGCCTTTGGGACAATATATTAACAGCTTTATCAAAGACTATGTCCCCTCTCAACCTACGTATGTACAAGATAGTACATATATGATCAACTTGATAGAAGGGATGGAATACGACCCCCTGGAAGATCTGCTCGTGTCATTAGATATTGAATCGTTGTACAGGAATATACCGCAGAAGGAGAGCATCAATGTGATCAAAGAAATTCTTAATTCTCGCCTCAGCACCAATGCATGTACCAACGGAATTTGTTACAGATTTACTAGAAATCGCATTAACCATGAACTATTTTAAGTTCAATACAGATTACTACCAGCAGTGCTCCGGAACATCAATGGGGGCTATTTTTGCCCCAAACCTGGCTAATTTGTATGTGGGCAACCTGGAGGAGAGATTTATCATCAATGTAACTAACCCTTTCTACAATAACATCAAATGCTGGAAGCGTTACATTGATGACATCTTTTAATATGGGCGGGTACTCCCACCACCCTGAACATGTTCATCTCCTACCTCCATGATTGTCAATCGGCTTTGACTTTCCCTTTTAGCACAGACAAAGAGAAAATCCAATTTTTTGATCTACTAATACAAAACCGCAATAACCAGCTGATTTAAGTCTTTACCGTAAACCGACAGAGCGCAATACTCTGTTGCAATACAGGAGCTTCCACCCATGAGCACTGAAAGATGGGCTTCCGTACGGTCAATTTTTACGTCTCAGAAGGAACTGTACGGTGAAGGAAGATTTCTTCAAAGAAGATCTTGAGGTGGCAGACTTCGAGATCGAGGTTATCCTAAAAGACTTATTAAGACATCTATGAAGAGGGCATGGTTCAGCCCACGAGAACAACTGCTTGTCAGTAAACCCAAAACTCAAGATAAAAGAAACGTATGTGTAACAACTTTTTGCCCACAGAGCACCCAAGTAGTGAAAATCCTCAAAAGACATTGGCCAACCCTTAACACGCTAAGTACTTGTCAGGAACTACCCATGTTCTCATATAAGAAAGGCAAAAAAAATAGGGATCATCTGGTACATTCAGACACTAGTGCTTTGAAATACAATACAACTATCAATGAAGCTTGGTCATTATCCCGTGTCATTGGACACTTTCGCTGTGGAGGATGTATAGCCTGTCAATATACTTCAAACACGAAGACCTTCAACCATGGCAATATAAAATGGACATTAAATGAACTTACAAACTGTGCCACCACTAACGTAATCTATTGCATTTGGTGTCCCTGTGACCTCATCTACATAGGGCAGACTACCCAACCGGTCAAGACCCGCATTGGCCTGCACAGCAGCAGGATACGTTGCCAGGTAGAAACCGCACCCTTGGTACAACATTACAAAGAGAAGTTGCATACCGCAGAGGAATTACGCTGGCAGGTAATTGAGAAATACATAAAAATCCTTGGGTCTGAACTGTCTGTACACAAGAAAACAAAAGGACTCACAAAGACAAGGGCACTGAACTACAGCCCTATCTAAGGGAAGGATCCCTTAAGGACGAAATCCCTCACCCACCTATGGTGGCATGCTTCATCATTTTGGATTCTCCTCCCAGAGGAAGACCTAGTTCCTCTGAGGGCTACAACCCCTCGGTCACGGTTCCCGCTCATGCTCAGTGTGGACAAGCATAAATGCAGCCGTACCGTACGCTTCTGGCTACAAGGTTGCGACTAACAGCGCCACTCCGCCAAGAGATTAGGTAAGCTATGACGATGACATCTTTAATAATATTATAACGTTCTGCCATTACGCTACGAGCCGCACCCTGACTGTTGTGGGTTGCCGCTGTAACTCAAATATCATTTTTCCCCCATGCTTTATTCCAGTTCCTTGGTTGTGTCCATTCATCGATCCACGCCTTGTCCCTTTCAGTGTGATTGAGACATTCACCTACTAACATTAGTAAGGTGAGTCCTGCTCATTCACGTTAATTGTTTTTACAGGTAATAGTGCCTCATACCTGTCACCATCAATTGTTTTCTACAGCCTACACTTTGATTTCCTATATGATGGGAATGGCCGTCACATTAAGTACTTGACCTTCCTCATTGTAGGATCTACAGTAATTTTGTTACTGTGAACATTTCCGGAAGCCAAGCTGTGGCTTGCCTTCCCAACGGGTAAGCTCATCCCCCATGCACCTTCCTTCCCAGTTGTACACCTTAATACTGTAGGTGATAATAGTCAATTAACCTAATGGGAACCATATTGTCATACTTTAGGAAGTACCCGACATCATATTTTAAAAGAATTACTACACAGGCATCGTGATTCAGTCATTTGATACCACCGTTTCGGCTTCTGGATTCAATCCTTGGTAAGCCTGCTCCACATTTTAGCCTTGCGCCCACTTATTTCTTAATCTGAGCACAATATTGATTCCTGTCCTGTCTTTAGTCCCCAGAATTCTTGTCCTGAAGAGACCACATACCGCGAGAGGGTCGAAACGTCGTCGGCTTTTTAGAAAGGGAGAGACCTCATCAAATCCAAACAATTGATTGTATTATAGTCCAATTGGCTCCTCTTCTATGTACCAATAACCATCTTTGCAAATTTTCTACTGCACTGTATATACTACACAGGTTTGGTTATGGTTATTTCACTGGGGTTCATTATTCACTTTCAAATATGCAAGTGTATATAATGTAGATACACTGACAGGAAATATATTTTTCTCATGCCTTTTTTGTATGTAAAAACTTTATAAAACTTATTATGCAATAATAAATAACGCTCACTTTGGCTAAAGTGAGGAAGAAAAACATTATTTTACTGTGGGTCGCAACATTGAAATTGCCTAAATAATGAAATGCCTTAAATGAACTAGGGCCTTATTCTATTATTGTTCACCTATTTTGCTTAAGTCAAGCAGGATACATTAATTGCTGCGAAAATTATCATTTGAATGAAAAATGAGTTCCTTGTAAATTATTATTGGAGTGCTACTGGTTTACAACAGAATTTCAGGACTATGCCAGGAGTAAGCCAGGAGGTACTTCCTGGCTAGGTCAGGAGTACTACAATAATAAGTCACTTCTACTCACAGCAATATCTTTTTGACTCAGGCCCACAATTCTTTACTGTTTTAATGAAAAGCTTTCTCTAGTTCAGTCTCAAGAATAAAGGTTACTTATTCCATTTCATAACTATTTAAACATTAGGAGTCTCAGGGATTCAATGGCTTCACCAGTGCTTAATTTGAGCCGGTGGTTTCTGGGGCTCGGCACTTAATTGTCAGCATCTGCGCTTGTGACACTCTGCCTTAAGGTGGTGCTGTCTGGATAATGTAGAGGTGACTACAACAACAGTTGATTATTAATTCAATAAATATTAAAAATGACTATTACCTGCCACACAACCCTTTCTTATAGCTTTGGGGGCCTGAAATAATCAGAATTGCAGCACTTTAAGGAGTGTGAAGGTTAGTAGTTGTGCTGGTACTATCATTGGCAACAAGGCAGGGGCGATGTGTGGTACAAGCTGTAGTGGCCTCCTGACAAGAGCCCTGGCACTTTTTTTTTTTTTAACAAATTAAGCACTGGCCGCCTCACCCTCTTGTTAGTCTTTTCCACATCCATTCTGTAACTGTAGCTTGAAGCTATGCTAGACTCATGTTATGTAGGGTTTCATGCACTATGCATAACACCAACTTAAATTTGACTGTTGTATAGATGGGAAGCCATTGAATGCTTCTATAAGGATTATTAGACAATTGCATGGCTTTCAGATGCAAGAATATTTGGAAAAAGGCAGTTTGCTTGCATCTTTCAGTCAGTCTCTGGATGCAGAGTCTGCACAGAGACTGAGTTCCTTAAACTAGTGCACAAGTGAGATGCAGACATCCCGATATGGGATTTTATTTTCAGTAACAGACGTTTTAGCTTCCTTTTACACCATCATCACATGCAGTGGTTTCTTGGCTGAGATTAAACCCATGACAGGAAGGGTGTGAGCGTTTACAAACTCCTGTGCAAACTAAATTAGCATTCCATAGCCATGAATGATCTTTATGAATAGAGACAGTGATGCGATGGTGCACAATCTGACAGGGGAGGCCTCTAATGGATGGTAGGGACAGCCATCTTAGGAAAAGGGGGCTGTACAGTTACCTCCCCAAGCACACTACAGGCAATAAAGCAGGTGACGAGATGGCATAAGAGTACATGGTCCAAACGTCATTCCAAAAGTATATGGATTGGCAACTATAACACACACATTGTAAAAATCTAAGCATCTTTCGCAACTTCGGCCTCTGCAATGGCATACTGAAATTGGATTGTTCCACTCACATCGTAATTGACCACCATATAAAATACTGCAAGATGAAAAGGGGAAATGTCCCAGAATATTATTTCAGAATTTAGAAATCTGATTTATATTCTTTCTATGTCTGGCATTAGCCAAGACCTTTAGATTGTACTAAAGATATATGTATAATATTCTTACTTATAAGGGTCTTCAGCCAGCCCTTTTCATCCATTGATCTGTTGTGTCTTTCACATTTTCTTTCCACCCACTACAGCATACGGAATAGGGAAATGGGTCAGCCCACTTAAGCCCTATTGGCTAACCTCTTTGTGTGAGATAGCATTTTTCCCTTTCACAGGGAGCCCGTCCACACACAAAGTAGTTCTGTTAAGTGTCAGAAATTACTATGGCAATGCTTGCTATTTGAGATCCAAATAAAATCTTTGCTTTTATCCAATGTGTTTTTTCAAGGTTGAGAATCAGAGAGCTTTGACAACAATAAAGTTTTTGCAAAAACCATGACATAACAAAAAAAGCACAGAAATAGCCAAAAGGCTGGCATCCCACCTCAGACCTATTGACTTTGCCAATAGTTGTTTTAAATGTAGATATTATTGCTCATGATAAAATAATTTTGGGTTGTGATGTGCTATTTATCACTGTAACATTCTTCGTGTTTAACATCAAAATATTGTTTCCACAATTAATCCCTTAGCAAATTATTTTAATTTCTTTTATCTTTGATCACAAAGTTTTAACTCAAGCTCTAACTCTCTTGAACTTGAACTTCAGGAACAGAAAAAAAAACTTTGACCAATAAGAATAAAATCTGCTCACTGAATCATTGAGCTAGATATACAAACACATTTTCTGGTTGCAAACCCTGCTATTCGGTTAATTGGTTTGCGAGAAGAAAATGTGTTTTTAAATATACTAAACCCATTTAGTGATTCGGTAACATGTTAACAAATCGCTAAATGGGTTTAGGAGCCATTAGGTATCGCTATTTGAAAGAGGTGTGTTTAAAGCGCCCCTTCTGAACAGTGATTCCTCATGGTATGTATTAATGTTTTGCGACTGAAATCTGGTCGCAAAACATTAATATTTGACAGACTACTGAAAGGTAGTAGTAACGCGTTCGCAAATACTTTCCCTTCACGAATGGTAAAAAAAACATTTTTGGAGTAGGAAGTGTCCATGAGATAACTGCCTATTCTTAAAAAATAGTTTAAAAACTTTTTTTCTAAACACAACCTGTTTTCCCTTAAGCAAAAGGGGCTGCATTTAAAAAAAAAAGATGGCTTTATTTAAAAGCAATCACAGACATAGTAGTCTGCAGACCCTAGCAGGCCACCATCCCTGTGATGACAGCAAATCACAGTGGGTCGCAATTTGTGACCTACCTCTTTAATATTCATGAGGTAGGTTGAATTGCAACCCATTGCGGTTCAGTATTTTGTGAACTGCTCTATCAGTACTTAGGTTGGTTTGCAAAATACCATAGACTGGCAAAAAAGTTGGTGTGCAAATTGTGACCCATTTTTGCGAATCCTATCTTAGTAGATCTGGCCCATTGTTCTTTGTGAGTTTCAAAGACCACACATATATTTATAACAAATATACATTAGTGGCTCAAATACAATAAAAGGTGATATAATCTCTAAAATCTACTACCTCCTGTAAGAACCTGGCTTTGAATCCCATTGCCAGAGACAATAAGCACATCCTTGTACATCACATTACATAAGGAATGTTACTGGGCAGCAAACGAAGGAAGTGCCTCAACTGAAATTCAATGGGACATAAACAAGTAATCATTGTGGAACGGAAGTTTATGGAGCATCAGGAGTCTTTACTGAAGAAGTGGTGCAATATGTACTGGTACTTTCCTAAGAAGGCTCTCAAGAAACAGTTTTGAAACTAGAGAACGTTGTCTGTTGTGCAATATCAAGATGCAGTTCCAAGGGACAAACAATAAACTGTGTAATGAAAACAATCGCTTACCTTGTGTCTGAAAGATCACACTTGTTGCCCGCAATGGCCATGACAATGTTCTCAGGACCATGTTCTTTCAATTCCTTCACCCACTTTTTCAAAGTATGGAAAGAATCCTAAATGAAAGACGGGACAAACATTATGCTCCCACAAAAATAACTCATATGTTATAAGTTTATTAAAAAGGCGACTGTTCCTATTGAAATAACAGATGTGAAATTAGATAGAGCAAAATGGTACAGAATGTAGAAGTGGGTGGTGGTCGCAGTGTCTGCAAGGTAAGTATCACATTATTGGATTATTGCATTATAAGACTGTCACATTCACATTAGTTAAGCTATGATATGAGCATTCATATATCACCTTTTAACATTAGTACGGCATTGTTTAGTGACTAAATTAGTAATGGTGTGTCTTAGTCAAAGTGAAAGTGCAATCAGTTTGATCTTGCTCAAGATCTTATTAGCATGTTAAGTGTATCGCTGGGTGGGCCAAAAGTCTGCTATATTTCATTGAGCTGGGTGGTGGGCTCTCCATAGTCTTTAGTCTGTCTATACAGATTGTTTTATTTATATAGCATTATTAGCTAGGTAACATGTTTGCTGGTGTATTATATTAAATTTATCTGAAGGGTTCTAAGATATGTACCAGTGTGGTATTTAGCTCCTAGTAGAGTTCTAATGCATATTTCACCTACCCTTTACATATTCAGCTATCAAGAATTATTATCATGTGTGGCTTCTCAGGTATGTCTGTTAGGTTATTACCTCGTGCCACACTGTGGATTCAAACTTAAACATCTTAGCAGTTTGTAACCCACCTAGCTTCTCATCCACATTGTTAAATTCAGCTTTGTGGAAGGAGAAACATTTTAGCTAAGGTTTATCTCACTTTTGTTGCTTTTTAAATAACCTGAAAGCAATTGTGACAAAACTTTATATATATATATAAATTCACAGAAAAAACCATAGGTTTCAGGCACGTTATAGTTAGAAATTAGCATTTAAAAAACCTTAGAAATTCACTGAAAAAACCATAGGTTTCAGGGGCATTATAGGTAGTTGGACATTTCACTCGTACAAAACCATAGAAATTCCCCGTTATAGTTAGTTCAGCTAACTATAACTCGTGCGCCCATAATGCACTGCTGATGACGTCACATATTACATCACTCATGACATGGTCAGTGACATCACTCATGACATCACTGATGACATCTCAAATGACATCACTGATTACATCACTGATGACATCATCCTTGTGATAGAGTGGCAGATCTCCTCTCACCCTAATATAACCTTTGATACACACACTCAAAAATACAAACTAACATTTTCAAAACAATGGACATACCAATACCAGTTACAACACACCTATTCAGTAATTCCAAGATCTACACACACATCCACTCATTCACCAACAGTCCCTATACAGTCACTCATACATGTACTCACTCATCATATGTACTCATACACCTATACATCCTGTTACACACCGCCACTCATCCATAGAGTTACTCACACACATAGTCACACATGCAAAGTATCAAACATCCATTTACTTGCATATACAGTTATACACACACTACCACACTTACTTCTACAGAAACTTACACATACTTACTCTCTTAAACAATCACTTATAGAAACACCTACTTATTTGTACAGGAACTCTTCCAATCTCTCACTCTCACATATACTCACTTATATACACCAATACTCACATATACTAGTTTAAAACATATGTAGTTACTCATAAAGACACTATTGAGACAGTCATTCACTCACTAACACACCCATACACATACTCATCCACCTATACAGTCCTGCACACATGCTGTCTTCAACACATACAAACAGTGAGTCACTCATTCATGCATCTATGCACTAAGTAATACCCCCACCGAACCATACAGACACTCAGACACTCATACTGATACTCAAAAAACCAACTAATAACCCATATAGACACTCATGTAGCTACTCACCAACCCATGCAGCCACTTATACACAAAGTGAGAGACTGATACAGATATTTTCATATTTAAACATTACTCACTAACCCATGTATTCACTAAGATACACTTAGTCAGTTATACAATCAATTTTACAAAAAAGAATTATCCATTTAGACACTTATATACCCATTTATTCTTCCATCGACCTTGAGATATACATATATAAAACATATTTAATTTTCAGAAAAACAAACATTCACTGGATGATGTCATCAGTGATGTCATTTGAGATGTCATCAGTGATGTCATGAGTGATGTCACTGACCATGTCATGAGTGATGTAATATGTGACGTCATCAGCAGTGCATTGCGGGCGCGCGAGTTATAGTTAGCTGAACTAACTATAACGGGGGAATTTCTATGGTTTTGTACGAGTGAAATGTCCAACTAACTATAACGCCCCTGAAACCTATGGTTTTTTCAGTGAATTTCTAAGGTTTTTTAAATGCTAATTTCTAACTATAAAGTGCCTGAAACCTATGGCTTTTTCTGTGAATTTCTAAGGTTTTTTAAATGCTAATTTCTAACTATAACGTGCCTGAAACCTATGGTTTTTTCAGTGAATATATATATATTTATTATACTATGTATACATGTGAAAATGTTTCGGTCCCCTGTTTGCCTCGGTGGCACGGTAAATGGGTGGAACTGATGTCAGCACGCCGACGAGGTCCTCTTATGGCTCCGATGACGTCATATGGTGTCGCGAGCGGAGCCGTGCTATTATGACGTCCTCATTGACGTGGGAGAGCTAGGAAAGAATTTTCGTGGAATGCTGGTGCAGGGGATATTCACCTAAGTGTTCAGGCTAGTCCTTTGGGAGCAACTGTTTATGTTGCCACTCCAGAAACCGAAACCAGTGATCCGAGGGCAGAGGCCCTGCAGATGGCACACGAGGTGGGGTGCCCAGTCGTGTGCACCGGCGGGGCAGCGAAGTGACAAGCACCACAACCCACAAAAAAGGTAACGAGGGCACTGAATAACACAGGATCTTCTCTTTGTATCTGGCAGGAACAACGAAGTTAAAATGCCCTAGTACCAAAATGTAGAATTAGTGCTACAACGGTCTTCAAGAAGACCTGCGATGCCGCTTCTGGCTCCCGTACCCTGGAGGTGGCACATGGGTCACGCGGTACGGTCATACTGCGGTGGGACGCACACTCGTTGACCTCTCATGGCACTGCTCCACACTTCAGGAGGACGCTTTCCATTAGCTATGTTTTCTGATGACATGTCGCGCCGGCCCCGTCCAACAACAGAACTCCTTTAGATCCAAACAGACTCTTCCACTCTCTCACCGGAAGTGAAACCAGGCCACGCAGACACTTTCACAATACAACAGCCGGGAATGCACTTTTCGGTAAAAAACCACATTCCTTCCTCCTAATTAATCAAATAAACGTCTCACTGAAGAACAGGGGCCAGCTTCGATCGGTAAACAGCCGTTACAACGACTTTTTACTTTGCGATACCATTACAATGCATGCATTGTACATCACGAAGTCATTACTACGCATTTTTTAGAACGCATGGTCATTTACCACGCATGCCTTTACAACGAATTTTGTTGTAAAGGTATGTATGGTAAATGACCATGCGTTCTAAAAAACATGTAGACGATCTATGTCGTTGTAAGGAAACAGAGGCTGTTTCGTTTCCTCACAACGACGTGCACCGCCCCTCAGAGACGACGTGAAGCAGGAACCACGAGGAGAGAGGAACCACGAGGAGTGAGAGGTAAGGGGGATTGGGCATGGGGTGGGGGTTTCTTTTCTAGGGTTTAGGGTAGTGCAGTGGTGTTTGGGTGGTGTAGGGGGTCGTGGTGGGGGTAGTGTTTTAGGGTTTAGGGTAATGCAGTGGTGTTTGGGTAGTGTAGGGGTCGTGCTGGGGTAGTGTTTTAGGGTTTAGGGTAGTGCAGTAGTGTAGGGGGTCGTGCTGGGGGTAGTGTTTTAGGGTTTAGGGTAGTGCAGTGGTGTATGGGTAGTGTAGGGAGTCGTGCTGGGGTAGTGTTTTAGGGTTTAGGGTAGTGCAGTGGTGTTTGAGTAGTGTAGGGGTCATGCTGGTGGTAGTGTTTTAGGGTTTAGGGTAGTGCAGTGGTGTTTGTGTAGTGTAGGGAGTCATGCTGGGGGTAGTGTTTTATGGTTTAGGGTAGTGCAGTGGTGTTTGGGTAGTGTAGGGGGTCGTGCTGGGGGTAGATTTAGGGTTTAGGATAGTGCAGTGGTGTTTGGGTAGTGGAGGGGGTAGTGTTTTAGGGTTTAGGGTAGTGCGCCCAACCAGCCACAATATCCGTGGACAAAGGGGATCCTGACTCTTTGGAACGCTCCGTCAATTGAATAATTTGGGTCAAGGGCCCTACCACGTCCAAGACCTATCAATTCCTTTCTTGGGATCCCTCATATACTTGGAGAAAAAGGTACATAGTTTCTCATCAATTTCAGGCGTGTGTGCCACCTTCCCCTTCAGTGAGTGCATGGGGCATTCTCCCCTCATCCTATTCCTGACCTCCCTTTCAAGGGGTTGATGGATTTTCCCCACCACATACTCTGCCACTTTGGCGTCAGGTGTCCACTCCGCTGACCTAGGATGGTAAATTTGGGTAGGCTCGAACATGTCCGAGTGGACCCCGTCCCCAACCGGGGACTGAGAGGAGTGGGACTCTGGACGCAAGGGACGCCCCGAGTCCTTATCCTCATCGGAGGAGAAATCGTCCTCCGATACACCCTCTCCCTCTAAGGGAAACCCGCAGTCGGGGTCTACAATAGTGGTGACAGTGTCGCAATTTTCTCCGGGCCCCTCCTCCTCCCGGCAGGGTGCATGTTTTAGCGTTCGCGCACTCTTGAGGAAGGTCTCCGTAAGTTTATCAAATCCTTCCAAGTGCCCCGCGTAATGCTTAACGGCCCTTTTATTCCCCATCTGGGAGCTACTGGGACCCGCCACCACCAGATCTGGGTCACTGAACACCCCAGGGATGCTTTTCGCCAGCTTATCAACCTGATCCCTAAGAGGAGCCAGCGCCCTAGAAATAGCCAGAGAGAGGGCTTGGTCCACTGCTGGAGGGAGAAGTTGGGGGCCATTCCTCCTCCACTTCCTGGTAGGAGGAGTAAAAATGGTCTTCTGGAGAAGACATGATAGCAGAGGGTGTGAGCACAGAACAAATGCCCTTAAAATCCTTAAGGCAGCCCCCTCGCCGGTGCTCCAACAGCTGGGCTTTCCCCAAAGCTGTTATAAGAATAGACTGAGGCACAACACCAATTACCACCACCAGGTGGCGCTGGTCACTAACGTGGCCGTGTGGGGAAATCACCGCGTAGCGGTGTCAAAATTAGGCGAGGGTTGGTCGGGAATCAAGCGGACACTAAAGGAGTGACCGGATTCCCAAACGCGCGTAAAGACCAGCGGGAGCGCTCGACGGAGCTGCCTCGCTCGGACCAGACGCGCCTGACAGGATCTCACCGCGCGCAGAGCACACAGCGGGAGAAACTGCGAGGGGGAGAACGCGCTCGGGCAAGAGCCTGCTGCGCAGGGAATATGAAACAATACCAAGGCAATAATGCTAATAACGTGCATAAGAAACCGCTATACAAACAGCAACAACGTCAGATTAAGCCAAGAATGTAAGGAATGCACTTAACTGACGAGCAGTGAAGAAAGAGGAAGCGGAAGGGACGTCACGATATTATATACGATGGACTGTGATATGATTGGACTATAGTTGCCTTGGAGACTACCCCTAATGGTTCATGGGTTGTGTAGTCTTTTGTTTAATGATTGTTGTGTTACGTTTTCTTTGAACTGCTATGCAAATAAAGTGAGGAAAGATATGCATAATCCTCGCCTCCGTCCTGCCATAGAATTCATTAAACTTTATTTGATCTGATTTAGAAACATAGATCATAAAAGTGTACATAAAAACAGTAAATCCTCTTTCCTAATACAATACAGTGAGAATTAATTAAAACCAGTAGGTAAAAACGGGTGTTACAAAGCCCGGTTCAGAGCAACTTCAGGTTAACAGAATCGTAAAGGTCAATGTTTCGCAAGATCAATCTCATGTACTTCGTGCAAAATACGCAATAAGGGGTCCAAGTCAGATGTAACGCTCCAATACCTGACCAGTTTGCACTATATAAAACTGCATAAAAAATAAAAATAAAAAGTGTTTTGCACACTTCTGTCATTGGGCTATATGTGGGCTACATCTGGGTGATATTTGTGCTACATTTGGGCTCTTTTTTCTCTGGTGGCCATCTTGGGAGACTTATTTGTTATGAAGTTTCCTAATTTCGTCATTTACTGCAGTCTCCTCAGTAGGAAATGCTTTCAGTTTTTTACTTTGATTCCATCAAGAAGGCATTCAGATGTGTCACACATTTGCCATAAATTCAGAATGTTAGCACTCTAGTTGTTCATTAGATAACTGTAGTAAAGCTACGGCTCACCAGGGAGTTAACTGGAAGTCTTCTGCTGGTATTGAAAGTGATTGTTTCAGTCTGCATGTCAGAATTTTCTAATGAAATAGAAGAGGATTTGAGATCTCACTTAAAACATGCCCTAAATTTTCTTTCTGCAGCACTAACCATAATTTCTATGGCAAAATGAACCCCTCATTTTGTTCCTTTTTAAATTAAATGTTTTAAGTGTTACCAGTTTATTCCAATCAAGATGGCTTCAGGTGTGCCATACTTTTGTCATAAGTAAGACTGTTAGCGCTCTAGTTGTTCTTTAGAACACTCTGGGAAGCTGCAGTAGAACACAAAGGCATCAACTGACAGGCTGCTCCTGTTGAAATATAACAGGAAGATATTTGAGATCTCACTTAAAACATGTCCTAATTTTTCTTTCTACAGCACTAACCATAATTTCTATGACAAAATGAACCCCCTCATTTTGTTCCTTTTTAAATTAAATGTTTTAAGAGTTACCAGTTTATTCCAATCAAGATGGCTTCAGGTGTGCCATAATTTTGTCATAAGTAAGACTGTTAGCGCTCTAGTTGTTCTTTAGAACACTCTGGGAAGCTGCAGTAGAACACAAAGGCATCAACTGACAGGCTGCTCCTGTTGAAATATAACAGGAAGATATTTGAGATCACACTTGAAACATGTCCTAATTTTTCTTTCTACAGCACTAACCATAATTTCTATGACAAAATGAACCCCATCATTTTGTTCCTTTTTAAATTAAATGTTTTAAGTGTTACCAGTTTATTCCAATCAAGATGGCTTCAGGTGTGCCATACTTTTGTCATAAGTAAGGCTGTTAGCACTCTAGTTGTTCTTTAGAACACTCTGGGAAGCTGCAGTAGAACACAAAGGAATCAACTGACAGTCTCTACCCTTGTTGGATGTACATGTTTTACTGAGAATGTCAGACTTCATTCTCACATGACTGAGAAAGATAATGTGAATTTACAGAAAATATGCTCTCATTTTAGCTTCTGGAGCACCTTCCAAAACTGTATGGGACAAGCATGTGAAAATAGTTTTCTCTCAAACATGATTCATGATATCCCAGCAGAAGGTTTTTCACAGGGTAAAATCACCTTAGAACACACCACAATTCCTGAAATTAGTATGGTACCATCAACAAATGAATTCTAATGTAACTAAAGTCTGTTATCACCCTTTATAGTTCTCCTTTTGGTAACCCTCAAAATCTTCGATTCACTACAATGCATTTCAATGGGGTACTATCATTCATATTGGTCCCAAGATGGCTGCCAACAATTCCAGGATGAAGTGCTGACAGCCAATCAGATCTCACGATGACATGTGTGGTTAGGCTCCGCCCAGATATATATGTGTTTTTACTTTTGATTTTCTCAGGAACTACTGAACGGATTTACACCATTTAACAAAAAGGGTTCTTTCTGAACCAAGAACTACCTCTTTTCCAAATTTGGTGTAATTCCGTTCAGCAGTTCGGGCTGTAGCCTTGCATAAAGTTTCCTATGGGAAATTGATTTTTTGACTCTTATTTTTTTAATTTCTTTGCAACTACTGAACGGATTTACACCATTTAAAAAAAGGTCGTTTTCTGAACCAAGCGCTACCTTTTTGCCAAATTTGGTGTAATTCCGTTCAGCAGTTCGGGCTGTAGCCGTGTCTAAAATTTCCTATGGGAATTAACATGGAGAAAACATGTTTTGGGACCCCCCTTTTTTCTCGGCCCCCGCTTGCCGAATCACCCCGAAACTTTCAGGATAGGAGCAGACCGGAGCGCCCCACGAGTTTTGAAAATTTTGCGAAGATTCATCAACCGGCGCCAAAGTTATTGGAAATAGAATGTTGCGAATTTCCTATGGAAAATAGGTCCTAACTATAACTATCTACTGGCGACCGCCAGTAGATAATGAGAAGTAAAGAACTCTGAATGGAGAATGCCGGTTGCTTTCATTAAAGAATTCAGAGAATTCAATCTGCTGTGGAGTGCGTCTTTAAAGTGGGGATACATTGATGAACATATATATGGGCAAAAAAGAAGCACAGTAATGTATTCAACTTTTTAACCAATCAATTGAAGGGGTCATTTTCACAGCATTGAGAAAGCCATCCCGTCGAAATATGTTCGCTGAATAAACAAGGAATACTTGATCCCGTGAGGTTTCTGTGTTGCTTTTTTGTCTACATATTCACATGAGTGCCACCCTCACGATATGGAGAACACTCGCCTGCGAGTTAGGCAAAAGCCTGGTGGAATTTGTTGGAATATATATATATTTATATATACATTCACAGAAGAAAACAAAGGTTAAAGTGACTTTATAGTTAGGTAAAATGTCAGTTAAAACTTTACATTTTAAACTAAATAAAATACTGAAATTCACCAGGTATAGTTACCTCAAGACACTATAACTCATGCCCCGCCATGAACAAAGTTGTCAACAATGATGTAATTTCAGATGTCATTACTGATATTATCAATGATGTCATAGAACATTTCATGAATGATATAATATGTGAGGTCATAAGCAGCGTATGGCAAGCGCCTGAATTCTATGTCAGGACCGGAGGCTCAGATTATGCCTTCTTCCTTCGCTTTATTATATACAGCAGCAAATTTCAAAAAACCATTCAAAAACTACTACTCCCATGAGCACCCAGGAGTAGAACAAAGTCATTAGAGTCCATCGACGCTGTCCATTAACCAGCCTCCACAAGGTCCCTCCTCAGTACTTCCTCTTCCTCTTTCTTTGCTGCTCAGCAGCAAGATAAGTCACTTTTTCTTTTCTCTCTGCTTGGGGGTGATTATAGTCATAGTTTGTCATGATATTGCTTGCCTGTATTGTGGTTATGCGATTTGGGGATCTTATGCGCACTGTTGCTTGTTAAGGGTTCTTTTCCCTTTCAGATTCCCTACCGCAGGACGCTCTCGCGTACCTTACGCAGCAATTTTCCCTCATTGCGGTGGATCCTCCGACCGCGAGGGGGCGCTGTGTGCACTTTCCCGGGCAGCGCGCGCCAGCTCTAACGATAGAGTGCTGACGAGAGCTGCCCGGCGAGGAGCCTTGCGTCCCGGTCTCCCGAGTTACGCCCAGAGTTGTGGGTCTGTACGCCTCATTTGTTTCTGCTACGCCCCATCTGGGGTCTGCATATTTCCCCTGTGAAAGCCCTGCGGGGTTGTATTGGCGGCGTCTGTGCCGCGGAGACACTAGTCTCGGGAGATTATTGGCCCATTTCATTTGGCAGGGCGTAAGTGTCTCCAGGGCTCTGCCCGTGCATTGTGAACTTCTGGTTCACCAATACTTGCCTGGGCTCCCTCCCAGCTTCACATTTGGTGCTTTGTGCATGACCTATACCACCAGTGTTCCTGGCATTTTGAGGGACCGCCTACTGGTCGCTGTGACAGTTAATAAAGCATGCAGAACCAGGACCAGGATCAGTACCAGGGGGGGGACGATTTGTCCTACTTACCCTGGGATGATGAGTTTTACCAGGCGGTTGATGACTCCATATATAGGGCCCTGAACCAGGCCATGGAGCCTCTGGAGCAGCGCCTCTCGTCGCAAATTGCGCGGGAGTGCGCCAAATGGATGAAGCCCTCATTGAACCCTCCTGAAGCCCCTAAGGCTCCGCAAGGCAAGGGTCCCCCACCTGCTAAGAAGCAGCGTAGTGAAGGGGTGGACGCGGACGCGTTTGCGTGATTGAAACAAGCGTTTTTGGCGCAAGTGCCGCCCCGGCGGCCCCCCTGATGACCACCAAACCCCCCCCCCGCACAGCCACTCCCGATCCCCTAGACACCAGGGACTTCCTGGGGGATACCAACGATGAGGCAGGTCCTTCTAGACCTTGGCTTCCCGCCCCCAACCCAGGTAGCAGTTCTGATATGCTGGACCCGGACGACATCGTCCGCCCTAGGTCTACTGACTGGGTCCCGGCGGACAAGGTGGCGAAGTACATGGCGGGCCGCTTGCGTAAACCTATGGAAAAGGAGGCCTGCAACTGCCTCCGGGCGGAGTGTCCTCGCCCTTGTTTGGAGAATAAGGTCGCCCTTACCCCTGACATCGATCCCAAGATGGCAACCTTTCTCGCCAAATTTGTCAAGGACCCTAAAAAGGGTATTGACAGGTCCTGGAGTTCCTGCCAGGACAAGCTCCTCGATGCCATTGGGCCGGTCACGAAGATTCTCGACATGGCCGAGGAAGCCAAGTCATCCGGATCTATAATCGACCCTGAAGTCCTTTCCGGCTGGGCGCAGCGGGCTCTTGTGTTCCTGGGGACCGCCAACTGCGCGCTCTCCACGGAGAGACGCCGGTCACTCTTGATTAAAGTGGACCCTAAGTTGGGGGACCTAGCCTCTTCGGAGGCGGGTGCAGTTGCCCAGGGAGGTCTTTTCAGCGATCCCTTCGTGAAGGAATTGGGCAAGTTCGTGGCCACCTTCATGTCCTTTGACAAGCCCAGTCCAATATCCGCAAGGTTTTCACCCCTCGGGTTTTCTGCGGGGCCGGTCGTGGCGGGGCCGCACGACCGGCCGGTCAAACTACCACAACCCTGACAGGGTGCAAGGCTCCGGGCGCGGGCAGTACCAGGATGGGTCCCGCTTCAATATCTTCTACCCCACAAGAGATCAGAAGTTCCGAGGTCGTGGAGGTTTCAAGGGACAAGCCAATAATACTGGAAAAGGTGAGTGTGCTACCTTCGGTGCGCCTGTGAGTGGGTGGTCGTTTAGCACAGTTTCTCCCTGCATGGACTTCGCTCACGAGCGACGCGTGGGTGCTGCAGATGGTTCAGGGCTTCCAAGTGGAGTTCCATGGCCGTCCTCGGCAGTCGTCCCGGCCTCGCCCCATTTCTTTCTCGCAGCGCGATGCAGAGCTGGTAAGCGAAGAGGTCTCAGCTCTCCTCCAAAAAGGAGCTATCTGTTGCACAAGGGAACATCCTCAGGGCTTTCTCAGCAATCTCTTCCTGGTCGACAAGCCCGACGGGGGCCGGAGACCAGTAATCAATTTGAAGGAGTTCAACGAGTGGGTGGTGTACCGCCATTTCAAGATGGAGGGGATCCACCTCCTCAGGGATGTGCTGAAGCCTCACGACTGGATGGTCCGGTTGGATATGAAGGACGCGTATCTCTCAATTCCGATTTTCTCCCCTCACCGCCGTTTCCTGCAGTTTGCTTGGGGCGGTCAGGTGTTCGAGTTTATCACTCTGCCTTTCGGTCTTTCCTCAGCGCCTTGGTGCTTCACCAAGGTCCTTCGACCAGCAGTGGAATTCCTCAGGGCTCAGGGCATTCGTATGATCGTTTACCTCGACGATATGCTTCTGATGGCCCAATGTCCCCAGACCCTCTCCAGGCAACTTCAAGTGGCGGTCAACCTGCTTCAAGGGCTGGGGTTTGTAATCAACGAGAAGAAGTCTCTCCTGTCCCCTGTGCAGAACGCTACGTTCCTGGGTTTCACGGTAGATTCCGTCTCGTCGACGTTGAGCCTGCCGGCCAGGAAAATGGGGAAGATCAGGCACGAGTTGCGCCAGACGTTGGCCAAGTCCCATACCTCACTACGTCAGCTGGCCCGCTTAGTGGGGCTCCTCTCCTCTTTGATTCAGGCCATCTGTCCGGGTCCTCTGCACCTTCGAGCGTTGCAGCGGCTCAAGGCGCACCATCTCCGGAGAGGTCTAACCTATTCGCAGTCTGTCCCTCTCTCGGCGGAGGTGAAGGAGGAGATGAAGTGGTGGCTCACCCACATGGAGGCGTGGAATGGGCGTGCGATCTTCGGGTCTGCCCCAGATATTGTGATAGAATCGGATGCCAGTCGAACAGGCTGGGGAGCCAAATGCGGGGATTTTTCGACCGGGGGCGCCTGGTCAGTACCCGAACAATCGTTGCACATCAATTGCCTCGAGCTTCTGGCAGGCTCGTTCGCGGTGCAATGCTGGGCCAAGGACAGAGTGCAATCCTGAGTTCTCCTCAAGATGGACAACGTCTCAGCGGTCCGGTATATCAACTATTTAGGTGGTACCCGTTCCCGCGCTCTGTCGAATCTCGCCAAGGACTTTTGGAATTTTTGCCTGGACAATCGGGTGTCCGTCACAGCGGAATACCTCCCGGGGCAGGCAAACGAGGTGGCAGATTGGCACTCCCGTCCCCTGCTGGATGCCAGCGTTTGGAAGCTAGATCCCCTAGTGTTCTCTCAGATAGTAGAGAGCTGGGGTCCTTTCTCGGTCGACCTCTTTGCATCGCGGCTGGATCATCAGTTACCACGGTTTTTCAGGTGGAGGCCAGATCCGTTAGCGGAGGCGACGGATGCGTTCATGCAGGACTGGCACCAGGAGTGGGGTTATGCGTTTCCCCCATTTTCCATGATCATGCGAGTATCCGCTCATGTGCGTTGCCAACAGGCAGAGGTGGTGCTAGTCACCCCTCTTTGGAGGTCTTAAGTGTGGTTTCCAGTTCTTCTGGAACTTTCTTGGGATTTTCCAATCCGACTCCCCCACTTTCCTCACATTCTTCTGGACCCGGACCTCAATCCCCACCGCATGGTGGTGGAGGGGTCGCTACAGCTGATGGCCTGGAGGATCTCAGGCGTCGCTGGTCGCTCCCGGGCCTTTCGGGACACGCTGAGTCCTTGCTCTCCAAGGCATGGGCAGACAGTACAACAAAGAGATACTGCTCCGCCTGGAACAGATGGTGCTGTTGGTGTCTGCGACGGGGTGTCGATCCCGTGGGCGCGGAGATAGTCCACATTCTCAATTTATTGGCAGACCTCTCGGAAGAAGGGTTGGCATACCGCTCTATCAACACCTTCCGATCGGCGATATCTTTGGGCCACATCCCTGTTCAGGGTTCCCCGGTGGGGGAGCATCCCTTTGTGTGCAGACTTTTGAGAGGCATTCGCCTATCCCTTCCACCGGAGCCGCGCTATTCCACTTTGTGGGATGTGAATGTGGTATTGAATCTTTTTCTTTCCTGGCAGCCGAATAGGTTCTTGTCTCGCAAGGAACTCTTGGCTAAATTGGCGTCTCTCTTATGTCTAATCTCTTGTAGGCGGGTGTCCGACGTTCGGGCCCTTGACGTCTCCGCCAGATTGTTTTCCCCGGATGGGGTTTCTTTTACGGTCAGTAGAAGGACTAAATGCCATACTGGGGTGATATCCTACCCGGCGTTTCGAGAATTTCCCAAATTGTGTGTGGTGCAATGCCTCCGTGCGTATGAAGACTTGACGGAGGAGGTTCGTCCTCCAGGTGAAAGACAGTTGCTTATTGCGCTCCGCAAGCCATACAAGGTGGTTTCTTCCCCAACTATAGCCCGGTGGGTGCGTTGGGTGATGCAGGAGGCAGGGATTGATACCAAAAAGTTTGGAGCTCATTCAGCGCGTGGTGCTATGGTCTCTAAAGCGTTTGCACTCAGAGCATGGCTGGAAGACCTCATGCGTGCAGCCGACTGGTCCTCAGATTCGACCTTTAAGAGGTTTTATTTTAAGCCAGTATTGGAGGTGGCTCAGCAGGTGGTGAATAAGCTTTGAACTGGCATAATCTGAGCCTCCGGTCCTGACATAGAATTGGAATTTGCCTAGCTCTAGTACTGGTAAGTTCCAATTCTATTAAGGACACGGAGGCGAGGATTATCCCTCCCGGCGTCTGGTGGACCCGCGGACCCTCCCCATTCTGGAGTAAGTACTGCTCTTTGGAAGGTTTTCTGGTTGAAATGTCGATCATTGTGTGGTTAAGATCATAGTCTTTTGGCCCTTCGGTGGGTCAACAATGTCTCCTCAGTTGCCTCTGTTGCCTGCTTTGTTCGGACTTGGTTCTAATGTGACCTGTTCTTTGCAGGGAACGATGGGTCCAAGCAGGAGGCGTGACGTTCCGATGGAGGCTGTTCGTGCGAAGAAAGAGGAAGAGAAAGTACTGGGGATGGACCTTGTGGAGGCTGGTTAATGGACAGCGTCGATGGACTCTAATGACTTTGTTTGTTCTACTCCCGGGTGTTCATGGGAGTAGTAGTTTTTGAATGTTTTTTTTTAATTTGCTGCTGTATATAATAAAGCGAAGGAAGAAGGCATAATCCTAGCCTCCGTGTCCTTAATAGAATTGGAACTTACCAGTACTAGAGCTAGGCAAATTCCCATTATAATTTCTGTAACTGGTGAATTTCAGTGTTTTTTACTTTAAAATGTAACGCTTTAACTGACATAAGTATAACATCCCTTTAACCTTTGTTTTTTTCAGTGAATTTTTTATGTTTTTTCTTTTTAATGTAAAGCAAGATATTGTTACCATACCTAATTATAACACCTTAACCTTTAGTTTTTTCAGTGACGTTCTACTTTTTGTAACATAAAGGAAGATTTAACTATGCCAAACTGCTTTGGCCTTGCACGGCGTGGCATTGTCATAGGATATGCACCCTATACCCAATCCTCTACAACTCAGTTTGTGTTGCAGCCAGCCAATCAGAGCAAGTACTCTTATGGGACTCACTAGAGCCTCTCGCTCAGCGAGAGTGAGACAGCCAATGAGAAAAGAGGCCCTCATGGCCAACCAGATCACTCCATTATTTGAAGCTGCATGCCCACTGGAATCTCGAGACTTTTCACCAAATCACAAAAAGCACGCCTTCTGAGTAAAGATCTAGCTCTCTGCCAAATTTGGTGTAATTCCATTCAGGCGTTTTGGCTGTTGTGTTGTCTAAAATTCCCTATGGAAATTGCATGGGGAAATTGCATTTTGGGTCCTCCACTTTTTCTTGGCCTCTGCTTGATGGATCACCCGAAAACTTTCCAGGAAGGAGCTGAGGTGGATGAACAATTTTTGGAAAATTTTGTGAACATTTATCAAACTGCGCCAAAGTTATTAGCAAAACAAGTTACTGCCTGCCAATCAAATTGCTTGGCCATGCCAAGATAGCTGCAAATTGTGAACCTTAATTTTTCAAAAACTACTGAATGGTTTTACACCACCTCACATTCTGAGTAAAGATCTAGCTTTCTGCCAAGTTTGTGCAATTACGTTTAGCTGTTTTTTCTGTATACTGTTCATTTTTTCTGGGAAGAATTGCATGGGGAAAACTTGTCTTTTTCTGCCCCTTTTTCCAGGCCCTGATTGATGGATCACCCTGAAACTTTCCAGGAAGGACCTCGGGTTGATGAGACGTTTTCTTGGTTTTCGCGAACATTCGTCAAACGGCACCAAAATTATTGGCAAATCAAAAAATCTATTTTTTATGGAAATGTGATCCTAACTATAACTTAATTTTTCACGTGTTCAGTTATTTAACCCCCAACAGTAAACTTGCAACTATGCATGCTGTACTATCATTGTTAGTTATTGGATATAGGGACAAAATTGGGGCAAGACCTAGCGTGAGAATATTAGGATCCAATGGGCTGCTCCGTTGTACAACCAAATCCTACCTCCCCTCAAGAAGTTCCCCCATTAAGTAGCCCACCATTATGCACAAAGCGAAATCACCTGATCTTGACCAGGAAGGACAATCTCATTGAAGCTCGAACAATATAGAGTACAGCATCACTTTCTTTTTCGAGCATTCAGTGTGCTCAGTCAAGTCATGTCTTCATTGCCAGAAAAAAGACTGACACTTCAAATTGTGAAATTGTGTACTTGTTCTCCTTTTGGGCAGATATCACCTGGCCGGATGTTGCACTGAAGCATAGCCTCTAGCAAAAACAGATTCTTTCTCATCTCCATAAATGTGTATCTCTTGCAATTGCAATGAGACTCCATTCACATATCTTGGAAGAGCAATATTCAGTCTTTATTAAGGCTTATATTTTCAGCTTTAGCTGATAGCACAATACCTTGTTTTTTCCGATTTCATTGCCAGACTGGTAACTCCTTATGTTGCACTATGGGGGCCCTGGATGGGGGTCTGAAGTCTTATGTAAGCTTTACTTTTGAACCTGGGTCCCCTAACTCCAGTTTATGATTCAACAAGTTCTGCCTGAAGCCACGATCTTCTATTTCCAGGGACATCAGCATTCTCACATTTCTCTTTACTCTTGACACAATTTTCTAGGACTTCCAACGTATTTTCTAGCGGGCCGGGTACACGGTTGAAACTGCACAGTCTTTTCCTAGTGGCCTTTATGTTTTTTGTTGAATTTTGTCAGTGTGTTAGGGTATCTGAAGGATATGATATGAACAATGTGTTTATGGTATCACCCACAGGTCACTTCTGGGGTTCTGCTGGCAAAGGTAATGACAGTGGCAGAAGAGTAAGCAACCCAGAAGGAATTCTGTGGTTGTTGTGGAAGTTGGAGTTAAGGGAGAGACTTGTGGAGTGTATGCATTTGGAGGAGAGTGGTCGAGCAGAGTGGAGTGGTGGGGAGAGGGGAGGAGAGGCGAACCATTGGAGGAGAGCAGATGAGAGGAGTGAACAGGTGAGGAGAGGGGAGACAAACCATTTAAAGACAGCAGACTAGAAAAGTAGAATGGCAAAATGAACTATTGGAGGACAGTAAATTAGAGGAGTGGAGCAGTGTGGAGAGGATAGACAGATTGAGGGAGGCTAAAGGGGGGGGGGGGGTCAGGAGAAACCTCCAGAGTGAAGGAGGCAAAAGGAACACTGGCGACCAACTACACAGCACTATTGCCCACACTCTGAGTCTCCACACATGTAAGTATAAGTTTTAGTAGTAAAAGTGGGAGGGAACAAGGGACCTGGTTGTAAAATGTGGAATACATACTAAAAAATGAGGGTTGGGTTAACGGAGGAGTAAGGAAAAGTTAGGGAGGGTTTGGGAGAGGTTTAGGGAGGGACATGCACCCACCCACAAAAAAAATAAGTCCATTGATATTCACACACTGCACTTCTAAAGTACCTCAGCCAAAAAAGACCAATAACAGTCATAAATGTATTTGTAGCACCACATATGGCCAACTGCTGCAATACCGTCTCATTGAAAATAATAGAGGTAGGGACTTAAAATGAAACTCTTTGGGAAACTATGTTAAATGAAATACAAGTATATAAACTTGTTAAAATATAAACAAAATAAATTTAATGTTAAACATTATCTCAAAGTAAAACATTTTTTAATTTTAATATTGTTTAATAACCTTTAAGTGTAAATATTAATGTAACATTCATTTTTATTAAAATATAATTACATTAATTTTAATTAATTTTATACATCCCTTTTACAAATTTTTAATACATAATAAAAATATATTTTTTTAACTTCGGATGGGATTTTTTTCAATAATGTAACATATTTGCATTTTAAATTTGAATTAATTTATGAATGCTGCAACATTTTTTATATTGTTCTAAAATTAAAATAGTTATATAAAATTGACATTTATAAACTTTTACACTTTCTCCTTACTTTACCATATGGAGATCTTAACCCCAGTGGTAGAGACCTCTGCGTACATGTAAAAAGATACCGGTAGTAACTATGAACTCTTACATTATTTTTTACATAATGATTATATTAATTGAAATATATTTAATTGAATAAACATTCCTTTTATAAAGATTTATTTAAAAGAAAACACCAGAAGTAAAAAGTTTGCATTGACATATTATGTATACAAAATTACAAAAAGATAGGTAAGACAATTTAAATTCATTTACAGTTTTTTTAAATTAATTGTTAGATTTTTTAATTTGAAAAAGGTTAATAAATATGTTATTAAAATATTGTTATTTTTAAATATATATATTTATATATATACACACACATACTCTTTAACATCCTTTTTTTATATATATATATTTTTTTAAAGTTTAAATATTATTTCAATCAATCAATGAATAGTAACTTTATTTCGGCCAGTTTGACCATAAAAGCACATATAAAATAACTTGCAATTCATTTACTTTAAAATCAAACAGAAAACATTGTACATACAGCTTAAGATGTTAAATAAAACATACACAGATATAGCCTAGAACAGTGTAAAATACACTACAGCCAGTGTAGACAACTAACCAAATGGATGTACCATTCATGTATATCACTATCTAAGTCCCCTTTAAAACAGAGAAAAGTAAAAGACTTATAACAAATGAAGGTAGGGAACATTAGTGGCCATTTTAAAGTGCATGTGCAAAATATACATACAGTTTTCCAAATAAAATTTGAATGGTCGATGCTTTATCCTCTCCAATGGAACATTCGATTCTCCTACACATCAATCCAGCATGCCAGTATATTTATATTATGATAAAGATACACCATTTAAAATAGTTTTAAATAGACAATTAATTCCTAAAAAATACCTTCATTTAAAAACAGGTGTGCAGGGATTTAATCATCATTTTTAGAAATTGGTTTTAAAAATACTCTACGGGTACACCACATGGAGAATAAAAAGCCTGCCACCGAATATACTATGGGGAGACTAGTATCATATCTCAATATCCTAAAAGCCTCAAAACAACGCCTGGTTCCGAGGTTTCTGCATATCTGGACCAGCCATCGTTTTCTCACTTTAGAATATCCGGGGCAACAGAAAAACACGTGATAATCTGATTCTTCAGCACAGTCACAGGCCGGGCATCCCAGAATTTTTGGGCCCACCCAATTGTTTGTGAAGGAACGGAGTGGCAATACCCCGTGTCTAAACTGTAGATAAAGCTTCCTAGCAGTTGCAGGCTTGATGTCGTTCAGTGCCTGCTCTAAACTATACTGATCCTTGATTTCTAGAAAAGCTACAGTTAGCTTACCTACTGAGGGGTTACCCTGGAGTTGGGCCAGTTTGTACTCCCAATAGCAGTCCTTTAACTCTTTCCTGGACACTATGGGGCAGGCCACTTCTGGGTTGTCCCAAAGGTTACCCCGTCCCTTGTTCACTAAGGTATGTCGAATGTGGCAGAGCCAGGGTAATCTCCCCACCCCCGGTAGGCTCATCGCTTCTCGAAGTTCGTCCCTATATTCCACTAATTCTGGGGTAACCCACAGACGCCGCCAGAATAGAAGGGGTCTAAGAGTAACTTCTTCCGTGATGGCCCTAACTCCCAGATCTAGTCGAAGTGGCGTAAGTGGGGAACTGCGTGGGAGACCAAACAATTGCCTGAGAAAGGAATTTTCGATCTGCATAAGACTGTCAGAGCGACGGTGACCCCACATTTCTGCACCATACAATGCTGCTCCCCTAGCTTGAACCTTATATATTTCTATTGCTGGACCCACCGGTTTATGGCTAGAATTTCGGAATACCTTCGTTAGACCCCCTGCTGTTTGTGCTAATTTCAAGCTCGATTTTTTAATTTGTGCCCCCCAGTCCATTGTTTCTGTGATAGTAATGCCGAGATAATCGAAAGCAGAAACTCTCTCTAGGGGTTTACCATTTAAGCATGGGTTTGGTCGGGTACTTTTGGCTGAGTTAAACACCATAAATTTAGTTTTTGAAGGTTAATCTCGAGCCCTCTTTCTTTACAAAAGGCATCAAATCTATTTAGTACCCTCTGTATCCCCATGGGAGATTTCGATAATAATAAAGTGTCGTCGGCAAACATCATAGCTGGGATTTTGCGTGATGCCAGCTTAGGGACATCGAGGTCTTTCTCTGTAAGTAAGAAATCAGCTAACCCGTTTATAAAAAGGCTAAAAAGGGTCGGGGCAAGAACACATCCCTGACGGACACCTCTGCCTACAGGGATGGGGGGCCGTAAGTTTCCGTCCTTGCCAAATCTTATTTGGGCGTAATTTCCTTCATGCAACCGCCTCATGATTTGGCACAAATATACCGGAACCCCCATCTCAAGCAGGACTGCCCACAGCTTATCTCTTGGGACCAAATCAAATGCAGATTTCAGGTCTACAAATATTAAATAGAGGCTGCCACCCTCCAAACACACGATCTTCCAGTGTAATATTTGTAGCCTGAAGATCTGGTCCAATGTGGACATTTTGGGGTCGATTCCGATTTGGGCCGGAAAAAGCACCGACCGAATCGGATCCGGAAAAAATACCGACCGACACGTACCCGTGGCGCACGACACGCCAAGTACGATGCAAGGCGCGAAAAATCCGACCGACACGTACCGAAACAAAGTCGACCGACCGAGCCGCACGGAAAGCAGCAATCCGGCCGGAAAAACACGCGAATCCGACCGACACGCACTCGGAACAAATCCGACCGAAACGTACACGCGAACTCCAAACCGCAAAGTACGATGCAAGGCGCGAAAACCACGAGCGAGTCGGACGGAGGACAAGCCGTACGACCGACACGCATACAAAACCGAGCCGAAGCAACACAATACACCGCGACCGACGCGTACGCAGTATAGAAAACTGCACAAACACAGCGTGAACGAAACGGAGAACACCGTACGAGACCAATGCAGGGTCCGACTCGGTCACAAGAACGTTTCCAACATACACAAACAGCACAAAGGAAAAATCACCCAAAAAAGGCCAAACAAGCAATTACCAAGCCAATAAATACTGGGGGGTGGGGACAGAGAACAAAGACACACCCACAACTCCACCTATATAAAGGACACAAATCACTACCATGAGCCTTTGCAAATGCCATTCCACTGCCAGCACCCAAGAGAAAGCAACCACACACCCACAGCTCATCCCTCACACAAGCCACACACCATCAGCACACCAACAAATACCTACCTCACATACACCCAGCAAAACACACACTCACACACCCTCACCTGCACACCAACACACACATCACCCACCATCACCACCCATCACCATGCCCCCAAGAAGAATCCCAAGTTCCTAGATAGTGAATTGGAAGTCATGGTAGACGAGATCCTCAGGGTGGAGCCACAGCTGTTTGGCACACTGGTCCAACAGACCCCCATGTCGCAGAAAACCAAGATGTGGGAGAGGATCATCAACAGGGTGAACGCCCAATCACCATGTTGGCGCACAAAGACCGACATCCAGAACAGGTGGTATGACGTGCGCAGGAGGGTACGGAAAATGCTGAAGAAAGACTACATCAACAGCCAACACACCGGCAGTGGCCCTCCTGCCAAGCCAATATACCTCAGGCCCTGGGAGGAGAAGGTGCGGGCCATCCTTCCGCCAGTGAGCGTATATGGACTAGAGGACATCCCAGAGCCTGGTGAGTACACAACAAATGTACACAATATACTGCCACAAAACACACACATCACTGTCAAGGGGAGAGTCAAACCATGCACTCATAGCAATTACACAGCAACCAGAACAGAATCATCCCAAAAGGTGTATGTCAGTCAGATAAACACAACACATGCCATCAAAAAAGTCACATCCAACTGTGCCAACACATGTACAAACACAACCACAACTACAGCTAGGCAGTGGCACAAATAGAACTAACAAACACATCCACACATGTAGCCACCACAACAACACCAACACACAGTGAAGACCACTCAAAGGAAGGAATTCTGTGTATGCTGGCCAAGTCAGTGTAGCCAATAGCATCATGGGAGTCGCAGTCACACATATTGCCCCACCACAACTGTCCCATCAACACCACCATGAACCATGCGCACATCACAGGGAGTGGAGAAGGACTCACAAGATGGCTGACACTGGCTACTGCTGTGGGGAGCACAAGGCCCTGCTGGCAACTGTGCACCAACAAACAGCAGTACACCACTGACTGACATCCTGAGAGACAACTTACACTCCCTGCAATGCAAGCACGTTCCATGGTGGGAAATCTGGCTAGCTGGGTGGGAAGGGGGACTTGCAGCACTGACCATAGTCACAAGCACCGCCCCTCACACACCCCCCAACACAAACTCCACAGAACCCACCTGGTAGAATGCAATGCCCCCCATCCTAACACAAGATCCCACAAAGAACCACCACCCTGGGTTATGTTGTGTGAAGCACAGGGACACTCTTGGGACTCTTAGCCAAACAACTGCCAGGACAACACTCCCAGCCATCCTGTCAGCACAGCCAGCCCACCCCACAGGGAAGCAGAGAAAAAGGAAGGAAGCATGGGCATGCTGGGAAGGGGGGTGGAGGCAATAGCATGATGGGAGTCGTAGTCACTGATATTGGTCACCCCCACAACTGTCCCATCAACACCACCCTGAACCATGCTCACATCACAGGGAGTGGAGAAGGACTCACAAGATGGCTGACACTGGCTACTGCTGTGGGGAGCACAAGGCCCTGCTGGCAACTGTGCACCAACAAACAGCAGGACACCACTGACTGACATCCTGAGAGACAACTTACATTCCCTGCAATGCAAGCACGTTCCATGGTGGGATATCTGGCTGGCTGGGTGGGAAGGGGGACTTGCAGCACTGACTATAGTCACAAGCACCTCCCCTCACACACCCCCCAACACAAACTCCACAGTACCCACCTGGTAGAATGCAATGCCCTCCATCCTAACACAAGATCCCACAAAGAACCACCACCCTGGGTTATGTTGTGTGAAGCACAGGGACACTCTTGGGACTCTTAGCCAAACAACTGCCAGGACAACACTCCCAGCCATCCTGTCAGCACAGCCAGACCACCCCACAGGGAAGCAGAGTCAAAAGGAAGGAAGCATGGGCATGCTGGGAAGGGGGGAGGAGGCAATAGCATGATGGGAATCGTAGTCACAGCTCCACATCCCCCACCACATGGCCCAGCAAGCTCACACTCACGCATGCACATCCCACAGAGAGTGGAAAGGCCCATCAAAGATGTCTGACACTGTTGCTGTGTCGTGGGGAGCACAAGGGCATGCTGGGTACTGCACACCAACCAACAGCAGGACACCACTGTCAGCCATCTTGCCATTGCTCTCACACCCACACACACTGAACTCCACACAAAAGCAAGTAAGTATGGGAATGCTGGGAAGTGGGGTGGAGGCAATGGCATGATGGGAGTCGTAGTCACAGACATAGCTCACCGCCACAACTGTCCCATCAACACCACCCTGAACCATGCTCACATCACAGGGAGTGGAGAAGGACTCACAAGATGGCTGACACTGGCTACTGCTGTGGGGAGCACAAGGCCATGCTGGCAAATGTGCACCAACAAACAGCAGGACACCACTGACTGACATCCTGAGAGACAACTTACACTCCCTGCAATGCAAGCACGTTCCATGGTGGGATAACTGGCTGGCTGGCTGGGTGGGAAGGAGGACTTGCAGCACTAACCATAGTCACAAGCACCTCCCCTCACACACACCCCAACACAAACTCCACAGTACCCACCTGGTAGAATGCAATGCCCCCGATCCTAACACAAGATCCCACAAAGAACCACCACCCTGGGTTATGTTGTGTGAAGCACAGGGACACTCTTGGGACTCTTAGCCAAACAACTGCCAGGACAACACTCCCAGCCATCCTGTCAGCACAGCCAGCCCATCCCACAGGGAAGCAGATTCAAAAGGAAGGAAGCATGGGCATGCTGGGAAGGGGGTGGAGGCAATAGCATGATGGGAGTCGTAGTCACTGATATTGGTCACCCCCACAACTGTCCCATCAACACCACCCTGAACCATGCTCACATCACAGGGAGTGGAGAAGGACTCACAAGATGGCTGACACTGGCTACTGCTGTGGGGAGCACAAGGCCCTGCTGGCAACTGTGCACCAACAAACAGCAGGACACCACTGACTGACATCCTGAGAGACAACTTACACTCCCTGCAACGCAAGCACGTTCCATGGTGGGATAACTGGCTAGCTGGCTGGGTGGGAAGGAGGGCCGGCTGTCAACCATACACAAACAATGCAGACCATGTTCACACCCCAGAAAATACATAGAAATGCCCAAATAATGCAGGACAATGTGCCACACCAATATCAACCCCTGACTGTGACGACTTAGGACAATGCAATGTACAGGCCCGCACCCAGAGGCACAGTCACAACTGTCATGTGTGTCAACCATTGATGCCTGCAGAAACATGACATACATTGTTTGTGTCTCCCAAAAACAGGTGATGATGGGGACACAGCAGCAGACGCTGAGGAGTCCCAGTCCCAGGCTCAAGAGGATGCCGAGCTCACTGGCGTCGTACAGCCTCTGTCCTCCTCGGACGATGAAGAACAACCTGGCACATCCGGTGCAAGTCAACATGCAGCACCAGCAGGACCACCAGCTGCAGCACCAGCAGGACCACCAGCTGCACCCCTGCACCCACCCCTACAACGACTGTCACCACGAATACCATCCCTGCCGACATGGACAGAATAAGGAGCAACACCAGCACAGTGACCCTGGACCAACCTGGGGCCATGGACACCACCACCACCACCAACCCCCAAGGTGGACCAGGGTTATCTGTGCGTGCCACTGCACACACTGCACATGTCAGCAGGGGTGGTGGGAGGGGTGGGAGACAGAGGTCGCTGCTTGCAGACGTTGCTGGTGTGCATGATGACCCACAACTGGTACGCATAGCTGATGCGTACCAGTCCAGCACCGGAGAGCTCAGCCAGGTAGTGGGGCTCCTCAGAGACATTAAACAGCAGCAGGCTGCCCATCATGCCCGCTTGGACTCCCACATGTCCCACGTGGAGTCACACATGTCCCGTGTGGACTCACACATGTCCCGCGTGGAGTCCAAGTGGGATGCACTGCATGAGATGACGGCGGTGCACAGGGACATTTTACAATGCCTCCGCCAGATGAACAGCAACCAGTCCACACCTCCCTGTGTGCCAACAACATCTGGTGCCGAACAAACTGCAACTGCCACAGGGAGGGAGGAGGACTCTGGCGGAGAGTCCCCTGCACCGCAGCAGCCTGCACTTGAGGGCCCCCCCCAAGAAGAGGGGTCGTCCGAGGAGGGAAAAGTGAGAGGCCGATGGCCAAGCGCAACTCCCAGGAAGCCTGAACCTGTTCTGGATGTTCGCCTTTGTGCACAGACTGTTCACCCTGTTGACGGCAACACTACTCCCACACATTGCATGGGAGTACAAGTTGGACCAATGTGTCAGACAACTGTGGCCCCGATACTGGGGATCCTGTCTACCCGGACTTTCAATTCACCTAGGAACTTGGGATTGCAAGATTTATGTACAGCACAACCCATCCTATGCACTATTAACACAAATGTATCACAATAAACACACTAATACACCATACTTGCCTCTGTCGTGATTCCAACGTGGGTGCTGTTATGGGGATGATGAACTGCAAAATTACACTGTGTATGCGAACTGCAACAGCAAGGACAACACAGGCATGTGAGTACAGGCAACGTGACACACATGAGGGAGACACACCACCAGGGCTACACGACACATACACACCTAGGCCATCTGACTCATTGCCTACACTGATGTTGCCAGGGAAGACGGTGCAATGCACAGACACCACACCCATTCCCAGTTGTAGTCAAGTAGCCCACAGGTGCAGTAAGCAAATGGCAGTCAAATGTGTGACCACAGACAACGCACATCACAAAGTGAAGCACAGGTTTATTACACAGTTGCAACATGCCGTAACCACTACAGATGCAAGGTAACCCCACCTGGCAGCGGGCACACAGTCAACAACTGTAGACGGAAGGAAGTCCATGGGTGTGGCGCACATCACCTGTAGGGACACAACAGCTACCAGCCTGGATGTGCAATCACGTCGTCGGTGGACACAGTTGACCAAACGAATCTGAAAGTACCCTGTGAAGGACAGAAATGACACACAGTCAAAAGCAATGGAGTACAGGACAGAACAGCAAAACTCATGCACAATACATGTTACAAGATACCCACCCAGAACCAAGTTAGCATGTCAACACTGTTGGGGAGTACAGCCCACCTGTCACCACACATCGCAACACACATCCAGTCAAGTAGCCCACGGACACACTCCAACAGCACCAGAGCACCACCCACACATCATGCCAACTCACATCATTGACATGACACCTCAGGATACTCACATTCAGCTAAAGAAGTTGGTGATGAGCTGTGTGCGGACATCACCATCACCATCACCATCATAATCGTCACTGGCATCGTGGTCCAGGCCAGGATCCTCCACAGGTGGCGGATGTTGGTCATTGTCATCCTGGATGAGAGGCAACTCCTTCCGCACTGCCAGGTTGTGGAGCATGCAGCAGACGATGATAATCTTGCACACTTTCGCAGGGGCATATGGGAGGGACCCTCCGGTCTTGTCCAGGCAGCGGAAGCGGCTCTTCAGGAGACCAAAGGTCCGCTCAATCACTCTCCTGGTCCGACCATGTGCCTCATTGTAGCGCATCTGGGCAGGTGTCACAGGGTTCCTGAGGGGTGTCAGCAACCACGGCATGTTGGGGTATCCCGAGTCACCTACGGACAGACAAGTGCACATTAGCTGACTTGGAAAAGTGGGCGGAATACTACAGATCAGATCACACACAATGGCACAAAGTCAGTACACACCGACAAGCCAGGCACGCTGGTTCTGCATCTGTGCCATCATCCTGGGGATGCGACTACTCCTCATCACAAAGGCATCGTGTGCTGAACCAGGGAAACGGGCACACACGTGTGTGATGGTCATGTCTGCAAGACACACCACCAGTGCATTGACCGAGTGGTAGTGCTTGCGGTTCCTGTAGGCCTGCTCCTGGGCCTGTGGTGGTACCAAAGCCACATGTGTCCCATCAATGGAGCCAATTACATGCGGCATCCTCCCCAGGGCATAAAAGTCACTCTTCACGTCAGTGAGTACGTCGCAGTCTAGGGAAATAGATGTACCAGTTCAGGAAGAGCAACATTGCCGACAAAACATCGCGGAGCACACGGCTGAACATGGTCTGTGACATCCCACCAGCAGTCGCCACAGTATGTTGGAAGGTACCAGTGGCAAAGAAGTGTAGGGCTGCCATCACCTTCACCTTGGGGGTCAGCGCTGTAGGATACGGCCGGCCAGGCTGCAAATGTGGGGACAACTGCACTGCCAAATCCTCAATCAGCTGCCTGGTGAAGCGGTACCGTCGGATGCTGTCCCGTTCCACCATCGTTGCCAGGTCTGGGAATGGCCGATGGACAGCAGGAGCCCTGCAGTGCAGAGGAGAAGTAAGCAAGATTGTCAGTCACCCCACATATGCGGCATTGAACACACTCAAGATCCCAACATACATCATTATGAGGCACAACTACATGAAGTGTGCAGTACCGGAAGGACATGTATGGTACATACATGGCCAACATCTGTCAACACGGTCCAACAGGTGGCATCAATTTGTCCCAGGTTGGCCCATTGGATATCATGAGGCCGTGTCACAGTTCCCATCTCCTGCTGCCGTGTCACAATAACCCCCACAGTGACATGTGAGGACAGATGTGCCCCAGGCACCACAGCTCAACGACAGGTACATTCCCAGGGACCCTGTAATGCCACATGGACACTGGCATTACATGGAGTATCATGTATACACCACAGCAAAACAACCATGACACCCACAGGTAGTGGCCCCACTTGCCACGGCAAGACAGACATGGACGTCTGTGACACACACGCACAACATCAGAGTCCATGCACACACAACGTGGATGTGGAGACTGTCTCCCATTGTGCACATGAAATCAGAGACATTGTAAACACTACATGCACAAAGACTGTGGAGGACCATCACTATTGTGCCACTGGGACACCCTGGCTCAAACATACCGTCCCACATGGGACTCACGGGGTATGTGACATGACATACACATACACCACTGTGAAATGTGACCATGGCACATGCACAGATATGAACAGTTGCACATCACAGTGGTCACGTACACGTAACACCCAGGATCCTGTCCCCATGAACACGTGCACAGCCTGGGGGTGGCTGCCCACAGGTGACACCCACAGGACAACATGTACACCAACATACACACAATAGGAAATGCAGCCTTACATGCCTTATGATAAGGTTTGGACAGGCTGTCGTGATGTAGGTGTGCCCCTCACTCCCTGGGAGCTATCTGTGGCTGGCATATGTCCATCTGAGACAGGCATGCTGACATATGCCAGTCACATGTACAGTGATGCGTTGTACCGCAATGGACCGACCGGTGCCTCCGGCCGGCCCATTGCATTCAATGTGTGCGGGTACGCGTTGTACCCCTGTGCGCGTTGTACTGCAATGGACCGATCGGTGCCTCCGGCCGGCCCATTGCATTCAGTGTGTGCGGGTACGCGTTGTACCCCTGTGCGCGTTGTACTGCAATGGACCGATCGGTGCCTCCGGCCAGCCCATTGCATTCAATGTGTGCGGGTACGCGTTGTACCCCTGTGCGCGTTGTACTGCAATGGACCGATCGGTGCCTCCGGCCGGCCCATTGCATTCAATGTGTGCGGGTACGCGTTGTACCCCTGTGCGCGTTGTACTGCAATGGACCGATCGGTGCCTCCGGCCGGCCCATTGCATTCAATGTGTGCGGGTACGCGTTGTACCCCTGTGCGCGTTGTACCGCAATGGACCGATCGGTGCCTCCGGCCGGCCCATTGCTTTCAATGTGTGCGGGTACGCGTTGTACCCCTGTGCGCGTTGTACCGCAATGGACCGATCGGTGCGCACCCATTGACAATGGGCTTGCCTGGCAACGGACGCGTTTTCGAATTTCGAACGAGTCGGTTGCTGGAAAATCAGTTGGTCACCCACAACAATGTTGCAAAATCATGTATGTCATGAAGTTGAAGATTTGAAGGATGCTGTGGGCGTGTTTTGGTGCTGCTATTCCATGGATTGGCCAGATTCAGAAGATGCAAACGACTTGGACCTATCACTTTGGACACAAGGGACAGTATCTGCCTCTCCAGCACATATATATTGCTGGCTGTTCCCCTGAGAGCCCACTTGCCTGCACTACATGCTCCAGGACGACATCTGCCACTGCACTGCTGCTGTCTCTGCCCCTCTGGACCCTGCAATGGCACGTACTGTGGAGAGAGCCCCAGCCTTCAGCCTTGAAGAGAACCAGGCCCTGCTGGACAGCCTACTTCCACAGTACAGCAAGCTGTATGGGACACCAGGGGAGCAGGTGAGTGTTCTGTGCACTGCCTTTCTGAATGTGCATTTTGTGTGACTAGCAAGGCTGGAAGTCTGCACGCCACTGGCTAGCAGGCTCACTGAGTAGTTGTCACCCCCCATAGTGTGTAGTGACTTGCACTGGACAGGTATGGTGCAGTGACAGTGCATTTGAACATGGTTTTACTTCCCATGCAATGATACCATGTAGTGACGTCTGGCAAACTGTCCATGGTCAGCTTTGCACTGCCTGTGTACATCATGTGCCCCTGTGATTGAGACATGTATATACAACTGTGTCATGCACGGATATGTTGCATGTGTGGTAATGGCCTTTTCACTTTGTCATCCTGACAGGTTAATGCCCATCGGAAGCAGGAAATCTGGAAGGACATCGTCCAGGCTGTCCGGTCCGTGGGGGTCTACAAGCGCCGGATCCGCAACTGCCAGAAGAGGTGGCAGGACCTTCGGGGCTGGACCCGGAGGATTGCACGGGTCCAGCTGAAGCTGTCGCCTCCTCGCAGGAGGGGCGGAACACGGACCCTGACCCCCACATGCTCCAGATCCTGGCGGTGGTCTTTCCAGACCTGGATGGGCAGCTGAAGGCCAGACAGCAGCAAGGAGGGGGTGAGTCAAAGACTGCACTGTGAACTCTGTATTACATGCTTTGTGCCCTCCTCTGGCCTGGTTCAACTGCCACAGTGCAGCAGTCATGTTGTCCAGGAGCCATGTCCCTCTATTGTGCACTGCCCACTGCTCATCTGATACCCAGGTGTGGCCCTTACATTCAGGGAATTGTGTCACTTGGGACTGTGTCCTTGCAGTTTGCTTCACTAAAGGTGGGGGACAGCATCTGTTTCCCTAACTCTGTTGTGGGCATCATGGGTGGGTCCATTGTTCACACAACGCCTGGGTTTGGACATGTGATCTGCGTGTTGCTTTGATATGCGGTCCACTTGCTGAGCTGAGCCACCACATGTGCCTGGGGTATGTGGCACACGCCCATGCAGCGGGTGGGAACAATGTTTGTGCCCCAGGAGTGTGCAGATTACGTGTGTCACACATACATAGCCAGCTATCCACTGTCCAGGGCACATCCCTCATTCATGTGGAGCAGGACAGTCATGCCTACTCCAGGCCATGCAATGCACTCTGTACTCCCACTCCCGTGTATCAGCTGACACATTGTGCACAGTGATTTGACCCCTCCGGTGTCTGCCTCTGTGTCAGTGTGCTGTGGATTAGTTGCCAGGACTGCTGGGGTGTTTCTTGGTAGGGGCTCAGCATGCCCCTGGAGATGTGACCATAGGAGACGATACTTGTGTGTCACATAGGTGTTTGATCAGCTGCCCGTGCAGACTGGGGTATGCGAATGTGATGTTCAGGCAGCTGTTCCCCATTCACAGCAAATTGTGAGGGGCTCAGGTTCAGAGGGTAGTGTCACAGGTCTCCCATATGTCCAATAGGTGTGACCTGGACAGATGAGGGTTGAGATGATGTGTTGTGTGGGGGATGTACATGTGCACTTGTGCAGCTCCAGGACTTGCATTCCCCATGACCTACTATTGTGACACAGTGCATAGTGTTGTTGTCTGGCTGCCAAGTCATACATCACTGAGACAGTGATGTATGACTTAGCAGTCATGCCTCTGCCATGGCATGTGTCAACTTATTTGTGGTCCTGCAGGGGAGTGACATGTGCTACATGCACACCATAGTGGCGCTGGCTATCAGGACATGGGTGCATCATGGTGTCTGTCGCTGGTATGCATCACATGCATTTCCTATTTGACTCTGGGCATCCCTTTCATCCGGAAACCTGTACTCACTCAGTGGCAAGAGCTGTGATGTGTCCACACCGTGTCCTCTGCACTGTCCAACTACTGTGTACTTGGTGCATGTGTCCACACTGGGGTGTTGCAATCCAACAGACACCAGACAGATGGGTGCAAGGCCATGTGGGATGTGAGTGCCATGCTTGGCATCAGACTGACAATTGGCTTCTCCTGTTCAGTTAGGGCACTTTTAACAATGTACAACTAATGATGCCAGGGCTTGCTCTGTGATGTGCTGTGCTCACAGTGGTGTGTGCGTTTGGTGCAGGTGACTGATGTCTGTCTGTTTCCCCATTGTTTGCAGATACATCCACGGCCACGGAAGGGGACAGCTCCACGGACCAGGAGGAGCCAGAGAGCCAGACTGGGTCAGCAGCCGAGGAGTGGTCGGAGGGACCCAGTGGCACGGAGGGCGAGGGGAGCCACACCGAGGAATCCTCAGCACCATCCACCTCAGCTGAGGACCAGAGCAACTCGGAGGATGACTCCCTTGTGGAGGCGGGTGTCAGCAGCCACCACACCCCAGCTAGTGTTGCTGTCCCCGCCACAACCAGCACCACCACCGCCCTCCCATCGGCTCCCATTCCCAAGGTCCGTGGAGGCTCCCATGTTCGGGAGCGTGTCTCCTTTGGCCCAGGCACCGCACCCCCTGCCCCTGTGTCCCCTGCTGCCCTGAGTGAGGAGTCTGTGTACCTCCTTCGCCAGCTCCATGTAGGGCAGACAGCCATGCTGAGTGTCCTCCATGCGCACACCGCACTGTTGACTCAGCTGGTGTCGTTCATGGAGGGCATCTCATCGGGCATGTCTGACCTACAGAGGGGCAACAGGTCCATGGACTCCTCCCTGACGGCAGCAGTGTCCCTCCTCAGACAGTCCCTCACCCCTCCTGCCTCTGCTCCATCCACACTCCCCAGCACCTTGCCCGTCCCAAGCACACACACACCGGCACAGGCACACACCAGCACACACACATCCAGCACACAGACACACACGCCACAAACTAAACGCACACGCACGCACAGTCAGGGGACTGAAACCAGACTCACAGGGGATGGGGCCCTGGTACACACACACGCATCCACGGGCACTGCACAGTCCTCAGTTGCCTCTCCCTCCAAAGCACCCTCCCTTGCCTCACCTGCAACCCCAAAGACCCAGCGCCTCTTCCTCAGTGACCTCGGCCTCTTCCCCTCCGATCCAGCTGCCCCAGCATCCAGGGGGAAGAGGAAGCCCCCCACACGGAGCAGAGTGCCCCTCGCCCCCGGACACCCTCCCCCAGGCGCAGACAGACTGAGGCCCCCACCCGCAAGTCCCCCGGAGTGGTAAGAGCAAGACCCCGCCGCCGCCCTGCAGCTCAAGCACCAGGTCACCTTCCTCCATCCCTCAGGCCCCCACTCCACAGGTGCCCCCACCACACCCTGCCCCAGGTTCCCCCACCCACAGATATACCATCCCCAAGAGGCTCCGGCCTTCTCCCCCTGCCACTTGCTCTCCCGGCACCACACCCCCCGCTGCGCTTGTCTGTGCCACTGATGTGGTGAGGGTGTCCTCCCCCTCTGTCCAGCCCACCTTGCCTGTTCCCCATTCTCCTCCCCTGGTGGTAGGCACTGCAGTGGAGTCCACTACCACCCTGTCTGACTTGGGCACTGCAGTGGCGGACCTGTCCACTCCATCTGCAGGGTCCACTGCAGTCGTGCCGGCACCCACAACATCTGAGCCATGCCCCCCAGTTGTGCCGGCACACACCATGTCAGACACCTCCACTGCAGTTGTCAGTGGCTCTCCAGCACCCACCACCCCTTCCCTGCTTCCTCCTGGTGAGCCCTGATCCTGTCCCTGCGGTGCCTGGCCTACCCCCCGGTTGCCCCTCCTAGTGGATTGTCCCTGGTTTTGTGCAGGCATGTGTAGGGTGGCATCTGCCACTGTCACCCACTTGTGACTTTGTTGATGGACTGGCCATTGGCCTTTGTTTATGTTCTACCGGACTTCTACTTTTAATGCCACATATGCTGAATAAAGCAACTTTCTGTTCTCTAGTGCTTTTGCTTCTGATGTACATGATGTTGATGATGCTAACAATGCCCTTGCTGCAGTGATGGTGATATTTGGTCTCATGATACTGAAGTGTTACTGTGCAGCAACCCATGTGGTCCAGGGGGTATGTGTCCTATCCTGTGGTGTATCCATGTCATCCATAGCAGCATCTGAGGGTGTCATGTGTTCAGTATTTGGCAATGAGATTTCCTACTTAGATTGGCAACTTCAAATCTGTGGCTTCCACCCCTGCACATCTGTTGTGCCTGCCATTGTTCTATTCGTCTACTTCCCTGACCGTGTGGCCATCTCCAGTGAACATGCAGGTTTGGGCATCAATGGGGAAGGACTCATCTGTGTTGTCAGTGCAACATTGCTATACAAGTGTGTTGGATCTGTGCTGATGATTCCGTTGGCACTTCCATGACCAGGCTGATGGGACGGGAGCCCTCATTTGGTGCTAATTGTTGATTGTGTGTCCCATTGCTGCCATGGGATGGTATCTGTTCGCCTCACATCTGCAGTCTCCACAGGGTATCTGCATGTGTGTGCCCATTGGTGCACATATGTGGGTCTGCATTCGGATGGTCACTTCTGTCATTGTGTCATTGATGATTGTTGACGGTGTCAGCCCCCATGGGTGTTGTTTGTCTGCACATGGCCAAAGTTATGTCTTATTTGCACTGCAGGATTTGGCTCCCCCAATTTATGTTGCAATGGGACACATACACTACTTTGCCACTGATGTGTTTGTTGTTCTGTGACCAGGAATCATCCATGCAGTTTGGCAGTTGCACCTCTTACTTTGTCAACACTTGCCTTTTGGTCACTGTGATGATGGGGGTTTGGACCCCATTGCCACAATGTTCAAAATGTGCTGCAGCTATGGACCCCACACTTGCCTTTTGGTCACTGTGATGATGGGGGTTTGGACCCCATTGCCACAATGTTCAAGATGTGCTGCAGCTATGGACCCCACACTTGCCTTTTGGTCACTGTGATGATGGGGGTTTGGACCCCATTGCCACAATGTTCAAAATGTGCTGCAGCTATGGACCCCACACTTGCCTTTTGGTCACTGTGATGATGGGGGTTTGGACCCCATTGCCACAATGTTCAAAATGTGCTGCAGCTATGGACCCCACACTTGCCTTTTGGTCACTGTGATGATGGGGGTTTGGACCCCATTGCCACAATGTTCAAGATGTGCTGCAGCTATGGACCCCACACTTGCCTTTTGGTCACTGTGATGATGGGGGTTTGGACCCCATTGCCACAATGTTCAAAATGTGCTGCAGCTATGGACCCCACACTTGCCTTTTGGTCACTGTGATGATGGGGGTTTGGACCCCATTGCCACAATGGTCATGGCCTGCTTGCGTTGTGTGTGCCACACACATATTTGTGTGGCACATGTGCTAGGGGTCACATTGTATGTTAGAAGTCATGTTCGGTGTTGTAGGCATTTGACACAGTCTACACACGCTTGTCATGGTGTTGGGGGATGTCTTCTTCTTGCATTCCCTAGGTTGTGGTGTGCTGGTTGTGTCATGCATTGTCCATCCTATGGGTGGGGGTGGTAGTGGTGGTAGGCATCCAGCCCCCTGGGTGAGGGTGGTACTAGTGGTAGGCATCCTGCCCCCCTGGGTGAGGGTGGTAGTAGTGGTGGGCATCCTGCCCCCTGGCTAAGGGTGGTAGTAGTGTTAAGCATCCTGCCCCCTGGCTGAGGGTGGTAGTAGTGGTAGGCATCCTGCCCCCCTGGGTGAGGGTGGTAGTAGTGGTAGGCATCCTGCCCCCCTGGGTGAGGGTGGTAGTAGTGGTAGGCATCCTGCCCCCCTGGGTGAGGGTGGTACTAGTGGTAGGTAGGCATCCTGCCCCCCTGGGTGAGGGTGGTAGTAGTGGTGGGCATCCTGCCCCCCTGGGTGAGGGTGGTACTAGTGGTAGGCATCCTGCCCCCCTGGGTGAGGGTGGTAGTAGTGGTAAGCATCCTGCCCCCTGGCTAAGGGTGGTAGTAGTGGTAAGCATCCTGCCCCCTGGCTAAGGGTGGTAGTAGTGGTAGGCATCCTGCCCCCCTGGGTGAGGGTGGTACTAGTGGTAGGCATCCTGCCCCCCTGGGTGAGGGTGGTAGTAGTGGTGGGCATCCTGCCCCCCTGGGTGAGGGTGGTAGTAGTGGTAAGCATCCTGCCCCCTGGCTGAGGGTGGTAGTAGTGGTAGGCATCCTGCCCCCCTGGCTGAGGGTGGTAGTAGTGGTAAGCATCCTGCCCCCTGGCTAAGGGTGGTAGTAGTGGTAGGCATCCTGCCCCCTGGCTGAGGGTGGTAGTAGTGGTAAGCATCCTGCCCCCTGGCTAAGGGTGGTAGTAGTGGTAAGCATCCTGCCCCCTGGCTGAGGGTGGTAGTAGTGGTAGGCATCCTGCCCCCCTGGGTGAGGGTGGTAGTAGTGGTAAGCATCCTGCCCCCTGGCTAAGGGTGGTAGTAGTGTTAAGCATCCTGCCCCCTGGCTAAGGGTGGTAGTAGTGGTAGTCATCCTGCCCCCCTGAGTGAGGGTGGTAGTAGTGGTAGGCATCCTGCCCCCCTGGGTGAGGGTGGTAGTAGTGGTAGGCATCCTGCCCCCCTGGGTGAGGGTGGTAGTAGTGGTGGGCATCCTGCCCCCTGGGTGAGGGTGGTAGTAGTGGTAGGCATCCTGCCCCCCTGGGTGAGGGTGGTAGTAGTGGTAGGCATCCTGCCCCCTGGGTGAGGGTGGTAGTAGTGGTAGGCATCCTGCCCCCCTGGGTGAGGGTGGTACTAGTGGTAGGCATCCTGCCCCCCTGGGTGAGGGTGGTAGTAGTGGTGGGCATCCTGCCCCCTGGGTGAGGGTGATAGTAGTGGTAGGCATCCTGCCCCCCTGGCTGAGGGTGGTAGTAGTGGTAAGCATCCTGCCCCCTGGCTAAGGGTGGTAGTAGTGGTAGGCATCCTGCCCCCCTGGGTAAGGGTGGTAGTGGTGGTAGGCATCATGCCACCCCTGGGTAGGGGTGGTGGTGCGCATTCAGGCCCCTGTGTGCATATGTGGCATTGGTGATGGGCATCCCGCCGCTATGGTGCTGCTGTTGCTGGTGTAAGTATATTCTGCATCCCTGTGTGTGTGTGTGATGTGTCGTGTACGTGTTGTATGTGTTTTGTGGTTGGTGTCTGGCTTACCTTCTGCGCCGTACGCGTCCGTGCCTGTTCCGGTAGTAAATGTAGAATATTGGTATGATCGGGACGAAGGGATTCAGGGTTGGTTCGTGTCGTTCGTCCTTCTCGTTGCTTCGCGTCGTCCTCGTCGCTTCGCCTCGTACTCGTCGCTTCGCCTCGTCCTCGTCGCTTCGCGTCGTCCTCGTCGCTGCAGTGTTCGTCTCGGAGCCGTGGATCGTGTTATGGCGCGAATCGGAGCTTATGTGCGCCTCTCCCGGATGCTTTGACGTGCCGTGCGTAGCGACGGGTTCGGCGCGTACGGAAAGCGCATCGTACTTGTCCGGCCGGACGGGGCTGCATTTTTCCTTCCGTGTGACTCGATTCGGCGTTTCCGGATTCGCCTCGGTCGGAGAACAGGACCTGGTTTGGGTGAGTACGGCTCGGCCGGATTCTTTGCTGTTGTGCGCATCGTACTTGCTCGTTCGGTGTGCTGTACGGATCGGTCGGGAAACAGGCTTTCGCATGGCTTTTTTCCCGACCGAATGGTATTGGGTGCGCCTCCGACCGAGATCGGAATCGGCCCCTTTGTCTCTAAACCCTACCTGAAGGGGGCTAAGTATCCTGTATTCCTCCATCCAGCTCTGCAAACGAAACAATAGCACTCGCGCAAACATTTTTGGGCTTATGTCTATAAGGCTTATAGGCCTATAATTTGTAGGTAGCAATGGGGATCCCTTTTTGTAAACTGGGATTTTTTCGGCTCCAGCCCAACTATCGGGAATTTTCATACCTTGTAGGATGGCATTAAATAAAACCAGAGATATGGGGCCCAGATGGTGGGTTCGCTACGGAATAAATCCCCAGGAATCTTATCTAATCCTGGCGCTTTGCCCGATGCTATTTTACTTAAAGCACCCGTTATCTCTTTAAGTGTTATTATCGGGATATCATCAATGACCCTGAGAGTAGACATATGTGCGTTCAGGCAGTCAGCCAGTGGGGAGTGACCACTTTTCACTATGTCGTCCTCATTCTCTGCCCTCGAGTAGAGGGACTCAAAGTGGTCCTTCCATACATCTGCCTCTACGTTTGGCTCTATCGGCGACTTGGCCTCAGAGGTACCAGTATTAACCACTCTCCAAAAAGTCCTCATATCACGGGAACCCAGGGAGCTTCTCAGAGTTTCCCACTTTTCACTTTCCCACCCTTTTTTTGCCTCACTAACACTGGTTCGGTAGGCCGCTCTATTGATTTTAATCAGAGAACAGTCATTTGTCTTAATAGCTGTGATCAGAGCTGTTTTGGCCATTCGGCATTGACCATTATACCAGGGGTGAGGCGGTTTCCTATTAATTCTGGTTTTTTTCATCGGGAAAAAGAATTCCGCCATGGTTGTCGTTAGCCTGGTGTGATTCAGGGCAACCATCTGAAAATCAATTATTGTGCCATTGGCTTGAACCGATTTAGTTGAATTCATGAGGATCGGGATAATGGTTTCATACAGGGAGCCTAATTTTTCATGGGACTGGTTTATATCCGCCCGTCGTACTTTATTATTTAAATTTAACATTATTTCCTATAATGTCCTATTTTAAGTCCCTGCCTCTATTTTCTATGGGAAGGTGTTGCAGTCTCACTGGTTGACCACGAGTGGTGCTGGACTTACTACTGCATCTTTTTGGCTGTAGTAAGTTTACACTAGTAAATTAGGCTTCACCCCCTATTTAAGGGGTTGGACACACGCAACTCTGAACTTTTGCGTAACCTTACACTCAGAAATGGTGAATAGCCCAAAGTTGTAAAGTCACTCAAAAATGTAAGAGTACATTTATATGAGTAGTTTGACTCATTGGTAAGTCTACCTTTGTAAATAGGCCCCAAAATTATTTTACTGGGTAACTCATTGGCCATGTCCCTTGTTACACTATCACAGTACCATGGATAGACCTGTTTTTTCTGTCATTGCTCCCTGGATGCTGTAGTTTTCATATTGCTCTACTTATTTGGTGCCACGAAGCTTACTTGTACTGGCATTGTTTATGTTTTTACAAACAATTATAAATACAGTAATACCAACTAGATCTCATGCGACTTTTTTTAATGGAGTCTGTAAAGGGATTCTAAGATCTTGGTCTCCTTCAGAAAAGCTACTTGCACTCTCTTCAGGCAATGTATCGTTCAAATATATCTCTTTGCTGGGTGGCCTCCAATGCACCACAAAAAATTACCTTTATTAAATCTTTTTTCTCGACCTCCCATTGATACAGTTTCCTCTTTATTGGCAGAGTTGTGTAGCTTCTCCAAAAAGTAATAGTCAAGACTGGAAACGAGGTACTGTCTAACAATGTGTGCCTTAGGGATTACTAGCACTTGTAGGTGCAGGTGAGCCCTACTACCCCGTCAGCCTCTCCGTCTGCACAGCGTCCGAGTGTTATCACTCGCTCGAACTTCCACTATGTCAGCTTCACAGATCTGTAGTTCCTCGGGCAAGCTCCTTTGACCCTAAGCGGTGGCGGCTGGGCATTAAGCGTCACGCTCTGTTGGTCGCAGATCCACAGGTGCCGGCATCTACTTAGGCCACTGTTTTCACACCTCTAAACGGACATCGGCTGCTTACAGCCTTCAACAAGCATTGGCATAGCCAATAGGTCTCGCCTTTGGGGCCTTATAAGTGTTTAGCCAGAGCTATTGACTTTGCCAATGTCTTCAAGCTGTGCTGTAGAGAAGTATGGCTGCTGTGCGGCATGCTGAAAAGTTATAATAAAAAAGTGTCAGAAGCATTTTTGTTACTTTATATATGACCAAGAAGGCATTATGTAAAACTGAACGACCATATTAAAAAAGTATTTACAATAAAAAATTTCCTCAGTTTTCTTTTGTTCTTGCAATGCTGGCAACTTGTTTCTGCCTATTGCAATGGTTGTTTGTTAAAGCTTTTTTTTTGAGGGGGCATAAACAATCGGAGGGTGAAGGTTGGGAACTAGTACCTGTATTATAACACTAGCAGCGGCCAGACGCTAGGGAGAATCAACAGATGCCAGATTCCGAGAGCAGGCTGAGGTGGTGCTGAGTGATGCTGAGGTGGTAGTGGTGGTGGTGGTGACTGTTGCGGAGACGATGCTGAGGTGATGCTGAATGATACTCAGGTGTTGCTGAGTGATACTGCTGTGGTGCTGAGTGATGCTGTGGTGGTGCTGAGTGATATTGTCTTGGCGCTGAGTGATGCTGTGGTGGTGCTGAGTGATATTGTCTTGGCGCTGAGTGATGCTGTGGTGGTGCTGAGTGATGCTGTGGCGGCCCTGAGCGATGCTGTGGCGGTGCTGAGCGATGCAGTGGCGGTGCTGAGCGATGCAGTGGCGGCGCTGAGCGATGCAGTGGCGGCGCTGAGCGATGCAGTGGCGGCGCTGAGCGATGCAGTGGCGGCGCTGAGCGATGCTGTGGCGGCGCTGAGCGATGCTGTGGCGGCGCTGAGCGATGCTGTGGTGGCGCTGAGAGATGCTGTGGTGGCGCTGAGAGATGCTGTGTTGGCGCTGAGCGATGCTGTGTTGGCGCTGAGCGATGCTGTGGTGGCGCTGAGCGATGCTGTGGTAGCGCTGAGCGATGCTGTGGTGGCGCTGAGCGATGCTGTGGTGGTGCTGAGCGATGCTGTGGTGGTGCTGAGCGATGCTGTGGTGGTGCTGAGCGATGCTGTGGTGGTGCTGAGTCATCCTGTGGTGGTGCTGAGTGATGCAGTGTTGGCCCTGAGTGATGATGTGGTGTCGCTGAGTAAAGCTATGGTGGTGCTGAGTGATGCTGTGGTGGCGCGGAGTGATGTTGTGGTGGCGCTGAGTGATGCTATTGTGGCGCTAAGTGATGCTGTGGTTGTGCTGAGTAATGCTGTGGTGTGCTGAGTGATGCTGTGGTTGCGCTGAGTGATGCTGTGGTTGTGCTGAGTGATGCTGTGGTTGCGCTGAGTGATGCTGTGGTTGCACTGAGTGATGCTGTGGTTGCACTGAGTGATACTGTGGTTGCACTGAGTGATGCTGTGGTTGCACTGAGTGATGCTGTGGTTGCACTGAGTGATGCTGTGGTTGCACTGAGTGATGCTGTGGTTGCACTGAGTAATGCTGTGATGGCGTTGAGTGATGCTGTGATGGCGTTGAGAGATGTTGTGTTGGTGCTGAGTGATGCTGTGCTGGCTCTGATTGATGCTGTGCTGGCTCTGATTGATGCTGTGGTTGCGCTGAGTGATGCTGTGGTGTTGCCGAGTGAGAGATAGAGTGAAGATATAATGCCCAATTAGAGAGGGTGGTGAGAGAGAAAGAGAGAGAAAGGGTGTACATAGAATAAAGAGTGGAGCGGGATAGAGAGAGAGAAAGAAGGGGAGAGAGAGTGAATGAAGGAGTTTGAAAGAGAAACAGATAAAGGGGTGAGAGAGAATGAAAGGCTAAAAAAGATAGAGAGGGGAGAGTTAATTAAGTAGAGAGAGAATTAGAGAGGGGAGAGAGAGAGAGAAGGAGAGAGACAATACGAGTGGGGGGTGTGGAGTTTAAATAAAGTGAAGAAGTGACGCGGAAAAAGTAACCTTAAATATAGCTTTGTGCTTTGCGCGAATAAATATTTTTTTTAAAAACAGTGAGAGACAAAAATACTGGCAATTAGGCTGTGACTCCCAATATAAAACAAATAGCGATATAAGGTGAAATCAACCCACCGAAGCAATATTTCTAACTAGACAAACAAAAAAAAGCTTGCATTTCTATGCTAATCGCTGTTGTTTTTCATGTGACTGTAGTCCAGGGCCCTCAGTTGGTAATGTGAGCTGCTGCTGCGATTGAAACATCAGAGTCCAGAGAGTTAATGAGCCATGACGAGGAAATGAGGAAGAGATAGGAAACCCAGATGCCAGCTGTGCGTGCACGCCATCGTGAACTCAAGCTGGTCGCCAGCCGAAAGCCAGTGTTTGCACTTCCAAAACCCGCTTACTAAAACTCTCGGCCAGACCAGCGCAAGCGCTGGTGCAGGCCGAGACCTAAAAACACATTAGGATTGTGTGTGGGCAGAGGGTGCGACTGGCCGAGGTTTATAGGGACGAGAAGGGGAAAATCGCTGGCAGGGGGCTTGAGGTTTGTTGGGGACGAGAAGGGAAAATCGCTGGAGCCCCCTTACGGGAGCACGGAGAAGGTTTTGATATTAATTCCAACAGATTCCGCCCACTTTAACTGCCCCACACAGATGGGATATTTGGGCGATGATGTCATCACCCACCAACTCCCTCCCCACGGGGCTCCGGACAATTGAGTGAGCTCATCAGCAGCCAATCAGGAGCCGCCCCGAAAATGATTTCAGAATCGAGAGAAAGACAGGGTGGAGTGAGGTACAAGTGTGCCGAGAGAGAGAGAGAGACGGGGGTTGTATATACAGTATGAGGCGTGGGAGAGGACAAGAGAGGGAAGCAGATGCATGACGTGTGTGCGAGAGGGGTGGGAAGACTGGGGAAGAATGGGTGAGAGAGAGAAGGCAGTTTTAGAGAAAAGGGACAGGATCGAGCGGAGTAGGACTGACGGCAAGTGGGGTTCTCGGGGAAAAACTCAAGATTTTTGTGAAGGGCAGGAAAGTCGTCTTTCGTTATTTTTCATTTTTATATTTTAGTTATTCAGCAAATCTGTTTCCTCTACACTGCATTCAGACCAAAGCAGTATACTCACGCAAAAAAAACTGGTCTGTAATGAAGATAAAGCTTCGAGACTGAAAGCCCAGACATATTTGCGCCGCCTACACGCCACACCTGTTTCCAGAAACCCGCCAGCGGGACATCAAGACCAGACCATGAGCTTCCCAAACATAAACCCCTAACAGACACATATTTCAGGGCGTCTAGGCAACCCACCCAAAGAGCAGATGCCAAGCAGTGGCATGGCTGAGAATTGAAAAATCAAGACCCGATCCATTCCAACACAGTCTCAGAGTGAACACGAGATCTCAAGGAGATCCCAAACAGAAAGACGATCCTATCCAAACAGAACAAGCATTGGCCGCGCGGCCGTGAAACTGACACGGCCGTGAAAGTGAAAGTAATCGTGAATAAGCGGGTTTTGAAAGTGCAAACAGTGGCTTTTGCTGGCGACCAGCTTGCGTTCACGCGAGCGTCCAGATGGCGAGGGAAGCCATATGGCGCCTGATCGCGCGTGCACGCTCGCTTGAACGCAGGCTAGTCGCCAGCAAAAGCCACTGTTTGCACTTCCAAAACCCGTTTCTAAAACTCTCGCCAGAGCAGCGCATGCGCTGGCTCAGGCGAGACCTAAAAACGAGCTAGAAATCCACTGTTTGCAGTGGTTTTCAGCTCCTTTTCCCTGCCACCGTGTGATTTCGGCTTCTCATCAGGTGACTGTATGAAGGGAGCTGAAATCATGTAACACACGGTGGCACCATGTGAGTTGGCAGGTCTTTGGCATTACGCCGCTAGTGCCTCATAACAAATGGGGGTATGTGATACTGCAGGTGGGATAGACAGAGGGCAGAGGACAGAGGAGAATAAAAGTGGAAACCTTATGGCCCCCTAAGAAAAGAGAAATTATCGTGGGGATCCGTAATTCTGTAAGTAGCTAAGACCTTAGACAGGAGTTTCTGACAGACCACAAGAATGTTGCTCTCCTCCAGCAAGGACAAAATAGTTCTAAACAAGAATATATGTATTTTTAGCAAGATGGGACCATATAAATACCTATAAAATCACGAGCGCTTTCTGCTAGTTCATTTCCAACATTTCACCCACTCACGTTACCCCCACGTGGTAATGACTAGGAATCGAATAAACACGAACACTCCCAAGTCATTTGACTAATGTTTGCTCTAAACCAGCATAGCTAATTTCCTTTAGGGCTGAAAGGAAATCCTGTTATCCGTGGTTGCATGAAGAATGCAAGCATGCTGCGGCAAGCATTCATTTGAGTACACAACGCTTAACTTCAAAGTGCTGGCTTTTTTTAGCGCTTTTAATAGTTGCATGCTTAGATAAGAAGTGTCCCCCCCCAGTAACCCCTGCCTGTCAGAAGAGTGCAAACATACCCAGCTCTCACTCATTTTACATTTGTGTGTTTATATACACAGTAACACGATCATATACAACATAATTGTATGTGCTAAAATCCGAGTATAATCTGACAGTAGAATTCCCTCCACCATACTTTCGCTACCCGAAAGGAAATTCCACCAGTGAATTCCTCTTCAGATTTAGCACTTCCTCAAGATATCGGAGCAAATTCGATTACTATTCAACTTAAAATCGACCCCTCAGTTTCTTACAGGTTCCAACTGTATCGTGGCTTACTTGTTATATTTTTTTAACTTTATTTATCTACCCGTGTTCCTGGTAACTCTACAAGCATGGAGACAAAGAGTATACTCAGGGCCACTGTAATTATGCGGTAGTTGAGGACCAAATTATGCAGCATGGTTGATTAAATAATGCGGCAAGAAAAGGCAAGCATGTGGCGTAATGTAGCTCAATTTGTGATATATGTCCTTATATAGTTATTTTTACACAGGTTAACGCTTTCTGGGCAAAGGTTTTACTCTATCGCTACCAGTTTAACACCCAAATACACAATAAACAGGGGACCTCTCAACTTTTTCAAAGGGACTTCCATTGTGCGCCAGCACTTTAGCTGGGTTTTTAGTAACTTTTGATCTGTTTAGGCTAGAAATATTTTTTGTTGTTAAACTCTGCAGATTATGTAGTAGCAGATTCTGAACCATGTGGCAAATGTGGAAAATCCATAATTATGTGGAAAACACCGAAGCAAAGGACCACTATGATCTTAATGTGTCCAATGCTATCCTGGCATTCCTCAAAGTTTACAATGTTTCTGTCAAGGGCATTTTAAAACGTTGCTTATTTTTTGTCCATTACCCTTCCTAAAAGGTTTCATTTGCTTTTTGCACCGGGACAATGTCCAGTGATCCACAAATGCACATTTTACACCTAAACAATGCATGCAAAACACTTGGACTTGGTCTTCTCTCCTTGCAATTCCATGATCAGGTTATGTCACTGGCAGTTATCTTGTTTCAAAGGCACCCATCCCCAGACAAGCTCCTTTCAGGAGGAGTCTTTACCATCACCTGCACATATGTCCACTGTCACTATTAGTTCTCATAACCATTCATGTCTGTCTGTTCACAATTATTGGTGTTACAATATGATAAGCAGTACAGAAAACTATCCTCACATAGAATCACAAAACGTCTGTTTAAATAGCCATTGCAGAACCTATGTTTCCAGCCCTCCAATCACCTGACTCTCTTCCACTGCTGTTGGCCTTCCTGTGGCGCCATGAGTACTGGTCACTCAGAATGGATGGATCACGAAGAGCCTGGCAAATGTTCTTCTGTGTGTACAATAAAATTTCCCTGCATGTCTGGTATAGTGCATGATGAACAGTGGTGCCCCTGGCCATCATGTGGCACCACAGAACGACAACGTGCAGATTTTGAGCCCTCCTAGGGGCATACAGGGCATTCCAAAGCCCAGAGGCAGTGGATATGGAGTGAGCGGCTTCTCACTTATTAAAGGCCAGAGGCTGGGACACTTTTTCTCTTTATTTTTTAAATCCTGGGATCTTGTACATATCGGACACCCAGGGGCTGCCTTGTGGTAGGGACACTGCAGGAAGGCCACACCCAAGCTGAACCAGTCAGCTCTCCATGCACAGCACACACCTGTAGTATGAGACAGCCCTCATTGCCACTTTGCTGCCTTGCCTGACATCGGACCCAGGGGACTTCAGCCCCCAGCAGCCCAGGAGCCAGGAGGCGCCGACGAGAGTTTTCCGCGTCCGGAGGCGCATAATTCATTGCTGGGCTCCCGCAGCGCGAGAGCCCTCATTGCCGCTTTGCAGCCTTGCCTGACACTGGACCCGGGGGACTTCAGCTCCCAGCAGCCCACGTGCAAGGAGGCGCCGACGAGAGTTTTCCGCACCCGGAGGTGCCTAAATCATTGCTGGGCTCCCGCAGCGCGAGAGCCCTCATTTCCGCTTTGCTGCCTCACCTGATACTGGACCCCGGCGACTTCAGCCCCCAGCAGCCCACGCGGCAGGAGGCGCCGACGAGAGTTTTCCACACCCGGAGGTGCATAAATCATCGCTGGGCTCCTGCAGTGCAGGAGCCCTCATTTCCGCTTTGCTGCCTTGCCTGACACCGGACCCGGGGGACTTCAGCCCCCAGCAGCCCACGCCCCAGGAGGCGCCGACGAGAGTTTTCCGCGCCTGGAGGCGCATAAATCATCGCTGGGCTCCTGCAGCGTGGGACGTGTGAGCGTGCCCGGGCCGCGCCCAGGCAAAGAACGAGCCAAGGGCGGGCTCATCTGCGCCCGTCAGCGTCTGACAGAGGCTGGGCTGGACCACCCCCCCTTCGTCCATCTTTCAGCCACCACCATGGGTAAACGTAAACAACCTTGCAGTGCCAACCTGGGCAAATTCAAAGCTAAAGTGCCCCAGAACTCTGCTTTAATTATTTCATATTTAACTTCTGCTGTAGGAGCATTATGGCAGGAAATTCAAAATGCTGAGGACCAGTTGGGTTTGAGGGCTGATCATATTGGGCTCAGTGTCTCCCCAGTCGTCCCCCCCTCGAAAGTAACCCCTACTGAGATCCCAGCCACTCCCACAAACCAGGGTGTTCCGAGGGAGGGTCCGCTGGTTCCTCACAGGGGGACCCAGTCTGCGGATGGAGGGACTTTGGGAAAGGCAGGTCCACCACACGAGCAACTGTCTGTACCCTCAGTTAAAAAAAAGAGAGGCACAAAATCTGGTATGGCACCAGCTGAACTCATCCCAAGACACGATAGTGGATGTGACCGAGGCCTCGACTATCCCCTCTATCCAGCTGTTAGACAATCCAGGGAGGACCTATTTAAAATGCGCTTGGAGCCCCTTTTATCTACAGTTATCGAAGACATTTCTAGACTTTTTAAAACTTTGGTAAATGGGGTAATGGGGAAACTAGAGCGTTTAGAGACTCAACTGATGGACATGAACAATAGGGGTGTGTCGATCAACAGGTCTGGCATACTGGCTTCACGAGATATGGCCTAAAGCCAAAGGGGGGGGGGTGGCACTGAGGCTGGAAAATTAGACCTCGCCACAGATTGGCATAGGGTGTCAAGATAAAGCTAGGCCATGGGTGAGCTAGGGCTTAGTGATGCGGATAAGTCCTGCAAATATGCGGGTGAGCAAATCCCTGTCGTTAACCAACAACCGGTAGGACAGCGTGAGACCCCCGCAAACAGGTCTGATAATAGGGTTTCAAATATCTGCAGACTAAACTTGCCACCGGAGGCAACTCCCCTAGTAGCAATACTAACAGGTGCTCCCCTGCTCAAAGAGAATTGTACAGAATCTACCCAGGAACTCATACACAAAACCAAGTTCTGGTGCAAACAGTACTCAGATCATTATTATTATGGCTAGACGAGTTGGCTGGGTGGGTTTCAGGCTAAAACAGGTAGAGGGAGACTGCATTGTTATTAACTTTGATCAGGCAGGGAAACTGTTTCAGGGTGGTTAAACGAGGGTCCGGGGGGCATGAAGGTCCTGCCGCTGGGGTATTTTTATCCACCACCCGATGGGCAGCAGGTTCCCAGTAGGAGAGAGCCGGGGAATTTTGTATCTGACCAAGTGAAGGCGTGTCCGATGGCCAGACTAAGAACTAGGGACGGCCAGCTTTTTAAGCCGAACCCCCCAATTGCCCCGACACCATTCACATTGTTAAAAGATCTTCCAGGGAAGGAAGGAAGGGAGAGTAGTCTAGTGTTTACAAACAGATTCCACCCATTAAGTCAATTGGACAACAACGATTGACTGGTGTCTCCCTCCCAACAGCGGAATCATAGTAAGGATGGTTTAAGTAGTGCCGGGACAAGTCAGGTAGATAACTCAAACATCAGGATTCTTAGCTGGAATATAGCAGGGTTAAGAAACAAAAGAGATGATCCTAGGTGGTCTGATCTCCTAACAGAGTATGACATAGTGGGCTTACAAGAGACGTGGGATAGCGAAAATAATTTTTGGTTGGATGGGTATAAGACCTATGGTGAGCCCGCACGGCCTTCTCCAGCAGGCAGAGCAAAGGGGGGTCTTTTAATTCTCATTTCACTTAAATTGCTGGGTACTCACCGTATTGAGGACTCTGGATCATGCAACTGTCTAGCGATAGAAATTACGCCTACCCACACAACAAAATTACTTATTGTCAATTTTTATAATTCTTTTGATAGTAATTTTATAAATGAACATTTATGTAATTTAAAATGTTTTTTAGAGGGTTATAGAGAAAAGCAAACCACTTACTCGATTATAATCTTGGGCGATTTTAATATTCATTTATGTGCTATGAATTGTCATGTCAGATTTTTTGGGGCCGGCTAATTCCCTTAGTTTGCACTTTGAGCACACACAACAAGGGGAGTTTTTGGAGGATCTTTTGGCTGAAGTAGATCTCGTTCAACCTAGTATAAATGTAGGTGAGGCCAGGATCCCTACATTTAAGGTGAGAGGACGGGATTCTATAATAGATTTTATATTCATTTCCCCAGCACTGTCAATTCAGGTGGTCTCTTATAACGCGCAGTGGTCACACTTTAGTGACCACAACCCCATCTACATCATGCTGGGTACGGGAACTGGTTTAAAGGGTAAACAAGGGGAAACTTCTACTGTTAACTGCTTAAAACCATCGGACCAGGGTCCTAGGCTGAAATGGAGCAAGGTAATTCCAGACCTTTTTCTCCAAGATCTACGAGTAAGCGCTGATGAGGACTTCAGCCTCTGTCTTGATCCCACAAAGCTTTGGGCAGAAGTACTCTCTGCGTTTGAAAGAATCTGTGACCAGGTAGCTAAAGGCCTTACTTTGCCCATTAGAAACCGCAAAGAAACAGCCGAGAGTTGGTTTGATAGTAAATGTTCTGAAGCACACCGAAAACTTTTTGCTGCTCTGAAACAGATTCCACAAGACAAAATCTATATAGCCGTACTAAGAAAGTCATATAAGCGTGTCTTGGAATCCCGCAAAAATTAAATTAAATATGAAGCCTGGAATGACTTACTTACTGTGGATGTCCTTAAGGATAGTGTCAGATTTTGGGCATTAGTAAATAAACCTTTCCTTTTCTGGCATTAATAATTCCCCTTTGGAATGCAATATCACGGAGGATCAATGGTTCTCTCATTTTAAACTCATATATGATGACCTGGTAGTGATGGGATGCCCCGCTCCCCTAGATTAAAGCATGGGCCCTTTTACTTTGGTTTTTACTGAAGAAGAAGTAGAGCTAGAAATTACGCAAATGACTAGTAACAAGGCTTCTGGCCCGGACGGTGTCCCGGCTGACTTATATAAACTGAATCCAACTCTCTGAGCAAAAATTTTAACTAAAGTTTTTAATGTGGCTAGTCAGGATGGAGGTCTTGGCCCCACTCCACCATTATTCCGGTCTTCAAAAAGGGTCAGAGAGATGACCCATGCTGCTATAGGCCTATATCCCTGATCGATTCTTCTGTAAAAGTGCTAGGGAGAGTGATTCTCACCAAACTAATGGAATGGCTGGACGACAGTAGTGTACTGTCAAATCTACAATACGGTTTTAGAAAGGGAAGGAGCACACTAGACCAGTGTCTAAATCTGCATTTACTAGCCGGGAAATATACAGTGGCTAAGTCTGGAATATTACAGTTGGCCTTTATGGACCTGTCCTCGGCATTCGATCTAGTTAATAGATCGAAACTATGGGCATTATTGATTGACCTGGAATTGGATCACTGCTTAGTCAACTTCCTGGCAGACCTACACAGGGATCTCTTTGCGAGGGTGAGATTCGACCAGGGTGGTAAATGCACCAAGCACTTTCGTATTGGAAGAGGTGTCAGACAGGGCTGTATTTGAGCTCCCCTTCTTTTTACTTTATATATAAACAACCTTGACACCTCCCTGTGTTTAGCCTGCCAAGATATTCCCCGTGTAGGGGACCGGGCTATCCCTGCCCTTTTATACGCGGATGACGCGGTATTGCTAGCACGCACAGCAGTGGGGCTCCAGAGGCTCTTGGATTTTTTTGGGGTCTTTATGCGATCTTTGGATCTAAATGTTAACATAGCCAAATCGCATATGATGATCATGGGCCAGAGACCAAAAAAGCTTAAAACATTTTATTGCGAAGGCGCAGAACTGTCTAGGGTGACCTCATTTACTTACTTGGGGGTTCTGTTTGATGAGAGGGGTTCGTGGGTACCTCAACAGAAAGCTAAAAAACATGCCATGGCAAGATCTACAGCAGCCGTTCTTGGTTTTGCGCACCGACTTGGGGCCAAGCCAATTGAAGCCATGCTTAATATCTACAGATCTAAATGTATTGCCATCGCTTAGTATGGGTCTGCTATTTGGGGTTATAAGTCGGTAGAGGGTTTACAAATAGTGGAAAATAAGTTTCTAAGGAACCTGTTGTCGGTTCCTCAATCCACCCCCATGTATATTACCCATCAAGAACTAGGCACTGGCTTTGTCTCTGGCCTGATAGGTCTGGCCCCAGTTGTATGCTGGCTAACGATCTGGACCAACCCAGAATTGGTGCTGAACTGAGAGATTGCCGGGGATTGTGTATCCTTGGAGAAAGCAAGCTGCATCCCGTGGCTACGATATGTAAAAATGATTTCAATGAAATTAGGGCACCCCGAACTCTTCGATTCCCCAGAAAACATTAGGAAAGAGGATCTTGCGTGGGCTAAAAAACACTTTTTAAACATGATGTTTTTAGAGAGCGAGGCGAGTGAGATAACAAAACCCACGGTGAGAGCATACCTCTTGTTAAAAACATCTCCATTGACAGAACCCTATCTGAAAAGTGTCACTAAGCCTTATCATCGCTTTCTTTTAATCAGATTTAGTCTTAACTCTTTGCATTGTCTACTGGCCGAACCACAGGGGTGGAGAAGGGTGAATGATCTAGGCCCATGTACATGTGATAATTTCTCCACCCAGGACACTATGCACTTTAAAATGTTTTGTGATCATTTTAGCGATATGCGTAGAAAGTATTTAGTACCTATTTTAAAGGGAAAAGGCTTTACTCAGGTCAGGACGGCACTATTATACCTACAGATGCTGAATGACCCCTGGGAGATTTTTAATATTGCAAGTTTTTTAGTTGACGCTACTAGGCAAAGGAAAAGAAGGCACATTATGTTAAGTACTTCGGTTGCTTCTTTAAGAGCAGATGAACTTTGTTTTAATGTTTGCCTTTCTACCTGAGGAGTCTCGCTGTATAACATGTGTAAAGCAAAAATCGGCTTGTAATATGGATTGTTCGCCCCTCCAGAGATCTTATAGAGGAATTTTTATCTAGATTTTCCCTTTTGAATGCTAATAGTTGAAGCTCGTTTTAATTGTCTTTTCTATGAATCTGGTGATGAAATGTTTTATGGTGCCTAAGATTATTTATGATATTTTTATTGTTGTGGTATATGTTGTACGCAGTGTACTTTTATGGTTTTTACTAACCGAATAAAGTGGTTTTGACTGACTGATACAGATGAGCCAGTATTTCTTCTGTTTGGCTCTAACCCAGCGGAAGCAGTTGCTTTTCTGCTCTCACCCATGGGCGGATGCGGTGCACTTACCCTGTCTGTAAGGAGTGCGGGTAGCTGGATAGGAGGCCAGCATCTACCCCTCCCAGACACGCCACAGTGGGTGGACAACAAACCGGGTGATGTAATCAATTTAGTCCCAGGGGACAGTGTCCCCAGGACCCTTTACTTATGTGCTGGCCCCAGGTGACATGGGAGCCCGCAAGGGCATAAATACGCTCATGGTGGGTGCACTACACATGTCCCACTCTGATCAGAATTCAAATATTGAGGTTGCACCAACACCCAAGCCCTGGACCACCGTGGGGGTATTTTGTGAAAATAGGTGAGGCGCTATGCACTCGATTTTTTATTTTTCTCTCTTGAGTCCAGACTTCACAGACCTGTTTCTCTGGCCCCGTAAGGCCAATTTGGACAATTTTGAGTTCATTTTGCTCCTGGTGGCCAGCCCTAACTACAAGGGGAATTTTATTCATGTCTTCTGTCGTCTAAGGGGGGCGCCTTTTGTGGGGAGCAGGACGTGCTGGCTCCCGGCGACAGACTGATACTCTCCCTGGTCTCCTGGTGCTCTCTTAGTTGTGTCGGTTTCTTGCACAGTCCCTCCACCGCCAACCAGCAGAACACCCTCCCTGCAGCACTCCCCATGTCCCACAACCTCGTGGCTACTTGCAGGGCACCTGTGTGTCAGCAGAGTCAAAGGTCAAAGTAGTCCCAGGAGAAGCATCCAAGGTCCGCTAGCAGGTCCATTCCTCCAACTGTTCCTCAGGTGGGATAAGTGGGCCAGCAACTACAGGGCCTGGAGAGACTCATCCTAGTTCTGGGGGTCAGCTGGAACCAAATTCCATCCTTGTAGGGACATCATGCTGCTTCTCCTTCCAGCTGGGCATACGTTTGCTGTCATTGCTCCCAGGTCCAGTGTCCTTGCATATTATGCAGGGGTTTTTAAGTGGGGGTGAAAAGCTCTAGAAGCCAGGCAGCCCTGGCCAATTCTAGGATACCGCATCATTACTCCACCTAAGTCCCAGCGGCGTAGCTAGGGGGGGCGGTGGGAGCGGTCCGCCCCAGGCGGCACTATTCTGGGGGCGGCGGCCGCATGGCACTGGTGGCCCGTTGCGGCGGCCTTTATAATTTATTTGGGGACACTCACTGACACTACTGTCAGTCATTACAGTAGTGTCAGTGTCCCCAAATAAATCAGAACGGCCGCCGCAACGGGCCACCAGTGCCGCACGCGCGGCCCCGTTTCCGTTTGAAGCGCCCCGCCCTCCTTGCAACTAGTCTGCTTCCTGAATCCTGCAGCGCACGCACCACCACGTAGCGTAGTGGTGCGCGACCGGACCGGCGGAATGGCAGATAGAGGGGAAGGACTCCAATGAGCTCTGTCAGCTCAGGGTCGGATCCAGCCGTGGACGAGCCCTCCCCTTCGTAGGGTGCACCGACGGCGGAAGAAAATGTTGTTTTCTCTGGCCCATGCCAGAGTGCAGGTAGAATTATCTGGGGACACTCACTGACACTACTGTCAGTCATTACAGTAGTGTCAGTGTCCCCAAATAAATCAGAACGGCCGCCGCAACGGGCCACCAGTGCCGCACGCGCGGCCCCGTTTCCGTTTGAAGCGCCCCGCCCTCCTTGCAACTAGTCTGCTTCCTGAATCCTGCAGCGCACGCACCACCACGTAGCGTAGTGGTGCGCGACCGGACCAGCGGAATGGCAGATAGAGGGGAAGGACTACAATGAGCTCTGTCAGCTCAGGGTCGGATCCAGCCGTGGACGAGCCCTCCCCTTCGTAGGGTGCACCGACGGCGGAAGAAAATGTTGTTTTCTCTGGCCCATGCCAGAGTGCAGGTAGAATTATCTAGCTCATTTCTGCCAGAGTGTGACTGCCTCCGGGGGTGAAGTGGATGAGGCTGCCTGCCTGTCTGACATACATTGCACTGCTACACAGGACTGCCGCTCACTACTGGTAGGAGGCTGGTGATAAGAGACTACCGCCCCTGTTGTCCATTGTTGTTTCGTGTGTCATTGCCAGAGGAGCGTGAGAAGCAGTTCATGATGTGGTGTGGATCTTCATGTTGGTGTACGGAATGAGACTGAATGTATAATGTTTAGGTATTCCCTCATGTAATGCCGTAGAAGAGAATGATGAAGTATTTTTCTAATTATCTGTAATCTGCATTACTATAGTTCTCCCTTCTCATTCCAGTGGTTGCATTCATCTCGCCGTGCAGGCAATCGAACGGAGGCGCCGCGTGTAAAGGGTCTGTATTGGTACAGCACCAGCAGGCTTTGAATGTATTACCTTTGCTTACTTGCATTGCAGCCCAGGCCCTGCACTTATAAAATCCCGGCTTCATGACATCCACTTGGGCTTCTCCTTGGGCATGTCACTCCTAACCAGATAGTCTCGCACTGACTTAGCTTTACGGAAAGTGATGATTGGGTTCTTAGGTGCATCCTGTCCTATTACTGGGTCATTTTTAATGAGGTGCCAATATTTTCTCATTCTGTTACCAACACATAGATGTTCATTATTGAATGTTGTTACTAACCTAGGTGTCTGACCTTTCTGACTGATTTCGACCCTTTTTCTTCCCAATAGAATGCACTCCCTCCTTCTGTTATCAGCTCTGTGAACTGCCCTATTGATCGTGCTCTTGCTATATCCTCTCGCTTTCAATCTGCCAATCATGTCTCTACTGACCTCCCGGTGCAATTCTTTTTGGCTGGTAAACGTTTCCCGTTACTCTGTGATTATAATTGCTGCCCCGACTTACCGCGTTTATTGTAGTTGCTTGTGGGTCCGTCCCAGGGCCGTCAATCTTGTTGCGCGCCAGCGCTACCAATGACGGCCCTGGGCATCATTTTGGCCAGCCCTCGCGCTAAGAACGTAGCAGTGACGCGTCACGCGCTTCACCACTACGCGCTCTCGTGAGGAGTGGAGTCTGGGACAGTGGCAGTGGCAGTGCTGGGCGATTTGCTGCTGCAGCAGAAGGGAAACAACCCCTGCCATAGAGACCCTGGCTCTGGCTGCCACCACTGTGGAGTGCTTCTGGAGGCTGAGTGAGGTAAGAGCTAAACGGTTTTCAGAGGGAAGGAACATAGCTGCCAAGGTTTCAGATTGCTATGTGTGACATTTTCATATTTTTTTTTATTTATGAGTGATACTTCAACAACTATGAAAAACACTTTCACGCAAACAAAATGAATATGAGGTAAACATATAAATATCAGAATTTACACTCATTTGAGCAATGAAAAACTGTAAGAAGATCTTGAAAGTGCTGTAAAGCATGAGAAACGGAAGTGCCTTAGTAACCTAATCGTATCGTAAAACAAATATCTAGCCATGATTATGATATTAAAACTTAAACTCCGACCTTTGCAGGAACATTTATAATGTCAGCACTCAGCAGCTTTCATTTTGTACACTTACCAAGTCTGTGAGTCACAGTGCGGCAGCTAGTGATATAAAGACAGAGACTGCTGGCCTTGGGTCCCTGTAGTCTCTTGGAGTGTCACCCTCCTTGGCTGTAGACAGCTGCTGGCAATTGGGATACATCACGTAGAGACTGACGATGGTGAGACAAGCTGTAAAGTGGCACCGCTGTCTTGAGAGCCGTGCCCTGTGTCTTTTAAATACACTCAGCACCAACTCTCTCAGACTCACACCGACCGGAAAGAACCCACCATGATAGAGCCTGAGCATGCAGCAAGTGTCGAGGGTCTGGAGGTGACAGGCCGAACACGGGCCTCCTCCCTTAATTATTTAACTCCGCGCAGGAGGTGTAATTAACTCAAGGGCCTGACGAGCAGGAAATTGAAATTTAAAACATAAGTGTGTCATAGGAGCTAAATACCTTGACACTAATGTACAGGACAGAGCGAGCTGGAGCACCACCACTGTATTGGCCAGAGCTGAGCCACATGGCTGCTCCCGCAGCGGCTGCTGTCTGGTAAGGATTCGTGCCGCATTCTCAAGAGGTATAACTGCAGGCACTCTCTCACGCATCATTTCTCACCTGTGTTTTCAACTGTGTAGCCTTGGACCGTGTCATGTATGTGCATGTAACTTGCATGATCGGGTTAAACTATTAGCGGCGATACTACGTGTCTCTCGGACCTCTTTCAAGTGCTTGCTGTCCTTTTTCCCCAGCACCCCTCCCCCAGGGGCGGCAATCTGAGGGATAGCCCCGGGCGCCACAAGCTCTAGCTACGCCTCTGCTAAGTCCCAACCCTCTTGCCCAGTATTCTGGGACATTCTAATATGGTAACTTTAAGTTGTCTATGGAAAGAGCTTCCCTGAGAGCTTCAGCTCTGCGCTTAGCTGACACAGCTGTCTGATCCCTTCCTACCAAAAGTTTAAAGATGAGCCCCTCCTTTTTTTTGTTTTTTTGTTTAAATGTGTTTTTATTGATTTTGACTTTTTTGATTTGCATTATTACAATACACCTCAGGTAATACAATTGCAGTACATTTGTAATTCAATACAATTATTACACCTGAGTCCGGTTTCTAGTGAATCATGACTGAATTAAACCACGGAAGAGAAGGATCCTGTGTAATACTCTTAGGATGAATTCGCTAGCCTGATGTAAATAGGATTAAGCTATTTGCAACACAACATTGGTATAACAAATTAAATATCACTCTGACTCCTATGCACGAGATTATAAAGTTGAATCAAAGCAATACGATGCACATCCGATGTCTGCATGCTACAGGGTTTATTTGCTTGTCTGCACGCAGCGCTTGAATATGTATTGATTGCACTATGCACTACTCCACGGATATCCACTTCACGGTGAATGTCTACTGAATGCTATGTAGACTAGTTTGGACAATGACCAATGGGGGACTCACGCCTGCTGCCCTAAGCGTATTACTGGAGGAGGCGCTAGTATAAGTCTTGCAATATGATTGTACTGCCAGGGTCTAGCTCACCCTTCATTCAAGCGCATTATTAGGCTCCTCAGTCTGATTCTGCCCGATTTTGTGGAAATCCGCCAGGATCGCATCCCAGTTCCTCGCGAGCGGCTGCTTACGAATACCTATCGCATCTTCACGACGCAGCGCTATACTCTCCGCCTGTGCCCAGCAGAGAAGCGATTGGAACCAGGCCCTTTCTGCAGGAGGCTCAGGCGATTTCCAGCGCCTCGTGAGTAGTCGTTTGGCCACTATGAGTCCCAAGTCTATGTAGCGAGATGTCACTTTATGTTTACCAGATCTGTGATATAATCCCAGTATGCACACCTCCCACGACCAGCTTAATGCACGTTCTGTGCATTGCTCTAAGGTCGTGGTGACAGCTCTCCAGTATGGTTGTATGACCGAGCAGCAGTAGCGGCCCGTGGAGGGGGTTCCGTGGGGCGGTGAGGCGGGGCAGGGCGGGGAGGGGCAGTGTGGGGGTAGTAAACACCGGAATATGGATGAACGGAGGTAGAACAATTAAATAAATAAAACGAATTTCGCTGCGCGCGCTGCATCGCATTTTGCGATGCAGCACACGCAACGAAATTCGTTTTATTTATTTAATTGTTTACTTACCTCCGTTCATCCATATTCTGGTGTTTACTATCCCCCACCCTGCCCCTCCCCCGCCTCACCGCCCCACGGAACTCCCTCCACGGGCCGCTACTGCCGAGCAGGACCAAATCATATGAAGTAAGTCGCCCCCACCTTCCCCACATCATGGGCAACTGGCGTCGGCACGATTAAAATATTTATTTATTTTGGCTGGTGTCAGGTAGGCCCTGTGCACTATGTAATATTGTATGAGCCGGAATCTTGCATTGCGGGGGATACGGGTGGGACCTTCAAGAATGGCCAGCCATTCACGCTCAGTACAGGGACGCTGCAGATCGGCATCCCAGTGGGCACGCAGGGAACTCAACTGTGGCGCTGTGTGGGCTCTCAGCGATCCACCAAACCATTTGACGAGTTGGCCGCCTACGCCCAATTCATGCAAGTATTGCACAACTAAGTGCGTGGGTGGTTCCTGTGCCATATTGCCCCAGGAAGCCTGTAACGTGCAGATCACTGCCGCATGTAGCAAGAATTGACACTGAGGCAGACCCGAGTCCTCAGCAAGCGTCTCGAAAGGTAGAAGCTGCCCCTCTCTGTATAGGTCCCCGACCGTCAGAATGCCAGCCTCCTCCCATTGCGATAGCTCCATTCCTGTGACAGCGCGGGATCTCCTGGGTATGCCCACTATGGGGAGGGACGGTGCATATGGGAGCACGCTACGCGTAATTCGCAGACTACGGTGGTAGCAATAGTGGGCTACCTCCAGCAGCAGCTGGGCTGGTGGCTTGCCCTTCTTGCTGGGGTGGAACCCTTCAATTACTTGTGAATGAGTAAGACCCGACGCGAGAGTCGCTAAGTCTTCCAGATGGCGCGCGCTTAGCCATCTAGCCACCCATTGGAGCTGGGCAGCGAGGTAGTATTGTTCCATATGTGGCAGTGAAAGGCCTCCGTCAGTTGTTAAAGGATACATTTTGGACATGGACACTCTGCTGCGCGATTCGCCCCAAATAAATTTCCTCATATCTGCTTCTAGTTGTTTGAACATCGCTGGTTTAAGACAAGACGGCAAGTTTACGAAATAATACAATAGACGTGGGAGTACCACCATCTTTCTCAATGCGATTCGACCCATGACTGTCAATCGCAGTGTGCCCCAAAAGGACATCTGTGCTCGGACCGCAGTGATGGCGCGCACTAGATTACCCTCAAGTAGATCTGCTGGGTTTTTGTATATGAGTATTCCCAGATATCGAAATGTAGATAGCTGCCAGTGCACTGGTTTGCCAGCAATAGTCAGGTGCGGGTTCAGAGTGGTTTCAGTGAAGGGATACAGGCATGATTTGTCTCAGTTCACATGGAGCCCTGAAACGGCAACAAACTCTAACAATGCTCGCTCCACAACTACACACGGCAACCGGACATCTTTAAGATATATTAGCAGATCATCTGCGTATAGCGACACTCCGTGCAGGCTGTCGCCCAGAGGGATTCCCCACTCATCCTGCGATCTGCACAGCGATTCGGCTAGAGGTTCAATAGCCAGCGCAAAAAGAAGCGGTGACAGTGGGCAGCCCTGCCGGGTGCCGCGTTCGATAGGGATCTGGTCAGACAAATATGAGCTTGTTTTGACTCTGGCTACCGGTTGAGGGTAAAGCAGCCGAACAAGGCTCAGGAACTCATCTCCCAGATCATATTTCCACAGCGCTGCAAATAAAAAACCCCACTCCAGGGTGTCAAACGCCTTTTCTAAATCTAAACCTAGACACCGAGTGTTCCCATGCATTTCTGGAGTAGTGTGCTACCCTAAAAAAGCGGCGCAGGTTTAATGACGTGCTTCGAGTGGGCACAAAGCCATTTTGGTCTGGATGAATCAGAGACGGAACTAGCGGGCCAGTCTGCATGCCAAGATTTTGGCTAGCACTTTATAATCCGTATTTAAAAGCGCCAGCGGGCGATAGGAACCAAGCAGCTCCGTATCTCTATTTGGCTTCGGTAGTGATATCAACAGTGACTCCCGTAATGTGTCAGGTAGAGTCCCTGTCTCACGTGATTCATGATACACATTAAGAAGCTGTGGCGCCAGGGCTTGTTGGTAAGCTTTGTAATATTCGGTCGGGAAACCGTCAGGCCCTGGTGATTTGCCTGTGGGCAGTGAGCGTATCGCCCCGTGTACTTCCAACAGGGTAAGTGGCTCATTCAACTCATCACGCTGTTTGGGAGTAACTTGTGGTAATACCAGCAGGGAGAGGAAGGAACTTAGGTCCGGAGGATTCTCACCATGTGCTGAGCGGTAAACCCTGGTGTAGTGTGTTGCGAACTCTACATGTATATCATGCTGTTTAGTGAGAATGTGCCCATTTGCTGATTGTAAGCGCAGTACGGGTGATTGTGCCTGTTCTTGCTTGATCATATGCACGAGTAGCCTGCCTGCTCTGTCAGCTGCTGCATGCGTGCCCGCGGCATGGGATGCATAATTTAAGCAACGTAGCCGCTCCAGAACCTCTGCATGTTTCTGCTTCTGTATTTCTATTGCGCGTTGTGGGTCTCTGTCGCACGCAAGATCAGCTTCCAACCTTGTCAGGGTGTTCTCAATATGCGTTATTTCGCTGTCTAGCTGCTTTCGGACACTCCAGCTAAGGCCTAAAAATTGTCCCCGGACCACTGCTTTACCCGCATTTCACAGCAGTCCCGTGTCAGTCACTGAATTTGTGTTTTTTTCGAAGTACGTGTTGATCGCTCTGCCAACTGCCTCTCTAAATGGAGGGTCCTCTAGTGCTAGGGGCTGCAACCTCCATACGCGCGCGGTGAGTGCCACCTCATCTCCTCGCACCTGTATTATGTGGGGGTTATGGTCTGAATTGACTTTACCCAGGTAGTCTGCACTTACGCACTGGGTCAACATCAGCTGACTTGCAACAAAGTGGTCAATGCGAACGTGCAGGCGGTGCGGCTGTGAATAGTGAGAGTACAATCGCGCCAGCGGGTTAAGGGATCTCCATAAGTCCTCGCCTACTGGCCACACCTCCAAGGAGCTGCTCTTGCTGGATGAGTGATCCGAAGAGACATCAGTGTCTTTACTAACTCGTTGTTCTCTCATACTCGCCACCACTCTCAGAACGCCCTGTCTCTCTTGTAACGCCTGCTCAGGGTTGGGAGCCGTGGCTAGTTGGTTTGCTGATTCTCCAGTTTGCATCCTGCGTCTTCTGCGACGTCCTCTATGATTTCTTGGATGTAGTTCCATATTACTGCCTCTCTGACTTGGTGAAGTGTGATGGCCCGCAGACTCGAGCCAGTCCCATGTCTCGCTAGCATTATTGAAGAAATTAGTGGATCCATCAGCGACTACCCGCAGGTGAGCTGGGAATAAGAGGGAGTACTTTATATTCAGGTCACGCATGCGTTTCTTAACTGGGAGAAATGTGCTCCGCTGCTTCAGCACTCCCGAGGAATAGTCTGGAAAGAACAGGACCTGGGCGTTGTCCACTTTAATCCTTTCCATTTTTCTGGTTTCGCGGAGGACTGTGTCTCTATCCTTGTAGTTAAGGAGTCGAAATAGAAAAGGACGGGGTCTAGCCCCCGGAATCGGCCGACCTGATGGTACTCTGTGCGCACGTTCTACTATGAAATGCGAGGAGAGGGAGTCCGCCGGCAGCAGAGATTTCAGCCAGGCCTCTGTGTATGCATTAGCGTTTCTGCCTTCCACGCCCTCCGGCAGCCCCACCAGCCTGACATTATTCCTGCGGGAACGGCCTTCGGCATCGTTCACTCTGCGCTCTAGCGAGCGCAGGCGCGTCTTGAGCTCACCAACCTCCATGGTCAACTCCTTGGTGATCGGAGTGATTGCTGCAGTTTCCACCGCTAGTTCATGCACCTTTCCGGCCAGTTTCTTATGATCCGCATGAAGTAGCGTAAAATCAGATGTGACTTTATCTATGCGGCTTTCCAGGGACACTTTGGTCTGTGCAAGCGTTTCACCTATGCTCGTTACTGCTTGGAGTACTGAATCGATTTTCGATTCTAGTGGTGAGGACCCGGATGCCCCCAGGTCTTCAGTTAGTTGGACTGGTTGCATGGGATCCGGTACCGGCTGCGTTGGGTGACATTTGACTCTGCTCTAGGTTTCCCCATCTCGTCTTGATTGCTGCGCGATACTTGCAGGGTGGTTGGTGCAATAGTGGAGGTTGGCTGGCTTTGTCAGAGTGTGATGAGGTCCTCCGTTCGCAGCACGCCAGTCACGTTTAGCAAACGTTGCCCGGCACCAGCACAGGCTGTTCAATAGGTAGTGAAGAACTGGGCCTCGAGCCTGGGTTGCCCAGCACCATGTGTCGCCGCCTGGTGTTCAGTTTGCTGCTGACAGTGGGGGTCCTGGTGCTGAGCTGTGCGTATGGTGACTTACTTTTCTATGACCAGCTGTCAGCCAGCCCTCCTGAGTCCACTGCGTGTGAGAGGCAGACAGTGAGAAAGTCCTACCTTCCAGACGTCAACCACAAATTATAATTGCTGCCCCGACTTACCGCGTTTTTTGTAGTTGCTTGTGGGTCCGTCCCAGGGCCGTCAATCTTGTTGCGCGCCAGCGCTACCAATGACGGCCCTGGGCATCATTTTGGCCAGCCCTCGCGCTAAGAACGTAGCAGTGACGCGTCACGCGCTTCACCACTACGCGCTCTCGTGAGGAGTGGAGTCTGGGGCAGTGGCAGTGGCAGTGCTGGGCGATTTGCTGCTGCAGCAGAAGGGAACCAACCCCTGCCATAGAGACCCTGGCTCTGGCTGCCACCACTGTGGAGTGCTTCTGGAGGCTGAGTGAGGTAAGAGCTAAACGGTTTTCAGAGGGAAGGAACATAGCTGCCAAGGTTTCAGATTGCTATGTGTGACATTTTCATATTTTTTTTTATTTATGAGTGATACTTCAACAACTATGAAAAACACTTTCACGCAAAACAAAATGAATATGAGGTAAACATATAAATATCAGAATTTACACTCATTTGAGCAATGAAAAACTGTAAGAAGATCTTGAAAGTGCTGTAAAGCATGAGAAACGCAAGTGCCTTAGTAACCTAATCGTATCGTAAAACAAATATCTAGCCATGATTATGATATTAAAACTTAAACTCCGACCTTTGCAGGAACATTTATAATGTCAGCACTCAGCAGCTTTCATTTTGTACACTTACCAAGTCTGTGAGTCACAGTGCGGCAGCTAGTGATATAAAGACAGAGACTGCTGGCCTTGGGTCCCTGTAGTCTCTTGGAGTGTCACCCTCCTTGGCTGTAGACAGCTGCTGGCAATTGGGATACATCACGTAGAGACTGACGATGGTGAGACAAGCTGTAAAGTGGCACCGCTGTCTTGAGAGCCGTGCCCTGTGTCTTTTAAATACACTCAGCACCTGCTCTCAGACTCACACCGACCGGAAAGAACCCACCATGATAGAGCCTGAGCATGCAGCAAGTGTCGAGGGTCTGGAGGTGACAGGCCGAACACGGGCCTCCTCCCTTAATTATTTAACTCCGCGCAGGAGGTGTAATTAACTCAAGGGCCTGACGAGCAGGAAATTGAAATTTAAAACATAAGTGTGTCATAGGAGCTAAATACCTTGACACTAATGTACAGGACAGAGCGAGCTGGAGCACCACCACTGTATTGGCCAGAGCTGAGCCACATGGCTGCTCCCGCAGCGGCTGCTGTCTGGTAAGGATTTGTGCCGCATTCTCAAGAGGTATAACTGCAGGCACTCTCTCACGCATCATTTCTCACCTGTGTTTTCAACTGTGTAGCCTTGGACCGTGTCATGTATGTGCATGTAACTTGCATGATCGGGTTAAACTATTAGCGGCGATACTACGTGTCTCTCGGACCTCTTTCAAGTGCTTGCTGTCCTTTTTCCCCAGCACCCCTTCCCCCAGGGGCGGCAATCTGAGGGATAGCCCCGGGCGCCACAAGCTCTAGCTACGCCTCTGCTAAGTCCCAACCCTCTTGCCCAGTATTCTGGGACATTCTAATATGGTAACTTTAAGTTGTCTATGGAAAGAGCTTCCCTGAGAGCTTCAGCTCTGCGCTTATCTGACACAGCTGTCTGATCCCTTCCTACCAAAAGTTTAAAGATGAGCCCCTCCTTTTTTTTGTTTTTTTGTTTAAATGTGTTTTTATTGATTTTGACTTTTTTGATTTGCATTATTACAATACACCTCAGGTAATACAATTACAGTACATTTGTAATTCAATACAGTTATTACGCCTGAGTCAAGTTTCTAGCAAATCATGGCTGAATTAAACCACAAGACAGAAGGATCCTGCCTAATACTCTTAGGATGGATTCGCTAGCCTAATGTAAACAGGATTAAGCTATTTGCAACACAACATTGGTATAACAAATGAAATATCACTCTGACTCCTATGCACGAGATTATAAAGTTGAATCAAAGCAATACGATGCACATCCGATGTCAGCATGCTACAGGGTTTATTTGCTTGTCTGCACGCAGCGCTTGAATATGTATTGATTGCACTATGCACTACTCCACGGATATCCACTTCACGGTGAATGTCTACTGAATGCTATGTAGACTAGTTTGGACAATGACCAATGGGGGACTCACGCCTGCTGCCCTAAGCGTATTACTGGAGGAGGCGCTAGTATAAGTCTTGCAATATGATTGTACTGCCAGGGTCTAGCTCACCCTTCATTCAAGCGCATTATTAGGCTCCTCAGTCTGATTCTGCCCGATTTTGTGGAAATCCGCCAGGATCGCATCCCAGTTCCTCGCGAGCGGCTGCTTACGAATACCTATCGCATCTTCACGACGCAGCGCTATACTCTCCGCCTGTGCCCAGCAGAGAAGCGATTGGAACCAGGCCCTTTCTGCAGGAGGCTCAGGCGATTTCCAGCGCCTCGTGAGTAGTCGTTTGGCCACTATGAGTCCCAAGTCTATGTAGCGAGATGTCACTTTATGTTTACCAGATCTGTGATATAATCCCAGTATGCACACCTCCCACGACCAGCTTAATGCACGTTCTGTGCATTGCTCTAAGGTCGTGGTGACAGCTCTCCAGTATGGTTGTATGACCGAGCAGCAGTAGCGGCCCGTGGAGGGGGTTCCGTGGGGCGGTGAGGCGGGGCAGGGCGGGGGAGGGGCAGTGTGGGGGGTAGTAAACACCGGAATATGGATGAACGGAGGTAAGTAAACAATTAAATAAATAAAACGAATTTCGTTGCGCGCGCTGCATCGCATTTTGCGATGCAGCACACGCAACGAAATTCGTTTTATTTATTTAATTGTTTACTTACCTCCGTTCATCCATATTCTGGTGTTTACTATCCCCCACCCTGCCCCTCCCCCGCCCCGCCTCACCGCCCCACGGAACTCCCTCCACGGGCCGCTACTGCCGAGCAGGACCAAATCATATGAAGTAAGTCGCCCCCACCTTCCCCACATCATGGGCAACTGGCGTCGGCACGATTAAAATATTTATTTATTTTGGCTGGTGTCAGGTAGGCCCTGTGCACTATGTAGTATTGTATAAGACAGAATATTGCATTGCGGGGGATACGGGTGGACCTTCAAAAATGGCCAGCCATTCATGCTCAGTACAGGAACGCTGCAAATCGGCGTTCCAGTGGGCACGCAGGGAACTCAACTGTGGCGCTGTGTGGGCTCTCAGCGATCCACCAAACCATTTGACGAGTTGGCCGCCTACGCCCAATTCATGCAAGTATTGCACAACTAAGTGCGTGGGTGGTTCCTGCGCCATATTGCCCCAGGAAGCCTGTAACGTGCAGATCACTGCCGCATGTAGCAAGAATTGACACTGAGGCAGACCCGAGTCCTCAGCAAGCGTCTCGAAAGGTAGAAGCTGCCCCTCTCTGTATAGGTCCCCGACCGTCAGAATGCCAGCCTCCTCCCATTGCGATAGCTCCATTCCTGTGACAGCGCGGGATCTCCTGGGTATGCCCACTATGGGGAGGGACGGTGCATATGGGAGCACGCTACGCGTAATTCGCAGACTACGGTGGTAGCAATAGTGGGCTACCTCCAGCAGCAGCTGGGCTGGTGGCTTGCCCTTCTTGCTGGGGTGGAACCCTTCAATTACTTGTGAATGAGTAAGACCCGACGCGAGAGTCGCTAAGTCTTCCAGATGGCGCGCGCTTAGCCATCTAGCCACCCATTGGAGCTGGGCAGCGAGGTAGTATTGTTCCATATGTGGCAGTGAAAGGCCTCCGTCAGTTGTTAAAGGATACATTTTGGACATGGACACTCTGCTGCGCGATTCGCCCCAAATAAATTTCCTCATATCTGCTTCTAGTTGTTTGAACATCGCTGGTTTAAGACAAGACGGCAAGTTTACGAAATAATACAATAGACGTGGGAGTACCACCATCTTTCTCAATGCGATTCGACCCATGACTGTCAATCGCAGTGTGCCCCAAAAGGACATCTGTGCTCGGACCGCAGTGATGGCGCGCACTAGATTACCCTCAAGTAGATCTGCTGGGTTTTGTATATGAGTATTCCCAGATATCGAAATGTAGATAGCTGCCAGTGCACTGGTTTGCCAGCAATAGTCAGGTGCGGGTTCAGAGTGGTTTCAGTGAAGGGATACAGGCATGATTTGTCTCAGTTCACATGGAGCCCTGAAACGGCAACAAACTCTAACAATGCTCGCTCCACAACTACACACGGCAACCGGACATCTTTAAGATATATTAGCAGATCATCTGCGTATAGCGACACTCCGTGCAGGCTGTCGCCCAGAGGGATTCCCCACTCATCCTGCGATCTGCACAGCGATTCGGCTAGAGGTTCAATAGCCAGCGCAAAAAGAAGCGGTGACAGTGGGCAGCCCTGCCGGGTGCCGCGTTCGATAGGGATCTGGTCAGACAAATATGAGCTTGTTTTGACTCTGGCTACCGGTTGAGGGTAAAGCAGCCGAACAAGGCTCAGGAACTCATCTCCCAGATCATATTTCCACAGCGCTGCAAATAAAAAACCCCACTCCAGGGTGTCAAACGCCTTTTCTAAATCTAAACCTAGACACCGAGTGTTACCATGCATTTCTGGAGTAGTGTGCTACCCTAAAAAAGCGGCGCAGGTTTAATGACGTGCTTCGAGTGGGCACAAAGCCATTTTGGTCTGGATGAATCAGAGACGGAACTAGCGGGCCAGTCTGCATGCCAAGATTTTGGCTAGCACTTTATAATCCGTATTTAAAAGCGCCAGCGGGCGATAGGAACCAAGCAGCTCCGTATCTCTATTTGGCTTCGGTAGTGATATCAACAGTGACTCCCGTAATGTGTCAGGTAGAGTCCCTGTCTCACGTGATTCATTATACACATTAAGAAGCTGTGGCGCCAGGGCTTGTTGGTAAGCTTTGTAATATTCGGTCGGGAAACCGTCAGGCCCTGGTGATTTGCCTGTGGGCAGTGAGCGTATCGCCCCGTGTACTTCCAACAGGGTAAGTGGCTCATTCAACTCATCACGCTGTTTGGGAGTAACTTGTGGTAATACCAGCAGGGAGAGGAAGGAACTTAGGTCCGGAGGATTCTCACCATGTGCTGAGCGGTAAACCCTGGTGTAGTGTGTTGCGAACTCTACATGTATATCATGCTGTTTAGTGAGAATGTGCCCATTTGCTGATTGTAAGCGCAGTACGGGTGATTGTGCCTGTTCTTGCTTGATCATATGCACGAGTAGCCTGCCTGCTCTGTCAGCTGCTGCATGCGTGCCCGCGGCATGGGATGCATAATTTAAGCAACGTAGCCGCTCCAGAACCTCTGCATGTTTCTGCTTCTGTATTTCTATTGCGCGTTGTGGGTCTCTGTCGCACGCAAGATCAGCTTCCAACCTTGTCAGGGTGTTCTCAATATGCGTTATTTCGCTGTCTAGCTGCTTTCGGACACTCCAGCTAAGGCCTAAAAATTGTCCCCGGACCACTGCTTTACCCGCATTTCACAGCAGTCCCGTGTCAGTCACTGAATTTGTGTTTTTTCGAAGTACGTGTTGATCGCTCTGCCAACTGCCTCTCTAAATGGAGGGTCCTCTAGTGCTAGGGGCTGCAACCTCCATACGCGCGCGGTGAGTGCCACCTCATCTCCTCGCACCTGTATTATGTGGGGGTTATGGTCTGAATTGACTTTACCCAGGTAGTCTGCACTTACGCACTGGGTCAACATCAGCTGACTTGCAACAAAGTGGTCAATGCGAACGTGCAGGCGGTGCGGCTGTGAATAGTGAGAGTACAATCGCGCCAGCGGGTTAAGGGATCTCCATACGTCTAGTAAATCCCAGTGATATATCCACTCCCTGAGTTCACGCACATTAGATGGTGCTACTGTCTGCGAGAGTGGTTGGAAGGACCTATCCAGCGTGGTGTCAAGCACGGCGTTGAAGTCCCCACCCAAGAGCCAGGGAATATCACACCAGCGCGAGAGTTGGCTCGTCAGTGTCTGCCAGAACACACTCTGGTTAGTGTTTGGGGCATAGATGGAACCCAGCACTGGAAGTTTCCCATTTAAACGCCCCTCATATAGGACATATCTGCCATACGGGTCAATTTCGGTTTCCTCTGGTGTGAACTGTGTCCCCGGCCTGACCCAGATCAAGGCCCCCCTGGCGAAAGATGAGTAGACCGTGGCCAATATCTGCCCCCTCCATCGCTGCTGTAGCCTACGAATCTCTGGTTTCGCTATGTGCGTCTCCTGCAAGAATGCTATTTGGGCTTTATGTCGCTTGAGATAAGCATAGACTTTGTATCTACGGGCCGGCGTGTGTAGCCCCCTGACATTCCAAGTAATTACGTTGCTGTGTGGCATGTGGCGTATAGATAAAGTAGCGCTGTGTGCATGTAGCATGATGTGCTGAGACATGGGCAGCCATACGGCGTGCCAACGGAGAGTGGATGCTGCATCTCTAGTTCAATGGTGTCCATGTGTATATCATGTCGAAGAGTTGTTAAAGAGGGGGGCCATGTATGGGCTAACTGGGTAGAGCAGAGAGACAACAGGTATCTGCCCAAACTAAAAACAATGCCATATCGGGGGAGTGGAGCCGGGGTTTAGTTTACAGTGAGTGCGACAGGGTTGCGGACCCATTTTGCAGCAATGTAATCGTGTGCTGTGGCTTGGCGTTTGTGGTAAGACAACTGATTAGTGATTGGCGCGGGGCGTGGGTGGATAGGTGCAGGCTGGCACGGTGTGATTTTATGCTGCCCAGGGTAACCTATGGAGTGTATGCATGCCTCCGTGCCACGGTCGCGCATGTGGGCCCAATTACATACATGTGGGGTGTCAAAAGTCCAGGCAGTTCATCACATCATGTCATCAGCAGTCTGTGGCGTCACTACAGGAAGTGACTGTGAGTCCTCGCCTACTGGCCACACCTCCAAGGAGCTGCTCTTGCTGGATGAGTGATCCGAAGAGACATCAGTGTCTTTACTAACTCGTTGTTCTCTCATACTCGCCACCACTCTCAGAACGCCCTGTCTCTCTTGTAACGCCTGCTCAGGGTTGGGAGCCGTGGCTAGTTGGTTTGCTGATTCTCCAGTTTGCATCCTGCGTCTTCTGCGACGTCCTCTATGATTTCTTGGATGTAGTTCCATATTACTGCCTCTCTGACTTGGTGAAGTGTGATGGCCCGCAGACTCGAGCCAGTCCCATGTCTCGCTAGCATTATTGAAGAAATTAGTGGATCCATCAGCGACTACCCGCAGGTGAGCTGGGAATAAGAGGGAGTACTTTATATTCAGGTCACGCATGCGTTTCTTAACTGGGAGAAATGTGCTCCGCTGCTTCAGCACTCCCGAGGAATAGTCTGGAAAGAACAGGACCTGGGCGTTGTCCACTTTAATCCTTTCCATTTTTCTGGTTTCGCGGAGGACTGTGTCTCTATCCTTGTAGTTAAGGAGTCGAAATAGAAAAGGACGGGGTCTAGCCCCCGGAATCGGCCGACCTGATGGTACTCTGTGCGCACGTTCTACTATGAAATGTGAGGAGAGGGAGTCCGCCGGCAGCAGAGATTTCAGCCAGGCCTCTGTGTATGCATTAGCGTTTCTGCCTTCCACGCCCTCCGGCAGCCCCACCAGCCTGACATTATTCCTGCGGGAACGGCCTTCGGCATCGTTCACTCTGCGCTCCAGCGAGCGCAGGCGCGTCTTGAGCTCACCAACCTCCATGGTCAACTCCTTGGTGATCGGAGTGATTGCTGCAGTTTCCACCGCTAGTTCATGCACCTTTCCGGCCAGTTTCTTATGATCCGCATGAAGTAGCGTAAAATCAGATGTGACTTTATCTATGCGGCTTTCCAGGGACACTTTGGTCTGTGCAAGCGTTTCACCTATGCTCGTTACTGCTTGGAGTACTGAATCGATTTTCGATTCTAGTGGTGAGGACCCGGATGCCCCCAGGTCTTCAGTTGGTTGGACTGGTTGCATGGGATCCGGTACCGGCTGCTTTGGGTGACATTTGACTCTGCTCTAGGTTTCCCCATCTTGTCTTGATTGCTGCGCGATACTTGCAGGGTGGTTGGTGCAATAGTGGAGGTTGGCTGGCTTTGTCAGAGTGTGATGAGGTCCTCCGTTCGCAGCACGCCAGTCACGTTTAGCAAACGTTGCCCGGCACCAGCACAGGCTGTTCAATAGGTAGTGAAGAACTGGGCCTCGAGCCTGGGTTGCCCAGCACCATGTGTCGCCGCCTGGTGTTCAGTTTGCTGCTGACAGTGGGGGTCCTGGTGCTGAGCTGTGCGTATGGTGACTTACTTTTCTATGACCAGCTGTCAGCCAGCCCTCCTGAGTCCACTGCGTGTGAGAGGCAGACAGTGAGAAAGTCCTACCTTCCAGACGTCAACCACAAATTTGCCAGATGGAATCCACGGCAGTTCTTGACTCCCGTGCCGTGAGCGATGCGCGGCAGCGTGACAAGGCAGTTCTCGCGCCTCAGTGTTTATACTATGCCGCAGTCTCTGGTGGCAACAGTGGCACAAGCCCCCCAGGAACACGTAAATCAGGGTCGGCGCCCAAAACAACGCTGTTGGGGGCCAGGTTCGACCAGCAATACAGGTTATGCGCAGACCAGCGTCCTTTCAGACGTGTCAGTAGGCCACAGTTTCCACACAGTTCATTAATGGGGCCATAGTCCTGTTCCTCAACGTAGCACTCTACAAGGCGCTTGTCGCAGGTCGCCAGACCACGGCAGAGCCCACAGGCAGCGGCCAACTCCGAGAGTCAGCGCCGCGCGGCCGCCCACCTGCAGGTCCTGCAGCAGCCTACCTCAGCCTCCGCACGTCTCCGCTCACGTTCCAGGCAAATTCAGGCCTCAGCCGCTCACAAGGCACAGCCCACCTTCAATGCGCCTCACGACTCTCTGGCTCCATAAACTTGTGGCCGCCTCCCTTAAGCAGCGTTGGCGCCCGGGTTCAATCTCTCTTGTACCGGAGGCCAACTCGGGGCCGCCCACTCCAAGGTCCCACCGCAGCTCGCCTCAGTCTCCACACGGCAGCTCCGGCTTCCATACGTATACACAGCTCCGCACCACTCTCGACCCATCTCACAGTGCTCCAGGGGTCTACAGTGCATGTCCACTTCAATTGGCCCGTGTATACACCTTGCACCAGTCCTTTCGATGCTTTCACCGCTGCCACAGCTCTACAGCACAGGGGCGACGCTCGGCCCCAGGCCGCGCCCTCCTCGCCGCGATATTGTAAACGGCCACCTCTCTGCCAAATAGGCATTGCAGGCCAATAAAAACACTTCAGCTTGGTTCCGGCAGCTTCGGGCGTCCAATAGGGTGTAGGGGTTAGCTCGATGACCCTTAGCGATGCAGGATAAATTTAGGATTCCTGGGTCGGTGGACGGAGCCTCTCAGGGTGCGTCCGCCATCTTGGCTGGCTAGCCACACCCCTCAAAGATGAGCCCCTCCTATGTTGGTTCCAGAGGTCTGGACCTGCTCCTTTGTTTCTGTGGGCTTGGGCTGTCCTAGCCCAGGTGCAAAGTAACAAGCTAATTAACATATACAGATTTCCTCCCTACTCTTTCCTTTCCCAGGAACTGTGACAAGCACTGGTAATGGCTCTATTGTGTGGAGAGGCCTTCGATCCTTCTGCTGAAAAGCAGAGTAATTAACTTGGCTCAGTAAGGAGGACAAATGCCTGGAATAAGATTCTGAGCTGAGCCAGGGAAATGTGACACTTCTTAAAGTGCCATAAGGAGTGCAGGTATGATGTCAGGGACAGTAATCTAAAAATCAGATTAGATTAAATAAGAAAAAAGAAACAAGTTGAATTTGTGGCAAAGCAGCAGAATGATTGTTGGGGCGCTGGTACACCTCATAATAAGTAATGGGATGAGGAAAATAAAACCAGGAGTAATGAAGATTACTGGTAAGTAGTTCAGCCATATTGAAGCTTCTGTTTCGTAGGTGAACCAATCCCCCATCCCATAGGTCTTACGCTTGGAACACCAGTCACAACAGTCATCACAAGCTTGAACTGCATTTTCACCTTGTGATTCATCATCGTCATAAACTTTACTCGATTTGACAAGCAAATCATAAAAGCATATAAATGACAATACTTTCAATAAAAATATGTCAGAGTATAAATGCATAATTTAAGTAAAACACTCAAAATCATTAAAAGGATGCTAAATCCCATAAAACCATAAGAAATAGAAACAAATGAGTTAAGAAACGAAATGGCAACTCGATAAGACTATTCCAATGCACATTTATTTATTTATTTGAAAGGTTTTATATAGCGCTGGCTAGACCCGTGGGTATCAGAGTGCTTTACAGGAGCAGAACGCAGTACAGGAGATAGAAAACATTTGAACAGAGTAAAGCATAAACAGTCAATTACAACAACACATCTGAGTTAGAAGTAAAAAAGGGACGGGGAGAAGAAAATTTACAAGAGAGGATGGTGTAAGGGTAGGTCAAGGACAATCAATTAAAACAGCAATTCGAATTATTAATAAAGAGGGAACGGGGAAAGGCAATTTACATGAGAGGAAGTTAATAAGGTGGGGCAATTTAACAAAGGTAATAAAAATATGCAGGTGGAGCTCAAGCAGTTGAATAAAAGAAGGGGCGAGCTAAAAGTCTGGGCGGAGTAACGTGAAATGGGCAGTTTAGGAGAATAAGTAGAGGAGAACAAGTTTAAGGAGTAGAAGAGAGAAAACGGTGGAGAAGAGATCGAAGGAAGTGAAGGGGGGGTATGGAAAGAGGAAGTGGAGAGGGAGTAGAATGGGGAGCAGGTCGACGTTAGGAGAGTAGATGCAAGGGGGGACCCAAAGGATCATCAGTGGAGGGGAGGTAGAGAGTAGGTTCAGAGGAGGGTTTAAGGACCAAAGTATTTGTTGAGGAGGTGGGATTTAAGATCTTTTTTAAAGCTGAAGTAGGAGGGGTTACAGCGCAAGTCCTTAGAGAGTGAGTTCCAGATGTTCGGGGCGTTCCCGGAGAAGGAGCGAGATTGGGTGGATTTCTTTTTAAACAGAGGGGGGACGAGGAGGAGAGCATTGGTGCTTCTCATCGGTCGGGGGCATCCTGCTTTGTTGAGTTTGTTTGTAAGATATGAAGGGGTTTGCTGGTAAAGAGCTTTGTGCGTAATGCATGCAGTCGTGTAGAGGCATCTGCCTTCAATGGGAAGCCAGCTGAGGGCTTTGAGGGTAGGAGAGATGTGGTCAAATCTTTTACAGTCAGTGATGAGCCTAGCCGCCAAGTGGAGCACAGCTCGAAGGGGGGCTAAGTGTACTTTAGGGGTTCCGGTGAGGATAGCGTTGCCATAGTCGAGTTTGGAGAGAACTAGAGATTGGACAACCCATTTGAAGTCATCTGATGGAATGAAGGGTTTTATTTTCTTGAGGTGTCTGAGGGTGAAAAGGGCTCCTTTAGCCGGGTTTTTAATATGGTCATTGAGAGTAAGGTTTTTATCAAGAGTGAAACCAAGTGATTTTGCCGAATTGGATAAGGAGAGTGGGCAATTGAGGGCATTAAGGTCCGTGATCCAGCTTTGGATGGGGAGTCGGTTGTTTTTTGGAGAAAAGAGAATAATTTCTGTTTTTTTGGGTTCAGTTTGAGATGGTTAGAGAAGAACCAGGCTTGGATCTTACTCAGTGTGTTGTTGAGAAGAAGTATGTCAGAGTGGTATCTAATCTTGTAGTAGAGTTGGGTGTCGTCGGCATAAAGGTGGTAATTAAATCCAGCTTTTTTCAAGAGGAGGGTAAGGGGTCCCATAAAGAGGTTAAAGAGGGAGGGGGAGAGAATAGAGCCCTGGGGGATGCCCAGGGAGACAGGTGTAGGGTTGGAGAGGCAGTCTTTGATTTTGATTTGTTGCGTTCTATGTTGAAGGAAAGAAGCAAACCATTTGAGGACCTGACCATTAAGGCCGAAGCGAGCTTAAAGTGAATTCAGTAAGGAAGAGTGGTTAACAGTATCAAAGGCTGCAGAGAGGTCAGGGAGTATAAGAAGGCACTCTCACCATTGTCGAGGGAACCTTGAATGTCATCAACAATGTTTAACATAGCGGTTTCTGTACTGCAACCTTTTCTGAAGCCGGATTGAAGGGAGTCAAGTAAATTGAATTTACCAATGTGTTTTTCCAATTGGAACAATGCACATTTTTCAAGGGCTTTAGATAGAAGTGGGAGGTTAGATATAGGGTGGAGATTGTTGAGATCGTTGGGGTCAGCAGTTAGGTTTTTCAGAATGGGTGTGATTTGACCGAGTTGAAGGGAGTCGGGAACGCAACCAGTGGCAAGGGAGGAGTTGATGATATTAGTCCAAACAGGGGCAATGATGTGGTTTAGTTCGTGAACAAGGTTGGAAGGGAGAGGATCATTAGTATGAGAGGTTGGTTTTAGTTTAGAGATGATATTGAACACTTCAAGCTCAATCATAGGGCGAAAATTATGCCAGGAGGCATTGTTTTTCAGAGGAACGTTGGAAGGGTTGTCAACGGGAGAATTTGCGTTGGGTAGGTAAGTGGGAAGATTAGGAGGTTGAGGTGGGGTTAATGAGGGAAGCGTGTTATTGGTAACGTTAAGGGCATAGGGGGGCTGGTCGGGACAGGAGGTAGATGGAAGGATTGGTCAATTTGGCAATTTTGTCTATGAGGAAGTTAGCAATTTCCTCGCATCTCTTAGTTGAGGCCAACAACTCCGGAGGGGGTAGATGTCGTTTGTTTTCTAACAATGTTGAACAGTTCTCTGGGCCTATTTTTCGTACGCTCAAGTTGAGCTCGGAAAAAGGTAGCCTTTTCAGTGAAAATGTGTTTCTTATAGGTTGATCTAGCTGATCTGAGGAGGGCAAGATGAGAGGGCGAGGGGTGTTGCCTCCATGTTCTTTCTGCCAGTCTAAGTTGTCGTCTTTCATGGTTTAGTTCAGGATTGAACCAAGATTTGGAGTGAATTTTTCTTTGATGCTTCAGGTTAAGAGGGGCAATTTGGTCCAGTACGTCGCTAATGGTCTTATTAAAGTGTTCAGTGAGTTCGTTGGGGGTTATCGGAGAGGGGGGTGGGATGAAGTTGTGCTTGGAATTTGTCTTCAAGTACACCGGGGGGGATTTGTTTGAGGTTACTGGTCCACTTCAATTGTTTTGTGTGTGTAGTAGGGGGAGGAGGGGCATTGGAGGCAATCTTAAATAGGATGAGGTGATAATCAGACCAGTCGGTGGGAATGATGTTAGAAAGGGAGGTCAGGTCTGAGTTGGAGATGATGGCATCAAGGGTGGCCCCTTTGATGTGGGTTGGTTCGTGACATAGTTGTTTTAGGTCATTAATCTCTAGAAGGTTGGTAAGGCGACTGACAGTGGGATCCTCGAGATTATTCCAGTGGATGTTGAAGTCTCCTAGGAAAAGATTTTTCGAGTCAGAAAGGGAGGAGTGAGAAAGGAGGTCGGAAAATTTGTCAGCAAACGAGAAGAGGTTCACCAGGCGGGTGGTATATGTTGTGTAGTCTAATCGGGGGAGCCCTGAATGGTGAGTTCAGCGCCAAGGTATTCAAAAGTTGAATGATCAGAGTTTTTTAAGGAGCTGAGATGGAGTTCATTTTTATAGATTATAGCTAGTCCACCCCCTTTTCTGTTGGGTCAGTCTTTCCTAATGATGGAGTAGCCGGGGGGGTGGGGGTGAGTAAGTCAAGAATAGCCGTTGAGTGTTCATTGAGCCAGGTTTCTGAAAGGAAGGCGATGTCAATAGCCTTACTGAGGATAGTTTCAGCTATTTCCGTAGCATGTCGGACATTTCTTGGCAAATCTGCTTGGTGGAAAAACCATCATTGCCCATACTCACGACTCTTGGCTGACTCAATTGCTGGTTATGGTGTGCACTGGCACTTGAATAATATAAAGACTTTATCAAAGACTTTGCCTGAGGAGGCATATTACAGGAGTCGTTAAAGAACTCTATTACACCCAATCCGCTAAATGCACGTTTCAGATAACCGAGCTAGAGGATCCTCTCAGTATTGGCCATGGAAAGACAATCCATAATAATGGATCTTGAAAAATCCAGCTCCAGTGAACACCAGATTTTCACCAATAATAACAAAGGAGCAAGTCCAATACGATCTGTAATGCACAAAAGGCCCAGTTCCGAGTGGCAAAAGGATGTTGGTGTGCTCTTAGGGAACCATCAAAAGCTTTCTAATAAATTTCCAGTACTTAGAGTTTTCCACAATTACTGAAACCCCATACTCCAGCCTCATAAGTAGCGATTGAGATGCATTTAGTTTTATTGAGTGTGGTCATTTGTTTGATAGGCTGGTGTATCATTTTGGAATTGAATAGTAGTTCGGGGAAAAAACGTAGGCATTTTTAAAATAAAATCAATGAAACCCTCACTTTTATCTTCCACCCCATGTCCCAGATAAATGTTGCAAGAGGAGTTTCTTAGTACTGTTCCTACCACAAAGGCTATGGACCCTGGAAGGGTTTTAAAACTTTTCTAACTTTGTATGTTTGCTGCAGAGTTCGCCACACATGAAAAGTTAGAAAAGTTCTGAGAAAAGGAAACTTTTCTCAAACCTTAAATCTGCCTCGAAGAGGCGTTAATGTTTGGTACAGAGTCTCTACCTTGTTTAGTAGACAGAGCTTTGCACCAAAATTCATTGGTGGGTTGCATGAGAACACCAATATGCTACCCAATTGGGTTACTTTCCAACATAAATCAGGATTTGCACTTGAAAGTATATCCCAAAGCAACACTTTGCACCGGTTTAAGCAGGGCCGGACTGGGAACCCAAAGCAGCCCTGGCAATTTGCTCAGACCAGCCCCTGGGGAAGCACTGCCTGGCCCCCGGAGGCTGCAAACGCTTGCTTGCTGCTTTTGTTACTGGGGGCCGATATTGCACCACTGCTGCAAAAATGGCCCCTAGTAGCAAAACCAGCTCCTGCGCTGCAAAACCGGCCCACAACCTTCCAGCCTCCCGGGGAAACACCCGATGCCCGGTACGACCAATCCGGCCCTGGGTTTGAGTCACTTTCGTGACTCAAAGTGCTAGTAAATCTGACCCCAAATTTCCTTAAGTACAACCACAAAAACATTTATTTAAGTTGTATCGAGTTTATTTTTGGTGCAAGTATGGAAGTAGCATCAAATATGCACATGAATGGCAATTATGTAGATATAATGTTTTACCTGTTTGGTGATGTCATATACAATAACAGCTGCAGCCGACCCTCGATAATACATTGGCGCCAATGAGTGGAACTGTTAAAAAACAATATATTCACCTGTTATAAATGCAGTATTACTTCATTAAACAATTTATAAAAGTCGGAGCTCTGCAGATTAACATGACAGGCAGGAACATTATTGAACAGTTCTGGCTACAGTGAAAGTACTGGGAAAATCAGCTCTGCATGCCATGTCTGGCTGTTAAGTTATTCATTCAGTACAGGGGAAAGCAATGTGGCGTCTGGAATTTGTGTTACATACCCGTACAAACATGTAGTAAGCTAGCATTGTCTTCCTCCCCATACACATTAACATGCTCTTTTGTTCTCTCATCCCTAGTGAAACTATAGAACTTCTGCATTTGATGGAATGGTACTTTCTCTCACCTGGCAAGGGGATGTGATCATTTTCTTTCCACACCAGGGGCCATATTACAGAATGCGCCGCGCTCTCTTTGTTTGTGCCGGGCACACCTTTCAAAAGGTGCGCCCAGCGCAAACAAGGAACGTGCGCCATATAATATTGAACGTGCTGCCCCCCCAGGCAGCCGTGAAGTTGTGCTGCCCTGAGGGTAGCGCATTCAAGTGAAATACAGTGGCTTTAAAGCAGCCACTCCGTGTTTTACAGTGCAGGCGGCAACCTGCCTGCCCTGTTAAGGAGGATTAGAGATCTCCTTGCAGGCAGGTGCAGTGAGTGACTGCACCCACCTGCATGGAGGTATCTGGGGGTCCATAGGACCACCTTTCCCCTCTCCAGAGGGCTGCTATCAGGGGGCGCACTGACAGTGTGCCTCCTGACAGCTTCTTTGCCTCTGTGCCCACGTCTATAATAAGCTGCGGGTGCAGAGGCAAAGGGATTCCCTCATTTGCATGGAGCCATGCCCCCATGCAAATAAAGGAACACCCTCTGGTGATAGCTGTGGCAATATAAGTGTGCCAGCACTATCTTTATTATAGAAAGGGCCGCACAAGCATCTGTGACCCTTTCTGTAATACCAACGTGCATCTGGGGGCGTGCAAAGCAGGCACACATGCCCATTGCACGGATGTATGATGTAACAGCCTACGACCAGTAGGGAAGGTGTTGGAATAGTAAATCACACTATTCCTTAGTCTAGAGCGCCCTCCAGTGCAAGTCGTGGTAACGACTTGCGTTTTAAAAGCAGCGATCTAAATGTACTGCGGTGTTTTGACCGCGTTGTTAAGGTCGTTTCCCCCATTGCACTCCTGGGGCACTTTTCATTATACAACTCCAGGTTTATAGAGTCACTGTAAACAGCAATTAGTCACTATTAGACTAATAAAAAAGGAACACCAGGAGCTGGAATGGGAGCTATACTGGCAGCTGAGGTAAGTAAAAATATGCTTGTAAATGGATTGTGCATGCATGTGTGTTGTGCATTGGAGAGTGTGTTTGTGAGAGAGAGAGAGAGCATGTATGTGTGAACATGTGTGTCTGTATGTCTGAACATTTGTGTATGAGTGAAAGTGACCGAGTTCAAGTCTTTGAAATGTAGTGAGTGAGAATGAGTGAGGTGGAGTATTAGTAAGGGCGCATGAGTGAGTCAGTGAATGAGCATGAATGGTTCAGAATTAGAGTTACTGCAAGTGAGTGAGAACGGATGAGCGAGAGTGAGTAACAATGAGTGTGAGAGAGTGTTAGAGAGTGTGGGTTAGAATGAGCAAGTGAGAATAGTTGAGAGTGAGTGACAGTAAGTCAGTGTAACTGAGTGAGGAGAAAGAGTGATTTAGAGTGAAGGAGAATGAATGAGAGTGAATGCATTTGAGTATAAGTATGAGTGAGTGAAATTAAGAGTGAATGTGAGTGAGAGTCAGTGGGTGTGAATATATGTGTGAGAGTGAGTTATCCACAGTGAGTGAGAATAATTAAAAGTGAGTGAATCAAAGTAAGAATGAGTGAGCAATAATGTATGAGTGAGAGTGTGTGAGTGTAAGAGTGACAGCAGAGAGTAAGAATAAATGAGTGGGAGTGTGAATGAGTGTGAGTAAACGTAAGTAAGCGCAAGTGAGAATGTGGTGTTATGCTTGTGAGTCTGTCGTTGTACATAGCATACTGAAGTTAATCCTTGGCTTATAGAGGCATTCTTAGCAAAATACTGGTGCTGGCATACTGGAGGCAATTCTTAGCATGACAGGCATATGGGGCGCTTGTGATTAAATGTTGGCACTGGCACCCTTGAGGAATTTATGACACAGGAGGTACCCATGGCAAAATGCTGGTACTAGCACACTGGAGGTAATTCTTGACATGAGGGAGGACAACCATGACATGTGGGAGGGAGGCAACCCTGCCACAATGCTGGCCCTGGCATACTAGATGTATTTTTTGGCATAGAAGTCATCTGTGGCCAGGGCGCTCTTTTCACGGTCCTCCATGGTATGGGGATTACATTAATGGTGATCTTCAGCCACTGGCATCGTGCATGTACATTTTTCCATAAGGAGGTACGTATGGCATATGGAGTGCACCCATGACAAAATGCTGGCCCTGGCACAATGGAGTTGATTATTGACATATGGGGGCACCCTTAACACATTTTGGGCAAAATGGGGTCAACTTCTAGAAAACAGCATGTGTCACAAGCCTGACTCACCATGAACAGGCTTGGATATTTAACAAGTCCCCTTCAGAGATTACAACTTTTTAAGAAATGTATGTATGTAATGCACTATTTGACCCCAGGTTTTTAAAAATTATCTTGGGGCAGAGGAAACCCCGAGCCCCTCCTAGAAGATGTCAGGCTCTCTCACTTGCTCATTACAATTCAGGACAAGTATTACACCCCATCACTTTCAAAGATCATGTGAGTGCTCTAATATAAATGATATCTAAAATATACATTTGTCTGTGCTGTGTTGTTATATTAACCATGCAGCAATTATGGAGATTCAGCAATGTCAATTATTGTATTGACATCAGTATTAATGTCATGTGACATCACTTGCTGGGAAGATACAAGGTCAAAGGCCATATGATGTCACTTCGTGTAATGTGATCAAGGTTAAAGGGTGTGTGATGTTGCTTCCGCTAACCCTGGCATTTTGGTGAACTGAAGTCCTGGCTAATGGTCAGCGAACATAGACGGCATCATGGGTGGAGCCCTAAGTTTTGCTCTGCAACACATAAAGAAAAATACCACATGTAGCCTCACAAGGGGGAATGAAGATAAGCAAAATAAATAATGGACTGCTACTAACAGTATTCAGGCATTCACAATGACCAGGGTTGGGTTACTCACTCAGCATCACCTCAAGACTTGCAGCAGTTCTCCTGTTCTATTCTTGGGTGCACCCTCACCTTCCGACCGTCTATATTTTGAAGACCTTTTCTGGGTTGCTTGCACTTTTGATGAATAGCTACACAAAGTAAGCTGAATATGAGGAAGTGTTTGTTTGTTAGATGGACAACATTGAACGGGAGGTTTTGGGATTAGAGGAAGGTCCGCTTTCTGCCTGCCTCAGAACTGGTTCTTCAGATGGCACTGCAGGGACATTGTCAGCTTGTGGGTGCCCCTCCAACTTTCAGCTTCTAGCTGTTGGCTTTATGGCTGGGCGAGTGACGTCCTCTTCCTGGCAAAGCCAGAAGATGGAATCTGTAGGAGTTCACTTCACTCCAGATCTCGGGTGTTCATGCTCTTTGAAACAGCTTCAATCCTGTTGTATCCATGGTGGAGCTGAAGCTGATGCATGAGCCTGAAAGTGAGTGGGCATGAAAGGCGAAAAGGAGGAAGAAAGAGAGCGATTATGTTAGGTGCACTGAGGCACTGGGTAAGTTTGGTGTAGCTGGTGCTCCATGCGGAGGAGTACCTCGCCAGTTTGTCCACTCCTTCTGCTGCCATTCCACCTAAGTGGTGAACTCTTCTGAAGTAACTTCTCCCATTGCTTGACATGCTTTATCTCAGGGTACACAACTAAACCAAGGCCACAATTCTTTGTGAAGTGCAGAGACACAACTCCTTGTTTTTGACTTTTGAAATAAGTTGCAGTGACTGCATTTCCCTCCACATTAGTTTGGCTGCAGTAGCACCTGAAGGGCAACCCTCTGGCAGAGGTGCAAGGGAAGGCCTGGAATCAAGTGTCTATGATCATCCAGTCTATTGCAAGTGTGAAGCAGGAAATCTGCCCCTCACTGCACACCTCCCATTGCAGAGGAGAAAAGCCAAAAACAGGCTAAGGGGCAAATGAATGCAACAAGCCAGACACTGGATGACATGGAGCCTGTACTCTCAATCCACCAATGAGCTTCCTCTGTCTACACAGCAACAAACACATAATATTCTGACATTAAAACACCGGAGGCCTGAGACTGACTCATGCCTCGAGAAGAACAGAATTGACAGATGATATCTCCCATTCTGATTATGCTGGGTTTCCCATTTGACTTGTCTATTGCTTTCACCCTGTTGTTCCCCTTACTGGTCCAGGTACATGGTTTCATTGTCCATACATCACCCCATACTGTTTGGTCACAAACCGAGCATTTTCACTATAGTAGTTGAGATTTCCTATTAAAGTGATGCCCAGTTTATGAATGGGGTCATTCTATTTTTAGTACAATTGTGTATTTATTTTAAACTGTAAGATGGTAGCTTCCTGAGGTTTTAAACAGATATGCATTGTAGCTAAAAAGTGAAGGAAAATGATGCAGTCCCTATCAAACATTTGACAATGCTGCACTTTTATAAGATCTCACTCTAGCAGCTGAGGTTTACCAACATAAGACACCATCATGCTGTTTGTTTGGAGTAGCACGTAATAGAAAGCAGCATGTAGATGTTTACTTTATCCAAATATTGCAATATTGTTTAAGATGGTATCTGATTCCCTGCTCCTCTTTAAGACTGAATTTCGAGCAGCAGAGGCGTCTTAGAATATCCACGTTTGATTGGCTATGTGGCTTACAGTGTTTATTCATTGAAACTCTAGTTTGTTTAGTCTTTCAATATGGCATGGAAGTTGCATGCTGTTAGCTAGGAGCAGCATGAACTATTAAGCTGGATCCAAAGACTCTCAAGATAGTATTACGTTGGTTAAAATTGCTCTGGAGTTTCCATTTGCGCACCAATATGGCTACACTGGTTTTGGTCATATGACTCATTACCTTTTGTTACTTAAAGCATAGTTTCCTAACTCATCCAACACGATGCACATGTAACACACTGCAGATTTTGTATAAAATGAATATAAACCTGATGCCGAACATCAAATAGTAAGCAGGACTAGTAGTTTGACAGAGGGATTAGTGTGAGTCTGAAAAAGAAATATCCTGGAAAGCACACTAATTTCTGTCATGGGAATTCTACTAAACCAAGATAGGGCCTTATTGTGCCAATTGCATGTGTTAGCCTTGATCGTCGCGAGTAGGGGGGTGATAAAATTCGTCACTTACTGAAGTTAATTTTGAGACAGCAGAGTTTTCCAAAGTCTTTGAGAATATTAATGACAACCCAAAGTGGTTCTTTAGGGTTAGCAGTGGAGTTTAGGATATCATCCACAAAAAGGAAAATCTTAAGCTCAACTTGCTGCAACCAAACACCCCTTATTGCTGCGTCTTGTCGGATCATTTGGGTAAGTCACTCCAGGTAAAGGGCAAATAGGAGTGGAGAAGTGTGACATTCCTAACACGCCCCTCACCAAATTGGAGGTGGGTGAGATGCTCTCCCATTTAGTATAATTAAGGCAATAGGGTTCATATAGTCTAAGACCATTGCTGTAAATGCATAGCCAAATCCTCAACAGAACAGGGCCTCCTGACGGAAGGTCTAATCCACTCTATCAAAGGATTTCTCTGAGTCAAGTGAGACCAAGAGGCCGGATCGTTTAAGTTTATGAATAATGTGGATTAAATAAAGTACATTTTTTGTGTTGTCACTCAGTTGCCTCGACTATAAAGTCAGTTTGAACAGGGTCTATTAGTATTGGTATAAATCTTTCCAAACTCTTGGCCAAGATTTTAGTGTGGATTTTGACATCTACATTTAATACTGATTTCGGGCTGTAAGATTAACACTCTTCCGGATTCTTCCACAGTTTGAGAATAAGGGCTATCATAGCTTCCGCCATAGAGTGCGAGACTGACCCATCCTCCTCAGCTATTGTGTTGAAAGTGTTGAAAACTTTGAGGGGGAAAGAAATCAGGGTAGGCAATCATTCCTTATAGAAACTCGGCGGAAATCCATCCTTGCCAGGAGATCACTAATGTCTTAATGATTTAATTCTATTCTATTGTAATACAAAAAGCACACAATTATCCAGAGGTTTCCTGGCGCTATGAATGTAAGCAACCCTGCATGTTAATTATTATTGAATGAGAACAATTTTCAAGGCTTTGCGAAATCTAAGAGGATTAGGCTCAGACCGAATCTCAAGAGGTAAGTTGTTCTAACCCTGGGCAGTGATTACTGAAAACGCCTGTCTGCCAAGTCAGGCCTTGCGAACCGTATAGACATTTACCAAGCTCTGTATGAACAAGTGTAGCAATCTAGGAGAAGAGTATCTAGAGAACATCTACTATATATATTTAGAGTGGTAAGTGGGAATGGTCAGAGGGTTGAATGACAGTATTTTAAAAAAACTTTCATGATGAGAAAGCAAGTAGCGGTACATTTCCTGATATGAGGTTCAAAAGACACCTTAAGGTAATAAATGACTCCAGGTTACGAGCCGATGTGGCAGCCATAGGACAAGTGCCAAAGGGATTGAGGCCACCAGGATGACTACCAACAGGAATAATTCCTAAACACCAAGGTTTTCTCGGAGTTCAGTCGGAGTGAGTTAGCATTCATCCAACTAGCCACCACGACTAAGCAATATTTAAATTGCTCCTGAAAAGCGTTGATATTACCTTCTCATTGCAGAAAGATCTGCAACGTCAGCGTAAAAAAGGAATTGAAAGCCAAAGGAGGCAATCAGATCAGCCAGTGGCGCCACATACAGATCAAAAAGTGTACGGCTGAGAGTAGACCCTTGTGGGACTGCGCATCTCAGATCTCTAATATGAGAGTGGAAGGGAGTCAGTTGAACTGCTAATGTTCTAGCGCTCAGAAAATATTTAAACTAGACAAGAAGCTGTCCCTCACCAAATTCCAGCCTTTTTGAGTGTGTCTAGAAGAATATCATGTGAGACATTGCCAAACGCTGCTGAAAAATCAAGGAGTATGAGGGCAGTAGAGCCCCCTTAATCTAGTATCATCCAAATGTCATTGCCAGCAGCCGTCAGCAAAGTTTCCATGCTCAAGGTAGGTTTAAAACTAAATTGAAATACACTGAGTAAACTGTTCTCTTCAATGAGTTGAAATAGATGGAAGTTAACCCAGTTTTCCAAAATCTTGCTGATCAGTGGAAAAAGAGAAATAGGACAATAGAGTGCAAGAATGCTATGATCCAGGGTAGATTTCTTTAGGAGTGAGACCACGAGTGCTGTTTTGTAGAAAATGGGGACCAGGTTATTGCCTAAAGAATTATTGCATAAAGAAGTAAATCAAGAGTGTAACCGACGGGGCCAACAAATTAAAAACCATGACCGGACAGGGATCCAATGGAGAACCCGATATAATGGATTTTATTTTGGCTAGAGTAATGGCCAGAGTTTTATATACATACATATTTAATACCTAATGTGTAGTTATAGTTAGGACCATGTTTCCATAGAAAAAGCGACCACCACCTCCCGGGGATGTACATATTAAATGCTTGGGGGGGCCTTGCATACCCCACGGATCCCCAGGGACCACCACCTCCCCGGGGTCAAAATAAAATGGTTAGGGGGGCCGTGGGACCACCACCTCTCCGAGGCTTTTTTTTTTAAAGAGTGAATGGGGCCGCGCAGCCCCCCTCCCAGGCCGTTCTTGGCCCCCGGGGACCTCCACCTCCTTGGGGAAGGCCCATGAAAGTGAAAGGAGGGGGGCCAATAATGGCCCTGGGAACTGCCACCCCCCAGGGCCAGCTCCTGCTATGTCCCGGGGTGCCTATCCCCAGGACATAGCTGTTTGCTGTGACTTGGCAGGAGCTTTGTCAGCTTCCGCCAAGTCAGAGCAAACACTCCACTTCCAGCAAGCGGGAGCTGACAAAATGCTCTCGCTTTGTGAGAGCAATGCCGACTCCCACAGGAGGCGGGGGCTGGCAGGGACCGGGGGGCCTTGAGGCTCCCCCGGCAGTCCAGGGGGAAAGAGCAGAAAGAGGCAAAATAAAGGTGAGAAACGAGTAGAAAATGGCAGAATAAAGGTCAGCAACGAGCAGAAAGACGCTAGATAAATGTGAGAAACAAGCAGAAAGAGGCAGAATGAAGGTCAGAAACAAGAAGAAAGAGCCAGCATAAAGGTGAGAAATGAGCAGAAAGAGGCAGAATAAAGGTCAGAAGTGAGCAGAAAGATGCAGAATAAAGGTCAGCAGCGAGCAGAAAGAGGCAAAATAAAGGTGAGAAACTACCATAGCATATGCTTCACAATCACTTACACTGATGGAGGAAAAATTCTCTGTAATAGAGAAGATGTTAACCACTGTCTGAGCTTTGGAAAAGTTCAGACAGTATTTGTGGGTTACAAGATTCGTTCTTAGAATGGATCACAAACCCTTAGTTAAAGTTCTGACTTCTAGCGGTATCATTAAAGCAACTCCCTGCATTGCAAAGATGACCTTAAGAATTTTAGACTATGTGTATGATGTAGAATACCTACCGGGTAACACAAACAAGGTTGCGGACTATTTGAGTCACTCACCTTTACCACTGGAAGAACATTGCAGCAGTGATTGGGAGAAATACAGTGTTGCATGTCCTGTAGATAAGGATGTTGTTATTCAAGAGGAAGACTGGGAGGTAGCTTATGGCTCTGGTTGCACCTTGTAGGAATTGAAGGGCAATATAGCTAATGGATGGCCTGGGATAAGTGATTTATCAGTGGAATGTAGGATGTTTTGGGAATTAAAGACTGAATTATCAATCAGTGGAGAAGGGTTCTTTCTTAGGGGAGACAGAGTAATTCCTCTGGTTAGTCTTAGGGGACATATTCTGAACATTATGCATGAAGGACACCTAGGCATATTTAAATCCAAGAGGAGGGTGAAGTAATTGTATTGGTGGCCTAGAATGGACATGGATATCAAAAGGAATGTGAAATTTTGTACATCTTGTGCCAGTGCTGACAAATTATTAGCTGTCATCCGACCACCATTAGGGGAGTATAAATGTCCTGAGAGCCCTTGGGATTAATTAGAGATGGATGTATTGGGTCGTATTTTGGATCCATGGGGTGTTCCTAAATACGTTATAGTATTACGGGATTTGTATTCAAAATGGCCAGAGTATGAGGTGTATGATAAGGTTGATGCTTCTACTTTGGTTTCCTTCTTGACCAATGTATTTTTGGAGGGAAGGAATTTCGAGATCTATTTTAAGTGACAATGGCTCCCCGTTTGTTTCTGACAAGTAGTAAGCATTCTTGGCTAGGAATGGTGTAAAGGAAAAACATACTCCTATTTACTATCCGGCTGGGAATGGAGCCGTGGAATGGTTCAATCGAGTGATTATGGGCTCTGTGCAAGCTGGAATCAATGCTGGAAAGGATTGGGAGAAGGAGTTAGCCAAGACTATGTGGGCCTACCGTATCACGCCTACTGTGACGGTATGCAGCCCTTTTAGAATTCTTAGGGGGAGCGAACCATATACCAGAGATACTGCAGCATGGTTGAACATGAAGTTACAGAGCAAGTGGTCCCCATCAGTTGTCAAGAGTAATCCGCTAAGGGAACAAAAAGTGTAAAAAGAGTATTATGACAAAACACGGCGTGAAAGAAGCGAAGTTGTCTGTGGGAGACTGGGTGAGAACGAAGTTAGGAGTGAGTTCTAGGAAAGAAAGTAGCAATTTTTATGAACCGCTCCAAGTGAAGGTACTTTATTCACGCTCGACATTGTTGAGTGATGGGAAAATTTGGCATTTGAACAGAATGGCCAAGTGAAATAAAGTATTGTGGTGGAAGCTTGATTAAGGGATTCGTGGGAAATCAGCAGCAAGTGGTTTGAAGTGGAACAAATTGGTTGCGAGAACAGAGGAAGAGATGAGAGTGAGAATGCACTAGGGAAATTAGGCATCTCGTGATGAGGTGACACATGATGAAGATGTACAAGCTCCTAGTTGCTCAGGGAAATCCACTCATGTGGGCAGACATGTGACATTTGCCCAAGAAATACGATGAATTTGTCATGTGAAAAGTTTAAAAACAAAAACGTAATGTTCTAGCAAGTTTTGCCTTATTGGCATCATAATGTAATGTCTAATTGTGGTTCTATAATTCCTGTATTCGGAAACTTATTCATTGTAAAGAGGGAGATGTGTGGTGTTGTGAAGTACTGTATTGATGTCAGAAGTGTGACATCAATCAGTTCCATGGTGGAATGTGGGGTAGGAGAGAATGTTGGGGTAGGACCGTTCGGAGATACAGTTGGAGGAGATCTTGTTGGAGTTGTACACATTTACCTGCTCTCCCCATGTGTGAAATAAACGTACATGTAATAACTCCAAACAGCCTTTGTTCTTCATTACAGGAACCAAAAGAGTTCCAGTGTTTATTTACAAGACACTACAGACAGGGCATTCAGAAAGTTAAGCTTAGAGGAGGAGACAAGGGGACTGGTTGGACAGAATATGGGAGACCATGGCATGAGTTTTGTGTAACTGTGCACTGAAGGCAATATTTAGTATGGAGCTGTGACGGCTGTTGAGTGCGAAGAGTTTGTGGCTGAAGACGTGATGTCAAATGATTGCTTGCAGAGAGATCAAGGCATGACTGACGTGCACAAACAGAACTATTTGATGACGAGGCTGGCAGGATGCCTAACTGTGAAAGGGAAAACATTATAGCAGTCAACAGTGAGCTGTTACCAGGGCATAAATGAGGATGCGCCGAGAAATAGCCTTGGGCCTACCATGACAAAATGATTACAGAGAATGTTATCTGTGAACGGATCGTTTTTAATAAGAAAAGAGAAGATAAGAATAAAAACACAAATAGGTGTTTACGGGCGAAAAAAGTGGGGAAGGTGCTTTTTTTCTGTTTGACGTGTTCAGTTTTAGGCAACAGTTGCTCAATTATTGTTTCCAGTTTAAGCCGTTGTGGGATGTTTTGCAACCCCTGTGATTTAACCAATCTGACAACTAATCATTCAAAAGAAAGAAGACCTTCAGCTTCTGCTAATTTTTACTCGAGGACAGTTGCGCCTGTCTTAATCACTGTCTATGTACAGAGATTTGAGCTTTCAATGAACATTGTGTTTTAAAAGCATCCGATTGTTCGTTTTCAGGTCCAGTGGTGTGTGACATTCCTTGCATATCTACAAGTTCAAAGGGCATGAAACCTAATTTCGCCTACCCTGTGAAATTTACGAAATATCGTCCAAGGGCGGCAGCCAAGAGGCAATGTGTAATTTACGCTTTCGTGTTGAAGAGTTGTGCTGAGTTCATTCTAAGTGGTAAATGTTGTATTGAGGGGATGGATGTCACTGTATTGTGGGAAAAATGAACAGTTCCTCGATACGCTACAACAGTGAGAGTGAAGCGCCATAAAGGGTCATTACAATGAACGCCATTACAATAAATTGGATCACACTTTGGACTCAAAGTGCCATTATATGTTCATACATATACTAACTTAAGGTCGGGCCTTAAATCAGTGCAAGGGAGTGCTCCTTATCAGGACTAGGCATCCTTAGATAGGAACACTTTCCTTCAAATAGCTCCCTGTTCCCCTCCTGCTCCTCTCTCTTCATGATATGCTATGGTGGCCTGCAACTTCGGCCACAACGCGGGCCTATCACATGCAAGGGAATGCCCTGGGCAGACCGGGGGAGGGTCCCTGCTCTCACTATGGTAAGACTTAAGGAGCCTGTTCATTCATGGTTCCAAAGGGCACTGAACAAATTCTTTAATTGGGAGAAAGACAGCAATGAAGCAAGAGTAACGAAGGCAGGTGGTACCGGCCACTACCAGCACTCATGGTTCGTGCCAGCTCTGGACTCAGCACCCAGGGCTAAGGCAGGCCGGTGGAGGCACGAGAGAGGAGAAATAAGTCATCAGGAAATCAGTGCCGTGCTAGTGAACAGGGAATGTAAGGGAGCACCAGCTTGAGTAAGGAGTCTCACCAGTCATTGTGCAGAATGGAAGGCCAGGCTTCGAGCCGACATGGAATTGCCGAGATGGTCTCAGGGGTGCACAAAATGGGCTCCTAGCTAGCACTGGATATGTTAGAGAGGCTTCACTGTGTCCACTGTATACCTCAGCCTACATCATAACAAGCACTGGATATTGGTAGAGTTTCATGTTTAGGGACAGATCCTGCAAACTCCAAGTGTTTCTTGTACACTCCCTACTGGAAAACGACCATACATTTTCACCTGGCTGTGAGCTTAAAAGTTATTTAGCAATTGGGACATCATATGACCTTTCAGATAAAATAAAGAAAGGAAAATGCTACTTACCAGTATGCATCTGTTCTTGGCATGTAGAGCTGTAGAGTTGTATACTTTAGCATAGATCGCCATCTGGTGTTGGGCTAGGATGTTTGCACTTTGTTTTTGTCTGAAGAAGTCTTTGTAGTCACGAGATAGGTGACTCCTCCTTATGGTGATACTGCGCATGGGCATCGACTCCATCTTCAGATTGTTTTTCGCCATAAAGGGCGACGATGGAGTTAGTAAGAGAATAGAAAAGGATGTCCATGTAATGTATCTAAATAAGATAATACTGCAACAGATAAAGGTACCCGGGGAGGTGGGTGGGCGTATACAACTCTACAGCTCTACATGCCAAAAACAGATGCATACTGGTAAGTAGCATTTTCCGTTTGAGGCATATGAGCTGTAGATTGTATACTTTAGCATAGACTATACAGCAGTTTTCCTCCCTAGCGGTGGCAACCTTTATCTGTTGCAGTGGTTTGAAAAAGTGTTTTTAGTACAGCCTGGCCCACACTAGCCTGTTGGTTTGCCTGCACATCTACACAATAGTGTTTTGTGAAGGTGTAGACCATGTTGCTGCTTTACAAATGTCATCTATGGGAATGTTCCCTAAGAATGCCATAGAAGCCCCTAGTTTGCGTGTGGAATGCGCTCTAGGGGGAATAGATAATGTGCGCTTTGCTCTTTGATAGCATATTTGGATGCATTTAACGATCCACCTGGCAATTCCAGCTTTTGATATAGGGTTGCCCTTATGTGGTGGTGAGAAAGCTACAAAAAGTTGTTTAGTTTTTCTGAAAGTTTTTGTCCTTTCAATGTAGTAAAGGATAGCTCTTTTGACGTCAAGCGTATGAAGAGCCCGTTCTGCTACTGAGTCTGGTTGAGGAAAAAAAACTGGCAGCTCAACAGACTGGTTAAGGTGGAAAGCAGAGACAACTTTTGGTAAGAATTTAGGGTTTGTCCTAAGAACCACTTTGTTGTGATGTATTTGCAAAAATGGTTCTTGTATGGTTAATGCCTGGAGTTCACTAACTCTTCTGAGAGATGCGATTGCTACAAGGCATGTGTAACCACTCAGACCCCAGAACAGATCTAGGGAAGGGAACTAGAGGCACGGGGTACTAGGAGCAGGCAGCCTCCAACATATAATGTTTATCACAAAAAGAGTCACTCCTAGTCAGGTGACCTAGGTGCTAAAGTGTTAGTTTGTGAGTGCAGGCATCTCACAAAAAGTGAAGGACTGGTCTCACACACCACCTGGTGTCATGCTTCATCATTGACCAGTCCTCGCCCTCTAAAAACTTGGTTTGATAGAGGGCGGGCATACACCTTACGACAGGGATGGACTTCTAAACTAAGTGGGGGCCCTTACAAAAAAAGGTGAGTTTTAAAAGGCCATTATAGATGTCAAATAAATTTTAATATAACTGGCATCTATATGGAGATTAAAATGAGTGATCAGTGTGTTGGGGATTCTATTGTCCCCCCAACGTGGTAAATATGGTCGACATGTTTCTGCCCAGTGGCCCAGAAGGGTCCATGGCATTCATCAGGACCTAAATAATAAGAGAGAACGGGCTCCACTCTTACCAGACTGTGGTGAGAGGATTCCACTAAGTGGGGTGATCTAGATCACTCTCCACTAATATACGGCTAAAGGATTCAAGCCTGAAAGGAAAAAAACAAACAAGGAACACAAATGTGAAATACAAAATAGCACCATGGTCAAATCTTCAAATCAGCCACATACACATTCAGGTATAGTGAGTGGCTAAAAGTGCAACAAACGTGTCAGTCATCTGTGCACTTAATATTTTGTGCAAAATGGTAGCCACATTGCTTACCCTATGTATGGGATCGAATTGCCCCATAGGAGGGTGAGGGCGGAAGACCCCTTTGGTCAAACGCTATGTAATAAGGAGAAAAAGGAAAAAAGGAGAAAAAGGAGAAACGGTTTGTAGATGAGAACAAATTGGCTCAAAGACGATTCCCTAGGCGTGGCGATCTATCAGCCAACATCCACATAAGCACATCCATTCATACACCCATTCAAACTCTTACTGTTCCGTGGTTCGTCCTCCACTGTTGTGCCTACGTGTGTGCTCCACACCTCCTCGCTGGTAAATGAGGAGGGCGAGCGTAGGCTATTTATAGTGTTCGCGTAATGTTGTCCGCGACAAATGATGGTCTAATTAGCTATAATTGAACGTGGTGTCGGCAAGATCCGGTGTCACAAGCCGGTTTCAATAGAAAGGTGCCTGACCTGCCTGAGGTATACTGATGGATGTGTATGGCCTTAAAAGGACATCCGTTGTCCGCACCGTGGTTGCCTGGTAACTGCGTTTGGTGCCGGACTCGTGGGTATAGTCCCGTCTGAAACTCCGTCAAAGACGAAGTGTACTGGGGCGGCGCATGCGCAAACGTCTGCTTCTATAATTCTACTCTGCGCGCATGCGGGCGTGGTCCCGTCCGAGGTTGACAGTGAGGGTGAAGTGTTGAAGGGGCTGCGTATGCGCACTAATTAAATGCAGCAAAACACTGCTATGCACGCATGTGCGTAGTGCCTCCTTACTAATGTCCAGTGTTGCCAGACCGTCAAACCAGGTCTTATAAACCCGATTGCTAAAACGTGCCTAAATTAATTAAGAAAAAATTAAGGAAGGGATTCCCTGATTTTCAGCATTTATACAGTGTACAAATTATATGTAACTATCTAGATATTTTGCACATTTGTAATTTCTAGGTGCAGTGTAGTAAAATCATTAGTGTGTCATTTTTCATCAGTACAACACCGCATGCCCAGGGTTCATATACTCTCATGTAATAGTGTCTGTCCATCGTGACGTATGTCAGAGGTGAAGAGCCTGCATGTATATGAGAGATGTTTGGGTAGAGCATTTATCGTTAGTGTAATAGGTGTTTTGATCTACTACAATAAAGGAGATATCAGTGTTCTAATTAGTAGCGGCTTGTTTATGTAATGTAACCAAGGGATTGCATCATTCAGTCCCTTCTCCCATGTCCGGAGACGGTATACCCACCTCTGCTCTCTAATGTGAAGAGGTCTGGTCAGGTCCGCCTTGTGTTTCTTCATAACTTCCAGCACTACCCACTTAAGGTCGCCATCTTTGTGATTATGTTCCAAAAAGTGTCTGGTTAGTTTGGTGTTTGTTTTTCTACATCGTATGGTACTGCGGTGTTCGTTGATGCGGATTTTAATCTTCCTGGTGGTCATGGCCACATACATTAGACCACAAGGACACGTAAGGAGGTATACCACATTTTCGGTATTGCAGTTGCTGAAGTTGTTTAATTTCCAGGGGTTTGTGGTTCCGATGTCTACTTCCTTTGTGGTCACAGTTAGTGGTCATGCGACACACCCTCCACATGCATAGTGTCCCGTGGGTCTTTGAGTGTTCCACAGGGTGACCTGGTCTTCTCTTGTTCTTGGCGGATCCTTGGCATGTACCAGTTCGTCCCGTAAATTTTTGCTTCTCTTAAATGCAAAGAGTGAGGGTTCCCAATGTTTTTCCGCCCCATCCAGAATATGCCAGTTCTTCTTGATGATTTTTTGTATGATGTTTGAAACTGGTGTATATGTTGTAACGCACACTATCCGGTCTGGTTTCTCTTTGTTGGTGTTTTCAAGTAGTGCTTCACGGTTATTGTTTCTGGCTCTCTTCTTGGCCTTCTTTATCATTTTCTTTGAGTAGTGTCGGTCCAGAAGCTTCTTCTCGAGTTCTTCCGCTTGTTTCGTGAAGGTCTCTGTCTCTGAACAATTTCTTCGTACCCGGAGGAATTGACCAACAGGTAAGTTGTTACGTAGGGCTTTCGGATGATAGCTTTCGTACAACAGTAGGCTATTTTTGTCCGTCGGTTTGTTATGTACTTTTGTGCTAATGCCGTCTGTCGTCATGCTGATGTCTAAATCCAGAAAAATGGCGTGGTCTTTGCTGATGAAGTGGGTGAATTTAAGGTGGTGATCCTTTGTGTTGACCCATTCTATAAATGCTCTTGCTGTGACCTCATCCCCTCTCCAAACAATAAAAACGTCATCAATATAACGTTTCCAAACTTTAAGCTGTTCAGTGAAAGGATTGTTTGCGTTGAAGATGTGATCCTCCTCAAATTGATGCACGTATAGGCATGCGAGGCTCGGGGCAAAAGTACTGCCCATTGATGTGCCCGTGATTTGATGATATAGTACTTCCTCGTATTCGAAGTAGTTCTCTGTAAGGGCAATCTCAGCGCATTCCATGATGAAGTGTTGGGGGGTGAGGAAGTCCCATTCCATGTTCAGTAAGATCTCTTCCACGACTGCCAATGTCCGTCTTTGTGGAATGCTAGTGTATAGGGCCTCTATGTCCATGGTGATGAAGATATCCTCAGTCGTGTTTATTTCTAAATCTCGTAAAAGGCACAACACATCCTTCGTGTCTTTTAGGTAGGACGGAGATTTTTGTACAATGGGTTTCAGAAACCAGTCGCAGAACTGCGAAAGAGGCTCGAGGATAGATCCGATGCCAGAGACTATCGGTCTTCCTGGCGGAGGTATCTTCCCTTTGTGTATTTTGGGGAGGGTGTAAAACCTCGGTGTTCTTGGGTTTTCACTGATGAGAAAATCCGCTTCCTGTTTTGTAATCCAATCGTTATTTAGAGCCTCACCCACCATACCTTTGATCTTCCTGGTGAGGCGTAATGTTGGGTCAGTTGAATGTCTCTCATAGCTTGTTGCATCAGATAGTAGCCGATTGCACTCCTCTTGATACATGGTTTTATTCATCAAGACAATGGCACCTCCCTTGTCTGCTGGTTTGATTGTCAGGTCTGTGTTGTTCTTGAGTCCTTCAAGTGCTCTTCGTTCCAAATTAGTAAGGTTCTGGAAACCTTTTTCTTCTCTGAAGTTGATCTTCTCTACTTCTTTGAGAACCACCTGTTCAAATGCTAGTATATGACAGGGAATTTTTTGGGTTGGAGGTACGAACGTGGACTTCTTCTTGAGGCCTGTACTGGTCTTCTCACCCTGCTCTTCTCTTGATTCTCCAAAGTGGTTGCGGAGTTTAATTTTCCTAAAAAATTGTGCCAGTTCCATATTGAGGGTGAAGGGATCATTGGTAGGTGTAGGGACGAAACCAAGTCCTTTGGAGAGGACCGTTTCCTCATCCTTGGAGAGGATATGGTCGCTAAGGTTCACAATGTTTGATGTTCTGTGCTCGTCGATGGGCCGTTCCCTCTCCCTCTGCTTCTTGTTCCCATCGCAACTGATGTTTGGTCTTCCCATTGTACACTTGTATTCTGCCTTTTTTGTCTTCCTTTTCCCCGGCCCCTGCCTCTGTATAAAAAAGGCTGTGGGCCCTGGGGAAAGCCGAAACCAGGTGGATAATAAGGTTGCTGCCAGAAACCGAATTGTGGCATCGGTGGGTGCATCATAGGGTGGCGGTGGTTCTGCTGTCGTCTCCCTTGGTGGCCATCAGTACTCTCCTCACTGCTGCTACCGCTCGTGCTCCTTTCGTCTCCAGAGCTGAAGGTCCAGTTCTGTTGTGTTGGTCTAAAGCGTTGTTGTTTTCTGCCCTGTTGTGGTGGAGGTGGTTTTTCAAAGTACTCATCAGTAGTATATGGATAGTTTCACGACTGAATTTTTGCACGTCTTTTTTCAGTTTTGACTGAGTGAGATACTCCTTATATTCAGTGTGATCTTTATTAATCTCTTCCAGTTTCTTTTTGAATACTGTTATGTGCACCATAGTTTTCAGTCTACTTTCACTCTGTTGGATCTCGATCAGTAGTGCGTCGGCCAGTTCTCTGGCTGTATTTATAATGAGGACTAGCCAGTCTTTGGTGCATTTCCATGCAATAGTAGACCAGTTCGTGTGGAATTCCTTATTATTAAGGAATAGTCTTGGTTCGTTTGTAACCACAAGACCTCTTGGGGCGCTGTTTTTCCTCAGATACTCTGTCATAAATGCCCCGTGTAAGGCCGTACGAATCTGTTCTTTCTTTTTTGATGTTAAGGTTTCCCACTCATCGGAATTTTGGACTACTGATGAGTACTATGAAAAACCACCTCCACCACAACAGGGCAGAAAACAACAACGCTTTAGACCAACACCACAGAACTGGACCTTCAGCTCTGGAGACGAAAGGAGAATGAGCGGTAGCAGCAGTGAGGAGAGTACTGATGGCCACCAAGGGAGACGACAGCAGAACCACCGCCACCCTATGATGCACCCACCGATGCCACAATTCGGTTTCTGGCAGCAACCTTATTATCCACCTGGTTTCGGCTTTCCCCAGGGCCCACAGCCTTTTTTATACAGAGGCAGGGGCCGGGGAAAAGGAAGACAAAAAAGGCAGAATACAAGGGTACAATGGGAAGACCAAACATCAGTCGCGATGGGAACAAGAAGCAGAGGGAGAGGGAACGGCCCATCGACGAGCACAGAACATCAAACATTGTGAACCTTAGCGACCATATTCTCTCCAAGGATGAGGAAATGGTCCTATCCAAAGGACTTGGTTTCGTCCCTACACCTACCAATGATCCCTTCACCCTCAATTTGGAACTGGCACAATTTTTTAGGAAAATTAAACTCCGCAACCACTTTGGAGAATCAAGAGAAGAGCAGGGTGAGAAGACCAGTACAGGCCTCAAGAAGAAGTCCACGTCCGTACCTCCAACCCAAACAATTCCCTGTCATATACTAGCATTTGAACAGGTGGTTCTCAAAGAAGTAGAGAAGATCAACTTCAGACAAGAAAAAGGTTTCCAGAACCTTACTAATTTGGAACGAAGAGCACTTGAAGGACTCAAGAACAACACAGACCTGACAATCAAACCAGCAGACAAGGGAGGTGCCATTGTCTTGATGAATAAAACCATGTATCAAGAGGAGTGCAATCGGCTACTATCTGATGCAACAAGCTATGAGAGACATTCAACTGACCCAACATTACGCCTCACCAGGAAGATCAAAGGTATGGTGGATGAGGCTCTAAATAACGATTGGATTACAAAACAGGAAGCGGATTTTCTCATCAGTGAAAACCCAAGAACACTGAGGTTTTACACCCTCCCCAAAATACACAAAGGGAAGATACCTCCGCTAGGAAGACCGATAGTCTCTGGCATCGGATCTATCCTCGAGCCTCTTTCGCAGTTCTGCGACTGGTTTCTGAAACCCATTGTACAAAAATCTCCGTCCTACCTAAAAGACACGAAGGATGTGTTGTGCCTTTTACGAGATTTAGAAATAAACATGACTGAGGATATCTTCATCACCATGGACATAGAGGCCCTATACACTAGCATTCCACAAAGACGGACATTGGCAGTCGTGGAAGAGATCTTACTGAACATGGAATGGGACTTCCTCACCCCCCAACACTTCATCATGGAATGCGCTGAGATTGACTTTACAGAGAACTACTTCGAATACGAGGAAGTACTATATCATCAAATCACGGGCACATCAATGAGCAGTACTTTTGCCCCGAGCCTCGCATGCCTATACGTGCATCAATTTGAGGAGGATCACATCTTCAACGCAAACAATCCTTTCACTGAACAGCTTAAAGTTTGGAAACGTTATATTGATGACGTTTTTATTGTTTGGAGAGGGGATGAGGTCACAGCAAGAGCATTTATAGAATGGGTCAACACAAAGGATCACCACCTTAAATTCACCCACTTCATCAGCAAAGACCTCAGCATTTTTCTGGATTTAGACATCAGCATGACGACAGACGGCATTAGCACAAAAGTACATAACAAACCGACGGACAAAAATAGCCTACTGTTGTACGAAAGCTATCATCCTAAAGCCCTACGTAACAACTTACCTGTTGGTCAATTCCTCCGGGTACGAAGAAATTGTTCAGAGACAGAGACCTTCACGAAACAAGCGGAAGAACTCGAGAAGAAGCTTCTGGACCGACACTACCCAAAGAAAATGATAAAGAAGGCCAAGAAGAGAGCCGGAAACAATAACCGTGAAGCACTACTTGAAAACACCAACAAAGAGAAACCAGACCGGATAGTGTGCTTTACAACATATACACCAGTTTCAAACATCATACAAAAAATCATCAAGAAGAACTGGTATATTCTGGATGGGGCGGAAAAACATTGGGAACCCCCACTCTTTGCATTTAAGAGAAGCAAACATTTACAGAACGAACTGGTACATGCCAAGGATCCGCCAAGAACAAGAGAAGACCAGGTCACCCTGTGGAACACTCAAAGACCCACGGGACACTATGCATGTGGAGGGTGTGTCGCATGTCCACTAACTGTGACCACAAAGGAAGTAGACATCGGAACCACAATCCCCTGGAAATTAAACAACTTCAGCAACTGCAATACCGAAAATGTGGTATACCTCCTTACGTGTCCTTGTGGTCTAATGTATGTGGGCATGACCACCAGGAAGATTAAAATTCGCATCAACGAACACCGCAGTACCATACGATGTAGAAAAACAAACACCAAACTAACCAGACACTTTTTGGAACATAATCACAAAGATGGCGACCTTAAGTGGGTAGTGCTGGAAGTTATGAAGAAACACAAGGCGGACCTGACCAGACCTCTTCACATTAGAGAGCAGAGGTGGGTATACCGTCTCCGGACATGGGAGAAGGGACTGAATGATGCAATCCCTTGGTTACAACTTACATAAACAAGCCGCTACTAATTAGAACACTGATATCTCCTTTATTGTAGTAGATCAAAACACCTATTACACTAACGATAAATGCTCTACCCAAACATCTCTCATATACATGCAGGCTCTTCACCTCTGACATACGTCACGATGGACAGACACTATTACATGAGAGTATATGAACCCTGGGCATGCAGTGTTGTACTGATGAAAAATGACACACTAATGATTTTACTACACTGCACCTAGAAATTACAAATGTGCAAAATATCTAGATAGTTACATATAATGTGTACACTGTATAAATGCTGAAAATCAGGGAATCCCTTCCTTAATTTTTTCTTAATTAATTTAGGCACGTTTTAGCAATCGGGTTTATAAGACCTGGTTTGACGGTCCGGCAACACTGGACATTAGTAAGGAGGCACTACGCACATGCGCGCATAGCAGTGTTTTACTGCATTTAATTAGTGCGCATACGCAGCCCCTTCAACACTTCACCCTCACTGTCAACCTCGGACGGGACCACGCCCGCATGCGCGCAGAGTAGAATTATTGAAGCAGACAACGTTTGCGCATGCGCCGCCCCAGTACACTTCGTCTTTGACGGAGTTTCAGACGGGACTATACCCACGAGTCCGGCACCAAACGCAGTTACCAGGCAACCACGGTGCGGACAACGGATGTCCTTTTAAGGCCATACACATCCATCAGGCACCTTTCTATTGAAACCGGCTTGTGACACCGGATCTTGCCGACACCACGTTCAATTATAGCTAATTAGACCATCATTTGTCGCGGACAACATTACGCGAACACTATAAATAGCCTACGCTCGCCCTCCTCATTTACCAGCGAAGAGGTGTGGAGCACACACGTAGGCACAACAGTGGAGGACGAACCACGGAACAGTAAGAGTTTGAATGGGTGTATGAATGGATGTGCTTATGTGGATGTTGGCTGATAGATCGCCACGCCTAGGGAATCGTCTTTGAGCCAATTTGTTCTCATCTACAAACCGTTTCTCCTTTTTCTCCTTTTTTCCTTTTTCTCCTTATTACATAGCGTTTGACCAAAGGGGTCTTCCACCCTCACCCTCCTTTGGGGCAATTCGATCCCATACATAGGGTAAGCAATGTGGCTACCATTTCCCACAAAATATTAAGTGCACAGATGACTGACAGGTTTGTTGCACTTTTAGCCACTCACTATACCTGAATGTGTATGTGGCTGATTTGAAGATTTGACCATGGTGCTATTTTGTATTTCACATTTGTGTTCCTTGTTTGTTTTTTTCCTTTCAGGCTTGAATCCTTTAGCCGTATATTAGTGGAGAGTGATCTAGATCACCCCACTTAGTGGAATCCTCTCACCACAGTCTGGTAAGAGTGGAGCCCGTTCTCTCTTATTATTTAGGTCCTGATTAATTCCATGGACCCTTCTGGGCCACTGGGCAGAAACATGTCGACCATATTTACCACGGTGGGGGGACAATAGAATCCCCAACACACCGATCACTCATTTTAATCACCATATAGATGCCAGTTATATTAAAATTTATTTGACATCTATAATGGCCTTTTAAAACTCACCTCTTTTTGTAAGGGCCCCCACTTAGTTTAGAAGTGCATCCCTGTCGTCAGGTGTATGCCCGCCCTCTATCAAACCAAGTTTTTAGAGGGCGAGGACTGGTCAATGATGAAGCATGACACCAGGTGGTGTGTGAGACCAGTCCTTCACTTTTTGTGAGATGCCTGCACTCACAAACTAACACGTTAGCACCTAGGTCACCTGACTAGGAGCGACTCTTTTTGTGATAAACATTGCTACAAGGCAAGCTACTTTCCATGTGAGAAATTGTAACTCACATTTATGTAAAGGTTCAAATGGGAGACCCATGAGCCTGGTAAGGACAATGTTCAGGTTCCACTGTGGAGAGGGTGGAACTCTGGGAGGAATTATCCTTTTAAGGCCTTCCATGAATGCTTTGATGGCAGGTACCTTAAACATTGACAAGTGTTGTCTGTTTTGTAGGTAAGCGGCTATGGCGGCCAGATGTAATCGTATAGATGTGTATGCCAGATTACATTTTTGTAGATGCAAGAGGTAACAAATAATGTTTTGAATTGAAGCATCTAGTGGATTGATTGTGTTGTTATTACAGTAGATAACAAATCTTTTCCATTTAGCTGCATAGCACGCTCTAGTGGTAGGACGTCTAGCCTCTTTAATGATATTCATACATTCTGGCTGAAGGTTGAGGTAACCAAACTCTAAGATTTCAGGAGCCAGATCGCTAGGTTCAGTTGAGCTGGATCTGGATGCCTTATTTCTCCATGGTTCTGTGTGAGGAGCTTTGGAGAAAGGTGCAACTTTTGATGTGGAACTACTGAGAGTTCCAGCAGGGTTGTGAACCATGGTTGTCGGGCCCATGTTGGAGCAACCAGGATCATTGTGAGAGAGTGTTGTTTGAGCTTGCGCACCAGTAATGGAATGAGCGGGAGAGGCGGAAAAGCGTACGCAAATCTGCCTGACCAGTTCATCCATATTGCATTGCCTTTGGAGAACGGGTGTGGATACCTGAGGCGAAGCTTGGGCATTTTGCGTTTAGATGTGTGGCAAATAGATCTATGTCTGGGTGGCCCCACATCTGAAAAAACGGATGAAGAACTTGCGGATGAAGTTCCCATTCATGGATCTGCTGTCTCTGTCGACTGAGAAGATCCCCCTGGGGGATGTTCTGCTAAGAGGTATATTTTTTGAGGAATGGCCCTTCTCCATATGCTTTGCGCTAGGCGTGAAAGCTGCAGAGAGTGTGTCCCCCCTTGTGTTTGTATATAGTACATTGCTGTCATATTGTCCGTACGAACTAGGACAGCTTTGCCTATGAGATGTATTTGGAATGATTTTAATGCGAGAAAAACCGCTAGTAATTCCAGGTGATTGACGTGGAGCAGTTTCTGTTGAGGGGTCCACGTGCCCTGAATGGTATGGTTTAAGAGATTAGCTCCCCAGCCGGTGAGCAATGCGTCTGTTGTTAGCATTATCTGTGGAGCCGGGTCTAGGAACGGCCGCCCTTTGGAAAGGTTTTGTGTGTTCCACCACTGCAGAGAGCGATGTGTGCGGCTGTCCACCAACACCAGATCTGTAAGCTGACCTTGAGCCTGGTTCCACTGATGTGCTAAACATTCCTGTAATGGACGCATTTGGAGTCTTGCGTAAGGCACAATGAAAATGCAAGAGGCCACCATCCCTATTAGCTGCATGAACACTCAAGCTGGTAGTGAGTGTTGAGGTTGAAATTTTGTTATGAGAGCTTGTATGCTGGCTATCCTGACTGGACTGGGGTATGCAAGGGCTTTTGAAGTATCTATTGTGGCGCCTAGATACTGTTGTGTGTGGGACGGTTGAAGATGTGACTTGGTGAGGTTTATTGTGAATCCTAAGTCGTGCAGCAGCTGGATTGTTTTGTGTGTGTGGTGCACACACTTGCTGTGTGACCTGGCTTTTATGAGCCAGTCGTCGAGGTAAGGAAACACATGAATGTGTTGTCTTCGCAAGTGAGCTGCTACTACTGCGAGACATTTTGTGAAGACTCTGGGTGCTGTAGTCACTCTGAATGGGAGGACCTTGAATTGGTAGTGCTGACCGTCCAGTACAAATCGTAGATATTTCCTGTGATCCGGGTGAATTGGAATGTGAAAGTAGGCGTCCTTGAGATCTAGAGTGGCAAGGAAATCGCCTTGTTGTAGCAGTGGGAGGACCTGTTGGAGAGTGACCATGTGAAAGTGGTCGGATTGTATGTACAGGTTTAATGGTCTGAGGTCTAATATTGGCTTGAGAGTACCGTCCTTTTTTGGGATGAGGAAGTAAAGGGAGTAAACCCCTGTATCTTGATGGTGTAGGGGAACCGGTTCTATTGCATGCTTTTGCAAGAGAGAGAGAATCTCTTGTTTTAGAAGTGTCAAATGTTCTGTGGACATTGGACGTTGTTTGGGAGGTATGTGCGGGGGAGTAGAAGTGAATTCCAGGCAGTAACCATACTGGATAATTTGTCTCACCCACCTGTCTGTGGTGATGGAATTCCAGAGAGGTAGGAACTGTGTTAGTCTTCCCCCGACCGGAGTGGAATGGTCTGGGGGGAGTGGAGGGAAGTCACTGTTTTGTGGTAGGGGAGGTGCGGGTGTTACTACCGCGGCCTCTTCCTTTGTTGTTATTTCCTCAGTAACCCCCTCTAAAATATCCTCTGTTAGAGGAAGTTTGAGTGGGGCTTTTGTAGGAAGAAGAAGTGTTGTCTGTCCCAATGGTTTTGGAGGCGCCCCTATAAAAGGAGCGACGAAAGGAACCTCTAGTTGTTGGCTGCTGTAAGGCCCCCATGGACTTAGCTGTTTCAGTGTCTTTTTTCATCTTCTCTAAAGATGTGTCTACAGTAGGTCCAAATAAGTGTTCTTGATCAAAAGGCTGATTAAGAATTTGAGACTGCACCTCCTGTTTAAAACCAGATATGCGTAGCCATGCATGCCTACGCAGTAAAACACTTGTGTTAACGGCACGAGATGCTGTGTCTGCTGCATCAAGAGCACATTTGATAGAGGTATTTGTAATTAGCTTTCCCTCTTGTATGAGGTCGTTAGCTTTAGACCTATATTGTTCTGGAAGATGTTGCATGAGTGTCTCAAGCTCATCATAATGCGCCCTGTCATACCTGGCCAGCAAAGCTTGGGCATTGGCAATGCGCCAGTAATTTGCCGCCTGTGACGCAACCCGTTTACCAGATGCGTCCAATAATTTAGATTCTTTATCTGGAGGAGGGGCATCACCTGTTGTTTGGGAATTTGCCCGTTTACGGGCATTTGACACTACAAGAGAATCTAGAGGGAGCTGCCCCTTGATATAAGCTGGATCATTTGGAGCTGGTTTATATTTTTTGTCAACCCTGGGGTTGAGAACTCTAGCTCTGACAGGGTCTTTAAACACATCAGGGGCATGTTTAATCATACCTTTTAACATAGGTAAAGTATTTGTTGACTTTTGTGATTGTGTAAAAGTCTCTAATAAAAAATCTTCCTCCAAAGGGTCTGAGTGTAATTCTACCCCATGATATTTGGCTGCTCTATTTATGAGTTTTATTTATTTGAGTTTTATATAGCGCTGGCTAGACCCGGAATTATCAGAGCGCTTTACATAAGGTTCCACAAAATTACAAAATTACATCAGTTACAAGTTACATCAGTTACTAGAAAAACATTTCAAGAGCGTAGAAGATGAAATAAATGGAGCTTAGAAGGGTAAGGGGGTGGGGTAAAGGGGTAGGAGGGAGATAGGATGGAGAGACGAAGGAGAGTCTGCCCAAAGTCCAGCTGGGTAGGTGACGGCCGAGGGGGAAGTCCACAGCCCATCTCCTCTTTAGCTATCAGGTAGCTCCACCGGGCATCAGCCAAACAGCTAGGTCTCAAAGGGAAAACAACTAAAGAGAAAAGAGGAGGGATAAATGGAGCGTAAAGGAGAAAGGGGGTGGAGTAAAGGGGTAGGAGGGAGAATACAACGGAGAGACGAAGTAAGTTCTGCCCAAAGACCGGCTGGGTAGGTGACGGCCGAAGGGGTAGTCCACAGCCCATCTCCTCTTTAGCTACCAAGTAGCTCCACCGGGCATCGGTCAAAAAGCTAGGTCTCCATGGTCAGAGGTAGGTTCACAGATTCCGTATCATGATGGGTAGGCCGGATGAGGGATGTGTTCGAGGTCTGGCCGATGTCCGGTTTTTTCTCAGAGTAGTAGCACGACGTGGTAGAGACCACTGTGGCTGGCATCTTTGGGTCAGGCAAGGGATTCTGACCTAGGAGTTAAAATCAGCCGACGTAGTTTTACACCTTCGTCACTGCTTTTTTAGGTGGCATAGATGCGATCGCTGCCCTCCGCCAGGTAGTCCTGGGCCCCTCTTATCTCTGGGGGTCCCCTCTTTGTGCTGCAGGGAACGGATGCGTCCATAGAGAGTTGTCCCTGATATGTGCCCAGGTCCTTCTTAGCCCCTGAAATGGTGGGTCTCCTCGAGATGACTCATGGTGGCCATCTTAAGGTCAGGCATGTGCTGGGTGTTTCCGAGTCTCACTGTGCCTGGGCCATCTGTTCCTCATCTTAAGCCCTGTCAAGGTGCCTCAATGACTCTCTCCAGTCTCCCCCCCCTGCTGCGGGGGTGCCACCTGCGTGATCTCTCGTTAGGGACGTCCCGGCCGCCATTTTGAAGTCAGGCAGGCCGAGACAGGAGCTTTCCCCCCCCCGGTGGTCGTTTTCCTTGCCCCCTTTCACTTGGCTGGCGGGAGCCCAAAGCTGACGTGACTCGAGGGGCCACAACAGTCTACTCACCACCTCGGGGCTGCTTTCCCACGTGTCCGGAGGGCCCTCCGGTGGTCGCGTCTCCCGCAGCACTTCTCACTGCACTTGCTCACCGGAACGCCTCTTTCACTGCTCCCGGCCGCATCCACCACCTCGAGCCTCCTCAGCACTCCGGTGCGGCACTATTCCCGGGCTCCCGGACAGTTTCGGCGGTCCCGGCTGACCGGCGCCATCTTAGATCGCGGCATGCAAGCCAACCGACCAGCTGTTTGCACCGCAGCGCGTTGTCTTCAGGAGTCCTCCGGTGCGCCTCTGCATCCACCAAGCAATACGACCTCGAGTTTTGAGTTGAGCAGCGTTGAATCTACACTATTATGGTGAATACCAGCGGGCTGGCGACGGAGCTGGAACGGCTCACGTCCGTTCGGCCATCTTGGCTCCTGCGCAAACCCTATGTTGTCGTCTGGAGGGGATGGTTTAGATGGGTAGGAGTCTGGCTCAGGTATATCTGGGACATTATCATAATCCTCCCAAAGGTCAGGTGGTGGGATACTGTGGATATCATCATTATCATCCCCTTGTGGGTCTCCATCCCCATCCCCACCTCCAAAGTCATCTTCATCATCTTGTGGTGCAGGTGAAGAAGGAAGCAGTGGAGAGTGTGCTGGAGAAAGTGGTATAGTTGGAAGATTTGGAGGGGGAGAGGAGGGTCTGAAAGGTGAAGTTGCTATGTCTTTCTTCTTTAAGGGTACCTCAGGTGCTTCTGAGGTGTCCAATTTCCTCTTTTTAGGTGGTATTGTTGTTACATGACCTGTAACAGGGTCAATGTGTAGGGTTTTCTGTTTCGGATCCGATGGATCTGGTTGAAACAGTTCTTTGGAGTCATTGTCTTTTTTCGGCACCGACGATTTTGGTTCCGAGTGGTGCTTTGATTTAGTCTCTGTAGCTTTAGGAGGGGTCTTGGTCTCCTTATGCTTTGGTGGAGTTTTCGAGTCCGAAATCTTTTTCGGCTCCGAGAATTTATGGTGTTTTCGGGTCCGAAGGCTTGTCCTCGGTGTGTTTTGGTGCCGGAAAGCTCGGCGTCGAAGCCGTCTTCGGTGCCGATGTTACAGGGCTGGCACTGTGTTTGTTTTCGGCTTTTGTTTTGTGCCGGGGATTGTTTTTCGGTACCAGTATGCGGCTGACTCGGTCCAGAGCCGCCTGAAAGCTTTTCTTTGGGCTTCGGAGCCGGGCCCGAGGGCGGGGCATCTAAAGTATTACCTCGGTGTCGACCTGAGCCCGAAGGCGAAGGTGTTACGGGAGCCGTATCTTTTGTTTTAGATGGGGCAGTGGTGTTGAGCTCGGTACTCACGATCCGTTGACCTGGAGTAACCGTCTGATCCTCGGCATCTGAGTCGTCTGCCTCGGAGACGCTGATGTCTTCATCCTCCGGTTCTTGTTGTTCTGGAGCATCGGGGCCTGCATCGAAGATGTCGTCCGGCGCCGAGGTAGTTGATCGAGACATTATGTGACGTCGAGCCCGGCGATCACGTATGGTCTTCTTTGATCTAAAGGAAGCACAGGCCTGGCAGTCTTTGTCCTCGTGTTCTGGAGAGAGGCAAAGGTTACAGACCTTGTGGAGATCAGTGTGTGGGAATTTAGCACCACACAGGGGGCATTTTTTAAATGGCGTTCTTTCCATTGACTGCAGGGCCTGATGGCGCAGATAGGCCCAACGGCCCGGGTCAACGACCGGAATCGAAGGTCTTGATGAATTTTTGGATGTGCGTCGAAGGGGAACGCGATTGAAACAATACCGTCGAGCGGTGAGGGATTGCGCGTCGAAGGGGGATCGAGTACGACACCGACCCGGAGCGCAGCAATTTTCATTCGAACCCGATGGCGGAAAAAAACAATCTGAAAATGGAGTCGATGCCCATGCGCACTATCACCATAAGGAGGAGTCACCTATCTCGTGACTACAAAGACTTCTTCAGACAAAAACAAAGTGCAAACATCCGAGCCCAACACCAGATGGCGATCTATGCTAAAGTATACAATCTACAGCTCATATGCCTTGAACATATTCTTCTAGGGTAAATGAAAATCCACCTTTCCAAGCGTCATATAACAAGTATGGGTGTGGATGCTACTAAATGCTTATGGGATATATTATACGCTAGTCTAAATGCTGTTCTATTAACTGCACTATACCCAGGACAATTACTGTGGTTAAAGGAGCCCCTTCAAGTGGACATCCGTGTTCTCAAACATAAAATCAAGGTTGAAGGAAGAGAGTGGTGAGAGGACAAAGTCAGAGAAGGGTGTCTCCGCTTCTGTACTGTGACAGGAAGACTCTAAGTGGAAGCTCCTCTTGAGTTATAGCAATAGGGAACCCAACCAGAACTCAACCAGGAGTTGATATCATGAGCTGTAAAAAGGAGACGTCCTCATCCTTGGCTTGATCCAAGTCTGTTTATTCACCTGAGGGTTGGATGGCTTTTGGTGGATAATTGGCTTGACACTGTCTCTGCATACATGATAGCACCAAGCATATTCAATACCTCCAGGAAGAAAGATGTAAACATCCAGGGCCGAAGAGCCAGGTTTCAAGCCTTTCTACTATGTTTGATCGTGTGGGAAGATCTAGCCACAGACCTGGGGGCCGATTCCGATCTCGGCCGGAAGCGAACCTAACACTATTCGTCCGGAAAAAATACAAGCCGTATGAGTGTTTCCCGACCGAATCGTACACTCATCCGGACGAACAAGTACGATGCGTATAACAACCCAGTTACCGAACGAGCCTTACTCACCCAATCCAGCTCCTGTTTCCCGCCCGAGCCGGATCCGTAAACGCCGATTCGAGTCGCACGGAAGCAAATACACAGCACCTTCCGGCCGGACTAGTACGATGTGCATTCCGTACGCGCCAAACCCGTCTCTACGTCCGGCATGTTTGAGCATCCGGGCGAGCCGTACATAAGCTCCGTTTCGCGCCACAAGACAATCCACGGCTACGAGACGAACAAGCCAGCGACGAGTACGAGTCGAAGACACGAGAAACCCGAACGAGACGATCCAAGCATGAATCCCATTGCGCAGGTCCTACCTATACTCTACATCTATTACTGGGACCGGCACGGACGCGTACGGCGCAGACGGTAAGTCAAACACCAACAATACAAACAAACTACACGTACCCGAAATATGTCACACACACATAGGGATGCACAAATGACGTACACAAGCAACAGCAGAACCATAGGGGTGGGATGGCCAACACCAATGCCATATACACCCATAGGGGGATGGATGCCTACCACCAACACCACCCTACAACCACCCCTACTCATGGGTGGCTAGATGCCTGCCACCACCACCACCCCTACTCAGGGGGCTGGATGCCTACCACTACCACCACCCCTACTCAGGGGGCATGGATGCCTGACACTACTACCATACCCACCCTTAGGGGGCTGGATGCCTGCCACTACTACCACCCCTACTCAGGGGGCCTGGATGCCTGTCACTACCACCACCCCTACTCGGGGGGCATGGATGCCTGTCACTACTACCATCCCCACCCTTAGGGGATGGAGGCCTGCCACTACCACCACCCCTATCCAGGGGGGGCTGGATGCCTGTCACTACTACCATCCCCATCCTTAGGGGGATGGATGCCTGCCACTACCACCACCACTATCCAGGGGGGCCTGGATGCCTGTCACTACTACCATACTCACCCTTAGGGGGCTGGATGCCTGCCACTACTACCACCCCTACTCAGGGGGGCCTGGATGCCTGTCACTACCACCACCCCTACTCGGGGAGGCATGGATGCCTGTCATTACTACCAACCCACCCTTAGGGGGATGGATGCCTGCCACTACCACCACCCCTATCCAGGGGGGGCTCAATGCCTGTCACTACTACCATCCCCACCCTTAGGGGATGGATGCCTGCCACTACCACCACCACTATCCAGGGGGGCTGGATGCCTGTCACTACTACCATCCCCACTCATGGGGGGCTGGATGCCTGTCACTACTACCATCCCCACTCATGGGGGGATGGATGCCTACCACTACCACCACCCCTAATCATGGGTGCCTGGATGCCTGTCACTACTACCATCCCCACCCTTAGGGGATGGATGCCTGCCACTACCACCACCACTATCCAGGGGAGGCTGGATGCCTGTCACTACTACCATCCCCACTCATGGGGGCTGGATGCCTGTCACTACTACCATCCCCACTCATGGGGGATGGATGCCTACCACTACCACCACCCCTAATCATGGTTGCCTGGATGCCTGTCACTACTACCATCCCCATCCTTAGGGGGATGGATGCATGCCACTACCACCACCACTATCCAGGGGGCCTGGATGCCTGTCACTACTACCATACCCACCGTTAGGGGCTGGATGCCTGCCACTACTACCACCCCTATCTAGGGGGGGCTGGATGCCTGTCACTACTACCATCCCCACACATGGGGGGATGGATGCCTACCACTACCACCACCCCTAATCATGGGTGCCTGGATGCCTGTCACTACTACCATCCCCACCCTTAGGGGGATGGATGCCTGCCACTACCACCACCCCTACTCAGGGGGGCCTGGATGCCTGCCACTAACACCACCCCTACTCATAGGACGGGTAATGCATGACACAACCAGCATACTCCCACATAAGGAATGACAGAAATGTACATCCCCCCAACACTCTGACAAGCGTGTGTAGTCTGTGTCAAATGCCTACAAGACTGAACATGACATTGAACATACAATGTGACCCCCTAACACATGTGTCACACATAAATGTGTGTGGCCTCCACAATGCAAGCCGACCATGGCCACTGTGGCAATGGGCTCGAACACCCCATCACCACAGTGACCAAAAGGGAAGTGTGGTGTCCATAGCTGATGCACTTTTTGAACAGTGTGGCAATGGGGCCTAAAGCCCCATCACCACAGTGACCAAAAGGGAAGTGTGGTGTCCATAGCTGATGCACTTTTTGAACAGTGTGGCAATGGGGCCTAAAGCCCCATCACCACAGTGACCAAAAGGGAAGTGTGGTGTCCATAGCTGATGCACTTTTGAACAGTGTGGCAATGGGGCCTAAAGCCCCATCACCACAGTGACCAAAAGGGAAGTGTGGTGTCCATAGCTGATGCAACTTTTGAACAGTGTGGCAATGGGGCCTAAAGCCCCATCACCACAGTGACCAAAAGGGAAGTGTGGGGTCCATAGCTGATGCAACTTTTGAACAGTGTGGCAATGGGGCCGAAAGCCCCATCACCACAGTGACCAAAAGGGAAGTGTGGTGTCCATAGCTGATGCACATTTTTTAACAGTGTGGCAATGGGGCCGAAAGCACCATCACCACAGTGACCAAAAGGTAAGTATGGGGTCCAAAGCTGATGCAACTTTTAAACAGTGTGGCAATGGGGCCGAAAGCACCATCACCACAGTGATCATAAGGTAAGTGTAGTCATGGTAAAAGCTGCCAAAGCCAAACTGCATGGATGAATCCTGGTCACACAACAACAAACACATCAGTGGCATAGTAGTGCTTGTGTCCCATAGCAACATAGATTGGTCGAGGCAAACAGTGCAGTGTCACTGAAACATCGTTTTGGCCATGTGCATACAAACATCACCCATGGGGCCCACATTGTCAACATTCACAAATAACACAATGACAGAAGTGACCATCATAATGCTGACCCACATATCTGCACCAATGGACACACAAATGTAGATATCCTGTGGAGACTGTAGATGTCAGGTGAACAAATACCATACCTTGGCAGCAATGGGACATACAAACCATGATTATTGTGCTGACTGATGACCTAGGAGTCCCAGGGACAGCAGGGGAAAGCCACCAAACAACATACAGCCAATGGCACACTCAAGATATGCCAATGCAGTGGTGCTAAGGCACAAACACAAACAGGCAGACTCACACTGCATATCAAACACAACGGGTGATGGGGGGGTGTGCCAGTGTCCCCAGGCAACCACACAACACATGAGGAGGCCTGAATTCCAACCACACAGATGTGTATACAGTGCCAGACAAAAGTTACTCATGGATCGGATACCCCTATGTGGGCAATCAGGCATTGTTAGATGAGAGGGAGCCCAAATTACACATGTCACACAAGCTTGTAGGAACAGCAACTAACACAGCAAGAGACAGACCCACCACAGCACTACCCCCAGGGACCCCACATTGTGCTGACACTAGCCTGCATGAGAATCCCACTGTGATGACAAAGGTAGATGTCGTTCACACTGTGAACCACAGCCATGTGTCCTGAGCAACAAACTACCATCACACCTACACAAGCTCTAATCAATCAGCACAGCCTGCCCGCCAAGGCCAATATGGAGGTAGGGGTCTAGTCGTGCAACAACTCACATTTGCACACACTCAACACCACACACCCTGATCTCCACCAATGTGCAGCAGTGAAGCTCACATGGACTGGTGACATTGCAAATGCACCCATGACAATACCAGGGGTGGTGGTGGGAACTAGGGTGCAGAAAGCCATCACACATGGCCAGTCAACAAGACTCGTCAATGTCTGACACACAGCACAGTACGCTGTACATGGGCATGATGTGAAATCCACCACAATCAATGGGATCCTGGCCATAGTCACACACCAACGAAGAAGCCAAGGTGACACACTAAGAACACACGTACACAACTTCCAACATTGCAGCTCTGACCCTGAGGAGTGGCAGCAGTCACACACACAACGTGTCACAATCACTGAAAGCTACCACAAACTGTAAATCACATGACTTGTGTAAACAACAAGTGCCAAGGGGAATCCTGAATGTGTCCCATCTGCGTTTGACCACATCCCCAGCCCTGACAACAAAGACAACCTGGGATGACAACCTCATGAACATTAGTTTGCCATGCACCCACATCATGGAGAAACCAGGTCCAAGATGCTGGATGAACACAGAACAACTCAGCAAGCATCACAAACAGGAACATACCTAGGGACACAGCCTGTGTAGGAAAAGGGAAGGGAACACGCACAGACATGCTTACACAACACACAACACAGGCCCATGCAATGTCACCGGATTACACACTGCCATGAGGGCACTCCACTCCTGTGGAAGGTCCGCTGTGCCAAACCTTGTCTGTGCACGACCCAAACATGTCAGCAGAACACTCCGTCAGTCAGTCAACAACTACAACACACAGAAGGCTCTGCTCACATCATTCTGGGTACGGGAGTGTCACGTCAGTCATCTGCATACACCCAAAACACGTGTCAAGCAAGTTGCACTGTATACACAGATGAGTCCTTCGACATTGATGTGCAAAACTGCATGTCCAGTGGAGCTGGGCACACAGTCAGGGAAATCGGAACATTGAACAGTGGTAAGCCCACCAGATGTGCATCAGTGTAAGACAAAGATGTTCATTTACAAATGCTAAACGTACATCCCTGTGTCAAATGCTGAACATTACACCCTCAGACTGCAGCAAAGGATGCCATAGATCCAGACTACAACAGGACACATATCCCATGGACCACCTGGAGTCCATCACAGCAACACTTCATTTTCCTCATATGAACACTATTACAACTGCAAATGCAGGATGCTACTCATCCACATCATGTACATCAAAAGAAAAGCCACAATTAAACAAAAAGAGGCTTTATTCAGCAAAAGTCAAGGTAAACTCTGAAGTCCAAAGGAAACTAAGGCCAATGGCCAGTCCAAAATCACAGTCCCAACAGGGTGATAAGTGACAACTGGTCACCCATTGCTTGCCTGCACTGGTACGGACAGGGGACATCCCCCTTGGAGGGGCATACAAGGGGCAGGCCAGGCACCGCATGGACAGGATCAGGGGATGGCAGAGTGAGGCAGTGAAGGGGTGGTGGGTGCAGGAGTGTCACCGGCAACTGCAGTGGAGGTGTCTGACTCAGGGGGGCCGGCACCACTGTGGTACACAAGTCAGTTGGTGTGGGTGCTGCAACCACTGCAGTGGGCTGGTCTGATGTAGTGGGCTGGGTCCCCACTGCAGTGCCCGAGTCAGACGGGGTGGTTGTGGACTCCACTGCAGTGCATGACTCCAAGGGAGTGGAAGGGTGGGCAGATGAGGTGGGCAGGACAGGGGGGGGGGACCCGGTCTCCACACCAGTGGCACTAACAGGCAGAGCGTCTGGGTTGGGGGTGGAAGAGCAAGTGGCAGGGGGGGAGGGCCTAAGCAGTCTGGGGATGTGGTATCGGTGTGTGGGGGAACCTGGGGCAGGGTGTGGCAGGGGAACCTGTGGAGTGGTGGCCTGGGAGATGGAGGAGAGAGACTGGGTGGTGGAGCTGCGTGGTGGTGGTGGTGGGGTCTTGCTCTTCCTGGTCCGGGGGGACTTCCGAATGGGGTCCTGTGTCTGCCTGCGCCTGGGGGAGGGTGTCCGGGGGCGAGGGGCACTCCCCTCTGTGTGGGTGGACTTCCTCTTCTCCCGGTATGCTGGATCAGCAGGATCGGAGGGGAAGAGGCCGAGGTCACACAGGAAGATCTGCTGTGTAGGTGGGGTAGCAGGTGAGGCAAGGGAAGGGGTCTTGGAGGGAGAGGATTTGGAGGACTGCGGAGTGACTGTGGATGCCTGTGTGTGTGTCTGTTCCCCATCCCCTGTTTGTGTGGTCTCAGTCCCCTGCAGATGCTTGTGTGCACGTCTTGCCTTTCTCTTGGGTGTGTCTGTGCTGCTCGTGTCTGTGTGCTTGGGTGATTGTGCAGGTGTGCATGTGCTTTGGACAGGTAGGGTGGCAGGAAGTGTGGATGGGGCAGAGGTGGGAGGGGTGAGGGACTGTTGGAGGAGGGACACGGCTGCCGTCAGGGAGGAGTCCATGGACTTATTGCTCCTCTGTAGGGCAGACATACCCGTCGAGATGCCCTCCATGAACGACACCAGCTGTGTCAACAGAGTGGTGTCAGCATGGAGGACACTCAGCATTGCTGTCTGCCCTACATGGAGCTGCCGAAGGAGGTACACAGACTCCTCACTCAGGGCAGCAGGGGACACAGGGACAGGGGGTGCGGTGCCTGGCATGAAGGAGACACGCTCCCGAGCACGGGAGCCTCTACGGACCTCAGGAATGGGAGGGCGGTGGCGGTGGTGGTGGTGGCGGGGCCAGACAGACTAGCTGGCCTTTGGTGGCTGCTGAGACCCGCCTCCACAAGGGAGTCATCCTCCGAGCTGCTGTGGTCCTCAGCTGAGGTGGATGGTGCTGAGGACTCCTCGGTGTGGCTCCCCTCGCCCTCTGTGCCACTGGGTCCCTCTGACCACTCGTCGGATGCTGACCCAGTCTGGCTCCGCTGCTCCTCCTGGTCCATGGAGCTGTCCCCTCCTGTGGCCGTGGATGTATCTGCAAACAATTAGGGAAACAGACAAACATCAGTCACCTGCACTGACCGCACACACCACAGTAAGTACAGCACATCACAGAGCAAGCCCTGGCATCCTTAGTTGAACATTGCCTAAAGTCCTCACACAGATTCGGGGAAGCCAATTGTCAGTCTGATGGTCAACCATGGGACTCACACCCCTCCTGCCCTTGCACCCATCTGTCTGGTGCCTGTCTGATGGTAAGACCCCAGTGTGGACACATGCACCACCTACACAGTTGTTGGACATTGCAGGGAACACGGTGAAGTATGTGAACATGCACACATCCCATCTCTTGCCACTGAGTCAGTGCAGGTGTCCAGAGAAAGGGATGGCCAGAGTCTAAATAGAAATGCATGTGATGCATACCAGCACCAGACACCATGATCCACCCATGTCCGGATAGTCAATGCCACAATGGGGTGCATGTTGCACATGTCACTCCCCTGCAGGATCAGTCTTAGGAAGTTTAATGCCATAACACAGGCATGCGTGCAAAGTCATACATCACTGTCTCCAGTCACATGGCCATGGCAGCCAGCCAACAACAGTCTGCACTGTGTCACAGTCCTAGGACATGGGGAATGCAAGTTATGTAACTGACAAGTGCACATGTCCATCCCCCAAAAACAACATCATCTGAACTACTATTTGTCCACGTCATACCAATTGGACATATAGGGGACACGAAACACAACTCTCTGAACATGAGCACCTCACAGTGTGCTGTGAATGAAAAACAGCTGCCTGAAAGTCACAGTCGCATACACCTGTGTGCACAGTCAAGTGATCAGACACCTATAAGTCACAGAAGTATCGTCTCTCATGGTCACATCTCAGATGGCATGCTGAGCCATAACCGACAAACATACCAGTAGTCCTGACAACGAAGCCACAGCACAATGACACAGAGGCAGACACCTGAGGGAACATGTCACTGATCACAACATGTCAGATGATCCACGGGAGTGGGAGTACAGAGTGTATTGTATGCCCTGGAGTAGGCATGACTGTCCAGCTCCACCTGTAAGAGGGATGAGTCCTGGACAGTAGGCAGGTGTCTAAGCATGTGTGACACACTTGATATACATACTCCTGAGGCCCAAACATTCTTCCCACCCACAGCATGGGGGTGTGCCAAATACCCCAGGGACATGTGGTGAATCAGATCAGCAAGTGGACCACAAATCAAAGTTACACCCAGATTACATGTCAGGACTTGGGCATTGTGTGAGCAATTGACCCACCAATGAATCCCACAACATAGTCACCGGAACAAATGCTGTCCCCCACCTTGAGCAAAGCAAAATGCAATGACACAGTCCCCAAGTGACACAATTTCCTGACTGTAAGGGCCACACATATGCGTATCAGATGAGGAGTGGGCATGTCACAATAGAGGGACATGGGTCCTGGACCACAAGACTGATGTACTGTGGAAGTGTAACCAGGCCAGAGGAGGGCACATAGCATGTCAGACAAAGTGCACAGTGCTGTCATGGACTCACCCCCTCCTTGCTGCTGTCTGGCCTTCAGCTGCCCATCCAGGTCAGGGAAGACCACCGCCAGGATCCTGAGCATGTGGGGGGTCAGGGTCCGGTGTCCGCCCCTCCTGCGAGGAGGCGACAGCTTCAGCTGGACCCTTGCGATCCTCCGGGTCCCGCCTCGAAGGTCCTGCCACCTCTTCTGGCAGTTGCGGATCCGGCGCTTGTAGTCCCCCACTGATCTTACTGCCCAGGCGATGGTCAGCCAGATTTTCTGTTTCTGGTGGGCATCAACCTGTGAGGATGACAAAGTGAAAATGCCATTACTACACATGCAACATGTCCGTGCATCACACAGTTGGATATACATGTCTCAATCACTGGGGCACATGATGTACACAGGCAGTGCAACGATGGCTATGAACAGTTTGCCAGCAGTTACTACATGGTATCATTGCATGGAAAGTAAACCTTGTTGGAATGCACTGTTACTGCACTGTACCTGTTCAGTGCATGTAACTACACACTTTGGGGGCTCAGAACTACTCAGTGAGCATGCTAGCCAGTGGTGTGCACACTGTAAGTCCTGCTAGTCAGACAACATGCAAAATTAGAAAGGCAGTGGACAGCACACTCACCTGCTCCCCTGGTGTCCCATACAGCTTGCTGTACTGTGGAAGGAGGCTGTCCAGCAGGGCCTGGTTCTCCTCAAGGCTGAAGGCTGGGTCTCTCTCCACAGTACGTGTTGGTGGCAGATATCGTCCTGGAGCATGTAGTGCAGGCAAGTGAGCTCTCAGGGGAACAGCCAGCATTATATGTGTGCTGCAGAGGCAGATACTGTCCCATGTGTCCAAAGTGATAGGTCCAAGTCGTTTGCATCTTCTGAATCTGACCAATCCATGGAATAGCAGCACTAATACACGCCCACAGCATCCTTCAAATCTTCAACTTCATGACACCCATGATTTTGCAACATTGTTGTGGCTGGCCAACTGAATTCACTGCAACAGACTCGTTGGAGCTTCGAAAACGCCTCCGATGCCATGCCAGGCCCCAGCCAATGCGTGCGCACCGATCGGTCCATTGCTGTACAACGCGTATTTCGGGATACAACGCGTACCCGCTCACAACAGATGCAATGGGCCGGCCGGGCACACCGATCGGTCCATTGCTGTACAATGCGTATTTCGGGATACAACAGATGCAATGGGCCGGCCGGGCACACCGATCGGTCCATTGCTGTACAACGCGTATTCCGGGATACAACAGATGCAATGGGCCGGCCGGGCACACCGATCGGTCCATTGCTGTACAACGCGTATTCCGGGATACAACAGATGCAATGGGCTGGCCGGGCATACCGATCGGTCCATTGCTGTACAACGCGTATTTCGGGATACAACGCGTACCCGCTCACAACAGATGCAATGGGCCGGCCGGGCACACCGATCGGTCCATTGCTGTACAACGCGTATTTCGGGATACAACAGATGCAATGGGCCGGCCGGGCACACCGATCGGTCCATTGCTGTACAACGCGTATTCCGGGATACAACAGATGCAATGGGCCGGCCGGGCACACCGATCGGTCCATTTCTGTATAACGCGTATTTCGGGATACAACGCGTACCCGCTCACAACAGATGCAATGGGCCGGCCGGGCACACCGATCGGTCCATTGCTGTACAACGCGTATTTCGGGATACAACAGATGCAATGGGCCGGCCGGGCACACCGATCGGTCCATTGCTTGTACACGCGTATTTCGGGATACAACGCGTACCCGCTCACAACAGATGCAATGGGCCGGCCGGGCACACAGATCGGTCCATTGCTGTACAACGCGTATTTCGGGATACAACGCGTACCCGCTCACAACAGATGCAATGGGCCGGCCGGGCACACCGATCGGTCCATTGCTTTACAATGCGTATTTCGGGATACAACAGATGCAATGGGCCGGCCGGGCACACCGATCGGTCCATTGCTGTACAACGCGTATTCCGGGATACAACAGATGCAATGGGCCGGCCGGGAATACCGATCGGTCCATTGCTGTACAACGCGTATTTCGGGATACAACGCGTACCCGCTCACAACAGATGCAATGGGCCGGCCGGGCACACCGATCGGTCCATTGCTGTACAACCCGTATTCCGGGATACAACAGATGCAATGGGCCGGCCGGGCACACCGATCGGTCCATTGCTGTACAACGCGTATTTCGGGATACAACAGATGCAATGGGCCGGCCGGGCACACCGATCGGTCCATTGCTGTACAACGCGTATTTCGGGATACAACGCGTACCCGCTCACAACACATGCAATGGGCCGGCCGGGCACACCGATCGGTCCATTGCTGTACAATGCGTATTTCGGGATACAACAGATGCAATGGTCCGGCCGGGCACACCGATCGGTCCATTGCTGTACAACGCGTATTCCGGGATACAACAGATGCAATGGGCTGGCCGGGCACACCGATCGGTCCATTGCTGTACAACGCGTATTCCGGGATACAACAGATGCAATGGGCCGGCCGGGAATACCGATCGGTCCATTGCTGTACAACGCGTATTTCGGGATACAACGCGTACCCGCTCACAACAGATGCAATGGGCCGGCCGGGCACACCGATCGGTCCATTGCTGTACAACGCGTATTTCGGGATACAACAGATGCAATGGGCCGGCCGGGCACACCGATCGGTCCATTGCTGTACAACGCGTATTCCGGGATACAACAGATGCAATGGGCCGGCCGGACACACCGATCGGTCCATTGCTGTACCACGCGTATTTCGGGATACAACGCGTACCCGCTCACAACAGATGCAATGGGCCGGCCGGGCACACCGATCGGTCCATTGCTGTACAACGCGTATTTCGGGATACAACGCGTACCCGCTCACAACAGATGCAATGGGCCGGCCGGGCACACCGATCGGTCCATTGCTGTACAATGCGTATTTCGGGATACAACAGATGCAATGGGCCGGCCGGGCACACCGATCGGTCCATTGCTGTATAACGCGTATTCCGGGATACAACAGATGCAATGGGCTGGCCGGGCACACCGATCGGTCCATTGCTGTACAACGCGTAATCCGGGATACAACAGATGCAATGGGCCGGCCGGGAATACCGATCGGTCCATTGCTGTACAACGCGTATTTCGGGATACAACGCGTACCCGCTCACAACAGATGCAATGGGCCGGCCGGGCACACCGATCGGTCCATTGTTTGTACAACGCGTATTTCGGGATACAACAGATGCAATGGGCCGGCCGGGCACACCGATCGGTCCATTGCTTGTACAACGCGTATTTCGGGATACAACGCGTACCCGCTCACAACAGATGCAATGGGCCGGCCGGGCACACAGATCAGTCCATTGCTGTACAACGCGTATTTCGGGATACAACAGATGCAATGGGCCGGCCGGGCACACCGATCGGTCCATTGCTGTACAACGCGTATTTCGGGATACAACGCGTACCCGCTCACAACAGATGCAATGGGCCGGCCGGGCACACCGATCGGTCCATTGCTTTACAACGCGTACCTGTACAGGTCAGTCGCATATGTCACCATGCTTGTCACTGGTGAACGTATGCCAGCCACATATACCTGCCAGAGACACAGGGGCACACCTACAACACCACACCCAGTCCACACTGTTACCCAAGGCATGTAAGGCTGCATTACCTTTTCTGTGTATGGGGGTTGACATGTGGTTTCTGTGGTGGCACTTGTGGGCAGCCACACCCAGGCTGTGCATGTGTTAATGGGGACAGGGTCCTTTGTGTGTTGTGCACATGACCACTGTGATGTGCAACAGTTCATTTTGGAGCATGTGGCATGGTCACATTTCCAGGTTGTGTATGTGTGTGACATGTCACATACCCCCAGGGTCCCATGGGGGAAGGCATGTATGTCACAGGATGACCCATAGCCACAATAGTGTTGTCCCTCCACAGTCTGTGTGCATGTTGTGTTTCCGATGTCTCTGATTCCATGTGCAAGATGGGAGACTGTCTCCACATCAACGTTGTTTGTGCATGGACTTTGATGTTGTGCGTCACTGGCGTCCATGTCTGTCCTGTGGAGGCGACCGGGGCCACTACCTGTGGGAGTTAAGTTTGTTTTTCTGACGTGTACATGATACGCCATGTCATGCCAGTGTCCATGTGGCAAGACAGGGTCACTGGGAATCTACCTGTCAATGAGCTGTGATGCCTGTGGCGCATCTGTCCAGACATGTCACTGTGGTGTGTGTGTGGAACGTGACAGCAGGAAATGGGTACTGTGACACAGCCTAATGGTTTCCCATAGCACAACCTGGTACCTGTTGTGCACACATGTTGTACTGAGAAGTTAGATGATGGGCATGTAGGTGTGAGTTATGTCCAAACAGAACGGCACACACATCAAGTACTTGTGTCTCGTAATGATGTATCATGTGAAATTGAGTATGGTGAATGGCACATATGTGGGGTGACTGACAATCTTTCTTTCTTCAACCTATGCACTGCAGGGCTCCAGCTGTCCATAGACCATTCCCTGACCTGGCAACGATGGTGGAACGTGACAGCATCCGACGGTACCGCTTCACCAGGCAGCTGATTGATGATTTGGCAGTGCACTTGGCACCACATTTGCAACCTGGCCGGACGTACCCTACGGCGCTGACACCCAAGGTGAAGGTAATGGCAGCCCTACACTTCTTTGCCACCGGTACCTTTCAACACACTGTGGCGACTGCCGGTGGGATGTCACAGACTATGTTCAGCCGTGTGCTACGCGATGTTTTGGAGGCAATGTTGAGATGCCTGAACCAGTACATCTATTTCCCTACACGTCAACAACTCACTGACGTCAAGAGTGACTTCTATGCCCTGGGGAGGATGCCACATGTCATTGGCTCCATTGATGGGACACATGTGGCTTTGATACCACCACAGGCACATGAGCAGGCATACCGGAACCGTAAACATTACCATTCAATCAATGCTCTGGTGGTATGTCTTGCAGATATGAGCATCACACATGTGTGTGCCCGTTTCCCTGGTTCAGCACACGATGCCTACGTGATGAGGAGTAGTCGAATCCCGAGGATGATGGCATAGATGCAGAACCAGCGTGCCTGGCTTGTCGGTGTGTACTGACTTTGTACCATTGTGTGTGTTCTGATCTGTAGTATTCCACCCACTTTTCAAACTCAGCTAATGTGCACTTGTCTGTCCATAGGTGACTCCGGATACCCCAACATGCCGTGGTTGCTGACACCCCTCAGGAACCCTGTGACACCAGCCCAGATGCGCTACAATGAGGCACATGGTCGGACCAGGAGAGTGATTGAGCGGACCTTCGGTCTCCTGAAGAGCCGCTTCCGCTGCCTGGACAAGACAGGAGGGGCCCTCCCATATGCCCCAGCAAAGGTGTGCAAGATTGTCATCGTCTGCTGCATGCTACACAACCTGGCAGTGCGGAAGGAGTTGCGCCTCTCATCCTGGATGACGATGACCAACGTCCGCCACCTGTGGAGGATCCTGGCCTGGACCACAATGCCACTGATGATGATGATGATGATGGTGATGTCCGCACACAGCTCATCACCAACTTCTTCAGCTGAATGTGAGTATCCAGGGAGATGTAATGTGAATGATGTGAGTTTGCATGATATGTGTGGGTGGTGCTCTGGTGCTGTTTGAGTGTGGCCATGTGCTACTTGACTGGATGCGTGCAGCAATGTGTCCTTACAGGTAGTCTGTACTCCCCAACAGTTTTGACATGCTAACTTGGTTTTGTGTAGTTGTCTTGTGACATGTATTGGGCATGAGTATTGCAGTTCTGTCCTGTTCTTCAGTGGTTTTAACTGTGTGTCATGTCTATCCTTCACAGGGTGCTTACTGAGTACTTTGGTCAACTTGGATCCCCCGACACCATGATTCAGCTTTCAGGGTGGCAGCAGTAGTTTGCCTACAAGTGATGTGCCACACACCCCTGGACTTCATATCTTCTGCACTTGTTGACTGTGTGGCCACGTGGGTAAACCTTGCATTTGTAGTGGAAACAACATGTTGCAAATGTGTAATGAACCTGTGCTTCACTTTGGGATGTGCGTTGTCTGTGGTCACACATCTGACTGACATTTGCTTACTGCACCTGTGGGCTAGTTGACACAGACTCTGAATAGGTGTGGTGTCTGTGCATTCCACTGTATTTCCTGGCAACATCACTGTGGGCGATGAGTCCGATGCCCCTGGTGTCTCTGTGTTGTGTAGCCCTAGTGGTGTGTCTCCCTCATATGTGTCACGTCACCATGACTCACACGACGGTGTTGTACTTGCTGTAGCAGTTAGCATACACAGTGTAATTTAGCAGGTCATCATCACCATTACAGTATCCACATTTGAATAACAACAGAGGCAAGTATGGTGTACTAGTGATTTTATTTACAGAAATGTGTGTGTGATAGTGCACAGGATGGTGGGTGCTGTACATTGGGATTGTGATCCAAAGTTCCCAGATGAGTTGGAAGTCTTGGTAGCAGAAATGTCCTGAGTGAAGTCCACAGTCATATGATACATTAGTCCAACTTGAACTCCCCATGTCATGTGGGAGAGTAGTGTTGCATTCGACAGGGTGAAACGTTTGCACACAAAGGAGAATTTCCGGAACAGGTGTTGGCTTCCTGGGGGATGTACGTGGCCATCAACCTCTCAGTTTTCCTTCCTCGGACGACCCCTCTTCTTTGGGGGGACCCTCACGTGCAGGCTGCGGCGGTGCAGGGGAGTCTCCGCCAGAGTCCTCCTCCCTCCCTGTGGCGGTGTCAGTTGTTGCAGCACCAGATGTTGTGGGCACACAGGGAGGTGTGGCCATGTTGGTGCTAATCTGGCGGAGGCATGTCAATATGTCCCTATGCACCGCTGTGAGTTCTTGCAATGTGTCCCACTTGGACTCCATGCGAGACATGTGTGTCTCCACACGGGACATGTGGGAGTCCAAGCGGGCATGATGGGCAGCCTGCTGCTGTTGTATGTCCTTGAGGATCCCCACGACCTGTCTGACCTCTCCGGTGCTATCCTGGTACGCATCAGCGATGCGTGCCAGTTGTGGGTCATCATGCAGTCCAGACCCCTCTGCAAGCAGCGACCTATGTCTACCACCCCTCCCATCACCCCTGGCGACACGTGCAGGACCTGCGGTGGCATGCACAGGTGACCCAAGGCCCCCTTGGGGGTTGTTAGTGGTGTTGTCGTCCATTGCTCCACGCTGGGCCTGGGGCTCTGTGCTGTTGCCATCGGTGGTCCTTGGTCTGTCCGTGTCGGCGGGGGTGGTCTGTGTGTTGGCAGTTGTTGGAGGGGTGGGTGCAGGGGGTGCAGGTGTTGGTCCAGCTGGTGCTGCATGATGACTCACACCGGAGGTGCCAGGTAGGTCTTCACCATCCGAGGAGGGCAGAGGCTGTTCCACACCAGTGAGCTCTGTGTCCCCCGGAGCCTGGGACAGGGACTCCTCCTCGCCTGCTGCTGTGTCCCCATCATCATCACCTGTATTTGGAAGAGACACACATTGTATGTAATGTTTCTACAGGCATCAATGGTTCACACACCTGACAGTTGTGACTGTACCTCTGGATGCGGGCATGTACATTGCATTGTCCTAAGTTGTCACAGTAAGAGGTTGATATTGGTGTAGCACATTGTCATGCATACCTGGGTCATTTCAATGTGAATGTTGAGGTGTGTGCATGGCCAGCATTTGTTGTATTTGGTGGACATCCGGCCATCCTTCTCCACCTAGCCCAGTTATCCCACCATGAAGCATGCCACCCTTGCAGTGTGTTCAGGTTGACTCTCAGGATGTCATTCAGTGGTGTCTTACTGTTGGTTGTTGCACAGTTCCCAGCAGGGCCTTGTGCTCCCCACAGCAGTACCCAGTGTCAGCCATCTTGTCAGTCCTTATCCACTCCCTGTGATGTGAGCATGGTTCAGAGTGGTGTTGATGGGCCAATTGTGAGGGTGAGCAGTTTCTGTGACTACAACTCCCATCATGCTATTGCCTACACCCCCCTTCCCAGCATGCCCGTACTTCCTTCCTTTGGACTCTGCTTCCCTGTGGGGTAGTGTGCCTGTGCTGACAGGAAGGCTGACAGTGTTGTCCTTGCGTTTGTTTGGCTACAAGTCCCAAGAGTGTCCCTGTGCTTCACACAGCATTACCCAGGGTGGTGGTTCTTTGTGGGATCTTCATTTGGTATGTGAGGCATTGCATTCTCCCAGGTGGGTTATGTGGAGTTTGTGTTGAGGGGGTGTGTGAGGTGAGCTGCTTGTAACTATGGTCAGTGCTGTGAGTCCTCCTTCCCACCCAGCCAGATATCCCACCATGCAACGTGCTTGCATTGCAGGGAGTGCAAGTTGGCTTTCAGGATGTCAGGCAGTGGTGTTGTACTGTTTGTTGGTGCACAGTTCCCAGCAGGGCCTTGTGCTCCCCACAGCAGTACCCAGTGTCAGCCATCTTGTCAGTCCTTTTCCACTCCCTGTGATGTGAGCATGGTTCAGAGTGGTGTTGATGGGCCAATTGTGAGGGTGAGCAGTTTCTGTGACTACAACTCCCATCATGCTATTGCCTACACCCCCTTCCCAGCATGCCCGTACTTCCTTCCTTTGGACTCTGCTTCCCTGTGGGGTAGTGTGCCTGTGCTGACAGGAAGGCTGACAGTGTTGTCCTTGCGTTTGTTTGGCTACAAGTCCCAAGAGTGTCCCTGTGCTTCACACAGCATTACCCAGGGTGGTGGTACTTTGTGGGATCTTCATTTGGTATGTGAGGCATTGCATTCTCCCAGGTGGGTTATGTGGAGTTTGTGTTGAGGGGGTGTGTGAGGTGAGCTGCTTGTAACTATGGTCAGTGCTGTGAGTCCTCCTTCCCACCCAGCCAGATATCCCACCATGCAACGTGCTTGCATTGCAGGGAGTGCAAGTTGGCTTTCAGGATGTCAGGCAGTGGTGTTGTGCTGTTTGTTGGTGCACAGTTCCCAGCAGGGCCTTGTGCTCCCCACAGCAGTACCCAGTGTCAGCCATCTTGTCAGTCCTTTTCCACTCCCTGTGATGTGAGCATGGTTCAGAGTGGTGTTGATGGGCCAATTGTGAGGGTGAGCAGTTTCTGTGACTACAACTCCCATCATGCTATTGCCTACACCCCCCTTCCCAGCATGCCCGTACTTCCTTCGGACTCTGCTTCCCTGTGGGGTAGTGTGCCTGTGCTGACAGGAAGGCTGACAGTGTTGTCCTTGCGTTTGTTTGGCTACAAGTCCCAAGAGTGTCCCTGTGCTTCACACAGCATTACCCAGGGTGGTGGTTCTTTGTGGGATCTTCATTTGGTATGTGAGGCATTGCATTCTCCCAGGTGGGTTATGTGGAGTTTGTGTTGAGGGGGTGTGTGAGGTGAGCTGCTTGTAACTATGGTCAGTGCTGTGAGTCCTCCTTCCCACCCAGCCAGATATCCTACCATGCAACGTGCTTGCATTGCAGGGAGTGCAAGTTGGCTTTCAGGATGTCAGGCAGTGGTGTTGTGCTGTTTGTTGGTGCACAGTTCCCAGCAGGGCCTTGTGTTCCCCACAGCAGTACCCAGTGTCAGCCATCTTGTCAGTCCTTTTCCACTCCCTGTGTTGTGAACATGGTTCAGAGTGGTGTTGATGGTCCAAATGTGAGGCTGCCCATTATCTGTTACTACGAGTCCCATCATGCTCTTGGCTACACTGACTTCACCAGCATACACAGGATTCCTTCCTTTCTGTGTGCTTCCCTGTGAGGTGGTGTTCTAGTGGTGGCTAAATATCTGACAGTGTTTGTTGGTTAGATTTGTGCCACTGCCTAGCTCAATTTGGTATTGGATTTGTACATGTCATGACACAGTTACATATCACTATGAGATGGCATGTATTGTGTTTATCTGTCTGACATACACTTTTTGGGATGATTATCTTTTGTTTGCTGTTGATTTGCTAGGGGTGCATGGTTTAACTGTCCCCTTGACAGTGATGTGTGTGTATTGGCACACAATATTGTGTATATTAGTTGTGTACTCACCAGGCTCTGGGATGTTTGTTAGTCCATATACGCTCACTGGTGGTAGGATGGCCCGCACCTTCTCCTCCCAGGGCCTGAGGTATACTGGTTTGGCAGGAGGGCCACTGCCGGTGTGCTGGCTCAGGAGGTAATCCTTCTTCAGGAAGTCCCTGACCCTCCTGCGCACATCATACCACCTGTTCTGGATGTCTTCCTTTGTGCGCAAACATGGTGATTGTGCGTTCACCCTGTCGACGATCCTCGCCCACATCTTGGTTTTCTGCGACATGGGGGTCTGTTGGACCAATGTGCCAAACAACTGTGGCTCTACCCTCAGGATCTCGTCTACCATGACTTCCAATTCACTATCTAGGAACTTTGGATTCTTCTTTAGGGGCATGGTGATGGGTGGTGGTGGTGATTGATGTGTGTGTGTGTGCAAGTGAGGGTGTGTGAGTGTAGGTTTTGCTGTGTGTGTGTGAGGGTGCTATTTGTTGAGGTGCTAATGGTGTGTGGCTTTTGTGTTGGATGGGCTGTGTGTGTGTCTGTGTTTGCTGTGTGATCGTGTTCTCTGCTGGCAGGTCAGTGGAATTTGCAAAGGATCATGGTAGGGATTTGTGGCCTTTATGTAGGTGGAGTTGGGGGTGTGTCCTTGTTCAATTTTTTTCACCCCCTGTATTTATTGGCTTTGTCATTGCTTGTTTGGCCCTCTTTTTTTGTATTTTTTCATTTGTGATTATTGTGCATGTTGGAGTCGTTCTTCTGACCGAGTAGGACGTTGCAGTTATCTCGTGCGCGCCTCTCTGAGTCGTTCCCGCTGTGTTTCAGCTCTGTTTCATATGCGGCGTACGCATCGTTCGCGGTGTATTGTGTTTCTTCAGCTGGCTTTTGTATGCGTGTCGGTCGTACGGCTTGGGCTCCGTGCGATTCGGTCTGCTTTTGCACCCATTGCATCGTACTGCGCGGGTCGGAGTTCGTGGGTACGTTTCGTTCGGCTTTCTTCCTGGTGCGTGTCGGTCGGTTTGATTCGCGTGGTTTTCCGGCCGGATAGCTTGTTTCCGTCCGGGTCGGTCGTTCGCCTTGAGTTCCGTACGAGTCGGTCGTGATTCACATGCATTTCATCGTACTTCCCAGGTCGGGCAACGCCGGTACGTGTCGGTCGGACTATTATCCCATACCGAGTCGGTCGGTTTTTTTTCCGGCCCGAATCGGAATCGACCCCTTAGCAGTGGACAGATGGAGGGTCAGCAGAACTCACATCCTGATTGACATCTTGGGCCCTGCCAACCTTTTAATGATTATGCAGACGGCAGGGAATGAGAGCCAGGCCAAAGCCAACTGTACCAATGAAAAAATGTTTTTTTTGTTGAGTGACAGCTAACAATAGAAACACCAGAGCTCTGGAATGTACTTTTGTTTGTGAGGTCACAGTACCCCCACTTTTACAGCATTATTGAACTTTCAGATATTTTTAGTGTTAAAGCTAATTCAAACACGACACTCACTAATGGAAAAATTGAAAAGCTTTTCTCAAGGCTCAAACATTTGCCTCAAGGTGTATGCAGAAATCTTTGGCCCACTTGTATGTAGACTGCAGCTCTAGGTTGTGCTAATGGGTCAGGGGAGAGGTTTTTGTGACGAAGGAGAAGATTAGTTGCTCAACCTTGAGGACATCTTTACTACTTTATATGACTAGGAGCTGAATCTTTTAATAATTTTAAAAAAGCAGAAACCTGTTTGAATAGTTTGAAAGTGGGATAGTTGTGGAAGAGGTTAGTGGTTCGAGAAGAAATGAGCAGTCCTAGCCTGTGAATTCGATTTTTTCCCAAAAAAAGAACAAGCCTACTCAGCCATTCACAAACTTTCCGAATCTACCAGAAGAGCGGGAGTGTGGGAGTGTGGGAGTGGTCATAGCAGAGAGGTCAGTTGATTAGGAAGAGGATAACGATCCAAACCTACAACATTATTACTGGAGATGTGAAAATAGTAAACCTTCCTAACATTTAAACTATTTTAAAGTTTCCCTATTCTGTGTGTTCTTGAGTTACCAGCTGGCGATAGAGATGAATGAAGTCACTTGTATCTACAACGTGTGCCAGGTGTGTTTTATCACTGACACAAGGTGTGTCTAATATGTCCACCCCTAACAGAGAGCAGAGCATTCACTCCATCCACCGCTGGATGTGGGCAAGCGTTCACATTGTTTACGTTGTTTTCATGAGACAATGCAGCGTGGTTGCTAGTTCTAACTTTGACATGTCCATCCGAGAGAAACTGGTGGAATACTTCAAGAGGCAGTATAAGCGCTCTCAACCCCAGTTGACTGACAAGTCTTTGGGTAAATAAGGACCTAAGGCAGACATGGCACATCAGATCAGGGCCTCCTTTACTCTTCTTGAATTCTGCAAGAAACTGAAGATGTGACTCTTCAAATAATTCCTTTCGCCCCCCCAAGGCGAGCCTCAGACATCTGCACAGGACCAAGATACTCTCAGGGGTGATAGTGCGCTTTACAAATACACAAAACATAACACGGTCATTTCCTGAGATCTGGAAAATGTACAGATTCCGCTTATTCATTTCTTTAAAGATCTGTTATTGTCTCTGCGATACACCAGCAGCCCCCTAGAAGCAGTATGATGCAGTTGGTGAGTTGCAGGTGTTTGGTCAGAGCTGGTAGTTTTCTACACAAAGAAACCAAGGTGCTAATCAGAGCTGCAGTGCCATGAAAAATATTTCCCTAAGAACACTGTGCCAGCAGAAGCACTGCCTTTTTGGAGTTAATCGAGAGAATTGATACTCCTCAAACTAGTGTGCGCAAAGACTTACGGCCATATTGTGGAGAGGTGTGGTGCAGCGGCCAGGGAAGCTGACTTCAGAGCACAGCGCTCACGGTTCGATCCCTGGCTGCGGCAGCTTAGCTCAGCACCATGTGACTCTGGGCAATAGCTCACTTAATTTCCACGACGGCCCCTCAGCGCCTTGAGACCCATAAGGGTGAGTAGTTCGTGCTTTACAAATACGGATTTATATATATATTTTACCATATTTCAAGTTTGGTGGGCTAAAAAGTTTGAGTTGGAACTCCTTTACATCCCTACTCTAAAGTGTTCTGTTAATACAAAACAGAGACATTACGCCTTCAGACATAATTCCACCAAGAAAAGCTGAGACACAAGAAATACTACTTATTCAGAGTAGTTCTTATAAAACTGTGTTAACGAAAAAGCAACCAATAAGATACCGATTCAGAATCAAACTGCTTTTTAAATGCCCTAGTGGAGACTAATGCCCACCAGGGTAGGGTGTAATACAAGAGCAGCTTAGTCAGGCTATCTGACATAAATATCGTACCCTAAATATCTGTTGCAAAAATATTGCCACGTTGAAGTTAACAGAGAACATCTACGCCCAATGGGCCAATATTTTAGTAACCGACATTTAGGACACAATCTTTATGTCAGATGATATTTCTGTATAGTATATTCTGACATACATAGTGTGCGATAAAACAAGGGCATCCATAATCCTGTGCCAGGAGAAATTCCACTGGAAACATGCCCCTAAAACAAAACCGGTGATAATTATCGCTAAGCGCAGTTAGCGCTTGGATAATTATCGCCGGCTATCGCAGGTTTCTATCGCGGATATAGCGTGCTATCAGCAACGCTTATCTCCTAAGCGATAGAAACCCTGGAGAACAGTGTGAATATCGCTTGAAAACAAGCGATATTCACACTGTGACCAGTGTTAGCTAGGTGATAGGGCGAGGGGGAATTAGCCATGTAATCCACCTCCCATTGGATTACATGGCTAAGTCAGGTCTGGACCAGGCGTTAACAAACAAGCGCTAAACGTGTTTAGCGCTGGTTCGTTAATCACCTCCCTGCCTCGCTAATAGGCGATAGCGAGCTTAACGATTGTTTCCAGTCGCTTTTAGGTTGGGAACGCCTACTTTGCATGCCATTAGCGATAAATATCGCTGGCATGCAAAGCGGCACCCAACCCGGTCGCTATCGCCTAGAAGCTGTCGCTAACAGCAGTTAGCGACAGCTTGCTAATAGGGCGTTAGAATTATCGCCGCTTTAGCGGGAAAAAGTCCCGCTAAAGCGGCGATAGATCCCTTGATAATATGCCCCAAAATTCCTCCATGATGGTGTGCCAATTGAAATACCGCTTGCAGTGGTGTGCAATGAAAATTGGCCAGCACAACCATGTTGTAAGTGAAACACTCTTTGAATAGTGGCCAGCCGAATACTCGCCTCCTTCTGAATGAGATGCAATGAAAAAAGCCCACTACAAAAGAGTGTTGGTCGAAAAACTACCGATATTTAATTACGAGGAAGCAGCATACCAAGTAATGGGCTCAAACTTCTGAAACTATCATGAAAATTCAAGTTATCATTTTACTGCACTGTAAAATATTGGTGGTGGTAGAAAAAATGAGTGTTTTGTGAAGAAAGAAAACATTCCTTTGGCTTAAAGGGACAGGAAGTGAGCAATTCCTAGTATTTCTGTGGATCTCTATGTAATTATGAAAAATGCAGAAGGCGCATGCACATAATGACAAGATTTATATTCTGTGACTAACAGTCATAAAGCACATTCTTTTTCCAATACATCACTTTAAGTAAACAAGGGGTGTTTTTGTTTTTAAGGCAACTGAAGAGACTTAAGACGATGCTTGCATTTTAGTACAGCCTCCCCCACCCTTCTTAGCAGCATCCTTATGGGGACATTGAATGATTCCTCTTCCAACCCCCTCCCCCCTCCCCCCCCCAGCTCTACCACGGCCAGACAACCAAGTGCAGCCCTTGCAAAACTGTACAAACCAGCTCCGCTCCCCTAATGGCCTCTCACTCGCTCTTCCATCCATTCATTCTCTTTCCTCTCTCTCTCTCTCTCTCTCGGATCTCTTCCCTCCGCACCCCCTTTCATTTCACTCCCCTTCCCTTCCCTCACCTCTATTTCTCTTTCCCTCCTCTCTTTCTCAGCGCGTGCCTCCTTTGTGCTTGCTGCAGTTAATCCCGAGGAGCTGGAAAGAGGAACAGTGGTACCAGAGGTGGCTGCGAGCCTTCAAAACCCAGCCTTCGTATGCTGCAACCTCCCTGGGAAATACCCAAAGATGCAAATGGTCAGTGCAGCACAGGTATGGGAACACTGAGTGACACCCTAATAGTGACAATACGGCCATCCTCACACCCACCATTTCTCCTGTGACGGCAGCGGGTGATTTTGAAATTGAAATGAATGAAATTGAATTTATTAAGCGCACTATAACCCGAGGTATCAAAGAGCTAAGCCATGTTCTGAGACAAAGATCACTGCTGGGGAAAAGAACAGAAAGAAGAGTTACGCGTAAACAGAGGCTAAAAAGATAAGAAAACAGGAACCTACTGCTGAAAAAACTATAATTACAGAACTATGATAAAAACTAAGAACCACGTTTTGTTATGCTTTCTTAAAGAAGAAAAAGACTTGGTTGCTGCAATTTGAGTAGAAAGAGTATTGAATTGCCTTGCAGCAGAGAGCGATCACCCTATCTAGCCTTTTCGAAACCGCGGAACAATCACCTTTTTATTAGATGCTGATCTCAAAGGCCTACTTGTCATGTACCATTGAAAAGAGCATCTGATAAATGCAGCGTCTTCCTCAGCCTAGGTAATGGCCAATGACTACACTACAGAATTGAACATTCTAAATCAACCTTCATTGCATTCTGCTCTAACACCAGGAGCCGAACGGGTTCTGTTATTGCTAGTTCACAAGACACTACATCTCCCCCTCTGTTAAATGAAAAATAAAAAAATGTGTACAAAAAATATATATATATATATATATATATATATATATATTTATATATGTGTGTGTGTGTGTACAACTAAATCTCTTCAAGAAATCTTTTGGGCGCTTTAATTGTTTGACCTGATCTTGTAACTGGAAACTGTGAACTGTCACCATCGAGTCCAGGATCTGTGTTGATGGTGGAAAAGCAACAGCAGTCACTGGAGCATCAGACCCAGTCTCTCCTTCAATATGTGGATCTGTTGAACAAGGAGTTAAATGCCAAAAGTGAGAAGAGTTTCTAGTAATAGACTTTCCATGGCGCTGGACAGTCACCATGTGCACCTTGGTAGACACCGCTTGAAAAGTTTCTGCATCAAATGGAGCATCAGATTTTCTTTTCCGCATCTGGCATGCGAGCACTCGGTCTTCTATCCCAAAAACGATGTTCTTCGCAAGTCATCTTTTATCGGCATATGCTTTCATCTTTTGTATCTGAACCAAGTCCCTCTCATGAGTTGAGTTCTCAGTTTTCTCTCTTTGATTGGTCCACTGAGTTATCTTGGTTGTCATTGCTCTCCCAAACATCAATATCGCAGGACTTTCATCCGCGGTCGAGTGTGGTATTGCGAGATAAGCTCTTAAGGTAGAATTTAGCACACTCTTTAGTTTCTTCTCAACCTGCTCGTTGAGAAACGAAGACCAGACTAGATATTGGAGAGCTCGTTTTAAGGCAGAGATTCTACGATGTCCTTCATGGGCCACTTCAATCATCTGCCTCAGACTCTCCGGAATCAGGATTCTCAACCATCGCTATATAACTGCTTCCTGAATTATGGACAGCTCACTTTTGTATTTTTGATATTCACCATCACTAGTGAGAGGTCGAGGGTGTTGGTTCCATGACTGATGTGTGATTATATCTTTCAACTTTAGCATGTCACTGTCATGGCTCGTGGCCGTGATAATCTGGGCTAACGAGATAGCAGCTGCTGTGTTTGATTTTACAATGAAATTGATATAGGCTTCAGCCATTTTGGATGGGGTACCTTGACCCTGGATAGGCACTCTAGAACAGTAGTCAGCAGGGTTCTGGTCCTTCCCTGGTCTGTGCACATTGGTATAGTTGTACTCTTGTAAAAATAGTCCCCATCGTTCAGTGCGAGGAGGCATCTTGGCCTTTGGATTGCCAAATATAGTTAGTAAAGCCTGATGATCAGTTACCAGCGTAAAAGGCTTTCCGTACAGGAATACATGCAAATGGTCACAAGCCCATACCATGGCTAAACTTTCTTTTTCAGGTTGTGAATAAGCATGTTCTGTTTGTGATAAACTCCTACTTTCATACACCACAATATGCCTTTGAGCATGCAGGTGTCCTCTGTGCTGTCCAAGGATGGTGCCTAACCCGACTGGGCTAACTTCGACAACAACCTCTGTATAAAGCTTCGGATTGAAATAGGCCGTTTCAGTAGCCTTCTCAATGGCTTGTTTGATTTTCTTAAAACTTATCTCACATTCATGTGACCAATGAAATGACATTTTTCGTCAACTCTCCCAAAGGAGCACTTACAGTGGCAACGTTTTGTATGTATCTGGAACAGTAACTGGCCATGCCAAGAAATGAACACACCATTGAAACATCTTGTGGGGGGTCAGCATTTGACAGTACTTGTTCTTTAGCTGGATCAGGTGTCATGCCTCCATCAGAAAAGGTAAGGCCAAAGAATTTTAACTTTGTCTTGTGGAACTCACATTTATTTGCATTCAAAGTCAAATCTGCATCTGCAAGTAAATTACATATTTGTGTGAGAGCTTTGTCATGCTCTTTTGTGTAGCTCTGAAAACCAATAAGTCATCACTATAATTAATGCATTCATGACAGCATGTATGATACATCAAATATTGTCTTGAAAACGTTCTGCAGCCGATGACACACCAAAACGTAGTCTTTTGCATTGAAACAGACCAACATGTGTAGAAAAGGTTGTAATGTACTTGCAACTTTCTTCGATTTCCAACTGATAACCTTTATTCAAATCAAGGCTAGAGAAAACCTTTGCACCATTTAATTGTGTTATCATGTCAGCAATGTGTGGACCGAGATGTCGCTCTCTTTCAGTTGCCTTGTTTGCCTGCTGCATGTCAACGCATATGCGCACAGTTCCATCACTGTCATTTTTGGGCACTACCACTATGGGAGAAATCCAGGGTGTGAGACCAGTAGACCGCTCAATGATATCATGCTTAAGTAATGATTCAAGTTCTTTTTCAACAGCATCTTGCAAATGAAAAGCAATTTGTCTATGTCTTTGAGCAAAAGGACAGACATCCTCATTAATATGCAGCTTCACTTTCATAGTCTTAAGCTTTCCTAAACCATGAAACAATGAAGGGAATTAACTTACTATTTCATGGTGGGCATTCATGTTGTAGTTTACGGAAATCAGTCCCAGATCAGCAGCTGTGCTGAAACTGAGTAGACAGGCACCTGACTCTGTACCTTGAAGCACATGGTTTGGTGCTTCCACCTTTGTTTTCTTGTGTTTCATCGTCACTACAAACGAACCTTGTCTTTTTAAGGGCATCGATGCAGCCCATGTACACACTTTGGTTTTCAATGGCGTAAGTTGCATTAATGGAAACAATTCATTATATTTCTCCTCAGGCATAATGTTTATCGAAGCACCACTGTTGATGATGAAAGGTATCGAACAAACATTTATTTTCAGGGTAATCTTTGGACAATGTTTGAATGTCTTTGGTGCTTTAGCATGTTGACTTTTCTTTGACTGACATTTTCTTCATGTGCAGCCAGTCCAACATGCACACGCTTTTCTGAGGTAAACATTGACATGGCACAACCATCTTCTTCACTTTCACTTGATACTGATCCAGAAGAACCACTTGGCAATGATTTAAATGACAATTGACTTCGTCCAGTGTCGATTTGTCTTAGTTGATGTCGTCGATTGGCCTTGTGGTTGTGCATTGAACGTTGCTTTTGGAACACTCCAGCGGCCATCTTGTCTTTAGCGCTGTGACGCACTTGCTTTTACCTTTGATTTGCAAACCGTTACAAAATGGTTCTGCTTCCTACAGCCTTTACATATCTGTCCAATGGCGGGACATTTACCTTTGTGTGGAAATGAAAATTCACATCTAAAACACAATTTCTTTTTTGGGGTTGACATCACTTTGTGTGTTTCCGACTTTGGCTTTGGTTTACTTTTCACACTCATGACTGCTTCATTCTGGGCACCTCCGGCCTCCATGTCAGCAGCTTGATATTGGCACGCACTTCAGCTCTGGAAGCCATTAACATTCGCTCCAGTCTAAGAGTTTCTCTTAGCACTTGTCATATGAATGAATATGACAAGCATCCATCAATAACTCTAAGATGTATAGCTTCTTCATCATTAAATTAATTGAACTTACAGTGTTTGATGAGCGTATCGAGTCTTTCCTCAAATTCATCAATGGTTTAACCAGCTTTCTGTCGTTCTTGACTGAAAATGTATCTTTTGTAATCTACATTGGGCATTAGATTATACTTGCGATTCAAAATGTCCTTAATCTGAGGGTATGTGATTTCTTTGTCGGTTCGCGGCTTCTTACTTATGATTTCTTTTACACCATCACCAGCAAGATTTTTGAGGTATTTGATAATCTTTTTGTTACCAGTCTCTTCAAGTGCATCAATGAAATCTTCCAACGTCCCTATCAACTCAATCCATCTTTCGCCAATATTTCACTTTTTGGCGGTATCGAACAGTGTTGGTGGTTTCAGGAATGCAGCAGTGTGGAACTTAATGATACTGCCGGTAGGTCACTGCGACTCATCTGTGAGGCCTTGCAATGTGCTGGCCTTTAGATCATATAGTATATAACAACAATTGGTTCTGTAGGGAAATGTACATTTTCTTTCAAGCAATGTTATGCTTATCCTGATTAACTAGGATATGCCAATGAATGGTGTGACACATATATTATTACACAAAATAAAATTACACTATTCTGATAGTCTCTCTCGCCTCTTTATTCTTTGAAGACCTGTGAAGTTGTTCTGAGCCCCACTCAGCAGTGTAAGTGGCTGGCCACTTTGGGTATGATCGGCTCGGTAAGCACTACCTTTGGCACGTCTCTTTGAGCCAATTCACCGCGTGCAGCAGTATGATCAGTCTTTGTAATGGGTTTTGATAAGTCAAATTTTTCTTCCTTTCTAAATGTCAATTTGCACTTTCTGACACCGAGTTGGTCTCTGCCTTATAGCACTTCTGTTCGCAAAGTTATTTTGCAATTTTCGATTAACAATGATTGCTTTTTTAAACCTGGTTGTATCGGAATTCAGTGGAGATACTCTGTGTAACGTGACTTTATCTTGGGTGGCAGTGCGGTATCTTTATGTATGGCCTGACCAGCAGGTTCTCGGCCAACGACGTGTAGATTGTCTGCAGTTCTTTCATTATGGTCAACTGCTTCACAGCGGCTGGAGCTGTGCTTTGACTCCACATGCGTTAAGCGGTAATTTCGGTCTTTGACGATGGCACACGTGGCACGCAAGAGTAATTTGCTTGGACCATGGCAAACTCTCTGAGAGAGCACGGTCGATCTTCGGGTTACTTATCCCCTCTCTCATCGCCATTTGTAGCTTCTCGCCCAGACCCGGTACCCGCCAATGACTATGTCACGCACACAAATTTGAATTATACTTCTTTACTCTTCTGCATGTAACTGAGAACTAAACATTCGAAATCAGCATTTATTGCATCCCGCTCTAACATCTATGTCATAGCTCTATGGAGTCCATCAGGAGAAAAAAGGGTTCTGTCATTGCTAACTCGCAAGACACTACAATAAACAAAGATCCCTTTTGGGGTAAGGCCAGAAATACTGAACTGAGAGCTTTGAAAATCCCTTGTTTCCTGACCAGTAGCCAGTGAAGGTTTAGAAGGCCATGTCTGACCGAGAGATATTTCGCTGTCATGTTTTGTACAAACTGAAGTTTGTTCAAAGAAGAGTTATTGATATTTAAGCACTATGCATTGCAGTAGTCTAATCACAAAGTATTCAGCACAATGGCCACTGATTTACGAAGTTCCGCAGGAATAAAAGGACACATTTTCCTTAAGGTTCTGATAATATAGAAACAGGTGCAAGAGATACAGTTAACCCGCATGTTAAAATTCAGGGAATCCTCAAAAAGTACCCCATGGTTCTTAACTGACTTAAAAAGGAATGGGTACAGGGGAGGGCCACATGATTCAGCCCACCATAACTCCAACCAAATGGACTGCTGTGTCCTAAACACCATGAACTCAGCCTTAGCTGCGTTTAATGTTAAAAAGTTGTCTCTCATCCAGCTGCTAACACCAGCCACGCAATGTTTAAATTTATTGGCCATAATGGCAAGCTGTCACTAATTCACACAATGATTTGCGTGTCATCCGCATAGGATAGTACCTGGAAGCCAAAGAACCTCACCAAGACTGCAATGGGGGAAACCAAGAATAAAAAGAGTAGGGCTGTGCGAGGAGTCCTGTGGCATCCCACACGGTAAGCTAAAAGCCTGGGCCCTGAACTGACCACAGCTAATCCATAAAGAAGGAATGAAAAAGATCAAGTGCTATGGGTCCACACCTAGATGATGTAGCTGTTGAACCATGCTCGTGGGCGAAACTGTGTCGAAGGCTGCTGACTAATCCAGTATGTCCAAGATAGCAGCTCTGCCCTGTTCCACCTGGCTTTTAATACAGTGTGCTTCTACAATAAATGCAGACTCAGTGCTATGCCCACTCCTAAATCCATTCTGAGAGGAGTTGAAGATGTAATTGTCTGTGATATATTTAACTAACTCCCGATTAAAGTGCTCCTCTAAACTTTTCGCTGGGGAGGGTAACAAATCAACATGATCTGAATTTGTTTTCTTTGGCAAAGGGATAACAATGGCTTCTTTCTAGGAACTAGGAAGTTCCAGTTTCCAAGATGTGATTAAAAATCTCTGTCAGATATTCTGCTGCTAAGTCCGGAACCAGCTGCAAGATTTTGACGGGACATGAGTCTGTCGGAGAACCTGATTTAACACTCCTCAAGAGTACTTTAACTTGAGGGGCGGAAATGGGTGTAAAAGCAGGTAGCGAAGGGGCCATAAGATCCAAGTCCTGGGCCCTATCAGGATCCTCGTTAACTTCAGAAGGATTGAATTCAGTATATATTTAAAACTGTGTTCCTAAAAAATTTAGTAAGTTCTTCACAGAAGGCTTGTGAGACATTAGCCCGATGCTTGCACGGAGGATTCGAAAGACTCTTGACCACTTTAAATAATTAATTGGTAGAGTTTTTAGCTGACCTTATCTTGGTAGTTCTAAAAGTGGATATGGCTTCAAAGATAGAGCACTTATATATTGCTAATAAAGCTTTGTGCTTGTTTTAATCGGCAGGGTCTAGATTAGTGCACCACTTGTGGTGGTCCTGTCTGAGGCATTGCTGCCTGAGTTTTTTTGAGAAATAAGGAGCTGCGGCTTTGCTCCTACTGAAAGTCTCGGCTGCTTGGTTCTCTGAAAAACTCAAAGGCCTCAGGCTGCCACTTGTGGCAATGAAGACATGAACTCTATCCTCTCCCACCCATAGACACCTTCAATCAGTCAATCAGGGGTTTTGCACAGCGCAAACTACTCACCCGAATGGGTCTCAAGGTGCTGAGGGAGAGGGGGGCTGGAGGGGGGTCCGCAGATCCTGCAGGATCACTGAGCTCCATCGAAGAGCCAGGTCTTGAGGTCCTTTAGGAACTTGGGGAGCGATGCAGTCTGTCGGAGGTGGAGAGGGAGGGATTTCCATGCCTTGGCCGTGAGGAGGGAGATGGAGTGCCCTCCTGTCCTGCTTTTCTTGATCCGAGGTACAGTTGTGAGGGAGAGCTGGGCCGAGGGGAGAGAGCGCTGGGGAGCATGGAACACGAGGTGGTGGTTCAGGTTGGCGGGTCAGGCGTTGTGGAGGGCCTTGTGTGCGTGGGTGAGAAGCTTGAAGGTGATTCTCTTCTCGACGGGGAGCCAATGTAGGGTCCGTAGGTGTTGGCTGATGAGGCAGTGGCGTGGTAGGTTGAGGACAAGTCTGGCGGCGGCATTCTGGACGTTCTGGAGTTTGCGGGTGAGGTTCTTGTTGATCCCGGCGTAGAGTGCATTGCCGTCGTCCAGTCTGCTGCTGATGAGGGTGTCTGTGACCGTTTTCCTGTGTTCGGGGGGGATCCACTTGAAGGTCTTGCGGAGTAGGCGGAGGGTGTGGTAGCAGGAGGAGGTGATGGCGTTGACCTGGCGGTCCATTTTGAGTTCGGAGTCCATGATGATCCCGAGGTTGCGTGCGTGGTCCGTGGGGGGTCCCCAAGGGCAGGGGACCACCAGGTTTTGTTCCAGGTGTCGGGTGTGGGCCCATGATGAGTATCTCTGTTTTGTCCGTGTTGAGTTGAAGGCGGCTGCTCCTCATCCATATGGTGACGGCTTCCATTCCGTCTTGAAAGTTGCGTTTGGTGATGTTGGGTTTGTTGATTAGGGAGAGGATGAGTTGGGTGTCGTCTGCATATGATGTGATGTTCAGTCTGTGTGCTTTGATGATGGCTGCAAGCGGGGCCATGTAGATGTTGAACAGGGTCAGGCTGATGGAGGATCCTTGTGTGACTCCACAGGTGGTTGGAGTCAGTTCTGAGAGGAATGGAGGGAGTCTGACTCGTTGTGATCTGCCGGAGAGGAAAGAGAGGATCCAGTCGAGGGCCTTGTTCCGGATTCCCGGTCGTGGAGTCTGCGGGCTAGGGTGGGGTGAGAGACAGTGTCGAAGGCCGCTGAGAGGTCAAGGAGAATGAGGGCCACAGTCTCTCCTCTGTCAAGGAGGGTGCGGATGTCGTCTGTTGCTACAAGGAGTGTGGTTCCGGTGCTGTGGTTCTTCCTGAAGCCTGCTTGGGAGGGGTCGAGGATGTTGTTCTCTTCGATGAAGGTGGCGAGTTGGCTGTTGACAGCTTTTTCCATGACTTTGGCCGGATAAGGTAGTAGGGAGAATGGTCTGAAATTCTTGAGGTCGGTGGGGTCCGCTGAAGGTTTTTTCAGGGGAGGGTTGATCTCTGCATGTTTCCAGTCATCGGGGAAGGAGGCGGTCTCGAAGGAGCGGTTGATGGTACGTTGAAGTTCGGGGGCGATAATGTCTGCGACTTTGCGGTAGATGTGGTGGGGGCAGGGGCCCCGGAGTGGGTGGTCTTCATTATCCTCAGAGTGTCTTTAATTCTGAGGGCGGTCCAGCTGTTAAGTGTTGGTTGCGTGCTGCTGGGAGCAGTGGGAGGGGGTTCCTCGTGGGGGTTGTTGACGTCGAAGTTGTCATAGATGGTCTTGATTTTGTGATGGAAGAAAGCGCTGAGTCTGTCGCAGAGGTCCTTGGAGGTCTGTGGACTCGCTGTTGGGTTGGGTGAACTCTTTGATGATGCAGAAGAGTTCCTTGCTGTTGTGAGCATTGGTGGAGATTCTGTCCTGAAGTGCTTCTTTCCTGGAGAGTCTGATGAGCTTGTAGTGGGCTGCGGTAGCTGTTTTGAAGTTGACGAGGTCCGTCGTGGTTTTGGAGTTCCTCAACAGTTTTTCAAGTCCTCTGCAGGTGCGTCTGGAGTCTCGGAGTTCGGTGGAGAACCAGCTGGCTTTCTTGGTGTGGGGCTTGGAGGTTTTCTTGAGGGGGGCGATGGTGTTGGCGCAGTCAGTGATCCAGTTCTGTAGAGTGTGGGTGGCGGTGGTGGGGTCATCGTCTGTGGTGGTGGTAGCGGAGCTGCTGAGGGCGGTGGCGAGTTGGTCGTTGGAGATCTTGTTCCAAATCCTGCGTTGGAGCTGATGTGGGCGTCCGCGGGGGATGTTGGATTTGAAGGTGAAGTGAACACAGCGGTGATCCGTCCATGGTAGTTCGGCGGTGTGGTTGAAGGTGACGGAGTTCCCTGCTGTGAAAACGGGATTGAGGATGTGCCCCGCTGAGTGCGTTGGTTCAGGTACAATCTGCTTGAGTCCAGTGGTGAGGAGGTTGTCCAGGAGGGTGGCGGAGTCGGGGTCCAAGCGGTTGTCGAGGTGGAAGTTGAGGTCTCCCAGTAGCGTGAAATCGGTGGAGGTGATGGCATGCGGCGTGATGATGTCGGTGATGGAGTCGGAGACAGGAGCGCGGGGTCCGGGGGTCTGTAGATGAGGGTACTTCGGAGGGTGGAGGACGGGTTGGTCTGGATCTTGAAATGGAGGTGTTCCATCAGGCCTGTGGGCCGTCGGAATAGGTGCTCAGCCGGATATTGGTCTTGTGATCGATGGCGATGCCTCCTCCGGGGCAGTTGGGGCGATCTTTCCGGGTGAACTTGTATCAGGGATGGCGATCGCAATGTCTGGGCCGGAGGCGGCGTTCGTCCAGGTTTCGGTGAGGAAGGCCATGTCCGGGGTGGTGCTGTAGAGGAGGTCCCAGATTTCCATGGTGTGTTGGTGGAGGGAGCGGACATTGAGGAGGATGCCTCTCAGGGTTTGGGGTGCGATGGAGTTGTTGCTGGAGGGAGGTGGAGGGTCATGGGTCTCGGCAAAGGTGAAGGAATGGTGGCAGTGGCAGCAGGTGAATGGTCCGTGGGTGTCGAGAGGTGAGGAGAGCTTGCAGTTGAAGTTCTTGCCGGCGTTGAGTTTGTGGAGAGCCAAGGAGCTGTAGCGCTTGCGGGCCGGAAGGCCAGGGGTCCTGGCGCTGGTCGCGGACAGGCGCAGACAGGCTTGCCTTTGGCGTGCTGTTGGCGCGCCAGCGGCACGGCCACACAGCGGCCGCCATTAAATAGGGGAGGAGGGAGGGAGACGCAGCTGGGAGGCGGGGGGAGGGGCCGCGGGGAAAAAGAGCAGGAAAAGACGGGCGGAGAAAATGGGCAGGGGGGCACCAGACAAGGGCACAGGCACAAGGGTAAGGTAGAACCAAGGAAAGAAAAAGAAAGAAAAAAAGAACAAGCATTTGCAATGCAATAGGTCTACGCATTTCCGAGACTTTGAGCTATTGGCACTGTAAATGTCAATAGCTTAAATTCTCGCAAATGCGAGACCTATTGAATTGCAAATATTATTTGTTTCCAAGCGCCCCATGCCGTGCTTGGACTTAAGAGGACACGCCCCTTTCTTTAGATGAGCCGCGTCTAAAGAAAGCGGTGTGGCCTCTATTAAGTGTACTCCAATATAGCATGCCTTGCAGAGCAACGCATGCGCTGCCCAGGCTCAACCTAAAAACAGTTGTAAGACACACAATCACGAGAAGACAAACCCAAACGTTATGCATACATCTCATTTACAAAAACACATCACGCACTAGTTAATGACAATACAAACTAAAATACTAACACGGCTTTTATCATAAATATAATTATCTGAGGATAACTACATGCTGCAAGTGGGTAAAATCATACTGGAAAAGGCAGACTCATGCAGATGTGTCTGGGAGAAAAATACCCGATCACAGGGACAAAGACTATGAGAAGGGGGTTTAAAAGGAGAAAGTGACTAACGAACATGAGACAATGTTATAGAGCACTGGAGAATAAGACACCATTGTACACTGGAACAAGAGACGCTGACAACTAGGACAGGAGTCGCATGCAGTACACTGGGACATTGGAAACTGACAGAATGGAGATGAGACACTGACATGTTCAATTAGGGAGACACTTATGTGCATTAGGATGGCAAGACATTGAGTCAAGTGGCAGACATTCACTTGCACTGGGGCATGGAAGTACTGACACCACACTGGGTTAGGAAGACTGACTACACTCTGGGAGAGGAGACAGCACACTATATGGAGACAGCACACTATATGGAGACCCTGCTGTGACACTATGTCGTGCTTTTTTGTCCTAATGAGCTCAAACTGGGCAATGAGACACTGACACAGTGAACTGACGGGTATCAAGGACAGTACTGTCTCAAGGAGACACTGTCACAGGGCATTTAACAGGCACGAGCACAGAACAGTGTGACACAAAGTATTAACAGGCAACACTGAAATTCTACTGGGGCAGGAAGGGATTGGCTCATTCAGAGACCGTAGACACAGGAGACGCTAACGGACACTCATGTTGATATACCGACATGCTCTGGGGCAGGGAGAAACGGACAGTGATCGTAGGCAGAGGCAAAGACACCCTGATATACGCACAGGGGTAGGGAGGATGGAACAGGGGCACAGTGACCGCGCACAGTAAATGGGAAGTACTGACATGCTCAATGGGAGAGGAGACATGCCCGGTGACGGGGAAACACTGACGCGCTTTGGGACCGAGACTCAGTTCTTTCTGCCACAGGGCATGCCAATGCCATGGAGACACAGACGCACACTGAGGGAGGTGGCACTGAAATGCACGCGGAGACAGAGGGACAGTGACAGGCAATGGCACAAGGAAGCACCAATACACTCACTGGAGAAGGGAGACCCTTAAGCATACTTTGACAGGGAGACACTGGAACAGGACTAACAGGGCACGGGGACAGGAGAAAAGCATGCACAGCGGCAGGAAGACACTGATGCACACTAAGACAGGAGAAACTGGAACGCACACTGGGACACGACACTGCGATAGGAGATTCTGGCAATGCAGTGTGATCAGGCAATATGAACACGCACACTGGTACACGAGACTAGGACAGCATACAGGAATGGAGACACTAGGCAGGAGGTATTGGCAGCTCACTGGCAGGGATTATGACAGAGCACAGCGTCATGCACACTGAGAAAGGACTCAGGGGAGAGGATGTGGTCCGTCGGCTAGACTGCCGACTCTGGTGCTGGAAACCAGGGTTCGAGCCTCGGGGTCGCGTCCGCATCCTGTGATTCTGGGCAAATCACTTAATCTCCCCCTGCCTGAATGTGTAATGTAAATACGGTGCTCATGTAAAGCGCTCCAATACCTTCGGGTCGAGTTCGCGCTATATAAATATGCAACAAAAAAAAAGGACGCGCACTGAGAAAGGACGCACTGACAGTACTCTGGCAAAGACACAATCATGTGCACTGGGACAGGGGGATCACTGTAGCGTTAACACATTTCACTGTTCACACGTTTGCAAGACCCAATTCCCATACAGAGTCTTCGGGATATCCAGCATGCAGCGGACTACAACCTGCATCTCAGAAATACTCAGCTGCGCCCAGCTGCCTGCTGGTAAATGCAGGGCTAAAAATAATTGCTTAAGCAGAAAGGCTCACCACCATCATCGCCATGCTAAGATACGGAAGAAGCCATTAGCCCCTTGCACACAAACATAAGAAACTCGCAAGATTATATTTGCTATGTAATCTCAAGGTCTCCGGGTCAGCACGGGAAGGGGAAAGGGTGTGAGAGGGTGCAGGGAGGGCCTATGGTTGTTTTCACAGACCCAGGAAGGTTGGAGGCAGGGGTAACGATTGTGAACAGAGACAGGTTCTCAAACGGCTGGAGGCTCACTTGAGAGGTTGCGGGTTGCGAAAGGGGGCTCGGGAGCACAAGGTTATTAAAGCAGGCAATAGTAGGCAATATCGGGGTCCCAGGGGGAGGCGACGGGCCTGTATCTGCGTTGCGGCCATCAGTAAACGCACAGAGCTGGGAGGAGCCAGATGTACAAACCGTGATGAGGGCACAGCAACTCCTGCGAGTGCCCCCCGCCGTGCAGAGCCGGCACACGTGCTTCCTTTTGTTACTCATGACCTGCGTGTCTTGCAACGCTGCCGGTTACGATCTGCTAGGAATGTGAAAGCGCGCCATGCACATCATGCGTGCCTGCAGTGTGAACAAGCACGGAATCGAAACCTGTGGTGCGCGCGCACCACAGAGGAGCCGAACGCGGGAATCGAAACCAGTGGTGCGCGCGCACCACAGAGGAGCGGGGGGGCGGGGGAGCCTGTCGTCTGTGCCGCGCGCTGATGCGCGTCCTAGACACGGACGGGAATGGGCAGAGCAAAGGCGGGACATGCGCCCGCCTTTGCCCAATTGCGTGCCGTTTTTTTTTTTTTTTAAAAGCACGCTACAGTCAATGCCAGCCTGCGAAAGCAAAACCACACGCACGAGCGTGTGGTTAGCTTTCTGAAGCCCATACAAGAGGTATCGCGCTGCGCGAGCAGTGCTACGCACTGCAACGCTAGGCGCGAGACCTAAAAACAGTGGAGGGGAACCAAGAGCAGGCAGGCAGAGATGCAAGGCAGAGCGGGCGCCGGCCTAGAACCGGGGTCGGCGCAGAGCAGGAGGTAGGGGCACTTCAGGTGGAGTTGCGTGCCAGGGAGAGCAGTATCCTGGCCGAGGTCAGGAGACGTGCTCGCCTGGGCGCGCAGCGGCCGCCATTAAATAGGGTAGGAGGGAGGGAGACGCAGCTGGGAGGAGGGGGGAGGGGCCGCGGGGAAAAAGAGCAGGAAAAGACAGGCGGAGAAAACGGGCAGGGGGCACCAGACAAGGGCACAGGCACAAGGGTAGGGCAGAACCAAGGAAATAGAAAGAAATGAAAGAGAAAACAGCGAAGGGGAGCCAGGAAATAAAAAGAGAGAAAAAAAGAAAAACAGCGGAGGGGAACCAAGAGCAGGCAGGCAGGCAGGCAGAGATGTGAGGCAGAGCAGGCGTCGGCCTCGAACCGGGGTTGGCGCGGAGCAGGAGGTAGAGGCACTTCAGGTGGAGCTGCGTGCCAGGGAGACCAGTAACCTTCCACTCTGTTTTCCAGCCTAGCTCTGGCCTTTCTTTCATCTCTAGCCTTCACATGACTTTGTGCACCTTTGCAGCCAACAGCCAATTCTAACAGGAGGCCGAGTCAGTCAGGTTCATCCAAAGAAGGCCACTAGCCTTACCAAGGCCAATGACATCCGGACAATTGTTATTTTTTTCATTTCTTCCAATACATTCTGCTGACCCACTTTCCCTGTCTGATGATAATGAGAAATGACTTGGGCTACTTAACGAGTGTTAACATAGGTAAAAGGTCGCTATGGGAGAAACTCAATGTCATCAAATGCCAGACGCCAGCCTTAACAATCATTGGCAAAGCCAATAGGCCTAGCTTTCACGTACCAACAAACATAAACAAAGGCATTCGCAAATGCTGTTTCTATGCATTGTATGCACAAATGTTGTTTATCAGATTAAAACCTGGCCTACTGGCTATGCCAATATTAAGAAAAAGAATCAAATAATGTTGCTTTTGTGTAGAATGCATACAGCAACAGCATAGTTGAGTTTATTTTTCATATTTAGAATAATCCCTTTTGCATTCTAATGGAAGCATTTATTGGAAGGCAGAATGATACATTGCCAGCAGATAGCATGAGGTGAGTGTGTAATACTCGTCTGGGTGGAGCCGCGCTGTAGCTCACTCTATGCATATTTCAAAGAATTTATAACTATATGTCATCCAGACAGTTGCGTTGTCAAGACAGCATTGATAACTGCATGGAGGGAGGTGGTGATAAAAATGACAGGAATCACAAGTGGCTGATCCCCTTAGAAATAAGGAATTACCAGTGGAATCAGTAATTTGGTTACCAGTTTTTCCCAGTATTTCACCTCAGGCTCCACCTGTTTTCAGCAGGCAGGGCCACGGAATGAGCATTAAGGAGTAGTAAGAAATCTGCAAGGTTCAAGGATGGGTAGTTGTAAGGGGTTTTAGGCTCCAGGGATGGTAGCTGTAAGGGGTAAGGAAGGGGTTTTAGTGTTCTAGGATGAGTAGCGTTAAGGGATAGTGAGGGGATTTTTGGGTTCAGAGAAAGGTAACAAAGTAGTTGTAAGGATTTTTTAGGGTTCATGTGAGGGTAGTGTTAAGGGGCAGTAAGGGGTTTTCAGGTTGCAGGGAAGTCTACTAGGAAGGAGTTTTGAGGCTTAGGGCAAAGGTTGCAATAAAGGGTAGAAATGGGTTGTAAGGGCTCAGGGTGGATAGCACTAAGAGTAAGGAGTTTTTAGGGTACAGGGATGGGTACATTTAAGAGGTAGTAAGGGATTTTTAATGTTCACAGGTGGGTATCTGTAAGTGTTTTTTGGTATGGGAAGTGTTAGGGGGCAGTAAGGGAATTTTTGGTTTCCGAGAAGGGTAACGTTAAGAAGTAGCAAGGGTTTTTTAGAGCTCATGGAAATGTAGCATTAAGGGGTATTAAGTTGCTTTTAAGGTTCACAGAATGGCCTTAAGGGGCTTTTAGGGTTCATAGGAGGGCAGAATTAAGAAGCAGTAAGTGTTTTTTGGGGTTCAGGGATGGGTAGCATTAAGGGATAGGGGTAGTAAGAGCTTTTTAGGATTCAGGAAAGAATAACATTAAGGGGCAGTAAAGGGCTTTTAGGTTTTAGAGAAAGTGAGTTTTAAGTAGTAGTAAGGGATTTTTATGATTCAGAGATGTATAGCGTTAAGGGGTAGTAAGGGGTTTTTAGTGTTCAGGCTTGGGTAGCTGTAGGGTGCAATAAGGGTTTTTTAGAGTTCAGGGATGGCTAGCATTAAGGGGTAGTAAGGGTTTTTTGTGTTGAGGGAAGGGTAGTGCTAAGGGGGAGTAGGAGTTTTTAGGGTTCATGAAAGGGAAGGGTTACGGTGTAAGAAGGAGTCTTTAGGTTTCATGGAAGGGTGACATTAAAGGGTAGTAAGAAGTTTTAGGGCTCAGGGATGATAGCTGTAAGGGGTAATAAGGGGTTTTAGAATGCAGGAATGGGTAGCATTATGGGGTAGTAAGGGGTTTTTAGGGTTCACCATTGTTAGCTGTACTAGGGGTTTTTTAGGAGCTGGAAAGGGTAGCGTTTAGAGGTAGTAAGAAACTTTTAGAGTTCAGGGAAGGGTACTGTTGAGGAGTAGAAAGGGTTTTTAGGGTTAATGGAAAGATAACTCTATAGGGTAGTAAGGGCTTATAAGGTACATTGATAGGTAGCAATAAGGGGTAGTAAACAGTTCAAGGTCAGGGAAGAGCAGCATCAAGGTGTAGAAAGGGGCTTTTAGGGTTAAGCAACAGGCAGGGGTAGGAAGGGGTTTTTAGGGTTTAGGGATGGGTAGCATTAAGGGGTAGAGAGGGGATTTTTGAGTTCAGAGACGGATAGCATTGAGGAGTAGTAAGGGATTATTAGGGTTCACTGAAGGGTAGAGTTAAGGGTATTAAGGGGGTTTTAATGTTCATGGAAGGGGTGTTATGGAGTAGTAAAGGTGTTTTCCTTCAGGGATGGGTACTGTAAAGAGTTAGTAAATGTTTTTAGAGTTCAGGTAAGGGTAGCGTTAAGCGGTAGTAAGGGTTTTTTAGGGTTCAGGGAAGGTTAGCGTTAGGGAATGGTAAGAGGAGCAGGTTGCATTAAAGAGTAGTAAGCGTTTTTTTTAGGTTTCAGGAATGTGTAGAGTTAAGGGGTAGTAAGTGTTTTTAAGGTCCAGGGTTGGTTAGCTGTAAAGTGAAGCAAGGGGTTTTAGGGTTCAGGGATGGGTAGATTAAGGGTTGGGGTTGTATGGCATTGTTAAGGCTCAGGGATGGGAAGCTACAAGGGGAAGCAACGGGTTTTAGGGTTAAGGGATCAGTATCATTATGGAAAACAGGCTTTTATTAATTTTATGGAAGTGTAGCCTTAACAAATAGTAAGGGTTTTTTAGGGGGCTGAGCAGGTTAGTGTTAAGTGGCATTAAGATACTTTTAAGGTTCAGCAAAGGGTAGTGTTAAGGAGAGTAAGGGTTTTTTAGGGTTCAGGGATGGATAACTTTAAGGAGTAGCAAGGGTTTTTAGGGTTCATAGAAGGGCTGCTTCAAGGGGTGGTAAGTGTTTTTTAGGGTTCATGGATGAGTAGTGTTAAGGTTTAGAAAGGGTTTTAGGGTTCTGGGAAAGTTACCATTACGGGATAGTAAGGGTTTTTAGGGTGCATGAAAAGGTAGGGTTAAGGGAGTAGTAGGGGTTTTTTAGGGTTCATGGGTAGGTTGCAAGGGGTTTACAGGGTTCTGTGATGGGTAGCATTAAGGAGTACTTTGGGGTTTTTAGTGCTCAGGGATGATTGGCATTAAGGGTTTGTAATGGTTTTTAGGGTTTGGGAAGGGTAGAGTTAAGGAGTAGGAAGGAGTTTTAGGGTTCAGTTAAGGGTAATGGTAGGAGTAGTAAGGAGTTTATAAGGTTTAGGCTAGCCAAGTGTTAAGGGGTAGTAATGGGGTTTTTAGGGTTCTGGGAAAGGATGTGGCCTAACTGCTAGAGCGGTCGACCTCGAAGCTGGGGAACCGCGTTCCAGTTTCGTCAGGTACGCTCAACATCCTGTGATTCTGGGGAAATCACGTAATCTTCCCGTGCCTAAGAAAAATGAATGTGTCTGTCAATGCAACTGGTGCTCATGTAAAGTGCTCCGATACCTTTGGGTCGAGTTCGCATTATATAAAACTTACAAAAAAGATCATAGCATATTAAATAAATTGATATAAAAATAATTTGAAAATATTACATACCAAGTTAAAATTAATAATTTAGCTAACTTTTTGCAATTGAAATATATAAAGCTAGAAATATTACTTACACACTTACTTGCAAAGTAAAGGCACAACTGATGTAAAAAAACACCATGTAAAGGTACTCCCAATATACTTACCTTGATGTAATGACTAACAAAGTAAAGGTGGATGCAGTAACGACTAACAGGACAATGGAGAAGAATGTAGAGAAAGGAATAAGCAATGGGGAGCAATGGAGGTTAAGAAAATGGCTTAATGAATGTCTCTCAAGCCCATAAACTTTTAAAAATAGGAATTAGAAAGAAAAACATAATTCTGTCAAGAAGTGCCATGTTAAAATTTCGCTGAAGTTGATGATGAAAAGGGAAGGGAGGAATGGAACTGGGGCTGGTACTTCAATACACCAACACATTCCTCCTGACTGCCCTCCTCTCATATGTGCTGTTGCCAAGAACTACAGTGGCATATGTATGCTCTAAGGGGCTGTAGGTCAAGTGCCTATTGTAAAACAACAGTTTGACCTGCTAAAGAGCCCTGGCTCACACAGTTTGATAAACACATGATCACAGCTGTTTGGAAGTTAAACACTCTTTCTGTGAAAGAACACAGATTTGGCCAAATCTAAAGCTGCACTTAGATGAACCAAGATGTGGGTGGAGGCACAGTCCCTCTCTGTAGTACTCCTGGAAGCTCGGCTGTGCTGCCAAGTCAGATCTAAAAAAACGGAGGGGGATTCTGCACCACCAGACCTGCCAACTCACACAGTGCCACCCTGTGACGTGACGCACAATATCCGCTCCATTCAGGGTCAGCCGGTGGGGAGCCGATATCACATGGTGTCAGGGAAAACGAACTCAAAACCACTGTAAATGGTGGATTTTCAGCTTGTTTTCTGAAGGTTTTGAACTGCCGACTCCCATTAAGGGGTGTGAATAAACCCCAGTGCATCAGCCTCAGCAAGCTTTTTTTTTTTATGTCCTCATTATTCATCAAAGCTCTGTTTTTTTTAAAACTCTATGTCTCTGCAAATGTAATGGTCATTTCAATTGAAGATGTGTTGTCTGTAATGGCAGTGTGCTACCATATCATGCATACTCCACTGTATCCCACTCCAATGTATTCTGCACCACTCCACACTACACCACTCCAAGCCACTCCACACTGAGTCACTGCACTTTACTCTCCACCCTATGCCACTTTACTCTATGCCTCTCTACTCTACACCACTCTACTCTATGCCAGTGCACTCTACCTTGTGCTACTCTACTATGTGCCACTGCATTCTACACCCTTCTACTCTGTACTACTCTACAACGGTGCACTCTATGCCAGTCCACTCTATCCCACTCTGATCTACTCTGCACTCTACACCACTCTGCTATATCGTGCACCACTCCACTCTGCTCTGAACCAATTTACTCTATGCCACTGCACTCGGCGCCACTTCCCTCATCGCCACTCCACTCTACTCTGCACCACTGCACTCTACACCACAATACTCTTCTCTGCAACACTATATGCCAAATGCACTCTACACCATTGTACTCTATATCGCTGCACTCCACGCCACTCTATTCTACTCTGTGGTACACTACACCACTGCTCTCTATTCCACTGTACTCTCCACCACACTATGCCACTGCACTCCTTGCCAATGCACTCTATGCCACTTTACTAAACACTACTGTGCTCTATGACAGTTTACTCAGCAACACTGCAGTCTCCGCCACTTCACTCTACTCTGCACCACTCTATTTTATGCCAATGCACCCCTTGCCACAATACTCTACGCAACTACACTCTACTCCAAAACACTCTGCATCACTCAACTCTATGCCACTGCACTCTACCCTGCACCACTCCACTCTACTTTGCACCACTCCACTCTAAATCACTTCACTCTATGCCACTCTACTCTGCAACACTGCACTCTCTGCGACTGAACTCTACACCAGTCTTCTCTGCACAACTGCACTCTACTCTGCACCACTCTACTCTAGGCCACTCTACTCTACGACACGCCAATACACGGTATGCCCCTACACTCTATGACACTCTCCTCTGCATCGATCCACTCTACACCACGGCACTCTATGCCAATCCTCTATAAGCCACTCTAATCGACTCTGCACCACTGCACTCTATGCCACTGCACTCTACACCAATGCACTCTACACCACTCTTTTCCACTCTATGCCATTCTGCGCCATTCCACTCTACGCCATTCCTCTCTACGCCACTGCAATCGAACCTGCGCCACTCCACTCGATTCTACACCGTTGCACTCTATGCCACTGCACTCAATGCCAATGCACTCTACACCACTTTACTCAAACCAATACACTGTACGCCACCGCACTCTATGCCAATCTACTCTACACTATTTCACTCTACGTCACTTTACTCTGCATCACTCTACACCACTGCACACTACACTAATGCACCCTACTCTGCACCACTCTACTCTGTGCCACTGCACTCTATGCCACTGCACTCTATGCCACTGCACTCTGCACCACTCTACTGTACTGCACTTTATGTCAATGCCCTCCATGCCACTAGAATATACTGTGCACCACTGTACTCTATGACACTTCACTCTACGCCACTTGACTCTATGCCTCTCTAATCTATACCCGTGCACTCTACCCCACTCTACTATGCACAACTGCACTGTTTGCCACTGCTCGTCAGCTATACTGCAACACTGCACTCTATGTCACTGCACTCTATGCCAATGCACTCCATGCCACTACAAACTGCATCACTCCATACACCTCTAATTTATTCTGCACCTACACCACTCTACTCCACTGTATGCCACTCTACTCTACACCTCTGCACTACCCTGCACCATTCCACTCTACCCTGAAGAACTCCACTCTACACCACTTCACTCTACTCTGAAACAAATATTCTATGCCACTGCACTCTAGGCCAGTGCAGTCTACTCTGCACCACTCTATGCCACGCCACTCCACTCTACACCACTGCACTTTATGCCACTTTACTCAAAACCAATGCACTGTACGCCAATCTACTCTGCACCACTGATCTTTAGGCCACTTCACTCTAGCCCACTCTACTCCACTCTACGACATTAACACCACAACACTTTATGACACTCTACTCCATTAAACTCTACTCCACTCTATGCCACTCCACTCTACAACACTCTATGCCACTCTACAACACTACTTCACTCTACGGTGCTCTACGCAGATCCCTCTATGTCACTCCATGCCACTTTACTCCAATCTATTCTATGACACACTACTCCACTCTACTCGACTACTTTACTCTACGCCACTCCACCCTATGCCACTGCGCTCTATGACCCTCTATGCCATTTCACTAAACCCTACTCCACTCTACTTCATGCAATTCCATTCTCCTATACTACTCCATTCTATGCCACTCCACTCTAGAGATAATCTACTCCACTCTACAACATTTTACTCCACTCTACGCAACACCCTTCACACCACTCTGCTCTACACCACTCCACAACACTCTTTGCCACTCCACTCTATGACAGTCAACTCCACTGACACTCTACTCCACTCTACACCACTCAACTCTACTCGACTCTATGCCATTCCACTCTACGACACTTTACTCCCTCCATTACACTCCACAACATTCAACACGACTCCATGATACTCCATGCCACTAAACCCTACACCACTCTATGCTACTCCACACCACTCCATAACACTCCACTCCATCTCCTTTACCCCACTAACGTTTAGCCATGCTGAACACCAGCCATGCTGGTGTACAATATGGCTGATACATATTGGCAAAGCCAATAGCTCTTGCGTAGGTGCGACCTACTGGCTTTGCCAATGCTTGTTTATGTGTCAACCAAATTGGTTTACTGGTTGATAAGTTCTAAGGCAAATAAAATTAATGATAGCTCTTATTTCATAAAGCACAGTATTACTAAAAGTAGCAAGGAAGCCCAAAAATAAACTCGACTGCATATGTAAAGTTTCAGATTTACTACATGAACAACTGAAAGACCCATTTATGGTCCCATGCTAATGGAAACCAATAAAAAAATACATAACAAATAGAATACATCTTAATCAACATAAGATTTCTTTGCATGCTCCCTGGCTCAGAAAATAAAACTGAGCCCAACAAGCCAAACAAAAACCATGTTCCTTATGCACTCAAGTGCAACAAAATGGAAAAGTGACCTAGCAGTGACCTACACAAACTACTACATGGAGAACATGATAATTGGCCGCTAGGAGTGGATGCTATTCCACAATATGCCACTACAGTGTACCCTACTGTACGCCACTCCAGTTTATGGCACTCCACTCTATGCCACTCCATTCCGCGCTATTCCATTGGATGCCACTCCACTCTATGTCACTCCACTGTATGCTATTACACTGTACCCCACTGCACTGTATGCCACTGCAGTTTATACCACTCCACTGTATACCACTGCAGTCTACACCACTCCACTGTATGCCACTCCACTGTACTCTACTCCACCATATGCTATTTCACTCTACGCCACTGCACTGTACGCCACTGCACTGTACGCGTTTCTACTGTATGCCAATCCAATCTAGAACACTCCACTGTATGCTATTTCACTGTATGCCATTACAATCTATGCTACTCCACTCTACGCCACTCCAGTGTATGCCAGTCAACTCTATGCCACTCCATTCTATGCTATTCCATTGGATTCCACTCCACTGTACACCACTCCACTGAATGCTATTACACTCTACATCACTCCACTGTGTGCCACTCTACGCTAATCCACTGTATGCCACTCCACTGTAAGCCACTCCACTCTACTCTATTACACTGTATGGAACTTCAATCTTTGCCACTCTACTGTATGGTATTTCCCTCTACCCCACTCCTCTGTAGAGCACTGTATTCTACGCTATTCCATTGGATGTCACTCCACTGTATGGTATTCCACTCTACATCACTCCACTGTACACCATTCCAGTCTACGCCACTCCACTGTACGCTACTACACTATATGCTGTTCCACACTATGCCATTCCACTGTACAACACTCCACTCTACACCACTCCATAAACGCCACTCCAGTCTATTCTATTCCATTGTACGCCAATCCACTGTATGCTACTCCACTATACAATATTCCACTCAATGCCACTCCATTCTAAGCTATTCCACTGTATGCCACTCCACAACACTCCAGTGTATGCCAGTCCACTGTAAACTACTCCGCTCTACACCACTCCAGTGTATTCTCCTGCACTCTAAATATACTCCACTCGACACAACTCTACTACACTCTATGTCACTCCACTAGACTCTACTACACTCTATCCCTGTACTCTGCACTGTCCAAATTTGTACTCAACTCTATGCCGGTACACTCTGTTGTACAACACTCTACTTCACTCTACAACAGTTTCCAACACTGTATGACACAGCATTCCACTCTACTGTATGAGACGCCATTCCAAAATAGTAACAGTGTACTTGACTCTATGCTACTCAATCAACGCCACTCCACTCTATGCTAATCCACTATACCCTACTCCATTCTAAGCTACTCCATGGTACACCACTCCACTCTACGCTATTCCATTCTATGGCAATCTTCTACACTCCACTGTATGGTATTCCACTGTACGGTATTCCACTGTATGCTTCTCCACTGTACAGTTATCCACTCTATGCCACTACAGTGTGCATCACTCCACTCTATTCCGCTCCAATGTACAACACTCTCCTCCACTCCATATAAGTATATTCTATAAAAGTCTTCTACACTTTATGGCACTCTACTCCACTCTATCCCCGTACCCTCCACTGCCCAACTCTATACTCCACTCAGTGCCCTACACTCCATTGTACAACACTCTAGTCCACTACACAACACTTTTCTGTACTCTATGACACACAACTCCACTCTACTGTGTGAGACCCCACTTCAGTTTATAACAGTTTACTGCCTACACTACCCCACTACACTACACTCCATGTCACTCTACTCTATGATATGACAGTACACTCTTTACTCCAAACTATGTTACGCCAGTCCACTAGACTCTACTCTACTGTACAAGACTTTACCTCACTCTGTTACTGTACAACAATAGATGCTACTCAGCCACTGTTTAACACACTAGTTTACTCTATGCTACTCCACTCTACAACACTCTACTACACTGTATATCACTCTCCCACACTTTACTCCAATCTCTACTCATACACTACACTGTACAACACTATACTGTATGCCACTGTACAACACTCTATTCCGCTATGCCTCTCTATGGTATTCTAATCCACTATACGAAACTGTGAACAACTCTTTGTATGCCACTGCACTCCACTTTACTCCACTCTACTCTATGACACATTACTCCATTGTACTCCACTACTCCACTGTACGCCACTCTACCCCACTCTATGCCATTGTACTTTATAACACTGTATGCCAATCCACTCTACAACACTGTACTGTACACCACTCCACTCTACTAGACTGTATGCCACTCTACTCTACTGTCGTCTACTGCACTTTTCAAAACTGTACGACATGCCACTACACTCTACTGTACAACACAGTACTCCAATTTCTGACACTTGACTGTACGCTACTACACTCCACTCTACTGCAGTCCACGCCACTATAGTCTATGACCTGCCACTCCACTCTGACACTTTACTCGACTCTACGCTACCCTACTCCAGTGTACTCCACTGCACTAAACTCCACTCTACTACACTTTATCCCACTCTACTCCACTGTACAATACTCCGCTCTGAGCCGGTCCACTGTCTGACACTCTACTCAACTGTATGTAACTCCACTCTACAACACGGTACTACACTCTATGACACTCTACTTCACTCTATGCCCATCCACGTTATGCTACTGTACTACACTGTATGACATTCAATGACATCCCACTCCACTCCTCTCTACGATATGCCACTTCTCTATATGACACAGCACTCCAATCTACAACACGCTCCTCCACTGTACTCTACAACACTCCACTAGACAATACTCCACTCTACGACACTCTAATTCATCCCTACTCCACTCTAAAATGCTTTACTCCACTCTATGACACCCTTCTCTACTGTACGACACGCCAGTCCACTGTACAACTCGCCCCTCTACTCTACGATAATTGACTCCAAGCCACCACACTATATAACACTTTACTACACTGTACGCTAGGTCACTCCACTCTTCTCTACTCCATTCTATTCCACTTTACAATACTCCACTCTATGACTATACACTTTACAACACTCTCCTCAAATGTACTGTGTGACACTCCACATAATGACATTCCACTTGACAATAATGGGCTCTATTTCAAAAACATTTTTATTAAACATTTGTAAAAAACATTGAAATTCAATGACAAAACCAAAGCTTAAAGCTTAGTTATAATTAGGAAAATGTGCCCCCTATACAAACCAAACTTAAACTACACAAACTTTAGAAATTTTGAAGTTATAGTTAAAACTTTCATTTACAATTTATCCACCACCTTCAAATTGTTATAAGTAGCGCACCTCCATACACACTCTTTTCAGCTCGCTAACCAGACAACACTAACTATAACTCCCACTTGACCATGCCCTGTGTTCTCATAAATAAATGGCACTCCACTGTATGACATTACACTGTACAAGACTCTCTGCCACTCTACGATACTGCACTTGACAACTCTGAATTATTGACACTCTACTCCACTGAACTCCACTCTATGCCACTACTCTCTACAAAACTCTGCTACACTCCATGCCACTCTATGGCAATCTACTTGATGACACTCCACCACATTCCATTTTATGCAACTCCAATCGACGACACTCCACTATAGCACTCAGCTCTACTGTTCAACACACCACTACACTGTAGACCACGCTGCTTCAGTCTATGAGACTCCACTACACTATAGGACACACTACTCCACTTCACTGTATGCTACATCACTCCACACCACTTTATTCTACTCTGCAATACTCCACTCTTCAACACTAGACTCTACGACACTCTCCTTCACGGTACTGTACAACACTCCACTTAATAATGCTCCAATGAATGGCACTCCACACTACGATTTGAAACACATTTTTATTAAAAAATAAAAGTCATGGATATACAATGACAAAAAACAAAGGTTAAGGGTAATTTATAGTTGGAAATGCTTTATTTATTCTTTCTATACAAACCCAACTTAAAATACAAAAACATAAATATTTGTAAAGTTATAATTATAACTTCAATTTATAATTTAGGCACCATTTTCAAATTATTATAAGTTGTGCACCTCCAAGCACAGTCTCGTCACCTCACTTGCCACACTATGTTAACTATAACTCAGACCTTTTCCATGCACTGGTTATACCCTTACATACTGCATCACTTATAGCATATGAAATCATAGCATTCATAACAACACTTATAACATCTCAAATGACATCATTTGTCACAACACAGTGCATGGAAAAGTGGTGAACTATAGTTAGTGTTGTCTGATTAGTGAGCTGAAAAGAGTGTGTACTATTTATAATAATTTGAAAATGGTGGATAAATTGTAAATATATATATATATATGGAGCAAATAAACAGCACGTTGAATTGTCTTCACAGTCGGAGACAAGTTCAGTACCCGAGAGTGAATCGGACAATGAAGGTGGTAGATCAAATGTGGAGCAAGGAATTAGGCTGACATTGGGGGAAGAATTAGGCATTTTAAAACAGGGCAGAAGGGATACATTGCGACCACGCAAACAAGAAATTGCTGTAAAACCAAATCCCAAAGGAGAAGGGAGAGACGCCAGAGACGCCAGGCTCGTAGGAAATGGAGAGCCCAAGAAGCGGGGCCGAGGCCGAGCCAAGCGATACTAGCAGATCTAAATGGAGAAAAGCAAAGCTCTGACGGAGAATCTGAAAAACAGGAGGCGAATACAATTGTAAATCTGGCCAAAATCAACCTGTCAGCCGCAGAAACCCAGTTACTCTCCCTGGGACTTTCCTTCTGCCCTGAGTCAAACTTCCAGTATACCAGAACAAGAGCTGATGTGTATCAATTCATACGCAAATTAAAACTTAAAAATTCCATCTACAACGGTCGACACCTGATAGAATGGCCACAACCACCAAAAATCCAATGATCAATGATTTTCCGGGACTAATGGTCTCGGATATTGACCTATATCAAGATCTGTGCCAATTGGAGAGTGGGGAACAATTTAGTAGCCAGAATATCCCTCTTTTGTCTGGTCAGGCCAGACCAGAGACCCCATTCAAAATGAAATCAAAATTTGTCCCCGTGGCAGCACGTGATGGTCTTGATGCGTTTAGTGATCAAGTTGTAAGTCAGATCAAGAAATTAACTCACACCACTAATAGATCGAAAAAAGTTTATACCAACAGAGAGAGAAAGTACAATCAATTGATTTTAAAACTACAGAAAGAGGATGTGGTGATTCGAACCTCTGATAAGGGCGGTAACATCGTCCTTTGGCCTATGAAAGACTATCTGAAGGAAGCATACAGTCAATTAAGTGATTCACAATGCTATAGAAAAAGTACTCCACTAAAATACAAGAGCACTCAGGACTCCTTGTCTAAGAATTTGTTGGCCTGGAAGAGTTTGGGACTTTTGAGTTGGAATGAATATAAATTTATTAAAAAAGAACATCCGTTGGTGCCCTATATGTATTTCATACCAAAAGTCCATAAGAACTTGGAGAATCCGCCAGGCAGGCCGATCATTGCAGCATGTGACGGACCGCTGGAAAATCTCTCTAGGTACATAGACTATTTTCTACAGATTCACATGAAACAGTTAAAATCATATATCCAGGATACAAGTGACTTTATAAATAAAATCAATGATATGTCATGGGATTCTAACCTATTGCTTGTAACACTAGATGTATGTTCTTTGTATACCTGTATTAGAAACCAGGATGGCCTGAGGGCAGTGGAGTATTTTCTTAACACAAGACCTATGATGTATGCACAACACACACGTATGTTGTTAGATATGCTGCTTTTTAGCTTGGAGAATAATCTATTCCTTTTTAATGGCCAGTTTTACCAACAGACTCAGGGTGTAGCCATGGGGGCCAGTTTCTCCCCCAGTTATGCCTGTTTGTTTATGGGCTGGTGGGAGGAACTGGTCCTCATGAGAAAATATGAACAAGTATACACCACTAACATTGTCTCTTGGATGCGTTTTATAGACGATCTTTTTATTGTGTGGCGAGGAAGTGAAGAAAGTGCCCTAAAATTTGTAGATGAGATCAATCAAAATGATTTTAATCTTAAATTCACTTTTACCATTAGCAGGCACTCAGTGACTTTTTTGGATGTTCAAATTTTAGTAGAAAATAATGTCTTAATTACCACCCTTTTTAGAAAACCTACGGCAGGGAATACACTTTTACATGCGTCGAGCTCACATCCTGCACATTTAATTAGGAGCATTCCCTATGGGGAGATGCTCCGCATCCGTCGAATCTGTAGTAATCCTGAGGATGCGAGGATGAAGCAAATGGAAAGCCGTGCCAGATTTCTAGCCAGGGGCTACAGCACTGAAATAGTGGACGCCGCTATGAGAAAATCTCAAGCGAGGACTAGGGGGATCTCCTTGTCTATAAGTCTAAAGCATCCCAGGTGACTGTAGATCAGAATATACAACCTGTAAGACTTATCCTAACCTACTCTAAACAGGAACAACAATTGAGGAGCATCATTAGACATAATTGGCACTTTATCCAGGATGATCCTGTGATAGGTGACCTGATGCCCTCGAATCCTTCGATTACATTCAGGAAATCAATGAGTATGGGGAATATGTTAGTCCAAAATTGCCAGGAGAGTAGCCGCAAAGATATGTGGTTGACTATAAGAAATGGTTTTTTTAAATGTCTAACATGCAAGGCCTGCCAATTTGGAATCAATGTTAAGACATACACAACTGCCTTTTCTGAAACAATTAAGGAAATCAAGCAACATCTAACATGCAAGACAGAGTATTGTGTGTATGTCTTGGAGTGTGACTGTCATTTGAAATACATAGGCAGCACCAAATTGGCAGTCCATAAACGCATATTGCAACACATTAGGGCAATAATCAACAAGGACCAGAACTACCCAGTAGCAAGGCATTTTCAAACTGTACACGATAGCAACCCAAAGTATTTGCGTTATTATGCCATTGAAGCCATCCCCATAATGAAAAGAGGGGGTGATAGAGAAGCAAAATTGAGACGCTTGGAGACAAGTTATATATTGGAGTTCGACTCCAAGTCTCCGGGCGGGCTCAATATTACAGAAGATCTTTATACTTTTCTATGATTATTATGAATGTACCAATGGCATATAACAATGAACGGGTCAACTTTATGTAAAGTGAATTCAAAGCAATGATATTGTCATCATTATTTTTATAGAAAACTTTACAGAGATATTCTTCAAGGTTTTCTATCTATTGACCCTGATTATGAGACAGCAGTTCAACTATCCGTTGTTTTAGAACTAGCCTTGGTTTTTAAGGAATGGTTTTAGACATGGGTGGTTTTATTGTAGTGTTTCATTTATGGCCATTTTAAACAGGGTTTTAATGATATCTCTCTATTGACACTTTCCTATTGTTATTGTTGGTTGGGCCACTCTGTAGCCAAAATTAAAACATCAAAAATCTGATTTACTATGAGATTCCGTTAGGAACGTAATGGATCCAATGTTGTACTGTGATTGATTGTATATCTTCAAAAATATGAACTTCTAATTTCTCTATAGCTGAATTTTAATAGGCACAAGTCACTTTATTCCGAAGTACTGTTGCACAATGTCACTTTATATATTTATTAAAATAAGGCGATAAGGATCTTGAATGGTCCACTGAAGTGCACAAAAGGCATTAATGCCAGGAAAAATTTGAAGCACAGCAGTGGTATACTTCCAACCAGCAAAGGCCCAATATAAGCCTTACACTTATGAATATTGTATAAACAATATGAGGCATATTGAGCAGAGGAATTCGGGATTTTTGATAAATTTATTCATTATGTATTTTATTCAAGTTAATTTTGTTGACAAGGATTTGTTGCAATTAGTTCATTTCCACGTTTTAGGGGGCACTTTTAAGTTTGTGTATATATATTTTTTTCACATAATATTGCAATTCATGAAATATGACAAGACGGGTCAATATGCATTTAAGCTGCCATTCTGATGTATTATAACATTTGGACTATATAGTCTTCTTAATATTTATATTCCTATAATGATGAATATTTTACATGCTGAGAGCGTAATGGATATTGAAAATGTTATTCTATATGTATTGAAAGCATTCAAGCGAAAATTTGTGGAATGATCCTATCAGTTTGTCTATGTTTATGAATAAATTAGCACGGGCACTTTAAATTTGCGGGGTGACATGCTGGGCGCTGTCATGTGATCAAGGCCGCTTGTACGGCCGAAACGCGTAATGGCAGAAGACTGACAAAATAAAATATACTGCACTACTGGAGGTCTGCACTCGTTTTTGTTTCGCTGGCAGCAGATGCATTTCGAGCAACAGTGATATATATATATATATATATATATATAATTAGACCATCGCAGCTTTTGAAGAGTTGGGCTAAGGTGGCCATCAAGTGCCTTATGAATGTGAGGAAGTCAAAGCCTTTTGTTTGGAAGTGGGGTTCGAAGGAAGGAAAAGAGTCAATTGTTCATCAATGCAAATGGATAGGAGAAACTTTCGAGTGGTATAGAAGAAAAAGTGAGGGCTCCAGGAAAGTCATCTGGCATGGAGGTGGACAAATGTTTGAAGATCTTTTTTGTAGAGTGGAGTTACCAAAAGAGAGACTAATAAGTTAAGCTTGTTGAAGGAAGAAATTTAGCCAGTGAAATGGTAAACACCAATCACTCTGGAGATTTAGATTAAAGGTAGTTTCCAGATAGAATTCGTAGTTTGATGAAGAGATTAGGGTGATCATCATTTTTAGGTCTCGCGCCTAGTGTTGCAGTGCGAAGCACTGCTCGCGCAGCGCAAGACTTATTGTTAGGGGGTTTCAAAAGCTGACCAGACGCTCGTGCGTCATGGCCTTTTTCCTGCGGTTACGCTCGCAGGGCCGACATCTGTTTCCCATTATCGTGCCCAGACGCGGGCGCGATAATTGGAAACACATGCCTGCAGTGCGTGCAAAGGCCATGACGCACGAGCGTCTGGTCAGCTGAGCAGGCTGCCGCGCTCGCTCGCCCCCGCTCCTCTCTTTTGGTGTGCCCGGGACGATTTCTGATCCCAATCCAACCCTGTACCCTGCTTGAAATCACCTCTCACACTTACAATCCGGACAATGCTCCCCTTCGTTTCATTGTTCGAAGTTTGGAAACTCCTCCCGTGACCTTCAGCAGAAAGTTGAGAAAATGATTTGCCTTTTTGACAGTCAGAACAACATCTAAGAAACTCCCCGCCTGGGCGCAGAAATCATGATCCGGAGGCGGCCTGAGCCTCTCAAACTGAAAACTGTAGATTGAAAGGGAGCTCCGAGATTGTAAAGGGGGCGCGGGGCGCTTGTGTCACATAAACAATTGACCTCCCTGGGCGAAGTTAATGCTTGGAACGTCTCTAAATTTGTTTTGCGTCTGCTGTGGTTGTGCTGTGCGCGTGAACCCTTGGCTCTTGCCTGCAGACGCGGTGCCTGTGTTGTCATACTGTCTGTAGTCTGAAGCGGGCTTGAAGCAGTCAGGGTACCTTGTCTTGTTCCTGTGTGCTGTCAATGTGGGATCTTCTTCAGATTTTTAATTTTGTTTGTATAATTCAATCAGGGTCCAGTTCTTGACACTTTCTCTACCTCTCCTCAATCCTTTCTTCCTTTATCCTTTTCGTTTTCTGTACCATTTCTAGTTTTTCCATGATATTTTTCTCCATTTCTCTCTTTAACCATATCTGTTTTTCTCTTCCTCCCTCTCACTCGCTGCCGCCCCTCCTCCCCTCTCTCTTGCTTTCGTTGCCTCTCCTTTTCACCTTTAGTTTCTAGCTCGAGGAAATCTTAAAATTATTGGGTGGCGGGGATGCGTGATTGACATTTTACTATTGATGGTCCAATTATACACAATTATGACTTAAAAGTCATTGTTAGATTTGCAGCACGTTGAGCCAGGAGGGTTGCTTCGAGGCGGGAGCACCTCGGGAGACGGTGCGTAAAGCCAGATGAGTTGAATTCTTAAAGTGGCTGCGCCTCGAACATTTTCCACTTGATGACATCTTGAAAGGAACTGGTCGGACTGCTCTTCCAAAACAACACACACACTGCGTGAGATTCCTGCGAAGTTTTTGATTAAACCTAAGAATCCTTCAGCTCTTATCAGCAGAGCTGGTTTATTCCACTGTGTCATACCCCACGGAAGAGCTTAATTTGTGCCGGGGGAGGGTGCTGGGAGTCGGCACTACTTTCTGGGAACCGAGATTTATTTTCATCCACAGACTTTTGACCTAGAGCAAGAGAGAAACAAGCATTTGCAATGCAATAGGTCTCGCATTTACGCGAGTTTCAGCTATTGACATTGCAAATAACAATGCCTTTTATTTTTGTTTTTAAAACATAAATAAAAGGCATTGTCATTTACAATGCCAATACCTTAAACTCGCGTAAATGCGAGACCTATTGCATTGCAAATGCTTGTTTTCCTTCTTTGGCAGGCTAAGAACATATTCATATCTTACTAAATAACAATCATAAATAGTCAACATATGTCACCAGTATGCACAAGCTGAGGCTAACATGATTCTCTTGAATTCTCCTATGACTTCTCCATAGTTATTTTCTTTTTTCCTCCACTTTAAAAACTGCTGTTAATTCATTAAACAGATATGTCAAACATAAATAAGAAAATATTTGGTGAATCAATGCCAGCTAAATTTAAAAAACACCTTTTCAATAATGCAAATAAATCACAGCATATAAAATCGATGCGGCCCTCAATATAACACCATAAATTAACGGAAACAAATAGCTTCCAAGAAATAGTTGCAGCCATGAGCAGAAGTCTGCAGTAGGTGGCAGTATCATGCCACAAGTGCCTATTGTCAGTCCGATAATCCATATTTCGCAAATTTACTTTATTCTTCCTTTTGACACAAGGGAGCGATATTTCCTAAGTGTATCACAAATAAGAAAATCAAAGCCATAACAAACCCAGGCACCACACCAAGGAAATTTGTGAACAAAAATAATAATGTCGAAGAACGCTAAAAATGAATCTGAAAATTAAAATATGACTGTACAAGTTCCCACGCGAGATCCGATCCCCTCTATTGAGCATTTAGAGTGACTTGTTATTGTTTTTATGTGCAATTACATCAAACTGGGATGGTGGTCGGGGGGGGGGGGGTCTTTTGAATAGAGGACCAACAGACATATCCTATTCAAGGTTACGCATTTGTGGCTGTATAAATCATCTTCGTTTCAATTGTGGTAACAGTAGCCCTCGGCTAATGAATCTGTAAATGTCCAACAATTTTATAAAATGTAAGACCTCTCGGATCCTAGTCATATGGCAGAAGCGAGTTAAAACAAAACCAAGGGGCATATTTACAACAGAATGGAGAAGCGTGGCGTTAAGCAAACATTGCTAACTCCACGCTTCTCCATTCTAAAAACGCAGGGATGTGCCGTATTCACAAGAATGCTGCGCACCCCTGCGTTTCCCCCTGCGCTGGCGCTGAGTTCAGCTGCCTAGCGCCAACGCAGGCACCCTTGCACCATAGTGCAAGGGTGTCTGCATTGGGGGAAATGATTGTTTATGTGCAGCAGCACACATAGAAGTTGCAAAACGTCATTTTTTGGGGGGATTGTTTATGTGCAGGAAGGGGGACCTTTCTGCACATAAACAATAATTGGCGTTTTGCTGTTTCTATGTGTGCTGCACAAGGCAGCACACATGGAAACAGCAAAAACGAGGAGAAATAAAGCATTTCTCCTCGTTTCGCCTGTTTAAGACCAGGTTTTCCCTGGTCTTAATTTTGGAGCTGCCTCCTATTTACGCCACCCTTGTAAATAGGGGACAGCGTAAAAATCAATGGGTGTTGCGGTGGAACGCCCACTGCTACACCCATTGCCCTCCCCTTTCACGCTAAGTACAGCGTGAAAGGGTGCCTTATTTACAAGGCAGCGTTAAGCCACATTAAGTGGCTTAACGCTGCCTAAATAAGGCGAAGCCCCTATCGCCAACACGTCACTAAAACTGACGTTGTGGTGGCGATAGGGGCTTGTAAATATGCCCCCAGGTATCTTGACACACCGTAACTGAAGTGCATGGGGACTGTATAAATATTATTTTGATTTATCCTAATCCTTCCATGGTCCAAGAGTCTCCCTGTATAGTTGAAGCAACAGGGGCATGCTACCATGTATATAACATAGATAGTGTCTCAATATTAATGCAGTAAAGAGCTAGACAAATCTCTGGTAACATAACTAAGGTTTTCAGTTTTCCATTTTTACTTATTGTTATAAATAAGAAGGGACAAGAAGCCATTTTTTTCAGATCTGTATTTCTAACTATGAGGAAAAACAGAAAATGTCTTTTTTGGAGGGTTCTCACTGTTGTCAATCTTGGCTGCCAAGTGGTAACTTTGCATACTGATTGTCAGGGGAGCTGGGGTCATAATGAAGATTAAATAGCTGCAACTATACAATCATTTAACTTGTTTTGCAATGTTATTATTTTCAGATGAGTATATTTCTATTGCATATGGAGAAGCCCGTTAAACATTCAAGCATGAGTTTATATTTATCAATGAAATAAATCTGGCAACGTACTTTTTTGCCAGTTATTATTTTACCTTGAACACAAAATAAATAAGGATAAATACAGATAAAATTAGCAAAACATAAATATGAATAAATACAGACAGAAATGTCAAAACATAAATACCAGAAAACTAGGCGCCCTAAACATAACAGAACAATTGCACTGATGAATTTGATAAGAGGTAAGCAGCTCTCGGGAGGAGTGGAAGCTTGACCCAATAGAATGTTCAGGACGGTCCTGCCATACTGGAGCCTTTGTGAAAACAGCTGATAAGATGAATCTCATTTATCATAAGCCCAAGGTCACAAGATGTGTGCAGGACATCTTGGAGATAGAGCCGTCACAACGGGGGTGGGTGTCAGCAGCTGGGACGTAATGCCCCATCCCCCCGCGCTTTTCAAGGGCCCGCACTGCCACTGATAAATCTATTTAAATATTGAAAGAACACTTTGCCCAACTTTGGGGATATATTCTGATACGGTCGGTAACCTTAGCCACCGCAAGGTGTCGCCATAAAACCAGAGAAGGGTAAAGCATTACATTTGTGACCTTAGCACCACAATAGTTACTAACAACAAGCCTGACTAAAGATACTCGCTGACTCCTCATCAGTACTCCCCATCTGATCAGCCTGTTAGCCAACTGGGGTTTCATTTTGCTCTGCCGGTGGTACTCGACAGGCTCATGGAACTATCTTGCAGTACGGTTATTCTTTCTTTAATGTACTGTAGAGTCTTTTCTACCTCCCTGTAGAGAATGGATCGACAGCATGGGTTAGGTGACCCTTGCTTCTAGTAATTTGGAGGGGAGGGGGAACAGGGAGGGTGGTGTTTTACACCTCCAGCCAGAATTAGAAAAATTAATAAAGGTAGATAGAGGTGCTCCACCTGGGGGCGGATCAACTTCCGAGACCTGATCATAGTTTTTTTATTTTTTATTTATTTATGCGTTTTTATATAGCGCATACTTTACCTAGAGGTGTCAGAGCGCTTTACAATAGAGTGAAGTACATTACATAAAAAACTCCAATTAACATGGTTGAGGTGATAAAAAGTATGACTACTACAGTTACTCATGGTGAAGGTTACATATTTGCAAGTTAGATGTTCACAAAAAAAAGGGAAAACAAAAAAATTACAAATTGCATACTAAAGTTGGAGCGATTGGGGTTGCATAAGTACATTTTACATATTTACATAGTTGAGGCCAGACTAGCTCTCCTGTGAGTGTATTCAAACAGTCAGAGTCACGCCAAGGGATGTGAGGGTGTGTGCCTGGTGGGGATCTGGGTGAGGAGAATTACTGATAAAAGTGCCTTTGGATGAGAAGAGTTTTAAGGTTCGTTTTTAAGATGCGGAAAATGGTGGTGGTGCGAAGATTTGGAGTAAGCTAAACCAAATTCTGGTCATATTACCTGAGAAAGATTGTGCCATAAGTCTTTCCCTTTTGAAAGTCAAAAGGTTCCATCAGTAGGTTTTCAGCATTACATGAGGGTCTGGAGCCACCTAAACTTTGAGTCTGTTAGCTAGGTAGCAAGGTGTAGAAGTATGGATGGCTTTATTGGTGATGCGCGCAGTCTTAAATATTGACCTAGCTTCAATAGGAAGCCAGCAATGAGTTACCAGCATGGGTGTGATATGGTCGTCTCTTTTGGCTCCGTGAACGTAGCGTGCCGCCGAATGGAGGATGGATTAGAAAGGTGAATCTTGGGAAAGCCTGCAAGGAGAGAATTACAGTAGTCCAATCTGGAGAGAACCAAAGATTGAACAAGGTTTTTTAGGTCTGGTTCAGGAATGAAACGTCTGATCCCCCTGAGAAGGTGCAGTTGGGGATTGGAGGTTAAGTCTTTTGTCCAGTATGACTCCTAGGAATTTAGCAGTCAACAATGGTAGATTTGCAGTTAAGAATGTTCAGATTAATCATCCATGATTTTTCAGGAGGTAGAGGGTTGGAGTTTGAGATAAGAAAAAATTCGGTTTTAGAGCGATTAAGTTTAAGGTGGTGAGACGTCATCCATTCTTGGATGGAGTGGAGGATGGTGGCGAGGAGTGAAATGTCATGTGAAGAGGACACCTTGAGGTATAGTTGGGTGTCATCATCATAGAAGTGATAGAGGATCCCAGTCTTTTGTAGTAGTTATCCCAACGGTTCCATGTAAAGATTGAATAGGGTGGGAGCAAGGATAGATCCATGAGGGACGCCATGATCCACAGCCATTGATGTTGAGAGACTGTTTTCGATTTTGATCCTCTGAGATCTGCCCGTAAGGTAAGATTCAAACCATTTAAGAACTACGCCTTCAAAACCCATTCTTTGTTTTAGTGCGTTGAGGAGTGTGTGGTGGTTTACAGTGTCAAAGGCTGCAGAGAGGTCCAGCAGGATCAGGAGGCAGGAGCTACCAGAATCAAGAACTAGTAGGGCATCGTCGACAACCTGTAGTAGCGCCGTGTCTGTGCTGCAGCCTCGATTGAAGCCAGATTGAAATTTATCTAGAAGGTTGTTGTCCTTGACGTATTGGTGAGTTGCTCCGATACAAATCTTTCAGTGATTTTGGCAAGGAAAGGGAGGTTGGTGAAAGGGCGGAAGTTGTTAAGGTCGCTCACACCTGCGGAGGGTTACTTTCGTAGTGGGGTCACCTGATCTGTTTTGAAGTCATCAGGAAAGGAGCCTTGGCTGTGAAAGAGGTTAATCAGATTAGACCAGTACAGGAGTGTGTAGGTGTAAAGGTCTATTGTAAGGTCGCTTGGGATAGGGTCTAGAGTAGGGTTCTCCAAAGTTGGTCCTGGAGGGCAGTATCCATGCCAAATTTTTAAGATAACTACATTTATCTAAATGGGGATATGCTAAAATTCTGGCATGGATCCGGCCCTCCAGGACCGACTTTAGATACCCTGGTCTAGAGAGTGACTCAAAGGTTTTGTTTTCAACATGTTCTTGAGGAGGGTATCATCATTGATGACATCAAAACTGTGCCAGCAGCCTTTGGATTTGCATTCCTCATGTGGGGTTGGATGTGAGGTATGATCAAGGAGTGAATTAACCTTTGCATCGAAGAATTGAAGAAATTCAGCTGCTTTCTTAGTTGGGTCATCAAATTTGACACTTGAAGATGAGGGGATGTTGGTGGTAGTTTTGACTAAGTCAAAGAGTTTCTTTAGTCTATTCTTGGCAGAGTCAAGGAGGGTTCTGGAGTGATTTGATTTTTCGCAAAAGATGTGTTTCTGATAGCGTGATCTAGAGTATTGGAGATTAGAGAAACTAAAGGTAGAAGGTGACTGTCTCCATTTCTTCTCCAGATAGCTTAAATTTGTCCTTTCAATGTAGAGGGACTTATTGACCCATGGGGCCGATGGTGTAGGCCTTTTCTTTTTGCTTTGAAGTGGAGCTACATTGTCTATTAAGAAAGAAAGATTGGTAAAACATTGGGAAGTCACGTTGTTGACGTCAGTGTTGGGGCTGATGTCTGGTAGTGCCTTCTTGGCTGTATTACTGAGAGTGTAGAGGTCGATGTTTTTAGTGTTCTGAAACCAGCTAGTAGCCCTTTTAGATTGACGCAGGGTTACAACATGAGAGAGGTGTAGCAAGAAGGGGATGAGGAAGTGGTCAGACCAATCTACTGGCACAGGGTCGTCTATTGTTAGCAGGTCATCTTTAAAACTGATAAGGTCAAGCATTGAGCCCTTGGAGTGTGTCAGTTTAAAGTTGTGTTGTAAAAGATCATTTCTGGAGAGAAATGAGGCAAGCTGGTTAGCGGCCGAATCATCCGAGCAGCCCCAGTGAAGATGAAAGTCTCCTAGAAAGATTAATTTATCGCTTTGTGAGTATTGGTCATTTGCAAAGTCAATGAATTCCTCAGTGAAGGCAGAGCGGTCACCTGGCGGGTAGTAAATGGTGTGAATCCTGATAGGGGAGCTGTGCTGGCCAAGAAGTTCCAGAGTAAGGCATTTGAGTGTAGAGAAAGAGATACTGGGTAGTTCTCTGCATTGAAGAGAGTTTCTGAAGATGGCCGCAACACCTCCCCGACTTTACCAAGCCTGTCATTCCTGAAAATGGAAAAGTTAGGGGGGAGCAGAAGATCGAAGATAGTGTGAGAAGTGTCATTAAACCAGGTCTCAGTGAGGATGAGTAGATCAAGATTGTAATGAGTGATTGTATCTGAGATTTCCAGCTTGTGTTTTGGTGCAGATCTGCAGTTGTCAAGCATACAATGCAGCTCTAAAGTGACTGTTTTAGTGCAGGGGGTGTCAGGGCATTTAGTGATGATGGGAGTAATATTACTATAGGTCAGTGCCTGGGTTGGTTGTAAATGTATGGCCTTTGGTTCGGATTAGGGAGATGGTTGGTATAGAGTGTGGATTTGAGTTGTCTGGAGACGAAATGGTGAGGGAGTTGGAGGTATTATAACTAGCAAGTAGCTTGGTAATTTCAGTTTGGGAGAGACTATGTGCAGCTCTTTTAGGGCCCTGGAGAAGAGTACTCCTCGGAATTAAGTGTATGTTGTGCTGTGTTTTGCCAAGGGGAGTACGGAGTCAAGTACATTGGACATTTTTGAGCTTAAGTGGGAGATAGTGGCTTCAATTTGGGAGATTGTAGAGTTGAATTGGCCTAGTTTAATTTCAAGGGAGTACAGAGCTGTGAATGGAATGTTATGCTGCACAGGAGGTGCGACGGGTTTAGTGGAATGTTTTTCTTGAGAGGTAGAGTAAGGAAAGGGGGTAGGTAAGGTGATGTGGGGAGGTGTTGGATTATGGAGTGGAGGGTGCAGAGTCAGGTGGTGTTGGTTGGAAATAAGTGTGGGTGCTGATGAACTATGAAAGGGATTCACAGGATAGTCATTGGAAGAAACAGAAATATTGTGCATTGGTTGAAGTGACGATGGGAGAGAGAGTGGTGATGGGAGGGAATGTGGGGTAGAGGGGAGGGATGCGAAAAAATGAGTGGCAGGGGGTCTGAGTAGTAGGGAGAGAAGAGAGGGGAGTAGGATGGCAGCGTATGAGCTGAGTTGCATGAGGGTATGGGGGCCGCAGACGTGGGCAATGTGAGAAATTGACTATCGTGGTAAAGGGAGAGTGAGGAAAGTACTTCTTTGTTTGAGACGAGGGAAGTGAAAGGGTAGAGGTTATCAGAGGGGAGTAAGGGGTCGAGTGGCTTTAAAGGAATAAGCATGTGGGGTGGGGTGATGTATGGAGTATGGGGAAAATTCAGGGTAGAAGGAGGCAAAAAAGGAGGGGAGGGTGGTAAGGGGGTGGGCAGGGAAGAGGAAAAGGAGGAAGATCATGAAGGTGGAGAAGTCACTATGTGGGCCGGGTAGTCTGGTTGTTGGAAAACAGGTCTGGTTAAGGGGATGAGTAATCTGTTTGGGGGGGTAGGTTTCTTCGAAATCCCAGGAAGATGTGTGGGGGCAAGTAACAGTACTGGTCGACATCTGGGACATGGTGTTGAGGGTGACGTGCCAGTTGGAGAGACTGGGAGGAAAGGAGGATGGGGGGATAGACGGAAGCGGATGGGTCCGAAGAGAGTCCTGTACCTCTTGGGAAATCAGCCTACTGGACCCCAGGTGGTTTGGGAGAGGGGTAAGTGTAGTGTTGGTGGAATCCGAGGGAGAGTAATAAAAGCCGGAGTCTAGGGTCTTCAGAGTAGGCTTTAATCAATTGCAGCCACCGACAGAATACAGGTCTCAACAGCATCACCTCCAAAGCCAGAATGCCCCCAGACACTCCATGAGGTAACAGGGTTCTAATTCCATCACCTGACACGCAGTGCTCTACAGATCCCACAACAATGCATGCAATAAATTACAACACATCCCCCTTACAAATTTTAAAGAAAACAGAATAATAAAAGTCTCATAGTAATGGTCCAACATGAGGAACAAAAACAAAAGAACAATGAGAAAATTCCAATAAAACAGTATATGAAATTGAACAACATAAAATAAAATGGAAGACACTGAATTCTAATATAAAACATAATCCTTGAATCTCATAGGTACATGCCTGAGTCTAGTGGGACTATTAATACTTGCACCTCTATCCATGGAAACGCAACTGTGATCACTGGCTGTACGATGAGCAGTCTCCGCGATTTTAACCAGTCTAGACATACTCCAGGTACAACCATTGTCCAAAGTTACTACGTTTTTCTTGATTGCAGTGATGACAAAAGGGCCAAGAAATTTAGACAAACCTTTGTGAACATGCTTGTTTCTTTTTACCAAAACACGATCACCCAGATTCCATTTCTTCACCCTCACTGACATCTTGTCATCATACCGGAGTTTGTATTTCTGCTGGTACTCGGCCAGTCTATTTTTCCTTAACCCCTCAGTCGCAACCTTGTTCTTCCCGACAGGGAGCCATACCGGATTCAACTTAGAACTCGCTATCCTCCCTCTCAAAGCTTCGAAAGGTGACTTTTGAGAAATGGCATTGGGAACGGTGCGGTGTGCCCACCAAGTTTCTCTCAACACATCACCCAAGGAAACTCCAGAGTCTTGTGCCCGTTGAGCACAACTCTTGACCACCCTATTCATCCTTTCTGTGAGGCCATTGGCCTGTGGAGAATATAAAGCCGTTTTCTGATGAATTATGCCTAGACCTACAAGAAAAGCATGCATCTCATTGGAAGTGAACTGCACCCCATTGTCAGTGACTAAATATTTGGGAACACCTTCTGAGGCAAAGACATCTTTCAAAAACTCTATCACCGACCTCGAATTAACTGAACTCATGCACTTGGAAATCACCCACTTTGAGGTGTAGTCCACCAAAAGAACAACAAACCTCTCATGATAAGGCATTAATTCAAAAGGACCCATTATATCCAATCCCAGCTTGGTCCACACCGCATCTGGCACTTCAACAGGAGAAAGGGGGCATGACTAGTCACATGAGACTTATCATTAATAGCACATAAATGACAGTCTTTGACAACATTTTCTATCATTCGATCCATTCCTGGCCACCAATATCTTTCCCTGACCCGTGTTTTCGTAAGACTCCTTCCCAAATGTCCCTCATGAGCCAAGTTGATTACCTTATCCTTAAGCTCATCAGGTGGAACCATCCTATCACCTCTCATCAGATTTCCCTGGCAAAAGGTTAAATCATTCCTAACAGTCCAGAAGGGCTTCAAATCACAGTCAAGGTCTATGTAACTGGGCCACCCTTTGAAATTACCTCTCTAAGAGAGGAAAATACCTTATCACTAGCAACGCAAGATGACCACTCTTCTTTTAACAACGAATCCTCCATCAACCAATTCACACACTCAACCTCCTCTCCTACATGTCCAGAGTCCAGTGGCAAGCGTGACAAGCAATCAGCAGACTTATTGCTCAGGCCTGATATGTACTGCACACGGAAATTAAATTCCTGCAGACCCTCACTCCATCTCTTAAGTCTAGGAGTCATGTGGTCACTGTGATGACACGAGAAAATCTGAACAAGGGGACGATGATCAGATTTCACTGTAAACGGAATCCCCCATAGGTAAAACTTGAAGTGTTGTATTGCCCAATACACACTCAGGGCTTCTCTTTCAATGCAAGAGTAATTGACCTCGGCTTCTCTAAGAGCTCTGGAGGCAAAGGCTACTACTTTCTCCTCTCCATCAACAACTTGGGAGAGCACTGCCCCAAGTCCCTTGAGACTGGCATCAGTTGTAAGTATGGTCCTCAATTTGGTATCGAAGTGCCCCAAAGTTGGCATCTTCCCAATTTCACTTTTGACCAAATCAAAAGCCACCTCACATTCTGATGTCCAGACAAAACGTGCCCCCTTTTTAAGCAAGACTCTGATGGGCTCAACAACACTAGCAAAACTCCTCACAAACTTGGAATAGAACTCTGCCATCCCTGGAAAGGACCTAACTTGCTCTTTGTCTTCAGGTGCTGGGGCCTTGACAATGCTCTCTGCAAGTTGTAGCTTAGGCTGTATACCCTCACCAGAAATAACGTGACCGAGATAAGTGACAGACTTCAGTCCAATACGGCATTTATCCTTCTTGACCGTGAGTCCTTTTTCCTTTAATCTACCCAATACAGATCTCAAAACCTTCTCATGTTCACACTCATCCTTACCGTAAGCTAGATTGTCGTCCTGAAAAAACAGGACATTGGGTAAGCTCCCCAGAATCATTTTCATTATTCTCTGAAAGCAGGCTGCCACTGAAGCTAACCCGAAAGGCATTCTTAAAAATTGATACGCCCCCAAAGGAGTGACAAAGGACGTTAAATGCCTGGAATCTTTATGAAGCATGATTTGGTGATACGCGGATGAAAGGTCCAAGACACTAAAAATTTTAGCTCCCTTCAACAAACTAATAGACTCTGAGATATTTGGAAGGGGCTGTCGGTCTACCCAGATCCATTCGTTCAATCCACGTAAGTCCACACACATCCTCACGGCAGAACCACCATCCTTAGATGCTAAAACCACCGGACTCAACCATTCCAAGGCTTCAATCTCCTCGATTACTCCCAACCTCAGCAGCCTTTCAAGTTCAAGTCTCAACGGTTCAACCATCAAATTCGGCACTCTTCTCACTTTATGTACACAGGGTTTGGCTGAACTCTTTAAAATAATTCGATGCTCAAACCCTTTGAGACACCCAAGGACATCGGAAAATACCTCAGGAAAATCCTTATAGTATTTACTTCCAGCATCCATCACCTCAATTGACATAACTTGCTTACGTGGATTCTCACACACACTATCCATTAACATAACTTGATCATCTGGATTCTTGGCATTGGGATTAAGGATTATGCCCAAGTCACGTTGATGCCTCCAACCAAGAAGATTATCTCCTCTCACAGCCACATAGACTTTGCCCACAGTCTCCCTCCCTTTGAATACAATCTTCGCTACTACATACCCAACAATATCCACACGGGATCCACTATAACTAAGTGGAGAAATGTCCGGAGGCAAAAGCTTCACATTTTCAAGCCCTACAACCTCATCCCATATCTTGTTCCCTATTAACGTAAAAGGGGAACCTGAATCTGCCATAACGCTGAATTCACTACCATCTACAGAAATGTTGCAAAATGGCATAATAATTTTTTCAGAGTCAATACTCCCACCACCCTCAGAAATACTTGAAATAACCACAGTGCGGATAATGTCGGAATTCTTCTCCATCGCACGACCCTTCTTTGAGGATTTACACACACGGGCATAATGTCCTTTGATCCCACAGTTAATACATGTCGCCTCCCTCGCATAACAATCAGGAAAACTAGAAGAGTGAGAAAAACTTCCACATCTGTAACACCGCACTCTCTGATTGTCACTACTACTCCTCTGATGATCAAAAGAACGTTGTTGGCGTAGGTCACGTTCATTGCGAGGTTGAATATCTCTATTCGAAGTAATGTGATGTTGAGTGTCCTTCAAAACATTCTTATTCTTTGCTCCCAAAGACACTTTGGCAATGGTGTCAGAAAACTCATCACCCATGTCACTTCCCGACAAACTGTGTACAGCACTTAGACTTTTCTTCGTGCCATCACCTTGAACTTGGTCACTATCCTCACGATTTTTCCTTATTTCCTTCACCCATGAGGAAGTGTTCTCAACACCCTCCACAATCGCAATGGCCTCAGACAACGTGGGATTTTTGGATAAAAGCTTCTCTTGCACTCTCGAGCTGTTCGTGCATCTCACCAGTTGATCTCTCACAAGAGAATCTGAGAGATCACCGAACTCACATGTACGTGCCAAAGTTTTGAGAGAAGCAACATAGGTTCCCACACGTTCCGTGGTGCCTTGTATCCTCGTGAAAAACCTATGGCGCTCCAAAACCACATTTATACGAGGTCCAAAATAACGTTCTAACATAGTCATGGACATCTCGTAAACATCTGTAGGCTCTCCCTCCCCATTGCCAACAGTTATAAGGTCCATGCTGTCATAAATATTTCTGCCTTCTACACCTAAGTTATGTAGCAAGATGGCTTGCTTCCTGAAGGGTGAAAATTTTTCTCCCCCAATAGCCACTATATATGAATCAAATAAATTCCTCCATCTTTTCCATGGACGAATCGGTTCCCCCTTTTCTGATAGGAATGCTGGGGGCTGAGACATGTTGGTAGAAGTGGCCATAGTTATGTTTCAGCAAATGTGTTAAATGTGTAAAAAAAAAAAAAATTCTCACCATGAATACATTTGTCGGAAAGTCAGAAAAGTCAATTATCACCTTGCAAAATTATCCCCTTTTCCTCATTGTCATCTTAGTTCAAATCCAGCTGTTGAAAACCTTTAGAATCGCGCTATGAAAAAAAAAATCGCGCTGTTTCAAATCCAACTTGACTATGTGAAACCAATTAAGTGCAGCCCAATCCAAAATGGCCGTCACGTTGCGTGACCTGACGCGTGTCAGGGTCAGCAGCTCGTCATAATGCAGGCACTCCGAGGCAGAATGAAGCTGGAAGCAAGGAACTGGCACAAGCAGGGCAGGCGGTGGCACGCGATGGCAGAATTCAAAAGTAAGCTCTTAACTGTAACTTACTTTTCTTCCTATCGCGTCGATCCAAGTAAATACTCTTAAAATCGATGTTGTGATCCAGCGATGTTTCCAGTGCCCAGGATATCGTTGAATAGATGTAAATCTTCGTCCAAATCCTTTTCTTCGTCTTAAATTTTTCTCCACACGTTAGAAGGACGAAAGAAAAATGTAGTGGGTTCTCAGGGGAATCGGTGGTTGCTTAGGCTTGTCCCCAATCAAGAGCTCCTCGTCGCCAGTAATAAAAGCCGGAGTCTAGGGTCTTCAGAGTAGGCTTTAATCAATTGCAGCCACCGACAGAATACAGGTCTCAACAGCATCACCTCCAAAGCCAGAATGCCCCCAGACACTCCATGAGGTAACAGGGTTCTAATTCCATCACCTGACACGCAGTGCTCTACAGATCCCACAACAATGCATGCAATAAATTACAACAGAGAGTCAAGAGGGATTGGAGTGTTGGGGAAGCAGGGATGGAAATAGGTTGTTGAAAAGAGAGAGGTGTCTTCAGCTTGAATCATGGCCTTGCCGATGTTATATAGGGGGATAGTGAGTGATCCATTGAAGCAAGCTGAGGGGGACATTTTCAGCTGGCTACAGTGTGGGAATTTGGAGGATGATGTCATGTTAAATGAGTTTTTGGAGTTAGTAGTCCAAGATGAGATGTTGTGGGTGAAGTAGGTGAGGTCAGTTTTGAGCTTCCTATATGGCTGCTGTGGTATTGATCAACGAAGAGGGAGTCAAGGAATTGTTCAAGTATGTTTTCAAACCTTTTTTTGGACGCTTTGAAAAGGTTGGGAGTGTAGATGATCTTGTAGTAGTTAGCTCCAGCTTTCATACGCTTGGTTGACATTGTTGTAATGTAGTGGGAGTGTGGTGGGGGTGAGGGTAGGGAGAGAGCAAGGAGGAGAGTGGCAGTGTGGAGCGATAAAAGGAGGCAACAGTGCATATCTCAGGGGAGACAAGATAAGACCGGAAGACTATAGCACAATATGTGCTCTTGTTGACAAACTGAGACTTACCCCACGCATGCACAACTGACATAATTCTGCTGTGGAGGGAGGAGGTAGGGCCGCTGGGAGAGGCGCCGCCGAGGCAACATGGAGCAAATCACAAAAATCAGAGTGTAAAATCCATTCTGTCCTAAAGTAGCAATTCTTTTCCAGTAGCTTGTAGGTGAAGTAAAATGAGGCTCAGATCCATATCTGCTCATCTAATATGGAGAGAACATTTAAAGAAAAATGAGGATCAGCCCCTGAAAAACCATCGTAAAAGGCAGGAATAGGGAGGTCGTGAGAAAAAGGTTAGCTAATTATGGCTATCGAGTCACTTCAGAATGGAATTAGGGTAGGCCCAAATGGCATTGCAAGATGTCTGCCTCATTCGAATTACTTTCCTGAAGGTGTGTATTAAAGTCCTTCTTTCCTTTCCATGAAAAGTGTCAGTTTACATCTTGTATTACTTGCATTTAGGGGAAGGGGGGACACCATTTTAGGTTGGGGGCGGTGTGGGAAGGCTCATTGGAACCTGAAAAGCTCTAACGAGTATAGAGCCAGATAAAAAGTCTTCTGTTGCCATTTCACTTTGTCTCCTATCAGTATTATTATGTGTCCAAAAGGCAGTTTATGGGAGCAGATTTATTTCATTTTAAGATTCTATACACATTAATTCCATTAAACCACTAAGGATTCTTGCGCCTGAGGAAGCAGCAGGACCAAAAGAAGACTCAACTAGATAAAGAGTGGGTCCCCAGTCGAAGCATGAGCACCAGAGATTAACCTAGCTGAGGTCAGGTGTGAAGTAGGATTAGAGTACGCTGTGCGACCTAAGGCCAATGATGGCTGAGTGAGGCTGGACGAGGCGGCGGTTAGCCGGCATCGGGCTCGCTGCAGCCACAAAGTCCGTCCGGGAAACTCCCGAAGTCCACACTGATCTTCTCCCAGGGGCCCTTTTCGTGTTCTTCGGTGTGGATGGGCGCGGGCCTCTCGGAGTTGCTTGTTACTTGACAGGATGGGCACCTTCGGACTGTCTCATCGATCCGGGCATCCATTCCCGGGAACCAGACTTTCTCCCGCATGCGGGCTCTCATCTTTTCCACTCCTTGGTGCCCTCCGTGGGCGAGCTGGGTCGCTCGCGACTGTAAAGATGCTGGGATGACTATGCGAGACCCTCTCAGCAGGATTCCTCCCTGTGTAGCGCTCAGCTCGTTCCTGACTCTCCACATGTGTATTAGACTGTCTTTCTCCGGACCTGACCAGGAGTTGGCTGAATGTAGGAACTGACGCCAGTGTCCTCCTTGGACAGCTGCTCGGACTTTGGCTATGAAGGGATCTGCTTCCGCCGCGACTGCCACCTCTTCAAGGGTCAACGCTCGAGGGCACGTGAGCGCCGAGATCATGTTGAGGTGGGCTTCCGTAGAGTCAGCTTCTGGTTCTTTCTTCTCATCCTCCTCTGGAATTGGGTGTCTTGAGAGGAAATCGGCGGGGTTTTTGGCGCCCGGCCGGTATGCCACATCCATCTCGTATTGCTGGAGTCCAATGGCCCACCGTTCGATGCGTCGCGGTGGGTGCGGTGCCGAACCTTTGAACAATGGTACCAGGGGTTGATGATCCGTGATAACCTTGAACGGGTGTCCACATATGTATAAGTGGAAATGCCGGCATGCCCAGCGGATTGCCAGGGCTTCCCTCTCAATCTGGGCGTAGCGTTTTTCAGTCGGGGAGAGTGCTTTACTGGCATAGGCCAATGCAGCCCATCGTCCGGGCACTTGCTCTTGGGTTAGGACAGCCCCGAGCCCTACGGGGCTGGCGTCCACAAGTATCTCTGTCCGCTTGGAGGGGTTGAAGTACACCAGCGTGGTGCAGTCGAGGAGAGCACTCTTGACTGCTTGGAAAGTGGCTTCTTCTGCTTGACCCCATTGCCACAGGGCATCAGCGCGGGTGAGGTTTCGGAGAGGTTCCGCGATGGTGGCCAGAGCTGGGATGAAACAGCCGCAGTAGGTGGCCATCCCGAGGAAGCTGCGGACCCCCGCTACTGTTAGCAGTGCTGATGTATTCTTGATGGCCTGGGATTTGCGGGGGTCGACCTGGATTCCCTCCTGCGTGAAGGTGTAACCAAAGAAGTCTATCCGTTGCTGGAATAACAGACACTTCTCCCTGTGTAGGGTAACCCCGTGGTCCTGGAGTCTTTTCAGCGTGGCTCTCACATGCCGGTAATGTTCTTCAGCTGTCTGGGAGTGGATGAGTATATCGTCACTCACGTTTAATACGCCAGGTAGCCCGATCAGGATTTCTTTGACGGCGTTTTGGAAGATTTCGGCCGCCGATGATATTCCAAAATTGAGGCGTTTATACCTTCTGAGTCCCAGGTGCGTGCTGAAGGTGGTTATGTACCGGCTTTCCTTTGCAAGCACTAGTTGATGGTAGCCGGCATTCAGATCCAGCTTCGAAATCCATCTGGATCCGTTCAGGTCAGCCACTATATCGTCCATGGTCGGTGTTATGTGGCGTTCGCGCCGAATGGCCTTGTTGGGGAGGCGCATGTCAATGCAGAGTCTTATTTTCCCCGGTTGGCGAGGTTTTTCGGCGATCACCATGGGGGACACCCATGGCGTGGGTCCTGAGACCTTTTCTATGACCCCTTGATCTTCTAGCTTCTGTAGTTCTTCCTCCACGAGTGGTCGGAGGTGGAAGGGGATCCTCCGGTGTCTCAGTGCCGTCGGCGCGACCGTTGGGTCTATATGCAGTTTGATTGGAGCTTTCTTTATCCGCCCTAGCCCCTTGAATAAGTTTTCGAATTGGTTGAGCAGTTCTTTGGTCTGGTCAGCCTGCACGCTCCTGGCGAACGTCACCAGCCCTAGGTCTTCTGCTGCATGACTGCTCAGCAGAGTGTCCGCCTCCTGGTTGATGACATGGATGTCCACTGTGATTTCGGTGTCTTCGGACCGCACTGGTACAGTAATTTTGCCTCGGAGGGGTAATGGTGAATCGCTCCCATAGGCGAAGATCTTCGTCTTTGTTGGTCGTAGTTCAGGTTTAGGCTTCACTTTGTTGTATTGTTGGATCCCCATGACGGTGACCGATGCCCCCGTGTCGATCACTGCGCTGACTTCTGACCCAGCGATGTGCACTGTGCATCGAGGCTGGGGACACCTTCGTCTTTTCAGAGCTTGGGTGAACGAGACGAGGTATGTCTCTCCTTCATCGTCAGACGAGGATTCCTCTGCTTGATAGAGGGTTTGTTCCTTCTTCTTTCTCCCTGGCGAGGAAGACAGCGAGATGCTTGATAGCTGGTGGACCATTTTCCTCACCGGTTTGAGGCGTCTTCCTTCTTTCCGTTGCTCCTTTTTCCTGCACACTGAGGCAAAATGGTTGGCAATACCACAGTTGGTGCATGTCTTCCCTTGAGCTGGGCATGACTGGGGGGGGTGTTCTTTGTATCCACAATACCCACATTGACCTTTCGGGTTTGGCAGTGGGCGATCTCTCGATTTGTAGGCCCTGTCTCGCGTCCTGACTGCGTCAGCTCGCTCGGTTTTGACGGTGGTGCTCTTTTCTGTGTTGCGCATCAGTGCAAGGTCCATCTCCTCTGCTCGCGCGGCTGAGAGATCGTGGGAATGTGCCAACACCAGTATGTCATTCATCGGTATGTTCGGTTGCCTTAGGATAAGGCCTCGCAGGACCTTGCTGCGGATCCCTAGAATCAGTTGCGCTCTGATTTCTTCTGCCGCTCTCTCTCCCACGAGGTGAGTACTAGCAAGTTCTCTCAGCCTCGCATGAAAAGAGTCCACCGACTCCCCTTCTCTTTGCTTGGCTTGCCTCAATTTGAAGTGTTCGAAGTCCGGATTTAACTGAGGGTCGAAGTGTGCATTTAATGCAGCCACCGCCGCTGTATAATCCTCAGGTTGTCCGGTGTTGGGGAGGTGTTTAAAGAGCATGTAGATCTCCTCTCCTGCTTAGTGGAGAAGCAACGAGCGCTTGACGGCACCGTCGGTCTCTCGGGTGGCGATGAAATAATTTTCTAGGCGGCCAAGCCAGACTTGCCACCTTGGTGATGCTGTGGTGGTGTCCGCTGATTCGCTAAAAGGAGGTAGGACTCCTGTGGGAGGGTGTTGCACCGCGGTTCTCGCTGGGGCCTACGCGCCCTCCCCTTGATCACCCATGGTGTTGGCTGGATGATGTGGTAGATTCGCTCAACAGGAATGCTGTGCTCTGCCAGATGTTTCTGGGGCTTTGTGTTGCGTGGTGGCGCTCCTGGGCTTATGCGACCAGTCCTCGTGATTGCGGCCTTGTGGCACGTGGTAAGCCTTGCAGGGCAGGGATAGTCCTAGGCGTGGCGCCTGTGTGCTGTGCGCGTCTTACCAGCGTTGTCGTGGGCGTGCCCTGCTTTGTGGTGCTGGATAGTGAAACTCTCCTGTGGGGGCTGTCTCCCTAGTGCTGATAACGTGCCGGTTGCCAGGCCTCACCACCTCCGTGGTGGTGTGTGGGCCACGTGTTGTGCTGCTGGGCCTGTCTTCACTGGACTGGTGCAGGCACAGGGCGTGCTGTGGCCCCTTTTGCAGGCAGCGCTGTGGAGCGTGGATTGCTCCGTCCTCGTCGCCAATGTTACATGTGGGGGCCCCCTGGGCCGTGCGGGCGCGATGCACCGATGTGCCGCGGTAAATAAAACACCACACACACGTGTTGACTGCTACGCGCGGACTGCCTAGCGCAGCCCGCCCACCCTTATTTAATTACGCGCTCCGCCTTCCGGCGTGAGCGCGGGGCTGTTCACTTCCGGCGCGTGCGCCGGCAACAAAGGCTGGCACGCTAACCGTTACAAGCAGCAGCACACATCAGGGGTTTATACCTTTGCAGCAGCCAGGCTACTTTAACAGGGAGGCAGGAATGTTTGCTGAAGCAGAGAGCGAGCAACTGCACTCAGCTGCCTGTTAAAGATGTACTGGGTGCAACAAAGTGAAAGTTCAAGGACAAACTGATTACCGACTTCACTACGAGCAGCGTTATCTCCCTGGACCCCCTCCCGGAGTTACCAGGACCACCTGTAGCTCTAATTCCACAGGAGGGAAATGACAAGGATTATTACAAGACACTAGTCATGGGGGCCTAAGTAGTATGATAGAATAATTTTCTAGAATTATAAAATGGGCTGTAAACCACACTAACGACAGAATGCAAATGGTTTACTCAATGTTTAACTTAGAGCGGACAGGGAGCTACAAGTGGCTAAGACTGAAATGCCTTTGATGCTCATCACTTCACTTATTTCAACTCTTACATAACTATGCAGTGTGTTTATTTCTTAACTCCCACATAGCCTTTGTGCCTTTCTCCAGTACTCTGATCCTGTCCCTTGACTTGCAGCACGAGACCAGTAGGTCCTACACCCAAGCAGACTCCCCAGTAGCACTCAGTAGACTTTTCAATGTCTGCCAAGGAGGATCGTATTTATTACCTTTTCTTCTGCTGAAAAGTCGTCACTCACCATACCATTAGTGCCAGGTTCTTAGTTTTTGGTTTGATATCACTTTATTTAGATACAGTTTTTTCTTCAAACTACACATATTTGGGAGTTTGGTTACGTTTCCTTTTGTGTCAGGAAAGTGCCAATGATGGCACAGTGAACTAACTGGTGAGTACCTACCAGAAGCTCCCCTGGTGTTGCTTACGTGAGGCACTTCCTTGACTCACTTCACTTTTTTAGACCTGTATAGTTGTCAAAGTTTTGTGGGTTTCCGGCCTGTTTTGATTGGTTTTATATATTAAAATGACACATATGGGGGTTGTATGACTAGATAACAAATCCTGTCCCACCGAGAAAGAAATGGTGCGACTTTCCCTTACAATTTGAGCTTTTATGGGTAATATGTAACCAGGCCTTTGTATATTGACATTATTGAGTGGAGGGCGTCCTGGTTTACTGTCCCTGTTCTGCTACCCTCTTGAAATATGTGGCTAACTGACGACATTTGTCGTGACCTGGAGGTCTTAAGTTTCAATATCAGCAAGACAATTACAGTCTTTCATTTTAGGAAGTCAGTAAATTGAGTACCACTGAACTGGGTAATAGTAGCACCCGTTATGTAGAGCACATCTAAGCTGGGGTATGAAGTGATATCTAAAAATAAGAAGAAGAAAGCCTGTGAATATCCATTTGTATTTGTAGGGGGAGACATGCAAATGGGTGTTTGTTGGTAAACTCCAGGCTCTGAATGACAGGCTCATTTCCTTGATTGCCTGTTGTTTCCTGATGAATGAATGAGCAATGGACGATAAAATAAAAACCCTCCTCAGTGCATCCACTTCAGGCACGAAGTTCATGCACAGTAAGGAAAGATGTTGAGGGGTGCTCTTTCTTCACATTGATACCAGCCAATGAGCCTTAAACATACCTAGGGGCCCTTCAGGAACTCTGAAAGTACTCTGCCCAAAAAGGTTACCAGCTAGCTGTTTTTTCCTTCCACAAATCGCTGCAATTGTCAGAAAACAGAGTATCAGCAATACAGCTCCCATAATGCTTTTTTCCGATACATGAGAGTCATGGCCTGAAACATGACGTCGCTGGTGATATGGAGTTATCTGGTAGATTTAGCCATTTAGAGGTATACGTGGCTCTCTCACTGCCGTGGGTGTAGCATGTGCATTTTGTAGGACATTTCGTAGTACTACAAAAGTACTACTAACGTACTAAAAAATGTTATTTACATACCTACGTGCAGAGGTCTCCGCCTCTCCTATCTTTTATGTGTGGAGATCTTGGTCCTGTCTGAAGATCTCCACACACGTAAGTGTATGTTTTAGGAGTAAATGTGGAAGGAAATGCAGGAGTGGCTGAAAAATGGGGACTAAGCAGAAGTTAAGGGAGGGTTACGGAATGGTTTAGGCTGGGGCATGTACTCAACCACATAATAGCATGCCCCTTCCTGTTCTCAAATTGCCCTTCTATAGTTAATGCAGCTGAAAAGGACCCACAAGAGGTGTAAATGTACTCCAGCCCAAAGCTGATGTAACTCCAGCCCCACCCATGGCCATTCACATGTACTGCAACAACCTACTATAGAAAATAATAGCGGTACGAACTTAAAATAAAACCCCATAGGACCTAATGTTAAAATAAATTGCATTATTGAAAATGTGGTAAAATTGTAATACATTTTATGTAAAGTTAAAACCATTTTCTAAAAATAGATCATTATTCATATATTTTAAAATATAAAAATGAATGTAGCATTATTTTTTAAAATAATAAATGTTAATTAATTCCAAAATATATATTTTTTTACTTTAAATGGGAATTCTTTAAGTTAAACTGTAGAAAAATAATTTTGTTTCAAATTTAACATATTCATCATAATTAGTTTTAATTTAAAATTAAGTTAATACTGTTGTAACTTTTTGATATTATTCTATATTTAAAATAAATATATAAAGTTAAATAACAGTACTATTTACCACAGGGAGCTCTCCACCCCAGAATAGTAAATTTACAGTCATAAATCAGGCTCCATCCCCTGAATTAAGGGCGTGAGGGCATGCAAGTCTACACCTTTGAGTAACTTTATACTTGTAAATAGTAAATAGCCCAAAAGTAGTAAAGTTACTCAATGGTGTAAGTGTAAACGTATACTTGTAGATTTGCTCACATGTAAGTTTACCTTTGTGAATAGGTCCTTATGTGTGTTTTTGTGCCTTCTGTGTGCAGCTGAGCTGGTGCAGTGTGCACAAGCAGCATCTCAACCTAGCTGGCTGACGAGCTAACTACCTCCAGTCACTCTCGGTACAGCCAGGACTCGATCAGAGAGCAGGTGATGAAATCCAAAATTTAACAGAAAAGAAGTCAAAGCATGTGGCCTGTCATACATCCAGGAGCTGGGACGACGACCTCAACTCTGCTCCAAGTGAGAAAGAGCTCAAGACACCCCTCTTTAAAGAAATCACCATCACAAAGCACATTAAGAGTCCACTTCCCCTCTCAAACCCCAGTCACAACTGCAATCACCTGCTTACCGTATCTTTGCATTTGACCCTGAATAGCACTCCACTACCTTTTGGCACTTTACAAATACCACATACATAAGTGTCTTTCTGCACTTGCAAAATAATTCAAACTGTGAAAACTGAAATGACAAGACATAGATGTGGCAGTAAAATGAATGGATAAGTGGATATATTCTACTTAGCTTTGTCCAGTCCCGCAGTTGGTAATAATGAGGAACAGCAGCCATGCTTTAAACAGCTGTCAACAACAAGCGTGAGAATATTCTGTGCTAGAAAAGTATAGCATTAAGTAACTCTTCCTCTTCTCTTTCAGGGGCAGACTGGGGGATTTTAGAAGTGGAAATTCGCATAAAATGGTGGCATAAAGCAGCATTGCGGTTTGGCAAATCTGTATACTGAATCAGGGATCATTTACGTCTTTTAATAGTGGTTTTTGTCCCAAAGCAGAAGTTAATGAAGGCCACTGTGGCATACTTACACGCTCTTGGCCAGCAGTGTCCCAGATGAGAAACTTATGAAGTTCATTACCACAAGGCACCGTTTTCGTCATAAAGGATGCGCTGAAATTGTGAAACAATATTCAATGATTAATCAGATTTTTATGGGTTCAAAAAATTTGCAATTTCAAATCTACCCTCTGCAAGTACTTTCAAATTCCCCTGAAAGAGTGGGTGATAACGTTTTACCTAGCTCTGTAAAATGAGATAAGGAAGATATGAAAATGTGCAATTTACACAGGAGTAAACATGGAAATTACGCCTGTTTTAGGTGTACAAACGTGCATAGTTTACAATGTATTGCCATTTACAATGAATATCTATGTAACTCAGGTGTAATGGTTGTATGGTTAATTATGCACACGCGTAAAGAATGCAAAAAACAACAAAGTGATGGAAAGGATTCTAGTCCATTGTTTGTCACCCACTGTGCCACTTTAGGCAGAGACCAGCCATAAGTGCAACAGGTATGTCCAGATGTGGGTCCTGTGTCACTGTGCCTTAGGATTTATGATGTACCTCACCGACGAGGTCAAAATACATTGAAACCAGTCTGGGGTTGCTTGTATTCCAGTTAAAGGAAAGTGGCCTGGCAGTGTGTGGTACACTGTTCTTATTGGACCAGGACCAAGGCAGATTTGAATATGGCTAGTACTTGCCAAAAGGTGGCAAGGTGGGCAAAAAAATGATGCACTGGAATGTGACCCTGGCTATTTACCGGTGCCTGAGATTGTCAAGCATTCAATCACGTAGTTGTTTTTCTCCATGAATTGCCCTATAAGGGAAGGATATGCCCTGACCTGGGCCCTGTGCTCCCTGTACACGGTGGCTCAAGATGCACCTCACTGACAAGGCCCAATCAGGCTGAAACCCGCTGAGGTTGCCTGCATTCCTGTTCAAAGGGGAGTGACCAGAAAGTTCAGGCTGGACTGGCCTTACTGGGGCAGAAGCAAGGCTGACTTATAAATGGCTGGCTTCTGTCTGAGGTGGCAAGAGGGTCAAGAAAATGATCTACAAAAATGCGACCCGAGGATTTAGCAGTGACAGGTTAATTCACTCCACCCATCACGTTTTTGTTGTTCTCTGTGTACATGAATGACATTACTATAAAATTGTGAATTAATATAGGTCCATTTCCCTATATATCGGTATGTGTAATGCGCAAGTAATATATGCATTCAAGACAACATTTTCCAATTCCACTATTATGTGGCCTTTAACTTTTCCCCAACAATTGTTTCTGTTATTATGTGAGTCGCCAAAAACAAGGGAGGACTTTCAAGGGGAACAATATTATGAAAAGTGTTTCATAATACGTTTGAAGGACACTGCCCATCTCTCGCCAGGACTGATGCATCTCATTGGCTCCCACATAACCAGAGGGCCGAATCCATGGTCTCATCCCTTGTGCACACAACCTTTGATGGTCACGCACCCATTTACCTCCCTAAACTGTTGACATCATGCCAGACGGCCAGATGTCTAAGATAAATAACACAATATTAATATCTGGGCAAGATACAAACTTTTCAGAGCACAGAACTTTCATGCATGACTCCTCCCGCCGGGACTCGCTTCCTGTGCCTCTCTGTACACTGCTGTGTACTGAAGACGATACTGTAAGTTTTAGAAAGACTATGAACCCTCATCACTTCTGACAGGCGTGTGGGTTGTGCCAGAGGTTACTGCTATAGTTCCAGTGCCAACTGATACTATTTTTCATGATTCTGTCCAAATGTACCCATTTTCCTGTAATCCTGCCTTTCCCAGAAGGCGCTTTGGCGGCATTCGCTCTATATAACTGCCTCCAGTTCCAGTTGATGGTAGAAATGCCTTATTCTTTGACTGCCTCTGAACTTGCAGGGATAGTAGGTCTAGGTAGTGTGCTGAGTCGCATGTCCCTTGCCAGGGCTCAATAACACTATTTCTACAGCTGCAATATCCACAGAAGAGGCCAGATTGCCAGCCATTGTAACAAGTGTATTAGCATGGGCGGATCCTGCGTTTGAGCGGAAGAGCGTTGCCCCACTTAAAAATCCACCCAAAAAGCCCTAGAGATGAAAAATAAAATGGTAATTAATTACCATTTTATTTTTCATCCCCAGTCCTGAGCCGAGCATGAGGAAGGGGGTGGGGACGCTGCTAAGTGACAGCAGCAGGGAGGAGGGTCGGCTGGTATTGCACTGTGTGCATGTCTTTTTGGACGGCCATCTTGCAACGGCCAGCCACACATGTGCACTTTAAACATTTCTAACCCGGCTGTCTTAAGACAGCTGGGTTAGAGCGAGCCAAAGCCTCCAGAGCGCTGTGGAGCGCCGAGTGAGGCCGCTCCTACCAATCCTAGCGCTGCTCTCATGCTGGTGAGAGAAACATCAGGTTTGGCCAAGGGAGTTCCAGCATCTGGTTCCTGTGCTGGCGAAAGAAGAGGTCCGGAGCGAGGACGTTGCCAAGTTCGGTAAGTTATTATTATTTTTTTTAATATTATTTAATACGTGCGAGCGCCCCCTTCCCTGTAGATGGCAGTCTCCACTTCGTATTAGTAAGTAGCTTGAGGTGTGTTTCCATTTTGCATAAGGGATCCTGCACATACAGAAGAAGATGTTGACACCCAAACAGAACTTAACTTTGGAATACTTTGTTTTGTAGGGATGATAGCCCATAGGTAATGGAAAGTGGACACCCACTGTTGTTGTCCTGCAGTTTGACAGCCCTAGCTCGCAGGGATGGTATGGTACTTGAGTTCAGTGACCCTCTTCGAGTCAAAAAGGTCCGTGTTTAAAACAGACATCAGCAAAGTTTTGATGGCCGTAAATACCTCCTGATTTTGTAATGCTCTTCTGCACTCTATTCAGCTGCACAGCAATGCTCTGAGGGGCTCTGTGAGTGTTAAGAATCACAAAGAAGAGACAAGGGAATGAGCCTTCTCTGACTCCCCTACCGTCACTGAAATCTCACACAACAGAGAAGTACTAAACAAAATAAAAATGCAGGAGGTACTGAACTCCACGAAACCTCCTTAGTAAACCAACCGCTAGTCGATATCACAAGGACAACAAGAAACAAGGAAAGACAGAAAATGTCTTAATACTGCCCTCACACACTTTGCAGTGTCATGCTTCATCATAGGGCCGCATCAAACACCCAGGTGCAGACCAACACACTGAGTGGAGCGCAAAAATATTTTTTGTGATTGAAGATTAGTGGTGAAGGTACAGTATATATAAAAGAACACATACGACAATGACAAACAAAGGAAAGAATATTTCCTTGAAAAGGGACCAAAAGTGCAGACACATATAGTTAAAACTACCTAACGGGCAACCGTAATCATTCTTTATTCCTGTCGCCCCTTGGTAGGATTAAAACTTGAATCTCGGGGTATTCAGGGAGGTAAAGGCCCCTATACCCCTGCTGCGAATACCAACATGTTTCTGCCAATTCTATGCGCCCTACTGGATCGCCGAGGACCGATGTGAGGCATTGACCCTGAGTGGCTCTTTGGAGTAAGTGTGACGACAAGACCACGGTCCCACAAAGGTCCCGGGTTCAGAGTAATTCTTGTGAACTCGTAAAAAGGAGTCCTCTCGGAAATGATCCAGAGTGAAGCAATAGTGGGCATTGTTCGTCTGAGTATTTAAGGTAATATACCCAATTAGGGTTTGAGACTACATAACTAGGGACCAACACCCTGATGAATGCCAGAGCGATCCAGTTGGGCGCATAGAATTGGCAGAAACATGTTGGTATTCGCAGCAGGGGTATAGGGGCCTTTACCTCCCCTGAATACCCCGAGATTCAAGTTTTAATCCTAGCAAGGGGCGACAGGAATAAAGAATGATTACGGTTGCCCGTTAGGTAGTTTTAACTATATGTGTCTGCACTTTTTGGTCCCTTTTCAAGGAAATATTCTTTCCTTTGTTTGTCATTGTCGTATGTGTTCTTTTATATATACTGTACCTTCACCACTAATCTTCAATCACAAAAATATTTTTTGCGCTCCACTCAGTGTGTTGGTCTGCACCTGGGTGTTTGATGCGGCCCTATGATGAAGCATGACACTGCAAAGTGTGTGAGGGCAGTATTAAGACATTTTCTGTCTTTCCTTGTTTCTTGTTGTCCTTGTGATATCGACTAGCGGTCGGTTTACTAAGGAGGTTTCGTGGAGTTCAGTACCTCCTGCATCTTTTATTTTGTTTAGTACTTCTCTGTTGTGTGAGAGCTCTGTGAGTGTTACCAGGTTCAGGTGTAGCTGCCCAACATAGGTGGTGATTCGCAGGAAGCGCCTTACTCGCTGGACACCATTTGTGGCTGCAATATCATAATATCTTCTTGAGAGTAACTCAGATTGTTGTTACATTGTCTGATAAGACTTACGCAGATTCCCTTAGATGTGGGTATCAGAAATAAACATGTTCTCCCATGCTACGTTAGACCACCATAGTTCTCCTTTTCAAGCATCACTCTTATTTGATCCTGCTGTTGCTAATGGCTTGTTGCATAGAACAGAACATCACTGTACCTACGGTAATTCAGCCAACACTTTCCAAATTGTTTTGAAATACATTAGTGGTCCTGGATTCACCAAAGCTTAGGTGCTTGTATCCTGGCGGGCTCATCTGGCGTTCAGGGTGTTAGGATGTAAGGGCAATATGAGTATGTTATGCTTTATTTTATTGTGTCACATTGAGTTGCACTGAAAGGTAGTTTATCGTCAATGGTTTGAGGATGGGTCAATGGTGGTAAGGGTTCCACATGTGTAAAGTGCAGTTCCAAAGGATTTGCTACCAGAATAAGCTTTCTTTACTCTAAGAGCTCATTCTTTTTGTGATGTTTAAGTGCACAAAGGAAAATAATCAGACAAAATGAAAGTTATGATGTAACGCCTTTCATAGATTGGATTGGATTGCATTTGAAGTAGGACTTGCAGGTTGGGAACTCCATCAGGATTCTTGAACTGGGTGACGTCCAGTGTTTACTCCAATAACATCTCCAATGAGCCCAGCCTCTCTATTCCAGGCCCAGATTGAAACACTCGCTAGTTCCTTTACTTTCTTAATTGAAAAACGTAAGACAGGAGAATTCCACTTTGCAGGTACGTAACGCAGGCTCCTGTGACCCCTGGGGTGCAGGCCCTTCATCGGGCCCCTAGTCAACCTAAAGCCCATGAACGTGTGTCACGGGAGTCTCAGGTGCTCCAATAATTTCTATAAAATTAATAGAATAAAAGCCTCCTCATCAGCTTAGTTACACCACTAAAGTATGACACTCCTCTCACCTGGCTCGGTGGACAAAGCTGGTTGTGCACAAAGAGAGGGCCTCATTCATTTGTTCATTCATTCAGTAAGATGCAGGCTTGTACACACAGTTGCCCATCTACTGCCATGGATTTCCGCATAGCCATGCGCATAAGTACATACATATGCACGCTTGCCCACTAACATGACCACCCTAGAATACATTTCACTGACCTTACTCACATCTTTTACCCATCATTATCCCTTTTACAGGTGACTGCCTTTTGTCCATAATTATGAGAAATGAGACCTTTAAACAGCCTTGAAGTGCCCAGAAAAAAGGAACAGGGCATGGCCCACCTGCAGCTGCTCCCCTGGAAGAAGCCTTAAAGTTCAGCAGCATGTAGCACACCTTTTCTGCTGCAGGACCAGCATAAAAATGTATTGGAACTGTGTGCAATGGGGTTAGGGGTCAGGGGCACGGCTAAAAAGAACAAACTATTAGGTTCCTATTTGGCTGGCCTTTCACCTAAATATTATGCATACACCTTAAATGAACTGTAAATGCAAGTAAAATGAATCTGTGGGAAATGCATTCTTCTGGTAGCAAACCATAGTTGGTTAATAAGGTCACTTTAGAAGTTTGTGTGTTTAAACAAAGGGTCACGAATCCCGTCCGGTTTTGGTACACTGCGGACTAATGACATGAATGTAGTGCTATGAAGTCCCAGCTGTGACAGAATGCACTGTGAATATGTAAGTCAATAATTGGAAAAAATGTAGTTACTAACAGTATAAGACGTTTACAAAATGTATTATACAGAGTATAAACATGGATCCCAGTAGCTTTTAGATTTGCTGATTAACTAGTTGCCCACATTTACATTTCTTTCAGGTGAGGAGCACCCTGGAGAGAAGGCGTGTGTCTGTCCTTCCTCTCGAGATCCTTTCCTTCCTGTTTCAGCCTGAGGCAATTCAAGATCACTATCAACCAATCAGGAGTGGTTGTTTTTAACAAAACATATGGGAACTGTTTTGGTAAAGTTAAAAAAGCTTGGGAACGTCATTTCCAGTAGATTCTGTCCACCTCAACCTCTGTACAGGACCCTCAAGAAACAAATATCAGCAACATGTGCATTATCCCTCTCAGCTCCCTTGGCAAAGTATGCTATTTGGACTTGAACCTCTGACATGCAAATTAAAAACTGAACCTTCAAATAATCTCTCTGTTCATTTCCTTTTCAACCTCTTCCTCTTCTCTTTTCTCTTTCTGTTGCCTCCTCTCTCCTACTTTTGCTGTTCTACGCTGGTGCTCCCTCTACCACATGCTTTCTCCTTTCTGTTCCCTGTACCTCGTTTTTTGCAAGGCCCTCCATACCTTTTTTCTATTTTCATCCTTCTCTCTGTCAACCTCAGCATATTTTAGCATCTTTTTAATTATTTTCTCTGCCCCACCTCCCTCTGTGATTCCCTTCTCTCTTTCATCATCCGTTCTCTATAAGGCGATACTCATTCATTTTCCGCTTCTCTCCCTGTTCACCCTCATTATTTCAACCTTCTGTCTCTTGTTTCACACTCTTCTCCGTCCCGATCTACCTCCTTTGTTCCCTTTCTCGACCCCTTGTTTAACACACTCTCCTTCTGTGCCCTTCCCTTACCCTTCTCTGTGCTATGACGCACTCTACCACCCATCGCCAGGTGGTAGCAGTAGCGGCTGCTACCGGACTGGAGTGGCGGGGCGGTGCAGTGCAGTGCAGTGGGTTTTGGGGAATGAAAAGGTTGGTTTTTTAAAAAACCAATTACCTGGCTACGGCCGGCCAGCCGGCAGCCGCCCCTCCTCCATCTTCTTCATCTCCAGCCGGCCGCCGCCTCTCCTCCATCCATTTCATATCGAGTCCGGCAGCAGGAAGCACCCGGGCTCCCAGGCTTCCTACAGCCCATCAGAATGCTGCAATGCAGCATTGTGATTGGTCTGAGCGCCGTGGTTCGTGCTCAGACTGGCAGTGGGAGCCTAGGCATGTTCTCCACCCAGGCTGTAATGCAGCCTGGGTGGAGAACGGCCGGCCAAAGCGTCATGCGCACTTACAGAGAGAGCCCACCACTCCTCCCCCTGCAGTGCTGTGGCGTGACCGAGCCCAGCTCTGCCCACACATAACCAACTGAGCCACTGCAGTAGGAAAAATAAAATGATAATAACGCTGCATTATTATCATTATATTTTTCCTTCTTGAACTGCTCGGAGAGCAGTGGAGCAACGCTCCTCTGCCTTAGCGGAGGAGCTGCGTGGGGTGGTAGGAGTAGCAGGCATAGCCGCCGGTGATGCTAAAGTGTCCTTGTGAAGCTCTTGTCTGTCAGCCCTCACCTCTCACTGCTCTCTACACACATTCAATTTTGGATACCCTCATGTTGGCTGGAAAAACGAAGCACTCTTAGCAATAGATACTGAATTTTAGCATTGTATCTGTGTGAGTATATGTCTGCAGGCAGAGGCAGAGGAGCAAGTGATACACACTAAAAGCTGCATTCCCACATCCAACTCTATCTCACACGCAGTGGTGCTGAGAGACAACACAGACAATCAGCTGTAAGTGTTGCATGGTGTGGTGAGCACTCCCACACCCAACACCCTGTGCTCTTTCACCACAGGCACTCTTACTGCAAAAGCATTTTTGGCCATTCCACACTTTAACAACATTAGAGCACTCTGGCACCCTACACTCTCTCCACACCATCGCTGTCCAACCCCTGCACTCTCACACTCAAATCTCACAACTGCACTATCTCACGCCCAACGCTTTCACTCCATTGTGCTCTCACATCAATACCTCTCACAACACCTGAACCCTCTGGCATACAACTTCTCCTAAGAACAAAGTGTAAAGATGAGGATTACGAGGCACACGAAGAGACTACAAACAGGCTACAAGTAACAACTTTAAGCTTATTGTGTCGACAGCATGTCCACATGAACAAGTCCAGTAACTGAATGCCGCCAACTGCCACCCTCCACCCATATATACACACCCCAGAGATTGAAAGTGCACTCGCCTTCGGCCAGCCAAACCCACACATAAACCCCCAAAGAAAGCATCTTCTGAAATAGACATGAGCATTTTACAACGTGTTTCGCTCATTTCTATTTCATTCAACAGCAAGGTATATCAAAGTAAACAATGATGCACGAGCGTGACATGACATGCCTTAGCAATCTCAATAGCAGCATTAAGTGAGATGTCTGAAATGGCCCATAGTCTTTCCTGTATCTTCCTATTATTGGTTCTCATCAGAATTTGATCCCTTAAAACCTGCTCATATGTAATATGTTCAAAAATCACAAGTCATAGCTAGAGATCTAAATATAGTTACATAATCCTCTATGGATTCATTAGAGCGTTGTTTCCTAGAGTAAAAAATGAACATTTCCAGCACCATTTTAGTTTTCTTTCCATACTGCAAAGATAACTGTTTGGATGCATGTTGGTAAACATTAATATTGCCAGCATTGGCCAAAACCGTAAGTTCTTCAATTCTTTCAAACCAATCCCTCCCAAACAATGTTTCATTAGAGCTAATTATCTCTCTGGTTCGCACTCCTCACCCTCTAGAACCTCCACATACGCTAAAAACACAGCCTCCCATGTCTCCCAGTCCATGGGTAGTTCACCTGGAGCTGTGAGGAAGGAAGGAGGCGGAACAATACAAGACATAATACTGTATGTGAGTGAATAGACACAGCAAACTTCTTTAAATGAACACTGGAGCCCAGAAACACAATGACAAGCGCACAAAAGTCACATAAACCACTAAAACCACTAAAACAAAAAATGTAGTCACCGCTGTCACAACCAAGGAGGTGTGTGCATCACCGCAACAGGACACACTTGAAATCCAGTGAAATCAGAAACACAATGCCAAGCGCACAAAAAACACATAAACCACTAAAACAAAAAAGTAGTCACCGGTGTCACAACCAAGGAGGTGTGTGCATCACCGTAACAGGACACGCTTGAAATCCAGTGAAATCACCGCTTACCCAGATAGTGTGCGTGTCACCGTAGAAGGACGTGATTGTAATACAGTGAAATAACGCTGTAATAACCCAAACGGTGTGCGCGTCACCATAGAGGACGTGCTTGCACAAACAGTGAGAAACGGCTCCTCTCAACACTCTCCATGAAACCACAACCTCCTAAGGCACTGGTTCCCAAACTGTGCGCCGTGGCTCCCTGGGGAGCCACCAAACCTAGCCAAGGGAGCAGAGCACCAAGCACTTTAATGCATTTAATGTTGAAGGGTCTGTTGGCTTCAGCTAAACTAATTAGACTTAAACGCATGATGTCAATGATTTGTAAGTGACATGCCTAAAGCTGTAAACGTAGTGCTTAATTGATGGCATGTCGAGGGAGATGACCTCCATATTTCATTGGATCCCCACGTTCCAACACTCCCGAAGTAAGAGGAAGATGCCTGATTTATTTTGTTAGACTGGTTAATAGTTTTGGTTTTTTCCAAATTCATTTTACACCAGTGCAAGTTATCAGGAAAGTACAGTTGTCCTGTCTATTACATTAAGTATTATTAAGGTATTGACACTTGTACTTGAACCATAGGTACTTCCAGTACATATTTCTTTCAGTACACACACATTTCCAGACAGACCTGCTCTCTCCTTGAGCACAGGGAAGTAAAACAGCATATACGGCATAATGCCAACATTTGGAAGCAAGAAAGAAGGACGTGTAAAAAAAAAAAATTCTGAGAAATGTATTTGGCTTGCATCGATTTGGAGGCAATTTTAGGGAGGAGACAGCAAAAATAAAGCTGTATGTGGTCTAAAAAATCGTGAGTCACCCTGCTGAGACACGTGTGTTGGCACATATGACATGTGTACAAATGGAAGTGCATGCAAATGTTCTTCAAGCGCAGAAACACTTTGGCAAATGTTCCTACATGCATAGGGGTGCTATCTAGCACTGTAAGTGGGATAAAAAAAATTGAAAGGGTACTCTAAAAAAGGCATGGGCAAAGAAGTGTAACTAGGAATATTTTATTAGAGGTGCCACCTCAGTAATACGAAACACCCTGCATGTATGATTATAATACCTTCATCAGCTTCATCCCAATTATTTTCAGGGAGAAAAATGCAAGTACTCTTGAGGCCGGGCTTACATCCCCCCCACCCTCCAAAAAAAGTAAAAGTGTGGAGCCACGGGCAATGGCCAATGGGCCAAGGGAGCCGCGGGTCGAAAAAGTTTGGGAACCACTATCTAAGGCAAGCGGCAACGCAGTGTTGCACCACAGGATCCAATAAGACGGCAACATAAATCCAAAGAAGTATCCAAGGGCGGTCCCCTGGTAGGTTTGCTAACCAGTGAGACCACAGTGTCTGCTTCCCCAAAACCAATCGTAGTTCCGCACCCAAAGCAGGGAGGAGCAAAAGATCGTTGCTCCAATGAGAAGTCGTTGCTCCAAGGATAATTATCCAAACTCCAATAGGTGACCGGCAACAGTCATTCAATGACGGCTGCACTATGAAACCGGCATGATCAGCATGTAAATCCGTGCCTGATCGTCGCCAGTGTAAAGATGAGAATTACGAAGCACATGAAGAGGAGAGACTCCAAACAGGATACAGGTAACAATTTCACGTTTGTGTCGACAGCATGTCCACATTAACAAGTCCAGTAACTGAATGCCACCAACTGCCACCCCCACCTATATATACACACCCCAGGGTTTTAAAGTACACTCGCCTTCCGTGAGCCAACCCCACACATAAACCCCCCAAGAAAGCATCTTCTGAAATAGACACAAGCGTTTCACAATGTGTCCCGCTCGTGTCTATTTCAAACAAACGCAAGGTATATGAAAGTAAACAATGACACACGAGCGCGACATGACATGCTCGTGCATACAACACAAAGGACTTGTAAAGTTCGCCAACTCTGAAAAAAGTGCACCTTCAAAAAAAAAAAAAACTAGTAGCGCTTAGTGGCGGCTCCTCGAGGGAGTGCTGCAGGGCGGTGGGGTGGGGCGGGGAGTGGCTGGGTGGGGGTAGTAAACTCCGGCATACGGCCGAATGGAGTTAAGTAAATAAATAAAACGAATTGCGTTGCAGCGCGCAATGTAATTCGTTTTATTTATTTATTTATTTACTTAACTCCACTCGGCCGTATGCCGGAGTTTACTACCCCCCACCCAGCCCCTCCCCCGCCCCGCCTCACCATCTCACAGCACTCCCTCGAGGAGCCGCCACTGGTAGCGCTACTGCCTATGAACTCAAAGTCCATGATCAGAAACAGAGTAGTGTTTCTTGAACTATCATTCATGGTAAAGGATAGAACTGTGACAACTGTCCCAAATCCTGGCAATTAAATTCTGCTTGGAGTTTATAGGTTTGCTAGTTTTATCATCTTTTTAAAATGCCCAGATATATGTGTGTTTCTTTAATACCCCTACGTGTTATACAAAAACCTTTTTTGACTTTTACTTCTGTCGGCTACCTATATTAGAAATGCACGACCTCCCCAGAGGTATTTCTAAAATTAACCTTTTTTCCTGAATGTTTGTTCTGAATTTTAACCGTTTGCTCTGAATTTTTAGTGAGAGCTCCGAATCTGCCTTCTTGCCAGATGGTCTCCTTTAGCATACACTGGAAAGCATAATATGTATCTTGTAAGATTGATAACTTTTTGTCGATCTCACTATATGGCCTGAGTGTGCCTTTGTGGAACGTGCTTTGAATACGGACTAGGACATTGCTGTGCTCATCTTATTCAACATCTGCGTGACAGAGCACAATAAAGACCAGTGCATTTAACAAAACTCGACAAAAATAAGTTAGTTGCATACATTCTTTTTGCTTAGTCATGCTTAGATGACTTCCAGCTGTGTTGCTTCGGGAGGAAGATATTTTGGCGGTACAACGCTCAGATAGTCCTCAGATGACTGCTCTGGATACTGTTTACAACTTTCCCTTACTGAGGAAATACCAATACAGCAGACCAGGCCTTAGCACGACGTGAAAAACCTAATTTCCAAACTGCTGCCTCCGATAAAGCCGTCTCTCTGTGAAAAACATACGTTAACAAAAATCATCTTGACTCTGGAAAAAATATACATCTGAAGTTTCAGACTGGGATGTGTCAAAGATGGAGGGCCAGCATTCTACAGCTTTGAAGACTTCCAGCTACTTTCATAATGAAAGACAGAACCTCCACCGGGGAACCAAACAAGCACCGGCTAAGCCAATCGGTCTGGCATTGGCTGCAATATTTTGGCTGTCAGTACTTGTTTTGTTTTGTCATGTTTTTTGCAAAACTGTATTACTGTGGAAGCTACCAAGCTCTTATCAATCTAAAGCAAAAAAGCATTGGCTACAAGCAAAAAATATTTCTTGGTCTCAAAAAGCAAACAAGGCCATAGTAGTGCCTGGCACTTAGGGGGACTAGTTTATGAATGGATGTGATGGAGCAAGGTTTCATAAATTAAACTTGCTTGTATTCAATCCTCATCACAGTATTAATTTATTAAAACTTGTATTGTTAATACTAACCTTTGCATTCACAACACGAAAGGGAAGGATGCTTGCTTATGTGTTTTTCTAATGAATAACGCTTGTCTGTAAATCCAAAATGGCCGCTATGCGCGGGAAAACTCAGTGCGCATGTCATAACCAGATCACATGGTGTGACGTCTTTCTTTGCTTGGTGGGAAATTTCTGCTTCTGCGCAGTGTGTATTAAAATGGCTGCTTGATGTTTTCACATGCTTCAGCTTGCTCTCATGTCATTATTAAATTGTCGTTTCCTAATGCTACTAACGCGGGATAGAATTTATAATAAAATGGGAATAGAGTAAAAAAGTGGGCATACAGTGAAACATTTTATTCTGTGATTTTAATATTTGCTTCTTGCACTTTTATTAGTTCGTAAACTTGGGCCTGGGTTGGTGACCTGAAACTCGAGAGGCAAATGGTTCTGCGCATGTGTGCCTGCCAAATGAAGTCAATCTGGACGTCGTCCAAGGCCGCGACCCGATGGCCGAAGATGCTGTACTCTTGCCTTTCCTGTTGCACATTGATATATTGTCTATGAAAATTGGTTTACATTTGTCATGAGACGGGTGGGAAATAAAGCGAATGTATTAATTTGAAGGGGTGGGAATTTAAAGACAATAGGCTTTACAATTTAGGCCAAATTGATATGGTGCGACAATCCACCCCTGTCCCTGTCCAATCAGAAGTAGTGGCCCCATATTTTAGTTTCATTAGGGGAGGTACATGGGCGTAGAAGGGTATAATAGATATAGAATTAGCTAATTAGAGTAGCTTCTAGCTCAGACCGCAGAGTGCGCTCAGAAGACTAGCGCTCTTAGCTCCAGACTGCCAAGCTGATCGATTGCAGACCGAATCCCTGTCCAGAAGAGGTCCTGAGGAGGGGGCGGCGGAGTCCATTAGAAGGAAGGCACGGGAGAATCGAGGAGAAGTCGAGTATCAGAGAGGGGAACGACGCAGGCGTCGTTGTAGAGAGGTCACCGGTCCTGTCCTGATCCTAGAGGAGGTCTTTGCTCTTCATCCTTCCTGGGTCCTATTCTTTCCAACTCCTTGGCCAAGGGGTTTGGTTCTCGCACTTAGGTAAATATAATGCAACCTTTAGTTGCGCTGCTGTCTCTATTCTCTCCTTTTCCTTAAACACCGTCATTTATTAGCAATAATTATTCTATGCTTCATCTTCGGTATTTCGATTAAGTACCATGTGTTTTCTGTAATTTACTCTGCTAAATCTTTAGATAAACATTTTAAAACTTCCTGACTCAGTGGTTATTTCAGGATTATGTACTATAATGAATGTCACTCATTTTAAACTTCCCAATTAGCAAAGGATTCATTGGTAAGTCATTACTCTTCAATCAGAAGGTAATTGGTAGCAGGGATTTTGATAGAGAGTAACAACTGATAAAACCCAGCGTAAGTATTAGCGTAGTATGAATGTATGGGCCCAAGTGAGTATCTGGTGTATGAATGCTGTTTGCTAATATCGCGCTGGATCAGTTTTCTGGTAATCAGAGGATGGTTACTCTTTGTTAGTTGGGTAATGAGAATTTTATTTTTATGAACTAACATCGGTATATTCGAAGTTTGTTTTATGTTGTCTAGAAACCCCGGGGTAAAAGGAATAGCGGATGGTAAGTGGAAGCCATACTGCAGTGAGGTTATCTGCCAGGCAGAAATAGTACTGAAAAGTTAAGCAGGACTTTCAGTACTTGTTAGGGATTCTATGAGTGTGAGTAATAGCAAAAGAGTACGCTGGTGAAAATTTGATGTTATATCACCTAGAAAGGGTAACATTGAAGAAGTAACAGGTACTTCTGGAGCTTGTGTGAAGAGTAAACGGAAGGGTTTTACTCGTAGTATATGTTAGTAAACGGAAAGGTTTTACTAAAGTGTGAGAGAAAACTATCTTTTCGAATTTAGAAGAAACTGGCACGATAGCGAATGTTTTATGTTGTTACTGAAATTAAGAATTGTAGAGAAAATAAGTTTGCGTAAATTTTTGTAAAGGGAGGGTCAGTTGCCGGAGAGGGAGCTGACGTCACAAAACGCCGCGCTGGGATTGGTTGAATAAGCGGGTGTGGAAAGACCCTTGTAAAGGAGGGGTCAGTAGTCAGGAGTAGTACTGACGTCATAGGTGCCGCGCTGGGATTGGTTGAACCAGCAAGGACAGGAAAGAGCAGATTGTAAAGGAGGGGTTGACAGATAAACGTCACCAAAAGGCCGCGCAAGGATTGGCTTGGAAATAAAAGATAGCAGACATTTGATTGGTCAAAATTATAGAAGCGAAATTCTTAGTGGATAAGGATTGCATGTTAAAACGCGATCCGACTTTAACAGGAATTCGTCAGGATAGGAGATATTTAGGCTTTGCAGAATATAATTTTATACATCGGTACTTACCCAAGATGTACGGAGAAAGGAGAAAAATGTCATTTTTACAAAAGATTAAGAATTATTTTAAAAAGGACAAACCAATCAAAACTAGAGAAGGAATTATTATTCCACCAGCTAAAACGCCCGCTTCATTCATGATGATGGAGAGAGGTTATCATACTTGTGTATGGATGGAGAATTGGATAGAATATACCAAAAATGATGGAATACTAGCATTTCCCGAGAATGGCACGTTCAATGGGCGAATTCTACAAAACTTGAGATTGAGGATGAATGACTTAGAACCCAGACCTAGATTAACTCAGTACGAAGCTCTAGAGGAATGGGAAACCGAGGCATTTGAGCGGGACCGATCTAGGAGTAATAGGGGTTATCCAGGAATTTTCCCCAGATACCTACATGAGTCTAGGAACGGTCAGATGAAACAATGGAGAAGGGCAATGATTACAGAAGGATTATATCCATTGTTAACAGCAGAGGAAAAATTAGGAAGTAAGTGCACAGAAAAGACAAAACATTTAATGAGAAATGATGACTCTGAAGATGAATTTATGGAGGAAATGTTAAGAAACCCTCCACCATATCAGGAAGGAACAAGTGGATGCACCCCAAGTGCACCACCGATAAAAACTCCATTAGTGCCACAGGTAATGCATGAATTCACCCCTAGTAGAATACTTCATGACAAAGAAAAAGAAGCCCTAGAAAAGACCAGAACAGAATTAATACAGAAAATAACTCAGATAAAAGTACACCCTGATTCGTTGACCATACCTGTAACAATTGGTCCAGTAGTTCCATTATATGGTACTCATTGAAGCTGTCCTCCACCAATACTTGCACCTACTCCTGTGACTAATCCCAAACCTGAAGCTCCAGTTATAATTGAGGATCAATTTAGTGACTGTGAATCCACAATATCACTCATGGACTTGCCTATTCGAGGTACTGTAAATAGCACTCCCAGAAAAGATGTACCTGGATGTTCAAAAGATGTAAGTTTAATAACTTCATCGGGAGCAAAAAGTGCCAACATAGTAACACCTGAAGATCTAGAAAGATGGGTGCAAGGGTCAGTTAAACAGTGCACACCTCCAAAAATAATGGACATTCATAAATTGAAAGTCGAATTAGAAGAAATAATAGCAGGAAATGTAGGACTAGAACGCTTAAATACCTATGATGAAGAAGAATTATTGTTCCTGTGCAGGAGTATCACCAGAAATGTAAGGTTATTTCATGAAAAATTATCCAATTTAGCACTACAGATGGGAATAGAAATAGGGAGATCAAAGGTACTACAGAAACCCTATAGAGCAGAATTTTCAGACAAAGATTTAGAACATATGAATGCCTCTGGAAGAAGATTACAAATAAGAGAATTAATGTTAGTTTTGCAAAAATGGGGAGACCTAGATAAATGGAGAACTAGGTGGGCCAAGAAAAAGGAAGAAGCACGAACAAGTAGAACAGCATCTGAATATGTGATGAAGGAAACAGGGAAAGCAGATCAACTGTATCCAATGCGAGAAGTTGCGGGAGGAGGATATGTACATGTCCCATGGAGCAGACAGGATATTTTGTCATTTACGAATGATTTTCCAAAGTTGAGAGAAAAACCAATTGAATGGTACAAGCAGGTTGACAGGTTTGTGAAGGTGTCGAAGGTACTGTTGAAGGATTTGGATGGGTTGTTTGATATAGTGGTACCTGCCGATTTATGGACAGATTGCAAAATCACAGTGGATTGGCCAAGTGACGAATAACCTAGAGATCCGAAGACAGGTGCCCCGTCAAATGAAGTGATGAAAAAGTATCAGCAGGTGATAACTTACCTGAAGGGGAAAATACCACCGAAAGAAACAGATTGGGTAAAAATAGATCGAACTACCCAAGAAGCTAATGAATCAGTACATTCCTACTATGAGCGTCTATTGCAGGTATTTAAACAGTATAGTGGATTTGAGGACATTGGAGACAAGAACATGAGTCAGTTTGTGTACCGGTTTGTTTACGGTTTAAAGCCAGAAATTTGTCAAATGATTAAACAGCATATGCTGTGTTGGCAAGGGAAGCCCATTGATGAGATTTTGAAGTATGCAAAATATTGTGGAGACGATATTGAGGATAGACACAAGAAATTGCAGGAAAAAGTGATGTGGGCTCAGGTGAAAATGGGTGAGAAACAGGGAATCAATTTGGAAAATCCGAGTGAAAATCAAGGAAAAGATTCTGGAACGAATGGTGATACTGGGAATGGTGGAAAATTTAGAGGACGAATGAGTAGAGAAGAAGCTAAAAGAAATTTCCTTGTCATGGATGCGGAAAATTGGGGCATTGGAAGGATGAATGTAAAAAGATCCGGAATAATAATAGCCCAAATCAAAATTTAAATCCACAAACGCAGAATGACTCACAGCAGGGTGTAAATCCTCAGAGTCAGTTGCCACCTGCACCTATTCAGGGTAATGTAAGCAGAGCAAAGCATGGTACAGACATCGGATATCAAGGAGGAAGTGGTAAGAATGATTATATGACATCACAATTTCTTTTGCAGGACGATTTCTGTCAATTCAGTCCATGACGGTGCCTAGGAGAGGGGAAGAAGGAGTGCATACTTGGCGCATCCTTACAGGTAGATCAGTCAGGTCCATATGTTGAAGGGAATGTGAAAGGTAATAATATTACTTTCCTTTTGGACACTGGTGCTACCCGGTCTACTGTGAGAACAGCAGACATTCCAGACCTTCCTCTCTCTGGTGAAGACATCCAAGTAGTAGGGGTAGCTAATCAAAGAATTAGAACACCTCTTACCAAACCAATGGAAGTTAAAATAGGAAACTTTAGAGAAATGCATCAATTCGTAGTGTGTGATTCTAGCCCAGTAAATTTATAGGTAGGGATTTATTGTGCAAGATGAATTGTACCATTTTCTGCACACCAGATGGTGTGGCAGTTCAGACACCAGATGAAGATCATGTATATAAAATTATGATTGCAAAACAAGGTACAGAAGTAGACGAGATGTTTTCGTTAATAACAAAAGATGAGTTGCCAGAAGAATTAAACGGTACAGTAAACCCCATGGTATGGAATTCCACCGGAAAGGAAGTAGGACTTATGGCTAAAATAGATCCAGTTAAAATTACTGTAAAAGAAGGTGCAATTTTCCCAAATACCAGACAGTACAAAATGAGTACAGAAGTAAAAGCAGGAGTCATTGAAGAAATAAATCGAATGATAGAACAAAATATCCTAAAAGAAGTAATGAGTAGCCCATGTAATTCACCTATAATGGGGTTAAAGAAACCTAGTGGAAAATATAGGATTGTTCAGGACCTGAGAAAATAAATAAGATTGTGGAACCATGTTGTCCCATAGTGCCAAATCCTGCAGTAATTCTATACCAGATCCCTGAAGTGCAGGATGGTTCACAGTAATTGATTTGTGTCAAGCGTTCTTTTCAATACCATTACATCCAGACAGCCAGTATCTTTTCTCATTTAAATTTGAGAACAAGGTTTATGTGTGGAATCGTGTTCCTCAGGGGTACACAGAAAGTCCTTCTATTTTCAACCAGATACTGAAAAAGTGCCTTGAAAAACTAGTGATGCCAGGAAGCTCAGTCTTAGTCCAATATATCGATGACTTATTGGTGGCATCGAATACCAGAGAGGACTGTGTTGTTGATTCCATAGCATTATTAAATCTTTTGGCAGAAGAAGGACATAAAGTCTCACCTGAAAAATTGCAATTCTGTACAACAGCTGTTAAGTATCTGGGACACCAAATTGAGAGGGGAAAAAGAAGAGTAACAGCTGAAAGGGTAACTTTAATAAAGAAAATGCAAATGCCTGTAACACAAAGACAAGTGAGAATGTTCCTAGGAATAGTAGGTTACTGTCGACAATGGATACCAGGATTTTCCATGTTAGCTAAGCCCTTAATTAACATGACAAAAAAGAAAGCAAAGGACCCTGTTGAGTGGGAGGATGAAAGTGTAGAAGCCTTTGTAAAATTGAGAAATGCCCTATGTTCAGCACCTGCCTTAGGCATGCCTGATTATAAAAGAGAATTTGCATTGTTCTGTCATGAGAGAGAAAATTGTGCACTTTCTGTCTTAACTCAGAGACATGGATTAGAAAGACGTCCTATAGCATATTTTTCTGCTACATTGGACCCAGTAGCAGCCGCGTTGCCAGGATGCTTAAAAGCAGTCTCGGCTACTTGTTTGAGCATTGAACAAAGTGAGTCAATTGTGATGGGACACCCTGTAAAAGTGTATGTTCCACATGCAGTTGTCATTCTCTTGACAAGAACCCGAACTCAGCATCTTACTCCTAGTCGGCTGACTAAATATGAAAGAATAATAATGGGTGCTGAAAATGTGAATATGGTAAGGTGTACTATAATAAATCCAGCAACCTTACTACCAGACCCATATCATGAGAGAATTAAAGATGATGAAGACGATGAACATGATTGTATACAAATTACAGAATTATGCACAAAACCACGCCCAGATATAGAGGAACAGCCTCTTAAAAAGCCAGACAGGGAGCTATTTGTTGATGGTTCATGTCAAAGACATGAAGACGGTAAACTAACTGCTGCCTATGCGGTATGTGAATTAACTGGAATAGTTGAAGCATCTTATTTACCAGGAGTCAAATCTGCACAAGTAGCTGAATTGATTGCGTTGATAAAAGCATGCAAAATTGGGAGGAATCAGAGAATAACCATATTTACAGATAGCCAATATGGTTACGGGGTTGTACATGATTTTGGCCAACTATGGATGCAGAGGGATTTCATGACTTCTTCAGGATCCCCCATTAAAAATGGACAATTTGTAAGGGAATTGCTAGAAGCAATACAATCACCAAAAGAATTGGCTGTGGTGAAATGTGCCGCACACCAGTAAGGAGATGACTGGGTGGTAGTCGGCAACAGATATGCAGATCTGGTGGCTCAACATTGTGCCAAAACCAGAATGTCAGTCAATAAGAGGGTGGAAAGAATGGGAATCAGCTGCCAACTTATGCTGTATATGCCACCTGAAACTTGGAATGACGTCAAGAAATTGCAAGATGAGGTTGATGAAAGTGAGAAGAATTTGTGGATCAAAGTGGGTTGTTCCCAAAGAGGAGATGATGAAGTGTGGATCAGTGCTGATGGCAGACCAGTCATGCCAGACTGTTTACTCTCACAAATGGCTAGGATGTATCATGGAGACACACACATAGGGAGAGATGCAATGATTAGGCTGTTCAGACAAAATTGGTATAATCCTAAATTCAGGGCTGTTGCAGAGAGTCTTTGCCAGAGATGTCTAACTTGTCAGATGCATAATCCGGGGAGGAAGACAGTAATTGGATTTGGGAAAATTGGAAAGGCAGAGGGTCCATTTATGAGACTTCAGTTTGATTTCATACAGTTACCACCATGTAGAGGGCTGAAATATGTACTAGTCATAGTGTGCCTGTTTTCAAAATGGGTGGAGGCTTACCCTACTAGGAGAAATGACAGCATTACAGTTGCGAAACTGTTGCTACGAGAGCTCATTCCTAGGTTTGGTTTTCCAGTAACTTTGGAATCAGATAGAGGAAAACATTTTAACAGTGAAGTGATCCAAATAATCTGTGAAGCATTTCAAATCAAACAGAAACTGCACTGTGCATATCGTCCAGAAGCTTCTGGAGTGGTTGAACAATTGAATGGCACTATAAAGTCAAGACTGGGAAAAATGTGTGCATCAACATCATTAGAGTGGCCAGATGCATTGCCACTCGTTTTAATGGGACTCAGAAGTATACCTGACAGAACCACAGGATTGAGCCCACATGAAATAATGATGGGAAGAGCTATGAGACAAACACATGTTCCCACAAACAAACTGGTGAATATATCTGATGATATGGTTCTGGAATATTGCAAAGGATTGGCTGACCTAGTGCGTTCTGTCTCTCATCAGGTTGGAGAAGACGCAGTTTCCAGGCAGCCCGAGCAAGAACATGATTTGAATCCTGGTGACTTGGTGGTAGTGAAGAATCACACCAGAGAAACGTGTCTATCACCTAGATGGGGCAGACCGTGTCAAGTCATACTGACAACGAATACAGCAGTGAAGTGTGCCGGATTTCCTAATTGGATTCATGTAAGTCACACCAAGAGAGTACCAGATCCCGAGGAAGAGAATCCTCAGACAACCCCAATCACTGAAGAAGCTGAAGGTTGCCCAGCTGAAGGATCTCAGGTTCGAGATTCCAGAGAAGCTGAAGAAGAACAACCGAGCACAAGTCAGGATTGGATACCGGTGGTAGAAGTTTCCGAAGTTTACCACAGAACAAGAAGTCAAACAAATTTGGAAGAAATTGAAGAAGATCAGATAGGTGAAGAAGAAGCAGTTCAGGGACAAGAAGAAGAGACAATAAGAGAACCTGAACAAGAGCAGATAGGGAAAGGAAACTGGGCTCAAAGCAATGAAGACCTAATAGACTTTGAACAGGGACAGACAGGTCTAGAAGAATCCGGTCAGGCTGCAGAAGTTCACAGTGCAATAAGCCCTGATCAGAACAAGTTAGATCAAGAAGAGTACAAAGAAGAAATTTTTTTCAAAAGACATGAACTTGAAGAATTAAATCAAGAACAAAGTCGAAAATTGGAAACTCATAGTGGAGCTGCTGAAGAGAAACCAATCAGACCTGAAAAAGAGCAAACAGAAGAAACAGTAATAGAAGAAAACGAAGCAGTACTAAGCAGTGAAAATAATGAGATCTCTGAAGACGAAAATAAAGAAACATTGCCAACAAAGAAAACAAGAAAAGGAGATCATTGGCCGAGTGTCATTAAAAGAGTAAAGTACCACGTAACAACCAGAAGTGAAGATCCAGATCAAGTACCTGAAGTAACAAGTCAAACTGATCAAGAGAAAAAGTCAGAGAAAAGAAAAAGTAAAAGACTGAAACTTGTGAATAACAAATTCAAGGGTCCTGACTGGACTTATATCATTCTTGAAGATTTTGAAAGCTCAGAGTCAAGTGACAGTGGTGGCGAAGGAACAAGTGCAGAACTGACGTACGAAAAAGAAACAAGACCACCCTGACTAAGCAAAAGAATAAGCTAAAGAAAAGAAGAAAAGATAAGAAGAGCAATCTTCCTTGTCGAAAAATGCCTGACGATAGAGTTGCTGGGAGACAAAAACAGAAATGTTGTAGAAGATGCTGTGCATTATGCATATGTAGTCTAGTGATGGTGCTTATAGTATGGTTAGTCCTGATTGTAGCAGTTCCTTACCTTATGATAATGGATAAAAAGATTAATAATGAAACTAAGGAGAGGACAGCAAACATGAAGGGCAATAGAGTAGAACTAATGGCAGAGAATGAACCAGAAATTCATCATGAAATAGCTGACAACGACACTAGTTTAAACGTTTTCACAAAGTTATTGTTTCAATATGTAGACACAATGGAAGTTAGTAATTGTTATGTCTGTATGAAGTTACCTGAATCAGTAGCAGAAGGATTAACATACCATCACTTACCACTGACATATGGCATATCATGTAGTGTTTTGTCTAGTTTATTTTATAGAACAGGGAGACTTCAGTATTATTATTCAAACTTAGATGTGATATTTTCTGAGGTTCCGATTCGCAAGAGTATGAACCCAGTTCTTAGTAGTCAAGACGCACAGTTTATGGGAGAATTTTTCTTAACAATGAAATCAATAGACATAACACATGCACATAGACACAATCTAACATGTTCTTTACTTGAAGAAGAAAAGATATTTTTGAATTTAGTAGAAGATAGAAGACAAGATTTTCAAAAGAAAGCTTCTGAGCATAAGGCTCATTCACCACCTTGGGCTGAGAAAGAAGGGAGTTACACACCTGGCAAGGCTCAAGCTGCTATGGCTCTGGATTTCGTAAAGACAGGGAAAATTTGTCTTCATAGGTTAAAGACGGATTATAACAATGTTTTCATCGGTACCAGTGAATGTGAACACAATTTTTTAATTCTCGGAGGTTGGGGACTCAAAGGAGGAACAGATTCAGTTTTTCCTGGAATCTATAATGTGTGTGGGAATAAGGCTTACTTTAGGCTTCCTGCACGGTGGTATGGAAGTTTTTATTTTGGAATAGTATTTCCAAAGATATACCACGTAAAAAGAAACACTGGGAGCAATGAAAACAATACCGAATTAATACGTAGTAAAAGAGCTAGTTTTTCAGAAATTGTAGGCGATATATTTGGTGCATTGATACCTTCAGTGGGAATAATTCTGAACTCAAGGAAAATATGTAAATTGTCTACAGTAGTTGATCGTTTATCAACGGATACTGCAGGAGGTTTTCTAATGATTAACCCCTTGACCGCGATCGGAATTCCGCTCGTATGCTGGATATTCCGATCGCGGGTGGGGTCGTGACGAGCTCAGCTCGTCATGCGCACAGCGCTACCGCGCAGCATGACGAGCTGAGCTCGTCATGAGCACGGAAAGGGTTAATGCGGAAATGGTTGCGATTAGATCTGATATGATATTATATTGGCAAAAGAGGGTGGAGTCTGTAAATTATTGAAGACGAAACATTGTTGCACTTATATTCCTGATAAGAGTGCAGAAATTGGAACATATATACAGAATATAACTAAACTTGAGAAAGAACTTAAACCACTGGAAGTTGATAGTGTATGGGAAAGATTGACAAATAGTATCTCGTCAATTGGAACCTGGTTTGCTAGTATAGGGAAAGGACTTATAGGTCAAATATTAGTACCCTTAGCAGGGATAGCAATAATAATCTTGGCAATAACAATATGGTGCAAATGCTGTAAAAAGAATGGAACATATAAGGTGACAGGAAGAGGAAAGAAACGAAAGGTAGAGGAAATCGAACTTGAAGAGTGGAGAAGTGAATTATACAAGAAATTAAAAGGAGATTGTAAAAATGGAAAGTGTAAAGATGAGAATGAAGTAATTTCCTAGAAGTTGGCATCTGATTGAGGGTAGTGTTTTGATGGCTCAGAAACGCCATCAGAGAGAGGATTGATGGAGCAAGGTTTCATAAATGAAACTTGCTTGTATTCAATCCTCATCACAGTATTAATTTATTAAAACTTGTATTGTTAATACTAACCTTTGCATTCACAACACGAAAGGGAAGGATGCTTGCTTATGTGTTTTTCTAATGAATAACGCTTGTCTGTAAATCCAAAATGGCCGCTATGCGCGGGAAAACTCAGTGCGCATGTCATAACCAGATCACATGGTGTGACGTCTTTCTTTGCTTGGTGGGAAATTTCTGCTTCTGCGCAGTGTGTATTAAAATGGCTGCTTGATGTTTTCACATGCTTCAGCTTGCTCTCATGTCATTACTAAATTGTCGTTTCCTAATGCTACTAACGCGGGATAGAATTTATAATTAAATGGGAATAGAGTAGAAAAAGTGGGCATACAGTGAAACATTTTATTCTGTGATTTTAATATTTGCTTCTTGCACTTTTATTAGTTCGTAAACTTGGGCCTGGGTTGGTGACCTGAAACTCGAGAGGCAAATGGTTCTGCGCATGTGTCCTGTGTGCCTGCCAAATGAAGTCAATCTGGACGTCGTCCAAGGCCGCGACCCGATGGCCGAAGATGCTGTACTCTTGCCTTTCCTGTTGCACATTGATACATTGTCTATGAAAATTGGTTTACATTTGTCATGAGACGGGTGGGAAATAAAGCGAATGTATTAATTTGAAGGGGTGGGAATTTAAAGACAATAGGCTTTACAATTTAGGCCAAATCGATATGGTGCGACAATCCACCCCCTGTCCCTGTCCAATCAGAAGTAGTGGCCCCATATTTTAGTAACATTAGGGGAGGTACATGGGCGTAGAAGGGTATAATAGATATAGAATTAGCTAATTAGAGTAGCTTCTAGCTCAGACCGCAGAGTGCGCTCAGAAGACTAGCGCTCTTAGCTCCAGACTGCCAAGCTGATCGATTGCAGACCGAATCCCTGTCCAGAAGAGGTCCTGGGGGCGGCGGAGTCCATTAGAAGTAAGGCACGGGAGAATCGAGGAGAAGTCGAGTATCAGAGAGGGGAACGACGCAGGCGTCGTTGTAGAGAGGTCACCGGTCCTGTCCTGATCCTGGAGGAGGTCTTTGCTCTTCATCCTTCCTGGGTCCTATTCTTTCCAACTCCTTGGCCAAGGGGTTTGGTTCTCGCACTTAGGTAAATATAATGCAACCTTTAGTTGCGCTGCTGTCTCTATTCTCTCCTTTTCCTTAAACACCGTCATTTATTAGCAATAATTATTCTATGCTTCATCTTGGGTATTTCGATTAAGTACCATGTGTTTTCTGTAATTTACTCTGCTAAATCTTTAGATAAACATTTTAAAAACTTCCTGACTCAGTGGTTATTTCAGGATTATGTACTATAATGAATGTCACTCATTTTAAACTTCCCAATTAGCAAAGGATTCATTGGTAAGTCATTACTCTTCAATCAGAAGGTAATTGGTAGCAGGGATTTTGATAGAGAGTAACAACTGATAAAACCCAGCGTAAGTATTAGCGTAGTATGAATGTATGGGCCCAAGTGAGTATCTGGTGTATGAATGCTGTTTGCTAATATCACGCTGGATCAGATGTGCTCCATGTGCGTGAGCAGAATGCCATCACTCAGTGAAATTAGTCAGTGGTTGAAGTGGACTGATTCAATTCTCCATGCTGTTTGCTGTGTGGGAGGAAATATAAATGTGAATGACACACAGAGCAATGGATAAAGAAGTCTGGCTGAAAGCCCCATATAAATAAGTATATGTATAATTTTAGTTAAAAAATCGGTCTTGGCTAACGCCAGATCTAAACATTGACGAATACAGAGAAAAAACACTTCTACACCAAAAAATTTTCCTCAAAATAAATCTTACTCCACGGCAACTGTTGCAAATCTCCAAAGGCACTCCATAAAATAACATCCACAGAAAACGCAAGTACTTTTCCACATAGGCAGGGTTTATTTCAGCAAACACAAGGAGATGATGGACGGAGCGAATCAGTCTTGACCCTGTGCCTCATGGGAACAGTCCAGCCCGAACTGCCAAGCCAGGTCTTCCCTGAACCGGAAACAAGCATCCTGGGACCGGTTTCGGGCTAACAGCCCTCATCAGCCAGGCTAGCTTGAATCCAGTGGCAAAGTGAGCAAGGGACCCATGTCTGGGCATACCCTGCCAACTTAGGGCGAACAAAGCAAACACAAGGAGATGATGGACGGAGCGCTGAAACTTTTCAGACCCTCACCCCCAGTCACAGATCTGGGTTGAATCCATCATCGTTCTTTAGCTCACTTCGCCACCTCAGTTCAGACCCAGCTATATGCAAATCAGTCTTGACCCTGTGCCTCATGGGAACAGTCCAGCCCGAACTGCCAAGCCAGGTCTTCCCTGAACCGGAAACAAGCATCCTGGGACCGGTTTCGGACTAACAGCCCTCATCAGCCAGGCTAGCTTGAATCCAGTGGGTTTATTTCAGCAGCTGTGTGTTAACAACATAGTGCATGTAACCAACTGATGCCGAGCAACCGCCAGCCCTTATATATATATATATATATACACACACACACACAACCCACCCTTTGAATGAATACATCCCCACGAGCATGCTACACGTGGTTACAACAGCAGAACATGCATCATATAAAATAGACACGAGTGCAGCATCCCCATTTCAAGCTCGTGTACACATCGTTAAAGATACAGCATTAATTGAAATAGACACGAGCATAACACCCCATGTCGCGCTCGTGTATGATAACACCATGTAATACACCTCCCCCCCCTATATAAGTAATCTTGCTGTAATTTTTTAATGTATTTGCTTAACAGCTTCTGTGATGGCAGGCCGATGGGAAGGGAAGCTACAGAGTGGAGAAGGAAGCTAGCACATACCGGTTCAGCAAGACCAGGTAAGTTACTAACTCTCGAAGCAATGTGCTGGGAGAAAAGCAGTACCAAGAGCCAAAGCCACAGCCAAAACTAAATCCTAAATCAAAATCCAAAGTACAGGCCAAAAAGGTCAAAACCAGAGGGAACCAATAAAGAAGAAAACAAGAAAGATGAGACACCATGCCAGTTAATGAACTTGGATGGAAGTGGAAAAGCCACACAATGTGGAAAGTTGCCAGGTACCGCCCCAGAGAAATCATGTCCTGTCCTAAAATGACCAGCTGCTTACAATGCCCTGTAAGTCCTTCCCCATGACTCCCACACAGCCTGTCTCTCTTGGTGTCCACAACCTTACAACTTTACAGGAGTACAGCTCACAAGGCCTCCCTGACACCTCTCAGGAACACACTGAAACCAAGGTATTGTTCCTGACAGTAACTCCACACCAAAGGTGCCCCTCCCTTGGTCCCGGTTTGTGTTGGATGGAATAAGGATAAACTCTAGAAGAATGGCTGCGAGGCAGGTTCCCAGGAGCACCCAGGTGGCCCATAACCTTAGACCACCAAATACTGCAACTGTCCCTTAACTCCCATGGAATCCACCATGGCCTCAACCTCAAATTGTGGTGACCCATCTTTCATGACTGCTGGTGGAGGGGAATTTATGGTTATAGATGTAGCTGGTTTAAGTCTGGAAGTTTGAAAGTCCGGTTGTACCCACCATCCCCTGAGGAAAAGCCCAAGCCACTGTCCCTTTACTCACAAAGCAAACTACCAGAAAGGAATCCACAAAACGAGTTGCAAAATTTGGGTGGAAATCCAGTATAGATAGAAAATCAAAGTAAAGCCACACTAAATCCTGCTTTTTATGCACTGTTGTTACTTGGCAAAGTTGATCAGCCAAAATGTTAAAACCTGCCTTTGCTTGGTGTAATTGAAGGAAGGTATTGGCTTGAATTGTGGGAATAGTGGATAGCAGGGCACTAACTGAAGTAACTGAGGTTTTGTGTATAACATAAGGAAATAATTGTGAATGGAACCCAAAAGAAAGAAAAAAAGGGGAGTACTCGTGGGAAAATTGCCAAGAGGCAAAGTATGCCAACTCCGCCAAAGGCTACCAAGTGGCCCATTTTTCCTGATAAAGTTCATCTTTCAGATTGGCCACCAGTTTAGAGATCGGGACTCGTTGACTTAAAGTTAATGGTACCCAGTCTTTGAAGTAAAGTCTTCTAGAAATTTGAATTAAAATGTGTCCCCTATCAGTCACAATCTTTGTAAGCATTGCCAATGCTTGGTATTCAGATCTGCATTTCACAGAAGTACGCAATTTCAAATATCCTTGGTGACTATGAATGAATATCCTCTCCTAGCAGTGTATATACAGAAGCTTTTTGGCTGTCACAAACAATCCCCTTTCCCCTTCACACTAACTCACTGCAGTGTACAAATCCATCAGATCAGCTCTGGGAAACCAGCTATGCTAATGATTGTGAATTTTATAAAGCCTGACCATAGCCTGTTTTTCTTTTTAATTTGCTCTTTATTTGGTTTTACCTAGTACAACAATCTTGGCAATAACAGTACTTCAACATGCATGCAGTGATGGGTCATGCCCATTGAGGAAGGAGTTCATTGCACAAACAATACAAGACTAATACAAAACCATGCGATTATGCAGCAGGACAAGCAAAGCAAAGGAGATGGTTGGGAGTCAGAGAGAGCCTTACTGAAGCATCCCTTGGACAGCCGTCCGTCGCAACAGGCAGGTAAATAAGAGCAAAGAGGCCGTGTGCGCTCGCAGTTTTGCAAGGTGTTTGGGTGGCCTGCTGTGGCATGCCCCTCACATTTGTAGATCCAAACAGAAAGCAAAATCAACCTGAATCCCACCAACAGCCTACGGAGGGGGTTTGCGTCTGATCTAGGTGCCAATGCTAGTAGGTTAGTGTCCCATCCCGTGATTGTTGTGGGTTTCCTTGTTCTATATCTCCAGTATCTGACTATGTTATCTTCAGTGATTGTCCCCCTAAGGGCTGCTCGTGTTAGGAAATGATCAACTGGCAGAGCATAAGATTCGTACAGTTCCACAAACATGAGTAGATATCCTGAGTTATACAGTTCATGACGCATGTGATTGATGCCTCAGTCCATTGCATCTATAATCTAAACTCTCTGTCTTGGTAATCGCGGGTAGGCACCACAGTGGCAAATCTGGTGAATAGGCAATGCTTAGTGATTTGCAAATATGTCGAAGTCAACAATAGTGGGCTATTCAGAGGAGAGGCATCACAACCTGACAGCTAGGGGCTATCCCCAAATATGTATTCCAAGATAGTCAAGCTGTCCGAGTATTGCTTTAGGCAGCCCAATTCAGAAGATGTGTTGAGAACAATCCAAGTCACTATCTTGCTGCAGAGCTGCAATGGATTATAAGACTCATAATCTGGCACTCCCAGGCCCCATACCTCTAATGGAAGGAACAAGTTCTCTAGGGCTACCCTGCGTCTGTCCAATCCCCACATCAATTCAATAAACCAACCATTGAGCTCATGGAACACCGATCAATAAGCCCCGGAAGGCCACTATTTTTGCTGGTAGTATGTGTCTAAGCAGAGACAGAGGGAGCTTTTTCCAAAACGCGGAGAAGGCCCTAAGGGACAACCCAGTTCTATCTATGTTACCCATCCAGTTTTAACTTGCTCCACGAGATCAGTGCACAAGACTCTGATCCAGGCCACTATATCTCCCCAAAGTCCAACCATCTCAATACCACAGACAGGTATATGTCCACAAGAGGCTATTTAATGCCTTCCCCATGTCTACAGACAAAGCCCTGGCCCATGTGAGCTCAGACGATATCCCGTCCATGACTTTGAACAACCAATGCATTTTAGCGGTTGTGCTGCTGCCTGACGCAAATTCACATTGATGGGGGGGACCAAGTATGACAACTTGGGTTGGATATGATTCGCAATCACCTTGTCCATCCTGAATATGGACTGCAAAATGTTGGGCAAGGGTCTTTAGGAACCTCTGTCATGGGTGTCCCCACTTGCTTTAGGGATCGTTACAAATCAGTGCCTCACGGAACGATGGAGGTAGCCTGCTATGTTTCCAAAGACGCTGCATACAATTCCATAAGGCGTTTTCTGTGTTCCATCTGGTAGCGTTTAAAAACCTCTATAAGAAGGCCATAATTGCTGGGAGTTTTCTCTGATGACAGTTGTTTAATAATGAGAGCTATTTCGCATTCCGCGATCTGGCGTTCCATGTCAAGCCTCTGCTGCGCCGAGAGCAATGTCAACTGAGCAGTCTCCAAGAACTGTTCAATAAGCCCAGTGTCCACTTGCCGTGGAGAGACATATAATTCTTTGTAGTATGCTGTGAACATCCGGTTAATTTCTTCAGAGTCTATCGCACGCAATATAAGGGAGCGCAACTCTTGCTCCCTCAAATTCAATTGAGAACACATAGACGTGCGCACTCATTAGAAGCCTTTATGCAAATACACCGTATGAACATTTCAAAGGCTTCCAATTTGATTATGGGGTCGGCTACAGACCTTGCAATGATATTGAAGTATTGTTTGATTTCCTACCCGACAATACCCCATGTGTGTTGTCCTCTAGGGCAGAAGCCTGTAGGCACAACGTCGGTATCCGAGTCCTTGTCTGACCCCAGCTCAGGGACAATCATAATAGGTTATGGTCAGAGTAGGTAATTGTGAATTACTCCATATTTAATACCTTCCCAGACGGATGAGTGGAGATGAGGAACATATCTATACTCGTGTGTAGTGCATGGAGAGCTACAAAATAGGAGTATTCTCTATCCAGTGGGTGGGACTCCTCAAGGCACTGGCAAGGCCCCAGTTCTCACCCGTCTCGGCAACTCTTCTGTAGTTTTGTGCACTTGTGCACCTTGCAATGAGAGGTGTGTTGTATCTAATATATCATGTAGAGCCTTCACAATAAAATTATGCAATCCATATAAGTATGTGATTTGGGCCGACTTGGGAGTATAAAGGCCATATGCACTGGAGTTCTATCCATCAGACCCTACACATATACGAATCTGCCTTCCAAGTCAACATATTGGGTTTCTAATTGGAAAGAGACCCCCTTGCAGATGGCAGATCAGGACCCCCCTGCAGATTGCAAAAAATGTGGTATAGAATAGCTGGCTCCTCCAACGGTTTTTTGAAGAGGACAAAAGAAGGGTAAGTAGAGAATAGAAGAGTTGAAAAAAGGAGATTCTTGATTAGTACTGTATGTGGGGGACATGAGGTTATAGAGTCCTATAGCTGAGGTGTGATAGCAGTTTACCATTTGTTTCACGATCACCCAGTGGTCATCAAGGAATGAGGCCGAAGTTCACATAATGAAGTTCAAATTAACTCAGCAGCAATTTGCGGGGTGCCTATGAGTCTCGGGGCATCCTCAGTGCTGGAGCTGGATAGCAGTTTATGTATTTTGTTGACGCTGGAGGAATCGGTTGCGTATCAGTTGGACCCTCCACGTATGACCGCCGCCTGCAGCACTAACGCATGTCCGCCTCTGTTGTGCCCAGTCCGGAGTTGTTCTGTTTGGATTTTTTTGTTCTCTGCACCCAGGGCCTCGTCAACAACAAGTAGCGTAATGGCGCAGACTCCAATCTCCCTCGGCACTCATCTGAGCAGAAGTACCCTGAAACTCCACCCAATTCCACGCTTCTTCTGGTTCAGTAAAGAAGACCGGCTTATTATCCAATGATATTTGTAGCTTGGTGGGGAAGAGTAGGGCATACTTACGTCCCATTCCACTTAAATGTAATTTCACACCCGAAAGGGACACACAGTGGCACTGCACAGCCAAGTTATAGCCCGGGAACATTAAGACTCTACTATCTCCAATTGTGAAATGTCCAGCACCTCTGGCCACTCGCAGGATGGCATCATAATCTCCGAAAGGAAGGAGTTTGGCCACCACTGGCCTGGGAGATGTGCCAATTGTGGAGGGCCCCTGGGGCCCAGTGTACTCATTCAAGCGAGAAAAAGGCAGACAGCTCATGGGAGCCACAGTGGCAGTCAACCATTCCTCTAAGAAGGCCACCATGTCTTTCTTCTCTATCCCCTCAGTGAGTCCCACTAGGAAAATATTGCTGCATCGTGTGCATCCCATGGCATCCTTAAGCCTGGATTATAGTGCCCAACACACTACTTAATTGGTAAGACTTACGATTTTTCATAGTTGCACTGTAAACAGAAGGTAACCTGCCCCTGGAGTGAGTGAAGTCCTCCATTGCTTTCGTACCCTAAAAATCCTGGCACTTTATTTCCATACTTTTAAAGGAAGCATATCAGCGCGAAATGCAATATCATTGGGCCCCATTTGCAGCTTTGAAATGAGCCCTATCATGTCTTCATCTGGTCCAGTCCAGAAATGTCAAACTTTTGAGATGCCATTAAGGAATAAGTTTTAAATGGCTTTTGATAATTTTTCATAATGTGTACGTTTGAAAAAAGTGACAGATCCTCCTGGAAGGGACACAGTATTGACAAATCAACAGATTACCTGTTCTCTCCAAACATAATTTAATTAGGAGTATGGAACTAAATCTAGTGGGAAAACACCAACTGGGTTTTCCATTACACCGTGATATTACCAGAGGATTAAGTATTCATGTCTTAAAATGAGCACTAACAAAAGGTACAGCATTTGTGTTGTATCTTACCAGACGTAGCCGAGTTGTCTTTTAAGTATTTCTTTATTAACTTCTTAGTTGCAGGATATTAAATATGTACATCTGTCCAATAGTATGATGTTCCTTAATCGCCAGCCCCACCAGGAGCAGCCTGTCTGCTGCTCAGCCCATCTCCAACTGTCACCACTCATCCACACAGGCACCCAAGCATTCCACGCATCACAGTCACACCAACATTCCAATACCAACTCTCTCTCTGGCTGAGCAGCAAGGAGACAGCTAGGCTGGGAAGCATACATAAATACAATCAGGATGTAACATTATCCCCCTCCTTTTAAATGAAAAATAAAAGTGTGATTAAACATGGGAGGAACTATAAACAAGCATTTACATAAGCGGAGAAAAAGTTCACGACTCAGGGAAGCAAACTAAAATACAACTTCACAAGAGTTTGAACACTGAGAAATCAGAAAGGCAAGGTAAACATATTGGTATGCAATAATAAACCCATCCTCCCCAATAAAACACTACAAAAAAACGTAAGTGGAAAAGGGTAGACCCACCCTTAGACAAACACCAATGACCACAACTATCGGGTGAAACCAAATGTCAAAGGGACAAGACCCAAAAGACCAACCCTGTGTAAGGGTGGCAAACTAATGTACACGTGTAGCACAAGGTGACTTAAACACAAAGTGTACAGGAAGTGAAGTGCGAGGCGGCTTACACACCCAACAACACGTGTGGCGCAGGGTGACTTACACACACGACAACAACAAGTGAGGTGCAGGGCGACTGACACACAAGACAACAACACGTGAGGCGCAGGGCGACTTACACACAAGACACCAACACGTGAGGCGCAGGGCGACTTACACACAAGACTACAACATGTGAGGTGCAGGGCGACTTACACACAAACCGACAAGACGTGCAGCACATGGCGACTTACACACAAAACAGACCAAACGTGCAGACCAAACGTGCAGCGCATGATGACTTGCACACATTAAACACCACACAAAATGTACGTAGTGGGAGACCAACACATGGACCCAGAAAAACCAGAACCACCCTCATGTAAGGGAGTATAATGTGACTTCCACCCACTCTAATACAAGTGCCACCCATGTGTAAGGAAGCGTAAACTGTGGCATCACAAAACAGTATGCTAGAGAAGAACATAGAAACAAAAGTCATGCAAACTCCATTCCTATAACTGTAGTACATTTAGACTGTAACCCACGCCGGTGAGCGACCTCTCACCCGAGTAGAAGAACTCTAGGCACACACTCGTCTTGTGCACGCCACCAGTATCTTGTTGAACCATAAGGTCATGCAAAAGTACCACAAAAGACAAATCAAAGGCAGATAGGTGCTACGCACAAACACGTTAATTGCCCCATGCCTCATTTCAAACCTTGGTGATCCACGCTCCTAGTCTCTGTGCCAAGATGTTGCCTGCCGACTAGAAAACTGTGCTAAGTGGCACAGGTTGACCGCATATGTCCACGGTGTGCCTGTCACCGCAAACCAGTGCCACAAGCCGGAGTAACAGCATGCAAACTCCCACCAAAAGACAGGGTGTGCGTGTCACAGAAGACAGGCAGACACGCGAGGCAATGTTCTTTACATTCACATAGCACAACTGGGAATGCGGCTGACACGCCACTCTCGACTTAGGAAAATGCAAAACAGTACTCCGGAAAGCAGCCAACAGTGGAGTATAACAAACAAACTCCAACTCACCAGTGGATCATGTCCTCCGTGTGTTGGTGGCAACTGTCCCCATAGATAGTAGAAGAACCAACCTTGTGTTGAAAAGAAGCATTGGTGGCCACAACCTCTTGAACACGCCGGGAGGCTCACCCCTCGAAAAACAACAACACAATGTAAAAGACCATTAGACAGAGATGGCGGCACGCTGAAGACGTCGCGCCGGATGGCTCACGGCGCGTCGATGCTTCAGGGCGTTCCTCTGCAGCCCTGAGCTGCGTAGAAGCAACGACGTAATGAAAGGGCGTACCGTCACAGAAGATCCTCGAGGTGCTGCGCGTGTACTGCAATAAGTAAGATTGCTTGCGCTGTAAGTTAACTGTCGATCCATTCGAAAAGAGTGCACGCGCTCCTAATGGCCCACACTGCCGGCCAGTCTCAAATTTAAAAATAAAACCACGGACTAAAGTTGCCTCACCAAGGACACTGGGAAACCTCAGTGCTCGCGTTCTCCAGGCGTCTCCTGAGCAAATATAAAGTCACAGACCGTAGTATCTAACGGTCATTGTACGAATGCTGCATCTTGTTAAAACATGTAAAACAACATGCTTACTTCTACTGAACCATGTTGCTCCTGTGTGGCCCCTTTGACGTCCACGCTCTGACACAGAGTCCTACTTGCCTCAAATCAAAGTAAAATACAAATACATTTTCCTTCTGTGCAGCCACTTGTCGCAGTGTGTAGAAAAATCTCGATCCAGTGCACTCGCAAAGACAATGAAGGAGCACTTCTGTAGTAGCAGTAAAGATGACTTTCGAAAATTTAAACTCCCGTTTTCAACAAACCATAGACACTATGTAGACCGCTGCAGAACGATATGGCTGGATCACACACATGTGGAAGTAGTGAGAATCACACCACTTACCCACAAGTTCAATGAAGCATGTCCAGGCTGGGGACGTCCGCTGACAAGGACACTGGTGGGGCTGGCTTGCCCGGAGCTCCATTCTTGACGCTTTCCACTTAGTTACTTTATGTCCCTTTGTGTTCTTCATGTCCAAACCGTAGACAGCTTCTGTAAATGTTGTAGCACGCTTGAGTCCAGGTCCAGGTCATCGCCAAAATATGTTGTATCTTACCAGACGTAGCCGAGTTGTCTTTTAAGTATTTCTTTATTAACTTCTTAGTTGCAGGATAATAAATATGTACATCTGTTCAATAGTATGATGTTCCTTAATCGCCAGCCCCACCAGGAGCAGCCTGCCTGCTGCTCAGCCCAGTGGCGTAACAAAACTTGAGGGGGCCCCCCTGCAAAGTACATAGAGGGGCCCCCTTGGGCGTCACTCAGGAGCTTTCAGGCCAAGGTACTGTTCTGAGGAGGCCCACTGGAGCTCAGCCCCCCCCCGCACTGCGGGGGCTGCGGGGGCTTTGTTACACCACTGTCACAAGTGCATGTTCTGTGCCTGTTCTGTGTGAAAAAGACTTGCACCAATGATGCTTGTGGTGTACCAGGTCCGTGAGTGTGATGAAGTGTCCACCACAAGTGTATGTGCCTTCCCTGTTCTGTGTCGGAAGGCTTGCACCAGTGCTGCCTGTGGTGTACCTGGTCCATGTGGAAGGGAAGCATGCATCACAAGTGCATGTGCTATGCCTGCTTTGTGGGTGAAGACAATATGCACCTCAGTTGTACATGATGTAACTGGTCTATGTAAGTGAGGGAATTGTGCACCACAAGTGCATATGCTGTACCCGTTCTGTGTATGAAGGCTTGCACCAGTGCTGCATGTGATGTGCCTGGTATATGTGTAAGGGAAGTGTGCCCTACAAGCGCATGTGCTATACCTGTTGTGTGTGTGAAGCCTTGCACCAGTGTTGCATGTGGTGTACCTGGTCAATGTGTAAAGGAAGTGTGCACCCCAAGCAGATGTGCTGTACCTGTTGTGTGTGTGAAGCCTTGCACCAGTGTTGCATCCTGTGTACCTGGTCAATGTGTAAAGGAAGTGTGCACCCCAAGCGGATGTGCTGTACCTGGTGTGTGTGTGTGAAGGCTTGCCTCAGTGCTGCATGTGATGTGCCTGGTCAATGTGTAAAGGAAGCGTGCACCACAAGCAGATGTGCTGTATCTGTTCTGTGTGTGAAGGCTTGCACTAGTACTCCATGTGATGTGCCTGGTCCATGTGTTAGAGAAGTGTACTCCACAAGTGCATGTGCTGTACCTGTTGTGTGTGTGAAGGATTGCACCAGTGCTTCCTGTGATGCACCTGGTCCATGTGTAATGGAAGCGTGCACCACTAGTGCTTGTGCTGTACCTGTTCTGTTGGTGAAGAAGGCATCCACCAATGGTGCAGATGCTGTACCTGGTCAGCGTGTGTGAGGGAAGCTGCACTGATACTGCCTATGGAGAAGCTACGTATTTGACCGACCTGAGCACTATCACTGTCTCTTCCATTTAGTGCAAACTGAGGGTGTGCACTGCTGCAGCTTTATATGTTTGTGGTAACGAATATGATGCTCTTGCATGTGCTCTTTGTGAGGGGAGACTTGTACTGTCCTGTGCCTGTTCTGTCAGTGTGGTTGAAGCATGTGTTTTCCTGGTGTACACTGTGAATGTGCACACGGCTTGCACTACTGTACCTGAGCTGTGCCTCTTTTGTGTGTGCAACAGAAGGTGCATGGCTGTGCTGTTCCTATTCTATGTGTGATAGACTCTTGCACTGCTGCTGCCTGTTCATTACCGACCGTAGATGACGGAGGCTTTCTCACCTCATGAGTGTGCTGTTCAGTTCTACCGCCTGTCATGTAGCTGTTCTGTGTGCTCAACTCGAGCGACTTTCTGGTGTACTTTCTGCTTGTGAAAAGAAAGTGTGCTTTGCCTGTTTTATCTGTGTGAGGGACGCTTGTTCAGCTGCTGCCTGCAAGTGCTTAATTTGAGCCGGTGGTTTTCGGTGCTCGGCACCCACCCTTAATTGTCAACACCGACACTTCTGACAGTCTGCCAGGCTGTCAGTCTAATTTAGAAATGAGCACAAAAGTTCATTATTAACATGATATACATTAACAAACGACTGATACCTGCTGCTCAAGCCATTCTAACAGCTTTGGGTGTCTGGAATAGCCTGACTAGTCACACTTGTAGCAGTGTGATGGTTAGTAGTTCTGCTGGTACTGTCATTGGCAGCATGGCAGGGGCAATACAGTGGCGTAAGCTACAGTGGCCTCCTAACAAAGCCTTGGCACTTTTTTTTTTTTACAAACTAAGCGCTTCTGCCTGCGCTGTATCCATTTCCAGCATGGTGAGGTTACTCCGCTCCTGCCTGTGAAGTGCCTGTTCTCCGTACGCGCGCGTGTGTAATTAGGGCAGTCGGACCCTAAGGTTCCAGTTCATCTTATACACATGATTTTGTTCCAGGCCTTCTGTTCTTAACAAAACCTTTAACAAAACTAAACTAATTAAGAATAGCATCAATGTGGCACTTTTTTGTGAACAAGGTCGGCATGAGCAGTTCATTGTGCTCATTAAGCGCTTTGAAGCAGCAGGAAGGAACCATGGGGCGCTTTATACTGCAGTAAATAAATACATGCATTACTGCACACTGCTTCCCACTTCTCACACAGGGCTATCATTAAGAAATGCTACGAGGAAGAGGTTTTCTTCGCAATTGTTTCAAAGCTTTGTCAGTCATAAAAGCGCAAGCAATAATAAAGATTGGACTAAGACCACACAGCGTGTGAACGTGGTGAAGCCGGGCTTAGAACCACGTGTCCTGATTCCGAAGTAAACAATGCACTGCGACGATAGCAATTATCAATGCGCGCCCATTTTCAACTTGTGTGTAGTCGTTATGAAAGGACACAATACCGAAGCTGACGTACCACACACATAACGTATAAAAAGCAGCATACGATTGTAACTAGGAATGCAATTTTAATTATGGCCTCACTCACCGTCTCAGTGCCCCCGGCCCGCCGGCGCCGCCTCATCTGCAGTTTACACTGCGCATGATCATTCCAGACTAGCTCTGCCCCACCCTGAGGCTGAAGACTACGAAGCTGCGCAGCTTTTGATTTATTTGATTGGACTGGAGCGCGTGGCGGCGTAACATTTAAACTACGTCTACGTCCCTGCTCTCAATGACTACTGGTGGTACAATCTACTGCATGATTTCGAGTTTAAGTTTAAAAAAACGTTGTTTTATTTAACAAATGCTGTTTGAGTACAGTCAAACCAATGCAGCGACTACTGTGTGCTGAGGGGGCCCCCCCGCAACGCAGGGGCTGCGGGGACCTTTGTTACGCCCCTGGCTCAGCCCATCTCCAACTGTCACCACTCATCCACACAGGCACCAAGCATTCCACGCATCACATTCACACCAACATTCCAATACCAACTCTCACTCTGGCTGAGCAGCTAGGAGACAGCTAGGCTGGGAAACATACATAAATACAGTCAGGATATAACAATTTGCCACATGTTTTACTACATAATTGACTCTTTGAAATTTCGTGCTCTCATGTGAAATTATCAGATCTCTTAAAATTTGCGGATATTATGGTCATGCCACAGCACATTTCAATCCTTACATAGAAATCTAAATTAATTCCTAAGAGTCCCTGGCACCACCTAGAATTATTTTCTGTAAACCAAATTATGCACTTTTTTAGACAGTCATCAACAATTTGAAAAATACCACGACGGAGCCTAATGATCACATCTACTCATTGTTATATAAACTGTATAATCTCTTGTCTTTTTAACTAATATATTTGTTTTGTTGTTTGAATAACATCAATAGCTTGCTTGGCAACGTAGCTGTTGTTTAAACTACTATTATGATAAAAATTACACTTCAGTTTCATTAAACAATGTGTTGGATGGATATGCACAATAATCTCTTTATCATGAAACGGTGATAATAGTTCAACCCATTAGTTAACCAAATCCACCAGCAATGCACTGAAAAGGGTCTAGCATTTCCCCCAGCATCCTTGCCCATTCCATATCACAGAGTGGACCAGTGAACAACACATGAACAACAGTGTAGGTTTCTCCCAGGTGGACAATATGTCCTCCGTTTATAATTCCCCATCACGGTTACTCATTATAGTTTGGAGATTTATTTGCCATAGTCTTACTGACAAAAGTCAGTATTAGAGTCAAACACCTGTAATTGCCCTTCAAATACCTCTTGTTAGACTCATCATACACCAACAATCAATATCTGAGATAGCTCTAAGAGATCCCAGGCCTTCGCTGCTCTCATAAACTCATCCTTCGGCCTTGCTAGACATGCCTGAATATATAATTTCCTGCCTACGCTGCCACTAGTATAGTCCAAGTAATTGCAGGTTAGTGTATAAAATTACATAAAATGAACGCATTGTCATCTCACCATGCAGGGTACTTACCCAATGGTAGGGCTGATATTGTGGTCAAAATGATCTTGAACGAAACGACAAACTATGCTCGACTTTCCGACACCAGTATCCTGAAAAATTGAACAGAGATTCAAGATGAACCTTTTTAGATTAGTTTCTGCACAAAACTTTTAGGATATTTTTAAAACATTGGTGAATTTGCTGCATGTCAAGAGCAATTTTTACATATGCATTCCTATGACATCTACTTGAAAATAGGGTGTGTACTAGGCTCTTATTAGAGGACTTTGTAAAGGAATGTTGTCATAAAATAATACACAGTCATTAAAACAGCATAATGGAAGTAGTGGTGATGACACCAAAGGTAGGTGCAGGCTACCTCTGCGCTAACATCCTACCACTGTGACATTTATAGCGAAAAGTGATGCAAAAATCACTTTTTTTACAAGTGTTGGTGAGTCCAAATGTGGATTTGGCACTACAAAGCCACTACAAATGTTGGTGCTATACTGCCATGCACTAATGCAAATATGTATGTAATCCGATCGTGAGTGAAAGGGGTAGCCGTGATGCATACTTGCCAAAGTGTCAGTTTACCATCTCTGCATAAGTCACAGTGATAAAGGATATTGATAATGATGTGTGGATAGCTGACACTACTTTTTTAGGGCTTGGAATATCAGTTTTCCACTTTTAGGCACCAACAGGATGTCAGCACTTTACTATGTGGATGACCTACTATTCTTGGGTCATATTGGAGTCGGCAAGCAGGAGGCATTTACTGCCCTTTTAATGCCGACAAGAATAGTTTAAAAATCCACTTTGGTAAAAGGAAAATGCTGGCTTTTGGTGCCTCAAAATACACTTGGTACTGGACTGCACGCAATTTACAAGGACTGCAGAATATAGGTATCTGAGGATTACCTTTGTAAAAGATCTTTCGTAAAAAACGATTTTCAAAAATAAATCTGGTACTTCCCTTTTAAGTATCTTCACCATTAATGCAGTAGCTAATATGCCTGACAGCCGATGTCCAATTTAGAGACAGTTTGTAAGAGTCACATAGGATACACCACTTGAAGTACTCAGATTTTGTCTGACATCTAGCTCGCTACTAGCATTACAGACCTTACTGGTCTGGTACTTTATCTGTTGTAGACCACAAATCTATAACGACCTGAGCTCTTTGCCTATTTTGAAGTACTGTGTTTGAAGTGGCTAAATCACTTTGGTGAGAAATGTGTATTGATGAAAATGCTACACCCAGGTTTTGCAAGCTGAATGTAAAGAAATATTTGGCTGCAAGTTCATAAAGAACTCATCTACTGTTTTAACAATCAAAGATTGAGGCATTGTAATTACCACTTGCATGGTATATTCTAACCATATTTGGAACAGGCTTCAAAGTGTTTGGTGACTGTTTGAATGATTCTTTGGGAGGAGGAAGCTTTTGATGGTCAGACTTGGCCACATGTCCTCCACCGGGAGCTCTTTGGTGCATGGTATGAAATTCAATCTCACAAACAAAACTGTCAGCTTAGAAAGCACAAACTTGCCTAATTGCTACATCGTGTTCCTTCGTATCATCTTTGATGTCAGTTACTTTACTTCTATTTTAGATTTATTGCTGACATTCATGACTTAGAGCCCGATTTATAAATTGACATAGGTATACTCTGTCGCAACACCGACGGAGTATACATACCGCTAATATGAAGGTCCGCGGCGTCTGCCCAATTTAATTGCGGACGGACCTTCAGTTTGGCCACAGCGGAGACTACTCTGTCTCCACCATGGCCAAACTTCTCCGACGGCCCTGGGGAATAAGGTCCAGCAGAGAAATGGCTGCATGTCCACACATCCAATTTAGATGGGCGGACATGTAGTCACTTTTTCAGGGGCATTGCTTCGAGGGGGGGTGTTTAGGGTGTCACACCCCTAAAAAATGTATTCTGTAATAAATAGTTGGGTACAAGGCCTTTCAGTCGTGTATGATGAAGTGTCTGTCGGATTTAACTTGGGATTTGTACAAGCCCACACTGACAAAAACATGCATTCACACTCTCTCGTCTCTGTTTTGAAGTCCTTAAAAAATCTTGATTAGTTTGTAAAATGTGTTTTAAGTGCACCTAACCATCCCCCTCCTCTCTTTCCACTGCCTCTTAATCCCCCCTCATGTCGTGTTTCTCATATAATAAGTTTTAACAAGATATCTCATCATCACTGCTGGGAAATCTGAAGCTCACATCATCCAATCTTATTGACCAAGCTACGCCCCTGCACGTTTTACTGTTCCTTACAACAGGTAAAACCTGGTGGTAAGGAACACTAAAATCATGATAATGCCCCCTCCACCTCCCCGCCAGGGGAGTAGCCTCCCATGGCGAGAGGAGCATTATATTTTTTCTGTTCAAAAAGAAAATCCTGTTTTGGGATTTTCTTTTTGAAAAAAAAAAGAAAAATACTGTTTGCTGCAAGGCTGCATCCTTCTGACACAGCGCTGTAGAAAAGAGTAAAATGCATCGACAGGAACTGCTGTGAAAGGCGGTCCCTGCCAATGCCTTCATAAATGACCACCTGCTTGGCGGTCATTTATAAATTTGGCGGGTGGTCTGTAAGTAATTTACTCCGTCTTCATGGCGGAACAGGAGGCCACCCGCCATTATGTAAATTGGGCCCATAGTTCAGTTTTGATTATTCCTTAAACCTGGAGAAAAATCTGTGCAGAAATCATTAATGTTCTTTGAGAATCTTAATAATGTGAATAAATGTTTGCATGAATAAACTTTATTAAGCAAGTTGAAAAAGTCCATTCAAGTGTGTCTGTTGATCTGTGGATGAGAGCGGTAGCCTTTAAATGTGTTTGTCTGAGTGTGAATGGCTGCTTGTAGGGGTCTCGTTCATTAGTGCATATGTGTGACTTATGTGCGGATGTGTGCATCTAGATTGTGCCTGGGTGCATGCACTGTGCAAAAGAGAAAACATTATTGGCATTGTCAATGCTTCTTTTATTAGAGTCAGTGTATACAAATTAGCCAACAAATAGTTAAGCCTGGTGCTGAAAAAGAGTATTCTTCTAAAATATGTGCTAAAGGTTTTGGGGTAAAACACACTTGCATTTTTTTTAGCTATCACATTCACAGGCTATAGATCCTAACAGCAGTAATAACTGAATGTAAATGGATAAAGTTTATAATGTGATTAAACTACAATAGTCTAATCAGGGTGTATAACTTTGCTTTTCCAAACTGATTTTCATATATTTTTGGGATGTGGCTATTCTATCCCACCTTATCCTTACTTCAGTTTCTGACCTTGGAATGAGAGATACAAAATTTTTATTTCCTGATTTCATGCTTCCTTCAATGCTATTGAACATTAATCTATTTATGGATTTATCATTAATCAAAATGTACACCAGCAGCTGTATGAAAGTTGCATTTGATAGATTTATCTTAATATATTGTTTTCTATGAACTTCCATTTCTTGCAATAGGATGAGGGTGACTTCGTAAAAAAAGTATTTCAGAGCAAGCTAATAAAACGGGAAACATCCATTACAACGCAGTCATTACATCGCACTGCTTTTACAACGCAACTGTTGCAATGCAACTGCCTTTACATCGCATGCCATTACAACACATGTCACTACAACGCATGCCATTACAACGCATACCATTACAACGCATGCCATTACAACGCATTATAAGGTAAGTAATGGAGATTTTTTCGTTTTAGGGTGGGTATGGGTTTTGGGGTAGATGGGAATAGCATTTTTTACCCCTTCACTATCCAACACTTTTCCTACTGTTGCACTCACTGGAGTGGGAATAGTAATTTTTACCCCTACACTATCCAACACTTACCCTACTGTTGCACTCACTTGAGTGGGAATAGTAATTTTTACTCCTACACTATCCAACACTTACCCTACTGTTGCCCTAAAAGTATTATGCGTTTTAATGGTATGCGTTGTAATGGTATGCGTTGCAAAATCATGCGATGTAATGGTAGTTGCGATGTAAAAACAGCGTTGTAAAAGCATGCGTTGTAACTGTTTGCGTTGTGTCGTCATATATTCAATAAAACTCTAGCAAACCCAACAGCAACCAAACTCTGTTGAACAGCTGTGTGTCTGCCTAAGCGCCTGGCTTCGTTCTCGTTGCACCGGGCGGTATCTGACAGTGTTTTGTTTCAGATCTTCAGGTATGTTTTATAGAAACGTTCTTTCGTTTACTTTGGCTGTTTTATGGCAGTCTTTGGCAGAAGTGATTTAATGAAAAGTTACCTTTCCTTTTTTTTTTAAAAATAATAGGAAGATTCCTGGGAAACTCTTTTTTGAAATTGTAGTTTATTGATGACTTTGGTGTTACGAATATATTTTGAAATTGAATTGTGAAAAGGGTATAATGGCCATTGGAAGGCCAATCTTCTATTATTAAGGGTGGAAGAATTGGCAAGATGTGGGACATCTATATTAATTTGGCCAAAGTCGCTCTATTGTCTGTGGACATACCTTGCATAAATCAACATTCATTGGACAGTAGTATCAGGTCCTCTGTTATGCTCTGGAGCGCCAATAGAATTTACAGTATGCCCCTGGTAGGTCTGGTGGCCTCGTGCCCAAGCACTTGGAAGGTAGAAGGTATTTGCAAGCAGCATCATTCTGCCTTACAGCTCTCTGCATCACTCAGAGCTGATGCTCAGCTGCAAGAATCTCACAAAACTCAATTCTCAACAGTAATGAAAATATGCAACATTTTTACTTGGGTAAAATGTTTTTGTTCAAACATATTGAAATGTCACTGTAAAGAGGAAATATATATATTTAATTGCCTTTCGTCGTTCTTTGTGTATAGCTGCCAAGTGACCTGTATGTTATCTTCAGCCAATTGTAGCCTTTTAGCCAACATATCTGCATTATAGGGCTTGTAGTTTGACTTTTATTAAAAGAGGCCTAGGCTTAAAATCCAAGCCTGCAAAAATGATGCTGGCGAAAAGAAACCGGAATGATTGAAAGTGTCACATGACTTGGGGTACATAAGTATGCTCCCTTAGTGCACATCTCCATGCTCCCTCTATTCTGCATTGCCATGTTCACCCACTGCACCACCCTGTGCTTCCACAATGCAAGGAGCCGTGAACAGCGCAACACTGAACACATACCTGTACCCAGCGCCCGTTGTGCCCAGCAGTACCAAAATACACATGATCCTGTGTTCCGCAGAGGTGCATCGCTAGCGAGCCCTGATGCATATCACAGCGTGCTCTCCTAAGACACACAACCCAGTGCCATCTTGCTGAACCCCACTCTGTGCCCTTTTAATGCACTTCACTATTTGCGCCCTGTGGCACAGGGTTATTTATGACTGTTGGTCTGTGTGCACTGACGCCTGTATGTTTTCAGGTCTCTATCTCTCTTGCATGTTGTGGACATGGCTGTTGTACAGCAGTGTTGATCAGTGTGCACATGGGCATGCTGTGTGGGTTCTCGAGCTTGTGTGCCTTGGTGTTCCCGCACTATACAGAAGCCAGACCTATTTGTAGGCTGTTTCTTCATTCATCTGAAAATCAAATCTACTTTACCTTGGCAGTGGCAGAAGCGTGAAGTATAGATAAAAAGTGACATGAAATTACATATCATAATTTACAAGTCAAAAACAGTTGTGGTAGATTTAAGAAGGCCCGTGAACTGTTTTCTTTTTGAAGCTGTACCAACGCCCCACAATGTATTTGACTGGTCCTGGATTTCCCACGCGTCCTGTGACTTCACCTGTGGGGCAACAGATAAAACAAGCCTTTCGCCTTTTTACTGCTAATGCAGATCCATTGACTTTGGTAATGATCTTTTTTACTGATGCTTTTGCACATCTGTTCCACAACTGTTCCAAGATGGCGGACACCCATCGAGGTGCAGTCATTTAAATACTGATCAAGAGTGCACCAAAGCACGCATATTCTGAAAGGAGGCCGGCAGCAAATTGTAGATGCTGAGACCCTCAAAAAAAGGGGGGGAAACATTACAAAAGATCAAGGTTTGGATTTGAGAGCAATGGTGAAGCGGGCAGGGGATGATTTGAGAAGCATGTGAGAAGCAAGTGAATGTGGGTGCGTGTGTGGGTGGGGAAGCAGAGGGCAAGAAACAAAAAAACACTCTTATGGAGTCCTCAAAGAAAATAAAAGTAGTGACCTTATTATAAGAAGTGGAAGGATACAAGTAATCTAATCAAAAAGACTAAAAGGAAGCTATGCGCCAGGTGAGGGACAAACGCAAGAAAAGGCAGATAGTAACAATATCAAATAAGAAGCAAGCAAATGAGATTGACAAAAAAGGCACCCAATGGTAAGCAATGGGCTAACCCAAAGCCCACTGCAAGCATTGGTATTGTCCACAATATGTCTTTGACAACAGGCAGCGGTAAGCTGCCTGTAGGTGAGGCCTAAAAGCCTCAAACAAGGCTAGAACCTGCTGTCACAGATGAGACTTCAGCCTCATTCATTGCACACCCACCTGCAGAGTACATGCTCACTCACTACAGTCACTCATGCTATATGGTCTGGGGCTGTATTACAAACTCTGTGACAGTTGTTTTTCATTCCGGCCCGGGTGTTAGTAGCAGAACTGGATTTATGACTACCCGGGAAACGAAGGAAGGCCTGAGAATCCTGCACCATTCACTGGCTTCCCCATCACTGTGTTAGGCTCTGTAACCATAGTAACATAAAATAACAGGGGCCTTTTGGGATGATGCAGCCAGCAGGAGCATGGAGGGATGAGCTCACCTTCATTTTACAGGTAGCACATGTCTGAAGCAGGGGCAGTGACCCGCCACGTAGCCCTGTTGGGTTTTGAAGGTGGGGAACACACATTATTTTTACTTGGATAAAACACAGAAAAATAAAATTGTAAGGACGGTTGGCAGATACCACATGGGCCTACTATCCATGCAACAGTCTCATTAGCATTCATATTCTTATCACAAAACTATAGCATTCCGTTCTTTGTCCCTTATTCTCGCAAAGCCTTTGAAAAAAACTTGCAGCTGGATTCAGCCTACCAATAAAAAACTTGACAGGCGCACAAGTAGCCATCAGCCTCTGTCACCCCGCCTATATTTATGGGGCACGCCACCCATCCATCATAGCAGTGTAAATAAAGGAGATCGTTGAGTCCTCTGTCCAAAAATATTTGGAGAAGGAAAGTGTGTTGCACCAATAAAGCAGGAACTTCATAATCCCAGAGCGCAGCAGGCACTTCACCCTGGACCTTATCAGCGAGCGGTCTTCCTACCCTGTTGCCTCTGCCCCGATCGCTCAAAAACCACACAGAAAAGAAAACATTAACAATGTCATCCTATAAAAAATATTTTTGGAACTGCCGCTTCTCAGTGCCGTTCAGACCCATATTCCGCTCTCCCAAACATAATAATGGCCGCAATCACTCACTCCCTGCACCAGAACGTGCGCGTTTACACACCGGGAACTCCTTTGTTTGGTGCGTTATGCACCAGGCTGTATGAAGCCATTTTACGAATGTGGGTCACTGAGATGAGTAAAGAATGGTCTCCCGTTGCATGTGTCATTGCATTTTACCTCTGCGCCATCTCAAGTGAGGGGAACCTCTCTGAACCAATAATAATAGTGCACCATAAGTCAGAGTTCGCCTCGCTCGCCACTGTGCCTTTATGCTTTAAAGTGGTGGCCATATTAGCAGTGGCGGCTGATGCATTTTAAAAGTGGTGAGGCGGGAACTTTAGGGACAGCTGTTATGTGCGAGCGAGTGCAGAGACCGACCCCGAAATAAACAAGCATTTGCAATGCAATTGGTCTCACATTTGTGAAAGGTAGAGATATTGACGTTGTAAATGACATTGTTTGTTACTTGTGTTTTTTTGTTTGGAGTGGATATATGTTGTTTGTAGGGGAATTATATGGTGTGAATTGGAATTGTTAGTTGTGTTATTGTGTGGTGTGTAGTGTATTTGTGTAGTGGAATTATGTGGCATGGTGAATAGATAGCTGTGAGAGCTGTATAGAATGGATAGAAAGGAAGATTGAGAGGGATAGGTAGTTTGTACATGAAGTGGTGAATGAACTTCAGACACAGGAGCAGAAACAGTGTGTGAGAAAGAGAGAAAGAAGGGGAGAGAAGGATTTAGACACATACAAAAGGCTGCGCTAGTGTACGCAGAAGACCCCGAAAGAAGGAGAGTGTGTGTTCAAGGACTGGATTTTTAAAAATGTTATGGTAAAGAAACTGTGCAGAAAGACCTGAAGTGAACCGATATGAGAAATGCTGGATTAGTGTGTGAGAGAGAGTGGTGCGAGAGAGAGTACGAGAGCAAGAGAACGAGAGAGACAGAGAGAGAGGGAGTAATGGGAGACCTATTGGCTTTGTTAATGGGGTGAGGGTGGCTAACAGGGTTAGTGTATGTATGTACATGTATGTGTGCTGACACATCAGATATTTACTAATGTAACATGGTGGGCAGCTATGTTAGATTAAGTAATAGGAAAAGTGAACAGGCAAATGTTAGCATTACATTTCGGGAACAATTCAATGCCACCTAATGTTTCAACCTCGGAAGGATGAGGGTCTATGACTAATGCACACAGATCTCTTCAGTGGGTGAAAAAATAGTTACATGTCCGTTTTATGTTTGTAAGTAGCTGTATATAGATTGAATGTGTGGACAATGAGGAATAAGGCGCTAAGTCCTGCTAGCCACCAGCTTGTTGCCTCTTTGCTGCCACATAATTCTTTGGCGGTACTGACTTAATATGCAGAGCTTTACATATTTAATATCCCAATGCCATCTTGGATATGTAAATAAAAAAATTAAAGCTAAAGCCTGTGTCATTCTGCTGGCGCACGCATGAGTTCTGAAACATGCGCGGGCATGCATCATGCATGTGCACATGAGTAGAATGGCGCAACTGCAAACAGCGGTCGCGTCATTGTGGCATTTTTCCCCCCCACATTTTAGGAAAACACAATGTGTCGAGCAAATAACAGGTTAATATCTCTCTCTTATAATATAATCTGGCATAGTTTATCTCTTTGAAAGGAATGAAAGACTGATCCTGTATAATAATATAGATTATGTTTGCTCCGATCCAAAATATATCTGGACTTAGAGCTTTGACCTATTTTAGCAATTATATGACAGAATGAACTAAAGTGCGAGCAATAAAAAAGAATAATTATCTCCATGCCGGTGCTGCCCCAGCCAGTTTAATAGTAGGGATTGAACCGAAAATATTCTTAGAGGACAAGCAGTTTCCGCGACTGGTTAATCCTTATTATTAATACGGCTAAGAGACTCAGTGAAGAGTTACTAAAGGAGATCTTGGAACTAGAAGAGTCAATTAAGAGGGACACCACAACTAATGACACCAAGGAACAGCTGGCTCGCATTCAGAGCGACCTTGCTGATTATAAGAACTATATGGTGAATCAAAAGATCAAGGGTTTCAAACGCAACCTTGAGCGATTTTCGCATGAGTGGGCCTTCCCCTATGTGGAGGACAAGTACTATCAACCCAGCACATAACAGTTTCACCAGCAAGCCTTTCAGCGGGGGGTCGCCGACAAGGGAGAAGGACCCCATACAACTGGACATTTGACAACACCAGTAGTGAGGAGGAGGAAGTGGGTGAACAACCATCTACGTCTAATCAGACCAGGGTCAGATTCACCCCCCCAGAACAGAGCCAACGAGGACCTTGGCGCATTATTGAGGTCTTTTTTAGGCCAGAACCAAAGAGGCAACAGAGGGGGAAGTCAAAGGGGGAGAGGCAGGGGCCGTCAAAACCAGGAACAAACATGGCAGGCATACTCCCGCGGATAACCCGCAGCAGGGGCAGGATGCCCCTGTAAATAACAGTGGTTAATTTATCTGACCACCAATTATCTCCTGCAGAGGTGCAAGTCTTAAACAAAGGGCTGGGATATGTACCGACCCCCAAACATGACACCTTTAAGTTTAGGGCTGAGTTCTTTGAACTAATGAGGAAAATAAAACTCCACAAGATCTTTGCAAATAAGGCACCAGATCCACCCTCCGTGTTCTCAACCAATTTACATTGCCCCTCAGTGTTTTGCCCTCCGGCCTCCTCTGTGGGTCCTGAGGTGGCAGTTTTTGAACAACGTGTACTGCAAGACATTGCCTCCTTGGAACAGTCGTGTAGTCAACATAAATTTCAAAACATGAGCAAAACTGACCGGCTAGCGATTAAATCACTACAGGATAATGAGATAACAATAAAACTAGCCGATAAAGGCGGCGCGGTCGTGGTTATGAACACTAAAGACTATGAAGCTGAGGTTCTCAAATTGCTTGGGGTACGTGCCAATTATAAACCTTTGGCAAAAGACCCCACGGGAGAGCTCCAGGACACGATCAGGGCTATGGTGCGGATGCCAAAGAGAAGAAGTGGATTACCCACAAGGAAGCTGATTTTTTGATGAATCCAAAGCCAAGGACCCCAGCATTTTACATCTTGCTGAAGATTCATAAGGCACAACATCCACCCCCGGGTCGTCCAATTGTGTCGGGGATCCAGTCATTACTGAAGCTGCTCTCACAGTTCGCTGACTTTTTCTTGAGGGAATCTGTCATAACTCAACCCTCCTTTGTCCAGGATACAACTGACATCCTCAACATCCTGGGTCCTGTAGACTATGATCCTGAACACCAATTTTTGGTGACAATTGATATCGAATCCCTGTATACCAGCATTCCCCAAGATGCCACGCTGGTGGCAGCGGCGCGCGCACTTGGGATGCGGGAGTGGTTTTACGATACACCACCATCCTTTGTGTTGCAGTGTGATGAGTTGGCACTCGCACGTACATTTTTTGGCTATAAGAACCAGCTATATCTTCAGGTCTCCGGGACCTCTATGGGGGCCACCTTTGTGCCCAGTCTGGCTTGCATCTACGTCGGTCAGTTTGAGGAGAACTTTATTTATCATGTCTCCAACCCCTTCCAACAGAACATCTCTCTTTGGAAGAGGTTTATTGACAACGTGTTGTGCATCTGGACTGGACCAGAGGAGAAACTGCATGCCTTCCTAAGATAACTAAATGAGGCAGATAGCTGCCTCCATTTTACATGGACCATCAGTAGGCATTCGGCTGTCTATTTAGATCTGGACATTGCTGCAATTGACAATAAACTCCACACTACTGTCGATCAAAAACCCACTGATAGGAACTCACTGTTACATTATCGTTCCTTCCACCCAAGGGCCTTGCGGGATAACCTTCCCACGGGGCAGTTTTTCAGGTATTGAAGGAACTGTACATCTAGAAATATGTACAAGGAACAATCTGAGGACCTGATGTAAAGGCTTGAAAACAGAGCTTATCCAACTAAGGTGGTACAACGGGCATGCAAGAGAGCGCTCAACACTCCTCATGAGGCTTAGCTAGAAAGAAATGAGAGACACAATGAGGCCTGTCTACCGGTGGTCACTACTTTTGACCCCCTGCCTACTAAAATTAGACAGATTATCAGAAAGCACTGGACATTGCTGGACACAAGTCAGACCAAGATGCCTCCCCCAAGGTTTGCATTTAGAAGAGCACCTAATTTAAGAGACCGGCTGGTCCACACCCGCCCAATCCAACATAAAAGAAAATTAGGTATACCATCAGGGCACTTCCCATGTGGGAGTTGCATGGTGTCGATCTCATGCAGGTGTCCAAAAGTGTCCAATTGACGGACGGCAGAATTTGGCATCTAAATAAATTTAGCAACTGCAACACCACAAATGTAATTTATAGACTCACTTGTGCGTGTGGATTGCATTACATTGGCCTCACGTCCTGCAAAGTGAAGGTGAGGATACAAGAACAAATCAGCACCCTTAAGGCAGGGAAACTGACTACACAACTGGTCTGGCATTACCAGGAGCAGAAACATAATTTCAGGGATCTGCAATGGATAGTGTTCGAGAGAATAGTGGGAGACACGTACAGTGCTGAAGACATACTGGTCAGGAAGGAGGCACGTTGGATTTTTACAGAAAAGGTGGATCAAATAGGTTTGAATGACTGCATTGAGTGGAACAAGGTGGGCAGATAGAAACCTGTCCCGTTTGAGACATGTCTGGGATACTGGCATCTGATAGGCTATGGTGAGAGGAGTCTGTATTACATAGGGCATGCCTGGGAAGGATAGGATGTGGTCCCCATCACGATTTAAAACAAAGGCTATAATACTTGGTGGGCAGGAGATTTGTATATAAATAAACGTCTGCCGATGTCTGTGTCAGTCTGCACTAAGAGCTTAGTACCTACATTATGATCGTGGGGGCATCGGCATGGATTTCTGAGTTATGAAACACACTGCAGCCGCACATCTATTTATTGTAGGGACTGAATTATAGGGAGGATCGGGAAAGGCATCGTGTGTGATGCTACACCATACCACACCTTTATTATTATTACTCGTTTGAGGCACACCATAGAGGACACCTAGGGACCCATATGGGCACCAGGGGGTGGTTTTCAAACGAATTGGTCGTAGTTAGAGCACGAGTGACACAACTCGATAGAGAGTTACATACTTCTCTCCTTCTTAATAAGTGCAGGTGTTCCAATGCCTATACATTACACCAGGCATGCATATAAGTGTCCGAGTCGATCAGCTTATTCTGGTAAATGCGCTGATTTTTGTAAAATACATGAAGTGTACAACAGGTTCTTTTATAAAAAAAATAAAAAGAATATTTGAAATCGTGATAAAGTCTAGATAGGAATCAAAAACGTCACAATTCAGGCACCTGTGGGATGTAAATAATACCACTCCAAGATGGCGCCCGTGTGTGAGCAGGACTTGTACCAGCGTCCTGTCTCACACTACGGGGTGAACGTGAATGCTGATTGAGGTCAGTGGGCGGGCTTACCAATGTCTTTCCGGGTTGCGCGTCATGCTCATTAAGGAGCGCATGAGCACTCTCAGCGTCCTGAATGATTGCACGACAGAGACGACCACTTGTGCGGTAAGAGTATGGTAGCACGAATGTGGGGAGTGGGGCTCCCAGGCAATGGTCAATTAACCGCTTGATACCGCCGGTCATGGCAAAGTACGGCATAGTGCTGTGGCGATATGAGTGGTAGTTCCCCAGAGACTGGAGTAGTACAGAATACAGTCAGTGATGATTTTAGTGTTAAACGAATGTACTGCAAGGCTTCAAAGGATTGGAATATTACCTAGCAGGATAGGTTTATGGATGTGAGGTGGGCACTCACTGATTATAGGGTGAACATGGGTTGCCCCCAGGAGACATGGTCAGTGCACATGAATTAAAATAAAATGTATGTACATATATCCACAGGTTGACGAGCGGTGACTGCTACTTCCTGCAGGGGATGCGTGACTAAAAGTTGTGCGTGCTCCCTGAATGGTGTGCTGCTGGTACGAACTCTGTTAGCAACCACCTGGTAAATATGGCATTACCTCGCACATTCGCATGTATTAATGTCTTGGCAATATTGCTAGTAAACCATAATTTCAACGTGTGTTTAAATGTTTGGCACTATCTTTCTTTTATTGTTTGTCAATCACCACAGGTTGTGTTTGAAGTATCGGTGAGGTGGAGACCGGTCCCCAAGCCCTGATGAAATTGCCGAAAATAAGTGGCAGTGAAACATGTCGGCCTTTCTAACTGAAATGGTCTAACACATGCCGTTCTTTTAATCGGAGTGTGATCACTGCGATCAATAAAGTATGTATACCTGCAAGTGTGTCACAACTTTCTTCTTTCTCACCACGGGGTCCGATTGGCTAAGAATGACATAAGCATCGACATTGCATTCTCTTCCACTTTCTTTCCTTTCCTTCACCCCTAAAAATTAGGACACTACCTTTTTTCTTTCTTCACGTTCATGAAAGTTACCAATGATGATAGCGTGAGCAAACTGGTGAGTACCAACCAGCAGCTCCCTTGGTGATGCTTACGTGAGGTACTTTCTGACCTTTCACACTTTTTTCTACTTTTGCTCATGAGATGAGGTGTTATTTGGTGTATTGACAACATTTTAAATTTGAACACTGGGAACTAGCCAGATTCTTGGCAGAGACAGTTTCAGACTGCCCCTGGTACTCTAAAAAAGAATAGTGTTCCCCCATAATCAGGTATTGTGTATTATGGTTTAGTGAGTGGAGGGCGACCTGGTTACTTTTCCCTCTTTTGCTCCCCTTTTGTTGATGATATGTTGATGGGTTGAGCGCCTGCTGGGCAAGTCAGTGTGCTATAGTTAAACCACAGAGGGTCCAGCAGGATTACCTCCTCTGTTCATTGTTCCAATAGTTAAAATAAAAAATAAATAACACAGCCAATTGTTGCTTCAAAAACATAATAAACAGAAAAACATGCATAACTGTACATTTAGACAAGCATACTTCACCAGTTGGTGAACAATTAGCAAAAGTGTCTGCTACAGCAGATTAGTGGGTTGAGTGTCTGCTGCGCAGCTCTTTGTGCAACGTGAACCAAACTGGAAGCAAATCCAAAGTGCTTTGCGAAGAGTTTGTCTGCTAAGGCAGGTTGGTGGTTTGAGTGCCTGCTGCACGCTAAGGGCCCGATTCACAGAACTAACTTAAGACAAAATCCTAAACTTACTACCATTTTGGTATTCACAGAAGGCACTTACTTACTCATTTTGAATAACTTACTCATTTTGTGTAACTTACTCATTTTGGTATTCACATAAGGCACTTACTCATTGATGAGTAAGTGCCTTCTGTGAATACCAAAATGAATAAGTTACACAAAATGAGTAAGTTACTCAAAATGAGTAAGTTACTCATTTTGGTATTCACAGAAGGCACTTACTCATTGATGAGTAAGTGCCTTCTGTGAATACCAAAACGAGTAAGTTACACAAAATGAGTAGTTACTCATTTTGGTATTCACAGAAGGCACTTACTCATTTATGAGTAAGTGCCTTCTGTGAATACCAAAATGAGTAAGTTACACAAAATGAGTAAGTTACTCAAAATGAGTAAGTAAGTGCCTTCTGTGAATACCAAAATGAGTAAGTGCCTTCTGTGAATACCAAAATGGTAGTAAGTTTAGGATTTTGTCTTAAGTTAGTTCTGTGAATCGGGCCCTTAGTGTGCAGTGTGAACCAATGGACCGGCACAGTCATTCTTCTCAGTTGGCAGGGAGGGCTGGTTTGCCTGAATCAGATTTCATAGATAAAAAGAAGAACAGCGAAAAACACACACTGTTAATGAAAATGTAAATGTGCCAGCAAGGACGCAGTAGTGAGTGTGGGCGGGTGCAAGGAACGACGTGAGAAGGGGGGGATCGGGGGGAGAGGAGATGGCCTGCAGATTCCCTTTTATGGAGTGCTAAACCCAAATGAAGAAGAAACAAGCAACGGAGGGGGAGGTGCGGGAAGCCCAGGACATACTGGCTAAGCCTGGGTGCATGCCATTTGTGTGTACATTAATGAGTGGGTAAGGGTCTGCACTGCATCTGTGCCAAGCCGCTTTGTGAATGAGGGAGAACATCAAGAGGGTTATGAGCTGTGGGGGGCACAGAGGCAAGAATAGGGGACAGAGCATCCAGTGCAGCAGCTGCTTCAAGGAGAGCAGGAACAGTAGGAGGGAGATGGGGGAAAATGACAAGCCGAAAGGTTGGAATTGCTCATGGCAAAACAAGCCGTAACTAATAAAAGCAGTCAATGTCTACACTGCGTGGTGCGGTAGACCCCACCAAAAAATTGTACGCATGAAAGATCGTAAATTAAAAAAAGTGTAAGACCACATGTAGGAGGGGCAGTCTGCTGGGAGGGCCCGAAAGCCAAAAAGGCATGCTAACCAAACAAAAGCAGGCATTTATGAAAGGCATGGACAGGAACGAATGGAAAAGATGGGAGGTGCTTCAAAACCACAGCTAGATTACAGCATGCCTCGCAGGGCATGTCCTGCCCAGGCTCAACCTCAAAAAGAGGAATACGTGGGGATTCTCCTCTTGCAAGAAGGTTTTGAAAAAAATGGACGCAAATGGCAGGATAGGACTGGGACAGTAAATAGGCCAGGACCAAAATAAAAGTGGCCCCCATTAGTGAATTAGATACCTTAGAAAATGGCCCATGTTTGCAAATTGGAGCAGTGTTTTGCAAGGTATAGAAGACTGCATGCATTTGTGCTTTGCTGCAGGTGGAGTCGGTTTTAATCTCAATTATAAAATACATTGTTTACAGATAGACGCAATGATCAGGAACTGACGGTGTGTGCTTGAACAAGCAAACACCGTCAGTATATTTCATCAATGTACTGTTTGTGGAATTGTCTTATATGTTAACTAACTGAATGTCTTTTTTCCCCAAAAAAATCATTTTTGTTAAAATTATCAAGTATTATAACAAATGAATACTGAAGGGATTAATTAGCTTGACTATAAAAAGTGAAATAATAACAAAAAAATATATATTTGTATGGTGAAAAAAAGTTTTTTACATGTCTATTTAATAAATAAATATCTATTTTTGATTATAATATGTTAAGAGTGATAATTATTGGTTTAGTCGCATTGAAATTGTGTTGCCCGTAATTTATGTAATCAACCTTGCCCAGGTTTCCTTCTTTCACATTTCCCCGGTGCTACTTCACCAGCTGCACTATTGATAACTATGCCCCTGCAATAAGCCAAAAGTGCACTTTCTATCTCATGAAGGGAAAGAGATCGATTTCTGCAAGTGCCCAAGATCAATTCACAAGAACACTGGCCTTCTAAATTTATTGTCACCAGAGTTCCCTGCTTCTGTTTCAGTGTGAACTCTGACTCACCCCAACTGCTAATCTAGCGCTGACCCCTGCACACACTTCTGCCAGTGCATATGTAATTGGAGAACAGGTTTAGGTCGGGCACTGCGCCCATAAGCAGCATGCACCTCACTTATTGAGGTAACATTAGAAATGCAACGCTTTCCTTTCACTCCTAGTCTATAGTGCTTCTTTGCTGTTCCTCAGAAAGGCTCATCAACATCATACCCTGCACTGGCCTTTAGTCTGTGGGGCTTTGTATTTTCGGATTTGGTGCTCTGTTATAAAGAACCACTGATGAATGTAAGGCTGAATCTTCGACCTACACCATTATAGGCCATATATTCAGCAGGGAAGACTCAGACTTTCATGGTTACACTTGCCCGCCTCTAGTGCATCCTGCTCAGTGTGCAGTTAGCCATAGCCCCTTCCTCCGGAAGGCCTCCAACCCTTTGCAGCTCTCACAACCCCAGCCCAGTATGAGACAGCCCGAGTGAGCAGTCTATGGCCCACATCCCCTCTTTCGCAGCCTGTGCACTAACCTCTGTGGCACTAGAGGTGCAAGGACTCCAGTCACTGGAGGCAGCAGGTGGCAGAGACTCAGGGGGTCGGCTTAGGCAGCAGTCTACCGCAAAGAAAAGGAAGATTCCAAACGGCTGGTCTAGGCTTGCCGCCCCGGCCCAGGTATATTAAAATGGTTCTATTCCTCTATGTAAACAAGCATTTGCAATGCAATAGGTCTCGCATTACTGATCGTTTGAGGTATTGACGTTGCAAATAATAATGCAACGCCAATAGCTCATACTTTTAGTAATGCGAGACCTAGGGCATTGCAAATGCTTGTGCAGTGAGCCAGGAACCAGCATTGTATGTCTCAGTACTGCAAGCTGTTCCTAGAGGTCCCTAGTGAGCAAGGCACCAGCACTGCATGTCTAGGTGCAGTACCGCAAGCTGCTCCTAGAGGTCCCTAGTGAGCATGGCACCAGCACTGCATGTCTAGGAGCAGTACCACAAGTTGCTCTTAGAGGTCCCTAGTGAGCAAGGCACCAGAACTGCATGTCTACAAAGTTGGAGTTATTAGCATTATAAACAGCAATGTTTTTTACCTAGCCATGTTGCAGGGTGCCGTACCATATGTGGCCAAAAGGGGACCTCTTTTGGTCACATATGGTACTGCTTCCTGCTGAAGATATGGTAAATCCACCCTACCCATAGTGCATTGCACGCAAGACAGTACTACAAGTACATTCAAATAGCTATGTCCATATATATAATTAGTAGCTTTGAAATGTGACAAAAGAATTATTACCTTAATTTCGGATTAGGTTGTACTTTGTGTGGAGCTGATGAAAGGAAATTTATAGACTGTCTCACATAAATGTGAGATGTTCTAGTGAGTGAAGTAACCACTGCCAGCCCAGCTTAGGACCAGTGTGTGTCGTGCCTGAAGCCATTTAAGAAAATAGTGCCTTGAGGCTGTAATTAAAACCTAGGGAGTAACAACACACGTAACAGGGGGTGTCCTCATGGGAGGTTACAAGAAGAGAAAAGGCGGTACTAAGGAGGGACTACTAAGCCTATTGACCAATGAAAAGCCACCAGTTACAAAGGACAGGGACAGGAGACAATTAAAAAGATGGGCGGAAAGTGGGTGGAGCTTTATGCCCATATCCTGAATACAGCATGTCTCAAAGAGGCAGTGCAAGCTCTGCCTAGGCGAGACCTAAAAACAGGGAGGACAAGGACATGATTGGTGGACACTGGCAAATGATGACACGGACAAACTGCAAATTTCTTTAAGCTGAGCTCCATCAAAAGGAAAGAGAGAGGTGAGGCTTCAAAAGCGACGGAGTTGCTCCCCTGCCATATTGGAACGTCCAAACTGTGTCCTGGAAAAATGCAGTAACTTTGATCCAACATGGTATCAGCTTAATTAACCTGGAAGGAGTCTGCTGAACACCTCCCCCAGGCCACAGTTGCCTATCAATAGTGAACAATAAGCAGCAGCTCTGTTGCTAGGTGGCAGAGGTCACTGACACCACACCCACTCCAACTTTGTACTCCTCGACCTGCCCCGCCACTGTCCCATTTGTTTAACATGCTCTTGTGATCCCACCCTCGCCCATTAATATTAATGCTCCAAACTCAATGCTTTGCCTGACAATGAAACTCACCACACCCACCACAGTGTCAGCACTGTCTTAGCTTATGACTCCAGGGCGAGGTAAGTCTCGCCCAGCAAATACATGTGCAGGAGGCCATCCCTCCTACCCCATACCCCCACCTAAAAAAACACATTCAGCTCATTTTGTCATCAAGCAGCAAATGCAATTTGTTTCCAGCTGTTTCGTGTTTCTTCTCATTCTCTATTTTCTCTCGAAGGTGGCAGAGCAATACCTCTTACGCCCATCAACAGCAGCCGTTCTTGCATATTAGGAGGGAATCCACGAGCCAGTAGGAGAGCAGTACAAGCACTCTTTTGGTGAAGAAGCACATCTTCTGCTTGATCAAATCCTGTACTCATGTCCACCAACATGTGACATGTTAAGGATTGGTGGGGCCCTGGGCAAGATATATCCTAGGCCATTTTTTGGAACAACATTGAATCTATTAACCATTTTTAGATTATTCAAGCCTTCATGATCCCAAAACAATATTGAATTATATGTTAAACCTTTAGAAACCGGGGCAAAAAAACAAATACCCAAAAGCTCAAACTGCCTAGAGAACACCACCCAAATAGTACCAAAAGAAAGCTTGAACAAGCATTAATTAAGCCATTTCTTTTTTATTTTAGAATTTGGTTGCTGGGCTGTGTGGAAAAATCCTAAATTTGCTCCCAAGTTTAATGTTTTTCTATGCATATCCATCTGTCACATAGGAAAAATAAACCGTTTTTTTTGTGAGCACCGTTGTTATTGCAAGAATTTCAACTGTACCACTCACTTTGCCAGGGGGTCACCTGGAAGGTGGGGGCCCTGGGCAATTGCCCATTATGCTCATACCCTGAAACGTCAGTGCCTCTTTGCAGTACTCCTGGACACCTTTTTAGGTTCATCACATAATGCATGGTTCTAGCTGCACTGTCAAGCCAGACGTGAAAAGGCCTTCCGTCCGCAGCCCCCAGGCATGGCTAGGACCTGGAGGGTAACAAATGCACTCGGGCCTTTCTAAGCCTGTGCGCCAAAAAAATAATCATTCACCGCCCTTGCCAAATGGCAGTAGGAGGAAGAGTTGGCCCTCTGCCTGCTTGAGATACAGCTTTGACCCTGTCTGGCCTTAGCTAAAGGCCCCACCCCACCAGGCTGAGAGATAAGGAGATGATCAGGGCTTTTAGTGGGATGAAAAAACGTGGGGCTCTCACAAAGGGGCGTGGCAGATGCAATTAAAGGTGTGGCTTAAAAACAGGTAAGATAAAAATGTGTGCTTAGCATAGTGTGCCTCCCGACTGGTATTTTGCTGCTTCTGTCACTGCATCCAGATATATAATACAACAAGGAACATTACACCTACAACAAGCAGGACTATTGGCCTTGTCAATGGTTGTTGCATAAGATAAATAAGCAACAACTACGGCTTCGTTGTATATAACATTGAAAATGCTTAAGTTCTGAAATGATGAAACTGTGAAAGAACTATACTGAGTCTCTTTGAAGTTACCTCAAAGGCAGTGAAGAGTGGTACGGCTGCAGAGCTAAGATTTTTTTTCACCCTGAGAACGGAGAGACTGATAGGGACCCGTCTCAGCACCTGCTTTTTAGAACTGCTGGTGCTGAGCACTGGCAGGACCCGGCCCACTTAAAGCCCTGGAGAAGATACCATAACTTGCAAACTTTATGTCTAGTGAAGTTTAGTAGTATAATTCCTTTTAAGCCCCATCAGTATTAACGCCCCTTTAACTTTAGTTTTTCAGGTAGTTTATTAATGTATATAAATCTTCACATTTAAATTTTAAAACCACTTTTTCTTTTACCTTCAGTGCTGTCCCAACCAATGCTGGCTCACAGAAAACATGGAGACAATGATTCATGGAAAAAGTTGCAACCCGAAAAGTTAATTCGGCAAGCATTTGAACTGTCCAGATATGCTGACTGCAGGGCTAGCAAGTTCAAAAACACATATCCCTTCAACTACAGGATCCCTCAAGAAATCTTGAGAGGATATTAATAGAATCTAGAAATGTGATCTTTTTATGGTGTAATGTTTAGAATTCATGCCTGCATTTTCCACTGGGGCTGAGCAGATAGTTAACAGTGCTCTTATATTTTTCCTCAATGCTTACAACTGCAGGGCACTATATCACTGCTAAAACTACTTATACCAATTTTGCTTTTACTGGCCCAAACATTTTTTTGGCAAAGGGTCTGCCTGCGTCAGCATGTTGGCAGGATGTTGCTGAGGTCACTGTGCATGCTGGCTGACCCCAGCATTCTTTCCTTTCCACAGACACAGAACCTTCTAGTTATTGTACAAAAAAACAACCTTTGGCATGAAGCGACTGTGTTAAAGTGAAGCGCGTATGCTGTTCAGTCGATCTCTGAGTATCAAATCTGTATCAAACAATGGTTAACAACCTCCTTTAATTTTTACATACTTTTCAGTGATGTTATCTGACCAAATTCAAAGAATTAGTCGAAGTGTCATTAAATGGTATTTGACCCCTATGATATCACAGGAAGAAACATTACATAAGCTTCAGGCGCGGTCGGTGGTAGGAGTGCCGGTCGGGCGGTGACGTGGGGCGGGGGAGGGGCAGGGTGGGGGGTAGTAAACTACGGATTAAGGCCCAATACAGGTAAGTAAACATTTAAATAAATAAAACGAATTTCGTTGCGCACACTGCATCGCATTTGGCAATGCAGCGCTCACAACGAAATTCGTTTTATTTATTTAAATGTTTACTTACCTGTATTGGGCCTTAATCCGTAGTTTACTACCCCCCACCCTGCCCCTCCCCCGCCCCACGTCACCGCCCGACTGGCACTCCTACCACCGACCGCGCCTGCAGCCCACCCTACATTAATCAAGCCTACCTTTCTCAAGGAACACCACAGCTCGACAGAGACATCATAAGGATTTCGGGGGTCGTGGCCAAACGTGTTTTGGGGGCCCCTGTGCGCATCAGCTTTGAATTTATGATCCAGTTACAGTTCTTTCATTTCCTCTTAGGCCAGGTCACTGACAGCGCACAGACACACTGGTTCAAATTCTAAATGTGTTTATATCTAATATTCATGGATAGTGATGTATGTTTTCAATATTCACTAATATTACTGCAAATAATCTCTGTGACAACCTCCCATTTCTAATATGTGAGGTCCTGTTTTGGATCTAAAAGAAACTTTTTTATGGATGTTGCATGAAACAAAAATACAACATTTGTCTGCAAAATGCCTGTAATAGACTCTCACATATTACCCAGTTTAAAAATAAATTAAAGGAAAACACTATTTGCAACAATCTGTTCGAGAATTACTCAAGGTCATCAGGGCAAGACTCTGCAGAATAGAGCTGGCTCTATCAGGGGGGCCTTGAGGCGTGGGCCATTGGTCAGAGCCCACTTTGCCCGTGCCTTAAAATGTCTCTGCTGCTCAATTAAAAAAATATACCTATAAACATACTCAAGAGCAATTCCTCAAGAAGGAATGTTATTTGTTCAGTCTCTTTTTGTCGTTGTTTAAAGACCTCTTACCACCACCCTCGTTGCTCTAATCCTTCTCAGTTTAAAACTTCTACATGCAAATACAGGCATTGTGAACCATATTTTTAAGTACATTTACGCCCTTTGATTTACTCTTATGCTTGTAATTCACAAATATTTCCCTGTTTACTCCTGGGAAGCTGCAGTAGGTGCAGGTTTCCAGGCTCATTACAGGAAAACTTTAAAACGTATTATATTTCCATTCATGCAAATCCAGTGCCACGTGCATAATAGTACATGTAATACAATTACGCATGTCAAAAAGTATTATAAGCATAAGCTTGGTTTCCAGGTTGAGAATGAGCTGAGAAAAACTTTGTGAATAGAGACAAGTATGTCTGTAGGTCTGTCCAAACTTTCATGGCCCTGTCACCCTGGAACAAGCCCATGTCTCTGCTTAAATATTAGTGAGCAAATTATGAGAGTAAAACACATTTCCTGAATAACAAAAGTGGCTTTAAAGTCAAAGCAAGCATTGGCAATGCCAATAGGCATGGCTTTAAAGGAATGGTGTATGATAATGTGAGGCATTACAAGTAAATAGCATGGGAATAGATATTTATTTTGTGGAAGCAGAGAACTGTAGAATAATATTGGTGTGGGTTAAAAGGTCAGGTGATAGTTGCACTGTCAAGCCAGACCTAAAAATCCATGTAGGTTAATGACTGCCCTCCTCTCATCTATGCTGCTGCCAGAGAAAAACAGCATAAATTATATAGTCAAATGAGACACTTTACTAGCATTCCAGTGTCATATGTGTGCCCCTGAACATTCAAGCCTAGGCACCTGGATAAATAAACAAAATGATCCCAGCTGCGTGGAGGACAGGAGCTTTTTTGTGGAAGCAGACAACTTCTGCCCAATCAAAATATGAAATCCTGGCTCCCAACATGTGAGCAGAGCCAAAGCCCCTCTCTATTGATGCCCTCATAATTGTCTGGTGACAGCTGTGATGTCAAGCCAGACCATAAAAAAGGCTATTTGCCTCTGTATGTTGAATTTACCTGTACTAATAGTTTTGTGAAGCTGGATGTAAGCGAGGAGGAAGAGTAGCACTAATCCACTCCACGGAAGTTACTTACATGTGATATCAGACAAGTCATTCTCATCATTTGAGTGTTTGTCACCACATTGTATGGTAAACCTAACATCTCTTTCATCACAGCGTTACAATATCTCTTCCTTACCACCACTTCTTGGACATAATCCACGACTTAGCGATTAGTATACTATAGATGAGAACTTGTACTAATAGATATCTTGAACCTCTATTTCAACCTACCTGACACCAAACAAGCATCAAACCTTGATGACGTAGGATTCAACCAAAGTCAGTAGATCGACATATTCTGCAACCTACCTTCTTGACTTGGTGTTCACATACTATATCAAGACGTCAACTTCTTGGTGCATCCGGAGATAAGGTTGCATCAAAGCACTGACTAATTACTACCCCGCTCTCTCTGACATGCTACTTCAATCAGGCTACAAGCCCTTGCAGTAAATAGAAACAGCACTTGCTAACATTACAGAAATCTCCTCAACACCCTGAATGGACGATAGACATCGACATGAGATGTCTCTCGGGAGAGACCTTCACTGCCACCCCTACTGTTCAACCTTTATGTGCTCTGACTGGCACACACATTACAGCATTATGGGTACATTTCTAAACGTTCACTGGCAACATGTCAATCGTTAATCTGACTGAACAGCAATTCTGAGGGCCAGACAAACACCACGGAATGCCTAGACCACAAGTTCCATTGGGTGACAGAAAAGTTTCTCTACCTGAATAGAGCAAAAACAGAGTTCCTGCTACTAGGATGGAAAGACGTGATATGTTTCCTTTTGAATAGTCTAAATGTCTAGTATCCCCAACTACCACATTTCACAAAGTAAGAAATCTGGGACAATTTTCAATGTCAACTTACTGTTCATTCCCCAGTTCAAAACTGCACTCAGTGGCATAAACCTATAATTGTCCATGTTTAGGAAGTTCCTCTCGCTAATGCATCTGAAGCCAAGGCAAGCCCTAGTAATGGAACTGCTGGACTATGGTAATAATTTCTCTTTGGGGCTCCGAAAATGCACACAAATTGCAAATTCATGCAACCAAACTCCTGTCTGAACTTTCCGAAATGTTACCACGTGAAAACAACCTTGAAAACCCTCTTCTAGTTCCCAATTGAATCAAGGGTCAAATTATCTACAAAAACTATTGAAACAAAAGACACAGCTACAGTTAAAACCTCATTTGACACTACTTCCCAGCTAGGAACCTCGAAACACTCAGCCTACACCTTATTCAACATCAGACCCTGAAAAGACAGAAACATGGAGACAGTCTACAGACCCTGGACTTCCGAACCACAATGTAGTTTAAGCACATTGCGGTGCAGAGTATAACCATCTCTGGTGATCTGAAGTCTTTAGACCGGCATTCCTCTGAACATTGGCAACGACAAGTGGATAGATAAATTCATCCCAGATGGGTGTTCACGATTCACCTTTGGTTGGAATCCACTTATCTGCATCTCTCTGCAAGTTTTGGACTGCCTAATATTCTTTTCAATAATCTGTTGTGACCACTGGTAATTAATGTGAGCCACATTCCAGTCAGTTGTTTATAGCTCTTCTTTTCCATTAGAAAGGTAGCAACCATATATATGCTAATCAGTCTTGGCGTCACCACAAAACCAACAGTCCAGCATCAACTGCTAAGCGGCATTCCCTCTGAACAGCAACATCTTTATGGTTTTGGCCTTGTTGGGACTCAGTGACTTATTGCTTGAGTTCTATCAAACAGTGAGTTTGTGTCCACAACCAGCAATACCCCCACAATTTAGGGAGACTCACTTAGACTTAATAAAAGGTGATTAATGTAGTGCATGAATTAATGTCATGATCGAATAGTTATTCAGGGTCTAGCAATTTGGGCGGTACTGTTCTCATAGAAACCGGACAAGGGCTGGTTTGCATAAAGTTAGTCAATTTCAGTAGTGGCACTGTGAGCAGAAAAATAATAAACTGGAATGTGACCAAGAGTTACTGAGATTAATTTAAATATTGCACCCATCACAAGCTAGTGGAGTGTCTTCAGAACACATCAATTCACATATAATGCATTTTTCCTTGCCAGGAATTGCCTCAATTGAGGTGTGACTTAAGGTGCTCAATTGGATGAGCAGAGTAGGCAGTAAGGTATACTTTGACCATGTTTTGACTTAGGGTGCACATCTGTTCTGCCAAACACAGTGACTCCTAAAGTAAGTTGAGTGCTTCACACTTCACCTTTGGACACTTCCCATAAAATGCGCCCTAAAAGGAAACCCCCGGCTTCACTCAACACCACAGGTCATTCTCATGCCATCATTGGGAGTCTCAAAATCTTCAATGTTTCCTGGGCCATTATGCTTACAACTAGATTACTGTAGATATTTGTGAGATTATGAATATTAAATACATGCGTTGCTCAAAATATTCTAATTGGAAACTTTTTTTATAAAGTATACCCAAAGGATATTTCCAACCTCCTCACCTTCGTCTTTCTTACTTCTTCCCTCAGTTCAATTTCTGATGGATCTTGTGGTGGACATCAGTGTCCACTGGACCTAAATGAATGAAATCACCAGTCCATTTAAGAACCTTCTGGAAGGATTCTGATTCATTTGCGAATGGAGCCTTCCAGAGAGAAAGGGTTATGAAGCCGATTTTTGTCCATCTCTTTTGAGATCGACTCTAAATTTCATATTTAGTCTTCACTTTAACTCATCTTTGAATGATAAGTTCGGAGATGCTTGGACGTGTATATGCCTCACTTCCTCCAGGTGATTTTCTTCTGCATCTGTTTTTTCTTGGGTAGGACCTGTGATAGTATCTTCCAATCTTGAACAGTGTTCTGGTGAGCAAGCTTATCTCCCAGTAGCGGCTCGTGGTGGGAGTGCTGCGGGGCGGTGGGGCGGGGGAGGAGCAGGGTGGGGGGTAGTAAACTACGGCATACGGCCGAACAGAGGTAAGTAAACAAATAAAACGAATTTGGTTGCGCGCGCTGCATCGCATTTGGCAATGCAGCACGCGCAATGAAATTCGTTTTATTTATTTATTTGTTTACTTACCTCTGTTCGGACGTATGCCGTAGTTTACTGCCCCCCACCCTACTCCTCCCCCGCCCTACCGCCCCGCAGCACTCCCACCACGAGCCGCTACTGTTATCTCCACAAAGTGTGAAGAACATCTGTCAATGTTCCACCTTGTTACTATGTCACTGCTAAGACTCCCTTCTTTATCCTAATTACTAGGTCCTGAAATCAGATCTAGTATATGCCAGGACAGTTACTTTCCTATGTAAGACTCTTCCCTTAAAGGCAAGTGTTTGTTATGAGGTAGCGGCTATTTACCCAGCTGCTGGGTAAATAGTGATTTTTTTCTGCTATTTACTCAGCTGCTGGCTAAATAGTAGAAATGATTTACTATTTGGCTGGCAGCCTTGAACATAGCAGAGAAACTTCACTATTTAACCTAGAGATTCTGCTCTGTTTGCCTGACAGCTGTGCAAATAGCAGAAAAATGTCATTATTTACCCGGCCTTTGGCTCAAGAGATTCTGCACTGATCAACTGCCAGCCGTGCAAATAGCATAAAACTTGTGTTAAGAGTACTCCTCACAAAACAGACAGACTCCAGATGAGGGTTGAGATGGAGGTTTATTCGTTTAGTTCAGGAGTAGAAGAACCACCAACCTCAAGCAAACTCCCTTATTCTCTCAACTGCCACCCTCGGAACCTTCCTCAGATCACCACCTCGGTTCCGTAGGCTGTGACCTAGAAGGTTCTGTAGTGTGCCACAATGAGTTATAAGCAGCCATAACACAGTCATTATTTAACTGGCCGCTGGCTAAATAGCAGAGATACTACATTTTTTGGCCAGCAGTTGTGCAAATTGCAGAAAAACTTAACTGTTTACCCGACCTCTGGCTTGAACAGTAGAGATTCTGAACTGTTCAGCTGGCATCTGTGCAAATAGCAGAAACTTCACTATTTACCCGGCCACTGGCTAAATGAAATGAAATGAAAAAAGCATTTATTAAGCGCGTAGCTACCCAGGGGCATCCCAGCGCTGATAGCAGTAAACCGAGAACATCACAGCAGCACTAAGGGAAGAGCAGTTTCCGAAAGACCAGATGGCTGGGTTCCTTCCGTAGGCGGAGAGGAAGGGTGTTCCACAACCTAGCGGCATTATAGGAGAATAGGCGACCGCCACTTCTGGCCTTCTTAATCCTGGGAATGACGGCAAGATGCAAATCGTCTGAGCGCAGCCGTCTATTCGCCAGGTAAGGCCGGGCAATGGAATGGTTGATCGCTGGTCCATTCCCTGCTAACGTCCTGTGGACGATACACATAGCCTTAAAGTTAACTCTCTCCCGAACAGGGAGCCAGTGGAGAGACTTCAAGGCGGGTTTTGCAGATTGCCGGTTCGGGGTCCCCACAAGAATCCTCGCTGCGCAGTTTTGCACCGTTTGGAGTTTTGAGAAGGTCGAACCAGGGGCTCCAAGGTAAAGGGCATTCCCGTAGTCCAGGCGAGAGAGAATGAGTGCCTGCACCATAAGCCTTCTTGCCTGGAAGGGAAGAAGTGGAAGCACTTTGCGGAGCATCCTTAGGATGCCGTAGCAGGAAGCTGCAACATTCCGCGCCTGGACCATAAAGCTGAGATCTTGATCAAGCCAGATGCCTAGGCTTTTCATCTGGGTCTTGGGGGCAGGGACGGGTCCCATACAGGCTAAACACATTACTTCCGCTTTGAAGAGAGAGGGATTGCCTAAGAACATCATCTCAGTCTTATCTCCATTTAATTTTAAATACAAATGGTTCATCCACTTAGCTACCTCTTCTAAACAGGGACAAAGGCCGATAGAGGCATTATCAGAGTGGTTCAGTGCTACGACCAGTTGGGTATCATCAGCGTAGTTCACTATGTGAACCCCAAAAGGGAGCACAATCTCCGCAAGCGGGCTCATATAAACATTAAATAAAGAGGGACTCAGGGACGATCCCTGAGGCACTCCGCAGCGGAGAGGCATGGATTTTGAAGTGACATCACCCTCGAAAACCTGGAAGGATCTCTCTTCCAGGAATGATTGCAGCCATGCTAAAGCTACTCCGGTCACCCCCAAACTTCTGATCGATGGACCAAAATTTGGGGGTTGACCGTGTCGAAGGCTGCACTGAGGTCCAAGAGGATAACCGCTGTGGAGCCTCCGGCGTCAAGAATCTTTTTAGACTCTTCGACGACTGCTAAAAGAGCAGTTTCTGTTCCTTGATGCGGGCGAAAACCGGTTTGAGAAGGGTGGAAGAGGTTGTGGGATTCCAAAAATGTAGAAAGCGCTGAGTTGACATGTTTCTCCGCTATTTTACTCATCCCTGGGAGAAGCGAGATGGGACGATAGTTACCCAGGAGGTCCGGGTCAAGACTTGGTTTTTTTAAGAGAGACTTTACCATTGCTCTTTTCCACGGAGGTGGGACCACTCCAGTGGAAATGGAGGCATTGATCAAATCCAAAATGATTGGGGAGACCGCCGATCCAAACGCTTGTTTCAGGATATTAAGTGGAGCTGGGTCTCTAGGCGACCCGCTCTTCACAAGTGCCGAGATAGTATGGAGTAACTCACAGTCCATCAGGGGAAATGCCTCCAAGGAGTGTTCCCTGCCATGCAGACCAATATCCTCTGAGTGGGAATTGTTGTGAGAGTCTCCAGAGGGAAATGACGAGTAGATAGTTTGAATTTTGTCGTAGAAGTAATCTGCAAGTTCATTGCAGCGTCGGCAGGTGTCATCAGGTATATCTGGGGGTAAGGGGGCTTTAAGCAGTTTTTTCGCTAAGCGAAAAATTTCGCCAGGGGATTTGGCTGCCAAGGAAATTCTTTCCTCATAGTATGAGGCCTGGGCCAATTTAATTTCTGCCTTATATGTTGTTATGGCCTCCCTATATCCCGATTTCTTATTTAAAGAGAAATCCTTTCTCCAAGCTCTTTCAAGTTTCTTGCAGATCTGTTTTAGTTCCCGGAGCTTTGGGGAATACCATGCCATTCTGTTGGACCCTACTTTCATCTGGGTCATTTTCTTCGGGAGAACCTGATCTAAGGTGCTCTCAATCCAATTGTTACATTTTTCATTGGCAGCAATTGGGTCAATATCAGGGATCGGCTTGGTATTTTCTAACTCCAATATCCACTGTTCTGAGGGAAGTTTCGGCCAAAGACGTGACATAGTTCTTATTGGCCTGGTTAAAGGGATAGCACAGGTGGGGGTCCAGGAAAAAGGGACCAAAAAATGATCAGACCAGGGTATTGGGTTGGGTTCCCTTCCTGTAAATTCCTCCAGATAGGAGAATATAGGATCTAGGAGGTGGCCCTTCGTATGGGTCGCATTGGTGACCTTCTGTTTGAACTGGTATGCAGCAAGATCCTTAATTATCTCTACCGCGGCCGTATGTGAAGGATCATCGAAATGCAGATTAAAATCACCTAGTAATGTAAAATTAGCGGGGGTACTAGCAAGATTAGCAGCCATCTCAGGCAATGATTTACAGAATCGACCCATTGCCCCAGGGGGACGATAAATTAAAATGCCTGACAGGGTAAGCGTGGGGGCAAATCCTATCGTGAATAGAAGGTTCTCACAATCTGGTAGAGGACCACCAGAGGTGCGGCAGTAGACAGTAAACAGTAGAGATCTTGCTTTGTGCGGCTGGTGGCCATGCAAATAGCAGAAAAACTTAAATATTTACCTGGCTGCTGGCTGAATAGTAGAGATTCTGCACTGTTAGGCCAGCAGCTGTGCAAATAGCAGAAAAACTTCACTATTTACCCAGTCACTGTCTAAATAGCACAGATTCTGCACTGTTTGGCCGGCGTTTTTTGGAAAACATATCCCTCCCCTAAACCCCCCTCCCCGAGAGGCTGCCAACATCCTGTCCTAAGGGGACCCTCTTCCTCTTTGCAAATTAGTTACCACAACAACTGGGGGTCATTAGCTTATCAATGGTTTGCGACAGCAACTCGTCACAAACCATCAATAAATTCATTCCGAATTGGAAAGGAGAGGAAGGAAACCCCTTTCATGAACCTCCTATTTGCAATTCAGAAACTATCACAAAAGTCTTTCTACTAGTCTAAAGAAATTTCCAACTCATAAAAAGGGTTTTGTACATAACGATAAGTACTTTTATGGTCACAAACCTTGTGATTGTGCGACATTAAGCCCTTAGTGATAAAACTGGCTGAGATGCAGGCATTATCGTATAGATCGAAAGGGCCCAAATGTTTGAATGTTTTCAAGTTATTTTGACAGATATGGCACAGAATGCCACTCCATTACACTGCAGGCAAAGACATAGCAACTTGGCAGGCCCTTTATGGAACTGACTCTTGCTCCACAAATGCTTCCACTCCTTTACATTTACCTGCAGATGTGACTAATGATAAAGATTACTAGAACCTTTGCAAGACTAGTTAAAGCTATATTCTCTTTCTTACTCACAAAGCCATGGGAATGTACAAGGGCCAGATATAGGATTACCAAAAGGCTCCATGTTGTGAGAACACCTCTTTTTCTGCAGCAAATCAGTGCACTCTGGAATTATTAATTCTGGTTCAGTTCAATTAAACAAATCAGACTAAAACACCTAAAAACAATTATATGTAAAAGCAAACACCAGAAATGGAAATGTTGTATCCCAGTAACATAGGACCATCTAATATTTAGGGTGATTTATCAAAATCAAAACAATTGCATAGGGCCCCTTATGAAGTGACCAATATAGTATAATTGAGAGGCTTCATTCAAATGAAAAACTATGGGCCTAATTTAGAGTTTCCAGGACGAAGTTAACTCTGTCAGGGTGGCGGGGGACAATACCTCCGACATCCTGAGGGAACTCCACCTGCCAACATTAGAGTTGTCCACTGGCTCAGTGGACATCTACACAATGACAGGAACTGCTGGCGGGTCCTGTCAACGCATGAAACATTTGAAGGTCAGTACAGTCAGATATGATGGCTGGCTCTCAAAGCAGGAGTTTGTTTTTTGAAAAACAAGATAATGAATGGTCCTACACGCTGGGAGTTTTCTCCCAGGGTGATGGGGTGATTATTTTTTTTCCTGTCCTTACAGGCAGGTTTTACTCTAAATAGGGTAGATTGTATAAAGTCTTTTCCTTGGACGGCCTGTACTTTGTCAGGCCTTCAGAGGAAGTATTCTGTTGAGAAGCCACAAGTAAAAACAAGCATTTGTAATGCAATAGGTCTTGCATTGACATTAGTTTGAGTTATTGACATTGTAAATGACAATGTTTTTTTTTGTTTTTTTTGTTTTTTAAAGCCGACCTACGGGAGGGTTGGCCGTTCATCGAGCAGAGCAGTGCCCCGACGTGCCTGCAATTGTGGTGGCGCGTTGATGTGGGGGGTGCGGATGAAGCGCTTTCGGCTTGCAGCGTAACGTTTTCAAGTGGATGATGTGCCGCTGTGATGAATTGGTGCTGGGCATAATGTTTATTCCCAGCCGGTGTTGTGCTGCGGCTGTGGCACCGAGGTGCCCGTGGCAGAACATGGTGGGATGCGGGAAGAAGGGTAACGAGGATGCAGTGCCATCGGATGGTTGGAGGGAGGGGGAGGGTCGTTGCGTCATGGCAGGAACAGTGATGCGTCGGGCGGGTGGGACGATGGGGCAAGGTTCCATATAACCATGGTGCCTATGGTGGCGCTCAGGAGAGCTTGGCCAGGGAGGGAGGAAGGTGCGCGGTGCAGGTGGAATGCAGGGGAGGCTGGAGGTGGTTTGCGCGGATGGTTGGAGAGCGGACGGGCACTTTCGGGAAGGGGTGGGGGCGCTTGTGGCGTGAGGCAGTGGGGATACACGGGGCGGTTGCTGTGGTCCCGTGTTGTGTCACCCATGGTCACGTCAAAGCGATGTGGGATCCCAGGAGTGAGAGATGACGGTAGCACATTCAGTGCATTATAAAGTGGGCCTAGCATTTAAGAACCAGAAGCGTCAGTACATCTTTGCTATAGGAGGGCATGGAGCCGAGTTGCACAGGGGGAGGAATTAGGGTTTGCAGGAGAGGATGAGCTCATGACTATTCCCTAAAGCACCGACCGATGCAATTGGATGGTTGTGCGTTCTACTGATTGGCTACAGCAGGCTTAAGCTTGCAGGACAGCGTGTGATTGGCTGCAAGTATACCCTATGAAATAGCTGCACTGGAGTCACCGCCAAGCACCTATTAGACACTGGCGTCTTAAAAAACAAGAGTAACCAAACAGAAAAAAAAAATGGCAGGACACTGTTTTTTGTTCTATTTGTTTAGTTTTGCTACAATCGCGGCACCCGCGCTTTACTTTAACATGGTTAAAGGTAAAGCACGGGTGCCGCGATTGCTGCAAAGGTAAAGAAATAGAACAAAAAATCTATTTCTTTACTTTTTCAACAATCGCGGCACCCGCGCTTTACTTTAGTTAAGCGCGGTTGCCTTCAATTGTTGAAAAAGCAAAGAAATATATTTTTTCCTATTTGTTTAGTTTTTCAACAATCGCAGCACCCGCGCTTTACCTTTAACCATGTTAAAGTAAAGCCCGGGTGCCGTGATTGTGGCAAAAGTAAACAAATAGAAAAACATCTATTTCTTTACTTTTTCAACAATCGCGGCACCCGCGCTTTACTTTAGCTAAGCGCGGGTGCCGCAATTGTTGAAAAAGTAAACAAATAGAAAAACATCTATTTGTTTACTTTTTCAACAATCGCAGCACCCGCGCTTTAGCTTAACATGGCTGAAGGTAAAGCGTGTGTGCCCCCAAAGTAAAAAATAAATAAAAATAGTGAGTACCCACTAATATGCCCAGTTCCTAGTCCTCCTCCTCCTCCACTCGGAACTTCAGGTCCTGGTCCCTTGGTTCTGACCCCTCTGGTCCTCCTAGCCCTGTTCCTGGTCCTGCTTATTTTGATCTTTCTAGTCCAACTTATCCTCTTCATCTGGTCCTTGGTGTTAATGGCCCTAGTCCACCTACTGCTGACCTGACTAGTTTTCTGGGTCCTCCTCCAATATGTCATGATACTCTTGGCCTGGTCCTCCTACTTGTAGTCATCTTGGACTAACTTGTCCACTTTATCCTGATCCTCCTTATTCAGGTCCTCCTGTTCTTATTCAGTCTTAGCCACCCAACTTGGTCATCATGGCTCCAGTCATCCTGACCTTGTCCTGGTCCTCCTTTTCCGCCTCATCCTGGTCCTGCTTGTTTTGGTATGCCAGGTCCGGATACTCTGAGCCTCTGTGAATTGAGCTTTTTCCCCCTTTGTTGTGTCCCACTGATCCTCGTTGCCCTGGTCTTCTTAGGTCTTGTCCTGTTTGCTCTGGATGCCTGCCCATCTCCGCTTTATTCTTCAGGTCTTGTTCTCCTAATCTTCCTCACTCTGGTTTGCCTAGCAATAGTCTTCCTATTCTTGGTCCTCACAGTCCGTGTTCTCTATCAGGTTCTGTGCCCACTAGACTTGATCCTTTTGTTTCTGGTCCTCCTGGTTTGGTCTTTATATGCCTAATCCTCTTGGTTCTGGTCCTTCTGGCCATCCTGGTCCTTTCAGGCCCCCTTCTCTTAGCTCTTTCTTTTCCTTCCTGATCCTCTTGACCCTTGAAAATTTAACTTGGTCCTTCTGACCCTTCTCACTCTTCTCCTCTGATTCCTGATACATCAGTTACTGGTCCTGTTGGTCCCCTCCACCTACCTGGCCTCTTGTCTCTTGGCCCTCTTAGCTCTTGTCTTCCTGTTTTAGATTATGCTTGTCCTCCTGGCCCTGTGCCTGGTTCTCATGGTCCTTCCGGCACTGCACCCATTGGTCTGGTCCCTCTTGGTCCAGGCTCTCTTTGTTTGGGTCCTTCTAAGGTCCTGTCCTCCTGGTCATCCAGGTCCAGCCCCCTTAGTCTTCCTGTCTCTAGCTTTTCTGGTCCTCCTGATCTTCACCCTGGTCCCGCAACCCCCAGGCCCTGGTCTCTCTGCTAAATTTGTGCTCAGGGCCCTGGCTGTGTAGTCATGGTCCCCTGTCACTCCTCAGCCTGTTCCTGGTCCTATTGGTGCTGATCCTTCTAATCCTCCTTGCTCTGGTCCTGGTCGGCTCTGCCCCTCCTGGTATTCTTGGTACTGACCCCTCGTCTTCCTTGCTTATTCTAGCCCCCGATCCTGTAGGCTTGGATCTTGTCTTTCTGGATCTGGTCCTGATCCTCTTCACCCTGGTCTTCCTGCTGCTTGTCCTCATGCTGCTACACAAACTCATTATAGTCCTCCTTTATCTAGTTCTCCTGGGTCTGGTCATCCTGTGGCTCATCTTCCTGACCATCCTGTTCCTAGCCCTGTGACCTGGAACTCCAGACTGATCATCCTGGTCCTGATCCTTCTTTTCCTTCTATCCCTGCTCCTCCTGGTCCTGGAACTCAAGGTCCTGATCCTCTTTGCCCTGATCTTTCTGGTCCCCTTAATCCTTTGTTTCCTGATCCTCTTAGAACGTTTCCTTCTGACTCTGGCTGCCTCTGTCTCTGGTCTCAGCAACCTGGCACTCCTGGCTAAGGTCATTCAGTTCTTGTTTTTGATAGTCCTTGTCCTTTGGGATTTTGTACCCATTGTGCCCGATCCTCTTGGTCCTGTTCTTTATAGTTTGTGTTCTCCAGGACCTAGTTCTGCTGGACCTGACCCATCTGCTATCTCAGTCTTAGTCTTCTTGATCCTGGTTGACCTGGTTGACCTGCTCATTCTTGTCGTTTTGTGCTGGTAATCATAAACTTTGCCTTTCGGCCATTATGGCCATTCCTGGTTCCCCCCAGTCTTGGACCACCTGGCCTTGTTCCTTTGTGGTCCTTTTGGTTCTAGTCACCTTGTCCTGGTTCTCCTCACTGTCAGCCTCTTAGCCATGGTACCACAGGTCCTGGTCCATCTTGCTTCTCATGTCCTGGCACTCTTAGTCTTTGTCCTCCTTTTTTGAGTTGTGCTTGTTCTCCTGTATCTGTTCCTTGTCCATTTAGTCCTACTAGTACTGCAGCCATTGATCCAGATCCTCTGGATCCAGGTTCTCCTTGTGCGGGTTCTCCAGAGCCTGATCATTTTGAGCCTGGTTCTCCTTTCCACCACTGTCCATTCCACTTGGTCTTCCAGATGCTGGTTGGTCTTCTTACCTCAGATTCTCCTCAGCCCGGCCCTCCTACTTGCAGTGATTGCTCTGCCCCACTGGGTAGTCTGAGCCCTGGTCCCCTAGGTCCTAATCTTCATGACCCTCTTAGCCCACCTTCCTTGGTTTCCCTAGCCCTCCTAGCCCTCCTAGTCCCCAATCGTCCTGCCCCGTCCCACTCCTACTAGATCTCCTGGTTTGCCTATTCTACCTTCTTCTTGTCCATCTGACCATGGGACCCTCTATCATGGTCCTCCTAGTAGTGGGGCCCTTCTATCAAGGTCCTTCTAGTGGTAGTCCTATTGGTCTGGTCTTCTTATTCCCTCTGGGACTGGTCATTCTAGTTCCTATGTTGTGGGTCACCCGGGTTCATGAAGTTCTTGTTACCCTGGTTTAGGGTCGCCCTGAGTCTGATACTCCTGGACCTTCTGATCCTTGTTCCACTGGACCTGAACTTTCTCGTCCTTTATAACCCCCTGGTCCTACTAATCGAGGGTCTCCATGTCCTGCTAGCCCTTGTCCTTTCTGGTTGTGGTCTTCCCGGTTCTGGTCCTGGTCCTTTTGCTTCTGGCACTTTGGTCTTACTTGATCTAATGTCTGCATTCTTGGCCCTCCTGTCTGTGGTCTTTCACTCCATTTGTCTCTTGGTACTGGTCCTCTATGGCCTGTCTACTTTGGTCTGCTCTAGCTAGTCCTGGTTGTCCTCATCCCTCTGGTCCTCGTTGATGGGCACAGGCTTGTCGTTATGGTCCAGTGCCTTCTGTTCCTTCTACCTCTGGTCCTTCTGTTCCTTCCGGCCCTTGACCACTGGGTCTAGATCACCCTCTTCCTCATCCTCCTGGCCCTTCTGATCCTTCTCACCCTGGTGCGGGTACCCCTAGAGCTGTTTTTCATTGTCCGGTTACTCAATGTCTATTTGTTCCTGGTCCCCTCCGGCAACGGTAATCCTGGTCCTCACAGATTCGGTCTCCCTGATCCTGGTCCTTGTAGCTCTGGTCGTCCTAGCCCTCCTAGTGGTCCAACTCTTGGCCCTTATTCTCCTACTTTTCATCCTCCTCCTCCTACTGCTTCCTTCCCCAGCACCCCCTCCACAATTACTTTAGTCAGGTACAGCCTCCAAGACTGTCACCCAGATTTATTTATTTTTGGCTTCCAGATTTCTTTAGCTGAGACAGTACTGTCAAGTACAGAAATGAGGGCCCAGTAGAGAAAGAACTTTGCTGCCAAACATGATAAAAATCAACACTACCATTACCAAGATGCATTGTGCAGTGTGGCTGAAGGGGCCGCTCATGGCATGGGATCAATAAGCAATGTCCTAAACCTACTCTCCTGGGTGAATAGTATGAAAAGTGTGTTTATTCACAGGCAGAGTGAACTTCTCCTGAGAATTACCCAGATGCATTACTTACCTGTCTCCTGCTTTCACTTCCCCACTCCACATAAGCGCAATGACAGTTTCTCACTCAATTTACCTCCTGCATGTGCCCCAAAGCACTGTGCCCCCAAACACCAATTACATACTGTACGTGCCCCTCTCTCTGGCACTTAAATACCACCTATCTGTCTGCATTCCCAGTTTGCTGCTGCTTGTTGGCTGCAGCTTTGTTGCCAGATTTGAAATACTAAGCAAGCATGACCCTCCTTGAACAGAAGCCTGACCCTAGCACAAGGCCTTCCATAAGAAGCCCAAAAAAAGCCCAGCCCTCAAAAAGCATCAAAAGGAGCATCAACATAAAAAAAAAATGCAATGTCTTCTCATCGGTGAATAAAACATTTATGTAACCTGCTTAATAACCATGCTAGGTATTCTTTGCTGTCAGCCAAATACTCCTTGACTGAAGTGCAAAATATCTGTGTGCCATATTCTGAAGCTTCTGCTTGATTTCTACATGTCTTGTTTGAATATTAAAATAACATAATTGTTTTTATTCAAAATTATTTTTGTGTTTTTTTTATCTGTGAACTGCTCAGCTCAATTCACAAGTTTTTTTACAAACTATTGGAAACTTGTATATGCACTTACTTTCAAATGCTTCACACATGTTGCATCCCCATTACAAGATGGGCACAAAACTTCCCTTGAGTCTCTTTTTTCTTTATGTCCGGCTACATAAAGACCTCCTTCACACTATTTACCCAGCCACTGATCAAATTTGATATAATCTTTACCATTTAGTCTATGGCCGGCAAAACAGCAGAGATTATGTACTATTATGCCGGCCAATGGGTAAATAGCGCAGATTTTGTACTAGATGGCTAGCGGCTGGGTAAATAGACATTTCCTTTTTATGAACATGTGGTCCTTGAAAATCTGCAGGCTTTTTTATTCCACTTAGAATTCAAGAGTTACTATGAATGTTTTTCATGGTATTCAGTCAAAGGACCTGGGCTCAATCCCTTGGCAGCAAGGCTCCTCTATAAACAGGAGAAGTTTGGTTTACCTTACCGCCATTTTGGAACTATAAACATGCCACCAAATTGCTGTCTGAACACTAAACCCATAAATGTAACAAAAAGTTGGTGAAGGTAGGTTAGATAGAAGGGCATCTAGACAGAGGAAACACACACTTGGCTCATGAAGTTGCTTTGTTCTTTTTGGGGTGATTATACTATGCTTACTCAATAAATGCCACTTTTCACTGCCAACAGTACATCTTAATAATACACTCAAAATACAGTGTACCCAAATTGACAGATAATCCAGTGGCTTTGTTTAAACAATTTCTACAGTCACCTTTCTAACAAATAACAGACCTGATTCACAAAGGTAAACTTACACTTTTGTGTAAGTTCACTATTTTTTAGGTTTTCACAAACTATGATTTTAATTTTACGACTGTAGAGTTAGGGCAGAGAACTCAGCACATAAAAAGATAAGACAGGCCTATTTTTTTTATGTGCAGAGTCTCTGCAGTCATAAAATCACTATTAGTAAAATGTTGCATGGTAACTTAAGAATAAAGAAAAAGACAAACTCCTCTTGGCAATGTAAAAAACAGCTCTTTACTGTCGCAACAGGGAGAGTGGCAAGTCCACACAAGTAAACAACTGGTCTCAATGTCCTGCTTCACAGGCAGCTTCTTTAATACAAAGCCATACAATACTTTATTACAAAATGTCAAACAATGAATCACTACATTGTTATACATTAGTTATATAAAAAAACATCATGAAACCTTTGACCCTAAACTTTAACCTAATTCACTACACATCCTTTATTGCAGGTCTGACAATTCTTAAAGTATTCTTCTACTTTTGAATGAGTGTGTATTTGTGGTGAATGCATATTTATTGGTGTGTGTGCTTTATCATTGTGCTCCGAAAACCACTTATCAGATTCTGTGTGTTTTTGGCTAATTCAATCTCCTGATCCTACTCTTCAATCATCTTCAATTGCATTCTTGTTTAACTAGAACAACAGAATACGTGCCTATGTGCTAAGGCCATAAATTCCCACAAGCTTGTCAAACACAAGTTTTCCTTTAACTACAACCTTGTAGGTCATGCATTCTATTTTCAAGTGAACACTTCACCTCTCTCTCATCAGTACGAGTTTTTGGCCTGCACTGTTCTTTCAACACGTATAGCTGTGTGCAACTTTTAGTGTTGTCTGCTTTTGCGTCATGATTTCACATTTCCCATAACAAAAATTTAAATCATAGTTTGTGAATATCAAAAGAAAAATAGTTTACTTTTATGAACCAAGCACCAAAGATGTAAATAAAATACTTTCTCTAAAAAACATAAAAGTTTTCAACCAATACATCAAAACTTCTCAGATAGGCAATCAGAATTCTCAAGGCAAGTGCATAGATACAAAACAAAGTAGTACTTGTCAGGCAACAGTTTAGAGAAAGTGAAAGGGAAGTCAGGTTTTGTTAAAATGTTTTTACAGAAAGACTTTCAGAGAAATTTTAAATGGCAGCACCAAGAACGTTTTGAACTTGGCAGGATTACTGCAGGTATGTACTGGGGATCAAAAATGTTTTCAACGGTTGATTCTGGCAACTGTAAATTGGCGATAAGTTGGGCAGGATACTTTATAATGGGGTGGGCACTGATTCATTTGCATTGGGTGGTAATTAGTTGAGGATAGGGGTAGAGGAACACGCACGTAGACGCTGTACTTAATATCAGTTACAGTCGTATAGATTTTTTGTTGTTTAAGGAGTTGGGTTAAAGAAGGAAATTATTGTTACATGAGAACCATTTGTTTGACTGACGCATACTTTTTAATACATTGTAGAAACCCCTGACGAAGGTCACTAATGACCGAAATGCATTGGGTGAATGTAAAATGTGATGGAGGATTCGAGATTCATAACATGCCTGTGATTAGGCCCGGATGGGCAATTCCTGTGCAAGTATAAAGCATGAAACAATGGAACCTCGCACCCTTGACGTGATGGACAAGTTTTGGTAACAATATTAAACAAACAAGATTGAACTTTTTGAAACACTGATTGAGTACGTGGATAATTTTGATCACAAATGTGCATAAGGCTGTGCAACTCTTTTGTGACTTGCAAACCGCGGGTCACACTCTCCTGACGTATTTACATAAGTGCACCTGGGACGGGGCACATTAAGAGTGAATGCACGCCGAACTTGAGGAACATAAAGGAATAATATGGACTGAACACAATAAGAAGGGTGTGCTTCAGGTCAACTTCAAATGAGCACCAAGATGGAAACATCTAGCAAGGTGATCCTGTTGTCCCTATGTTTGCTGTTTTATTGTCTGTGCTCCACTCGTTTTGGCATTTGTCGTAAGTGAAACTTCCATTCCCAATAAATCACGGTCTGATTCACTAAAATTTTTGATTTGCTAGGATTGTGAACATCTTGAGAAATGATCTATATGGCACTGTATTGGTTATTTATTTCATTTTGTGCATTACTGCTGTGCCCTCAATCAATAATGTTTAGTGCCCTCCTCTCCCCAATGCATTTTGGATCTTGTGCAGTCCTTCATCAGGGGGTGTCAGCATTGCCTTCTATGTGTGCGCGCATCTCCTCCTAGTTAATCGAGTAATAAATAACCAATTAAATTAATTTGGAAGCCAAAAGAGTCATTAAATTGATGGATGTGGAAATGTTAAGAGGAAAGTGGTAAAACGCACTAAGTATGAGAAACCCAATGGAGGACTTATCAAAGTCGTGCTAATGGGGAACACAAACCCGAGATCAGAAGGGGACACCCCAATTTGCACACTTGTACCATAGGTACGGATTGACAACAGCGAAACTCACTGGGGAGCGCACACATATTTAACAAATAAAACGCAAGGACTGTCAAGGAGCAAGCGAGTATAAAACAGCTTTGTACATTTCAACACCTCCCAAAATTGACTGGCACCAGAGTCAAGAGGAAGCAACAGAATAGAGCATCTGGTGTAAGATGGGGCGATTCCACCACGCCCAATCAAGACGAGTCAACCCAAATGAAAATTGCTACATTGCTAATGACTATGCACATGAATGGACCTGGCAGGACAAACAAATGTGACTAGCTGAAACATTAATAGGGCACCTCAGGCAGATGCCGTAGAGGAATGGTCAAGGGAGAGGACTTCATTTCCAAAATATGATGGTTGTATGAGTGGCTAACTGTGAGTCTCAAGTGGAATGAATTTCTGTCCGGACCAAGTAAGATCAAGTGTGGCACCCAGCAGGGGTGCCCGATACCCTTTTTCTCGTGGTTCAAGAACCTCTATTTGCCTGTAATTAGATAAACGAAAGAAATACATGGAATCACAAGAGCAATTGGCTACATTTAAGAGATCCTCCATGTGGATGACATTTTTTTAACATGATCTTTGCCAGACACCTCAGAATGTGCACTGAAGTCCAGGGTTGGACTAGGAACACAAACCAGCCCTGGCAATTCAGGTGGACCGGCCCGGGGAGGGGTGGGGGGCGATATACTAGTGAGAAGCACTGCTGCTGCTTTTGTTACAGGGGGGCGATATTGCAGCGCAGCTGCAAAACAGCCCCCCTAGTAACAAAAACAGCCCCCACCACTCAAAAATCAGCCCCCACCCTTCTGGCCCACCGGGAAAGCGCCAGATGCCCCCCTACGGCCAGTCCGGCGCTGCTGATGTCACACACAGATTTGTTTTCACAGATCTCTGGTTAAATATAAATTGGGGGAAATGCAAAACCATACACATGTTCCAACTCACCACTAAAGCCGTTCTTAAAGGATGTAAAATGTGATGATCCTCTGCTGCATTCAGAAATTTGACCCGGTTTCAAAAATGTATCGTTTTTTGAACAAATACATCAGACTCACAATTTTTCCTCTATAAATGTCAAGAACGTTGAAACCACAATAATATGAAATATTAACCACCACTTACAAAAGTACAAAACATTGGTGAAGAACAAACACAGGGGTAATTCTTTCCTCTCTGTTTGCTTTGAAAGCTGGGGAAAGGCCAATCTTGGCCCTGTGAATACCAAGCTGACCCCCTAATTAGGTGTACCAGTCCCAAGGTGCACAGCCCATTGGTGGGCCCATTGCCCAATCCAAAACAAACGTAAGTGTTCATCCTTTTTTTTTTTAAATCTATTTTATCCATCTTTCATCCATGTTTATTCAATTCAAACAGCCAAGGCGTTAATATTCACTTCTTCCATGTTTATTAGTAGCGTGATGTTTCCGCTGTATAACAATCCATAATATTCCTTTCTTCACTAATAACAATCCAAGTTTCATCCATAGATGTTCAACACCCAATGCATTTCGAGATAAATTCTCTTCGTCAATCTTGGCCCTGCACACCTTATGTACATGAATGTTTTAGGAAACAAATAATTTTTTTGCAAGGTACTTTTTATATATATATTTTTGTTTTAAATCAATGATTTGCCAAAGCTTATTTTCTTCCTCAGGCCCACCCAGGGTAAATCACAGCTTCTGTGCACCTAAACAATTGCCAACATATGGGGCAAAAGGACACAGTTTTTGCTTGGCTATCATTTGTGGACTAAATAGTTACAAATGTTTAAGAGTGAACTGTCCAAGTGACAGGGCTTAGTAACAGTGGTGAAAATCCTTTGCAATGATGGCACTAAAGTGATAGACCCTGTTGGCTCTGAAATTTCTGTGATTGTCTATATCCAGGACTGTTTGCCAAGTTTGACACTACCTGAATTATTTGGCAGTATTTATGTGTTTTTAAGAATCAGTTTAGAAAATAAAGGATGCACCTTTTAATTAAAGGTGATAAACAGGTCAAGGAATTCACCAGACTTCCCTGGCATATGAGAGAAATGACTTTGGGTTCATACAGAATAATTTGGATTTTGCATGACAAACCATCATCTCAGCTGTTTCTGGATTAATTCCTGCACGAACAAGGGTGAAAAATTAAAGACTACTACTGAAGTAAGTGTTATCATGCTCTGCATTTATCGTGATGCATTTGGGAAAATTGAGTGCTGGGATGTGCGGCAGTGTGCTCCTACCCTCTTTCTGCTTGAAAAGACTCCCTTGAGCTACTGAGCTGACGAACTTGTGTTGATGCACCTATGCCAAGTGAGTGGTACAGAGACCTGAGAGAACTGTGGGCAGCATTTCCAGCACCCCCAACAGGTACGGCCCGTAGAGGTAAGAGCGGTGCGCAAGGGTGGGGAGTCAGCAGTCGACGAGGGAAACTTAAATAAAACCACTTAACTTGTGCTCGCCGCATCGCTGAGTCAGTGATGCGGAGAGTGCAGGGTAAGTGGTTTTCTTTTTTTTTTTTAAGTTTCCCTCGTCGACGACTGTCGACTCCCCTCCCCCCACCCCGCCCCACCGTTCTTACCTGCGCGGGCCACGCCTGACCCCCAAAATAACTTGTTGCTCTCTACTGATGAAGGAATTAATCCAGAAACACGTGTCTAGAGTTACACCGCACAGGCTGAACCTACAAGGGTGAAAAATGAAAAGACTACTACTGAAGTAAGCGTTATCATGTACTGTATTTACCACGATGCATTGGGGCAAATTGAGCGCTGGGATGTGAGGCAGTGTGCCCCTACCCTCTTCCCGAGCGTGTGTTGATGCAGCTGCGTCCAGTGAGTGGTACAGAGACCTGAGAAGACTTTGAGCAGCAATACCAGCACTCCCAAAATGCCTTGTTGCTCTCTCTATTGATGAAGGAATTAATCCAGAAACATGTGTCTAGAGTTACATAGCACAAGCTACACCAACAAGGGTGAAAAATTAGAAGACTACTAATGAAGTAAGTGTTATCATGTACTGCATTTGCCATGATGCATTTGGGCAAATTGAGTGCTGGGATATGAAGCAGTGTGCTCCCACTCTCGTTCTAGTTATTAGAAGCGATTGTATATCTAAGGGGCAAGGTATTCTGAAATCTTTACGAGGAGATTAAATGAGGCTAGAATCAGAGATTCTAAATTTGGGAAATTCATTTGAAAAAGTCCTGGACCGACGCACACCTGCTGCAACTTGGCACCAAGCAGTTGGAATTCCAAGACACTGCAGTGCAAGAAGTGAAGTTCCTAGGCAGATATGCAGCAGCTATGCGATATGGGCAGCGTCAGGGATAACAGAGATTGAAACAGTGGACGGGACCATACACTATAAATCAGAAGACATTCTATACAAATTTGTAACATACTACACGGACGCAATACAGCTAAACATGGCACTCCTCTGTCACAAATACATGTTTACCTTGATAGAGCTACACCGGCCTGGCTGAAACAACACCAACGGGTACCTCCATGTGTCCCTATCCCAGTACAGGAGATTAAAGCATGCATCGCTGAACTGCGCAATGGTTCAGCTTCTGAAGGGATGGGCTCTCAGTTGAGTTCTATAAAGTGTATGCCGAAGAGTTGGGCCCTATTCAACTGGACCTATACAATGAGGCAATCTCCCAACCACCTTGTGGGAGGCCACAGTTATCACGCTCCTCAAGCCTGGTAAGCCTCCATACTTATGTGGGTCATAGATCCCGCTCTCACTAATAAATGTGGACACAAAAATCCTGGCTAAACTAATAGCCAAATGACTGTTCCCCTATATGATACGGCCAGACCAGGCAGGGTTTGAGCCAAACAGATTCACCTCTGCTTATTTACCCACACTATTTACTCTCACCCACCAAATTGACCCTGCATTGGCTGTGGCAGCAGCCTTTCTGGACACCGCCAAGGCTTTTGACTTGGTGGAGTGCAGTACCTCCTAACATTCTAAAAAGAATGGAATGGGAAGGCAACTGTTAAGATGGGTAATGCCCCTATACACGAACCCCGGGGCACAGTTTAGCATCTATGGTTTGTTATCCGCCCTGATTATGAGAGAAACATGACAGGTTGCCCCCTGTCTTCGGTCCTTTTTGCACTGGCGAAGGAACCCCTTACATGCATAATTCGGCAGCACCACTCTGAGAGGAATACAGTTCCATACACACAGGCTAATTATATCCCTCTACACTGTTGATATTTTGCCGATATTGAAACCCAGGCAAAAATCTGGCACTAGTTATACAGGAGATCGTGGCCTTTGGGGATAGATCAGGCTTACAAATAAACTGAGATATGTCAGTCTGCTGTCCATTGATGGAGTCAACGGACTGCCCTGAGTTGGACTTTCCTTTCCAATGGCAAATGAAGCCCATAAGATACTTTGGTATCTGGTTCCATACTGATATGGAGTCCCCAGTTAGGGAAAACTATGGGAGATGGATATCCAGACTTGAATAGCAAGTTGACAGTTGGATCGAACTCACTCTAACTCTAGCAAGAGTTTGTCCAGTACTAGATGATTCACATACGACAATCGCCTCATCGCAACTTAGAAGCAGGGCTGGCTGCTCCAGTTCCACTAAAAACTGCAACCATGCTGCACCTTATATGATCCAGTTCCGAAATTCATTCAGTGAGCCACACAGGCAGGATATGGTCCTGCTTAGCCACACATACAGGCTGTACAGATATGTAAAGGACGTTCCTTACATATATAGGTGACGTGTGGCACTTGCCCTGCTGATGGGTAAGCGCAGAGTAGCAAAGCACTGGAAGAGGTTGTCCCAGCCACAATATGCACAATGGTTGAGGGATCTTACTAACTGCTCCACACATTTAGAAGTCTATAGTACTCTGCTACCATGGGCCTGCAGATCTACAGATATATGGGGTCCGCTACACCAGTTCCTACTGGCCCACCAACCTTCAACCGTAGGTGGAACCTGACGGGCTGGCTGAAGTTACATAAACTATTGGACGCCTGTTCAAGAGAGACTGAAATACTTGTTTTCCCTTCTTAACATGTCCTGAGACTACTGATTGACTCTAACAAATTTGTACAGCAGTACAAAGTACATACTACTGCTGTAAAGGTATGCGCTGTGAGTGCCAAATGCCGACTGCATTGATGCCTGTTGGTCTAACGTTTGAAAATAACGAAATAAAGGTTTAAAAAAAAAAAAAAAAAGTTTTATGCCTCACCACTTTAAGGGAGCACCAGCCGCCACTTCTTTGTGAATCAGGTCCTAAGGCTTTCAGGGATCACTAGCAGCCACTTCTTTGTGAATCAGGTCCTAAGGCTAGACTGATCCTCACACACGGTGCACCAATATAATTTACTTGTTTAAAAAAATAATACTCCAATTGAGTTGATTAGGCAGGAAGTAGATATTAAATTCAATTCGGCCTCTGCTTTAATCGTAACTCTGATTACTTCTGCTTAATCGAGCAAAACCAAATGCACTTACTGTTTGGATTTATGAAGACCTCATACATACTTAAAAAATGCATTTCTCGTGGGTATGCACTACAATGGCTGGGCTTAGGATAAACACTGTATTGATCAGTATCCTTATATAGATATGCGAATACGATTGAATGGGCGTAGCATGAACTAACACAGGTTGCCAATTTATACTCTACATCTGGTATTCACTTCTTTTTCCAAGTCTCAATAATTATTATTCTGCTGAATCATTCTTATGTGAAGACAAAAAAACTCCTATGCCCTTTTCATAACAAAAGGCTGATGGGCCAATTATCTCTATTGATAGTTAAATGAACCTGCCATGGGCTTTGTCAAAAAACTATTACAACATAAGAGCATATTCTGCTGTATTATAAGCAAATGCAACGGCTAGTTCGCATCACTCGTTTCTTGGCAACCTGATCGGACACTGAAACATTGCAAGCAGTTTATACTCTTAAAAAATGCATCAGATTTAAATGTGGTAAATATGCTAATTAACTACTGCATTGCTTTAGTAGATGTACTGATGATTTCTGAATTTAAATGTTATTGAATTCATATCTATATATATCCTGAATCTGTTTGGCGGATGTCGGCAGGCACCTGATGGTCGGTGGTGCTCAATGTGGGTGCGACCACCAATCGCATCTGCAATCTGTTCCATTTCTCCTTCACCATGAAAGAAAGGCTGGCACTCCAAAAAGCAAGTTACAATTCATTTATTTAATTGCCAGGAGCATCGACGCGCTTCAGTTATCAAAAGCCGAGTCCACAATGGTGGACGCCATTTTTTACATGTTGTATGTCCAAAACGTGTTCGCAGTGTGCTCAAAAAGACATAAACAAAATACTGCCCGATCTTTACATCTGACCCAATGCACATTTAACAATTCATTATTACATTCCTGCTCAACTTATTACAGTTGAAGTAATTAATCTAATTTAAAGTAATTAATTAAGTTTACCTTGTAAGTTCATCTCTGTACTTGCTAAATACAAGTGTATCAACTGTGTTCAAAACATACTGCACAATTCCATAATTCATAGATGCAACACAAAATTCTATATATCTTCACATATTTCCATTATTAGCGGTTTCATCCAAGTTCCAGGGTGGCCATATTGAAAGTATCATTTGTAAATAATATCCTACATATATATATAATATTTCAAAAACAATGGACTATATTGCTCATTCAAAATTGCATATATACAATTAATTACATATTCCAACTAGCGCTACAGCATACTTCATGGTAGGCATACAAAACTCCTAGTATTAATTCAACTAAACAAAAGGTTCCAATTTAGTAGGCTGGGCTGCACACAAGAGAGCTACTTTCAGGTAGCTGGAGAGCTACCAGTAGCTCACGACCCAATTGTTGGAGTACCTGCTGTAGCAGGACCCATGATAATGTTGCTTGAAAACGCCAGCCAAGAGACCCTATGTGACGGTAGCTGTGGCCAAGAGTTTACAAGGTGGTTATGGGTCTGGTCTGAAAGTCCTGCCAGGGGTATTTTCCTGAAAACAAGTACTACTGCAACACCAAATTAGAAAAAGATAACAGAACATTAAAGCAGCAAAAACCCCAAATACCCAAACACCCAAAGTTGCTGAGCCATCACCCCAAACACAGCCCATCTCCAGTCTGTGGGAACAAACTCCATTTCAATGCAAGTTTATGGTTGGAGAGATGGGCCAACTAATTCTTCCATCCTTCACAGATCAGTAAATTTAGGACTTTTAAATTGGTTAAGACTAATGCCTGCTGTGTGCACAACTGGGAGGTGAAATAGCGGGCACTGGGCGTTTCCCTGGTGGGCCGGTTTAGTGGCTGTGGGGGTCGTTTTTGTCTCTGAGGGCCGGTATTGCAGCAGTGCTGCAATGTCGCCCCCCTGTAGCAAAGGCAGGAGCGGTGCTTCATACTAGCACCCCCCCATCCCCCCACCCCTCCAGGGTTGGTCGAGCAGCAATCTGCCAGTGCTGGTTGCTGTTCCCAGTTCCCAGTCCGGCCCTGTGAAATAGCTTGCTCTATGAAGCTCAATATGAGAAAAAAAATCGTATTATTACTAATATGGAGACCCACTTGAATGCACTTTGAAGAGTTCAGGTCTTTGAGGTTACTACACGGGTTTTAAGGTTACTGCACAATTTATGACTAAAGGCCTAGAGAAAACAGATGATACAAACTCTCACCGGCTGTGAGCCAAGTCTACTACAATCTGGCAGAGTGCAAGGTAGCTCAGCCGAACTTGGCTGTGGAGTTTAAGCCCCGAATTCCAGTAAAAGCCACCAACTTGGAATAGTGAACTTAGTTCACAGACTGATTTTTGGGTAGGATAACAATAAACAGTTTGTCGTATTATCCAGTGAAATAACCTACCACCTTGTAGAAAGCATTGCACCCAGAGTGCTTGAAGGAGTGGGAGTCAGGTGCAAAAAGGTGAATAATGGTAGCAGCCGGGAGAAGGTGGCTGGACCCTCTTTCGTCTAGTCCACCAGATAACATTTGATGACGGCATCCTTACATTGGACCCAAGTCTGACATCAGATCAAAAGTAGTTAAGAATAATAAATTGTATGTTCAAGATAATGTACATCAGTTGAGGAAGCTGTTTTGTGGCAGTTTGAATGACTTTATCCTAGGTAATTGAAGTATCCATTTGAGGTAGGCTATGCCAAACTACAAATGTAAACTCAATGTATCATAAAGTCGTCAGTGTGGCCAAAACTAGACAAAACAACTAAAGCGTTCTGGGGCTGGTTAAACCCTATCGTCAGCAAAATATAACCCTGACTTGCTTAATGTGTGCTTGTCTGGGAAACAGAAATAAAATAAACTGACGTAGTTCTTTAAAAACCACCAGATTTCCCCGAAGCGGAAGGCACACACTGACAAAGAAATGCTGACCTTCACTTTTTTGTCTGAAGACAAACATATCAAGCAGATTGCACTGTCTGGTGAAATAAGAGAGGGTTATGGATTGGGAAACTATTTCTGCTCCACGAAGAGCGGCTTCACGGTGATGCCACCAGCTGCAAATCGTAAAGGTAGAGGAAGTGACTCATATCAAGCAGCCGTTGCGCCCTGATGACGTCACAGGAAGTGACATTACGTTTTGAACTTGATTATGTTCCAGCGCATTTTAACACCATTTTACTCAAATCAGTGGGCACTGCATGTTAAGAAAACGAAAATGATAATTAAAATCAATGAAAGATAAAGAGTTACTTGCTTAACAGTATTATAAAGGTATCAAGTGATATCCCCAAAATTAGAGCGCTGCAGCATGCGGTGTGAGAGCACAAACATACAAGTTCTTACCTTCAACTAGAAGCTGGATATTTCAGATATAGCGGGTATCATGATGACATAACATGATTCATGTGCTGGTGTAGTCGGCAACATTTTTACTAAAAATATTGCTGATTGGATGTCACAGAATTTCAACCAACACTATATTCTATCCACCGTACCAAGGACGCAGCTGGAGGTGTCATTCTATGGTGCAACCAAAGACTCTGCAAGGCACGGGGTACACCCAAAGTGGACACCCACCCACCCATAGCAGATGATGACTGGGAAACTCTCGATAAAAGGTCATAGCAGCTCAGAATCTAGTAGTAGCAGAGGGAAACATTTCTTTACCTGTGCACCTAGGTTCAGGAGTCTAGCAATCCTTTCAGTGTAAAGTCAATTCTATCTCCCATAACAGGGGCCCTTCACTTCCTTCTGCATACATGTAGTGTGTTCTTTGTGCATATGTGTACTCTGCCTGGGGACTGTGAGTAGTATCAATGCAGCACAAGATGGTGGGTCCTTTGGTATGGAAAAACCCTCATGGCTTTCCTATCCTTTCAGCAGCCCCTATGGCTGTGCTTCGGAGACCCCATTGCAGTTTCACCCGGTCTGGTTTTTAGCTGTAAAATCCATTCTGCCAAGATCCATGACTGAACACAGGAGACTGATCTAAACTGGTCTGACCAGCTGGGTAGGGCGGTTTCCAGATCTGCATGGAGAGGCATTCAATGGCAATCCCGGTCCTCCCAAATTGTGCTGTGATGTGGACTGCATGGTTACAATAGAGACCCTACCATATGCCTGGGAAATCCATATTTTCTTGATCAGTTGATGCCTGCTCTTCTTTTGTGAATAAAGCCTGTGAACATGCTCTCTAATTTGGCAGGTATTTGCATTTTTTTTAATCTAGCACCTCAGCTTGAATCTTCTTGGCTTCTCTCAAAAGTCAAAGGTTTTAGATAAATAATGGCTTTGCCTGAGCCGGTATGTTGTACTTGTCCGGGCTTCTGGAATATGTCTGATCCTCTAGCACAGAGTGATGTCTGAAAAGGGACACTACTTTGCAAGATGCTCTTTTCCCCAAGGCTGGACACAAGCCTAGAACTCTGGAGGAAGCCCTGCTTCTGCGTCCCGATCAGGAAGCAGATGAATCTAAACTGCCTGGTGTGTCGAGAGGACTTCATCCCGTACCAATAGGACCAGAAGTAAGGTGCACAGGACTGAAGCCTGTGTGCATGTCATCACGAGGCAGAGACCTTGTAAGCCGGCGGGCCAAAACTGAGCTGAAGGCATCAGCTTTCTCAGAGGTCGAGGTCCTGCAGGAAACATTCCATAACTGTGAGAGTAGTGAGCTTATCAACCTAACTCTGACATTATGGGAGCCTAAAGCACCCTCTTTACAGCCCTTTCAACCAAGGGCTTAAGGTAGCCTTATGTTAGCCAAGTCTATTCAGTCTGATTTCCTGATTCTGAACTTGTTGAAACCATATCGCGAGGCTTTACAGTTCTGTTGCTAACTGCGATGGAGCATGCAAACAGCATATAGCTACTCCGGCATTACACTCCCTCAGTCTCTTGCCTTGCCTGCTAATAACTGAGGTCAGGCATGACTCCATTGCTGTGGATTTATTGCTATTGTCCTCCTGTGTTTTGTAGGCAGGTGTCACCCCCATCCACACTGCCTACATTCTAGGACAGTATGGTAGATGTGGGCTGATAATAGTGGGGCACACTCTTCCGTATGTGTAAACGTGGGTCTGTGACCCAGGACAAAAGGGCAGAGTTCATCATTCTGTCAACAGACCGATTCCTAAGCCATCATGTTGCCTGCACATATAGCTTTCACAGCTTCTTAAGGCTTTCTGCTTTGCATTTAAAACACCACATTCAGGAGGAACATTGCATTGCAATGCTTATGGAAACCTTTTGCCAGTGGGTCTGATCCACTTCCCCCTCCCCCGTGACAATTTTTGTCTATTATTTGTATCCTCTTTTTTCCATTTCCAGTGTTTTCTGCCAAGTGGCTTGCTGCTTCCTAGTCTCCTTCCAGTATTGTCCAGTTGTATTCTGGTACGGTTCTCACTGTGACATCAGCACCTCCTCTACAGTTGTCTTCTGTTCTGCCTCCTTGTAAGCAATTACTTTCTGCCTTCACTGGCTTTTCCTCCTTTACTACAGTTACATCTTTTTGGAGGTAATTATCATTTTTGCTCCCTTTGTTATCACGAGCCGACAAAGTGGTGGAGGAGTAACCAGTTTTCACAGCCCTTAAAAGTGTCACAGATTAAAGAAGTGACTGTATCTTAACACAAATTCCAGTTCCCACCGTTCCTACTGAGACCTGTGGGTCCAGGGGAAACAACAGGTCTTGTGGATGCACCGCATCTTGAAAACTTTGATCTGCTGTGGGTGATAACTCATTTCCAGCCCCCACCTGAACACTGACTATTCAGATTAGTTGCAACAGGAACTGGTGTCATTGAACTGTTTCCAATGACCTCACCACTGGACACCTGATCAAGAGAAAGTAAGAGTAACCCCATTAACAACACACTGGAACTTTCACTTTGAATGAGTCCTTTCAGCATCCATTCGCCATTATTTTGCTGTAGATGGGAACCACAGTGCTTGGGTGCTGTGCTGCTGTGTTGCACGGACACGGACAATGGGCAAATATAAGTAGCACACTATGGGGCAGATGTACAAAAGAATTTTGCTTTTGGAAATTGTCCAAATTGCTATTTTGGGCCGTTTGCGGCTGCAAACCCCCTTTTCCTTATGTACGAAAGGCAATTTGGTAGCTCTAATTTGCAATTTGTTCCATTTGGTAATCACTATTTTTGCAATAGGAATATGCGAATTGCAAATAGTATGTATGATGTATTTCCAAATTGTGACTAGTCGCAAACTGCAATTTTAGAAAATGCATTTACCACCAATTCAAATCCGGTATTAATCAGGTGCAACCTATATAAAGTGGTCCAAAATGCATCAGGCCCATTCACAATGGCGGCTTTGTATGTTCTGGTGAGGAGGATAAGGATTTTGACTGGTATGCAGAGAAGAAGACAGGAGAGGATTTTTAGCGTTACAGTAACCTTTTTTTGATCAAACTGAGGAGGAGATATTTAAAAAGTGCAGCAGGCTTAGTAATCAGGTAATTTTTGATTTAATAGCTGAATTACATCCACGGCTACAGACCCCAACAAACAGAAGCAGTGCTATCCCTTCGCATGTGCAGGTATTGTGTTACCTATACCTTTTAGTTTTTGGAAGTTACCAGGAAGTAATCAGTGTCCTAAATTGCGCTGTTGTGTTTTTCCCATAGGTTTCTTGATATTATGATATCCAAAATAAATTACTACATTTATTTTCCCGCATTTCAGCAGGACTTACAACATACCAAACTTTTGTTTTATCGTATGACATATTTTTCAAATGTTATAGGGCATGTTGATAGTAAACATATTGCTATCTGTTCACTAATAATGAATGAATTTATTTTTAGAAACCACAAAAATAGTCACTTCCTTAATATACAGGTTGTGAGTGATGCCTCCTGTATAATAATCAATCAATCAATCATGTCACTTATAAAGCGCACTACATACCCGCGAGGGTCTCAAGGCGCTGGGGGAAGAGGGGGGTGGTGCTGCTACTGATCGAAGAGCCAGGTCTTGAGGAGTCTTCTGAAGGCCAGTAGGTCTTGGGTCTGCCAAAGGTTGGTGGGGAGGGTGTTCCAGGTCTTGTCGGCGAGGTGGGAGAAGGATCTGCCGCCGGCGGTCGTTTTCCGGATGCGGGGGACTGTGGCGAGGGCGAGGCTGGTGGAGCGGAGATGGCGGGTGGGGGTGTAGAAGCTGAGTCGTCTGTTGAGGTAGGCTGGTCCGGAGTTGTGGAGTGCTTTGTGTGCGTGGGTGAGGAGCTTGAAGGTTATCCTCTTGTTGACAGGGAGCCAGTGCAGGTCTCTCAGGTGGGGTGTGATGTGGCTGCGTCGGGGGATGTCGAGGATAAGACGTGCAGAGGCGTTCTGGATGCGTTGCAGCCGTCTCAGGAGCTTAGCCGTCGTTCCTGCGTAGAGGGCGTTTCCGTAGTCCAGCCTGCTGGTGACGAGGGCCTGGGTGACTGTTTTTCTTGTTTCTGTGGGGATCCACTTGAAGATCCTGCGGAGCATTCGGAGGGTGTTGAAGCAGGATGAGGAAACGGCGTTGACCTGCTTAGTCATGGAGAGGGTGGGGTCGAGGATGACCCCTAGGTTGCGTGCGTGGTCGGTGGGTGTCGGGGCTGTTCCCAGTGATGTTGGCCACCAGGAGTCGTCCCATGCTGAAGGGTTGGAACCAAGGATGAGGACCTCCGTCTTGTCCGAGTTCAGCTTCAGGCGGCTGGTACTCATCCATTCGGCGACGGCCTTCATTCCTTCGTGGAGGTGGGCTTTGGCGGTGTGAGGGTCTTTGGTGAGGGAGAGGATCAGCTGGGTGTCGTCGGCGTAGGAGATGATGTTGAGGTTGTGCTGTCGGGCGACGTGGGCGAGGGGTGCCATGTAGATGTTGAACAGCGTTGGGCTGAGGGAGGAGCCTTGGGGTACGCCGCAGATGATCTTGGTGGCTTTGGATCGGAAGGGGGCGAGGCGGACGCTTTGTGTTCTGCCGGAGAGGAAGGATGTGGTCCAGTCCAGGGCCTTCTCTTGGATCCCGGCGTCGTGAAGGCGTGTTCATAGTGTGTGGTGGCAGACCGTGTCGAAGGCGGCTGATAGGTCCAGGAGGATGAGGGCTGCTGTTTCTCCGTTGTCTAGCAGGGTCCTGATGTCATCGGTGGCGGCGATGAGGGCGGTTTCGGTGCTGTGGTTGCTGCGGAAGCCGGACTGGGAAGGGTCCAGGATGTTGTTCTCCTCGAGGTAGCGGGTCAGTTGTTTGTTGACGATTTTCTCGGTGACCTTCGCGGGGAACGGGAGCAGAGAGATGGGTCGGAAGTTCTTGAGGTCCTTGGGGTCTGCCTTGGGTTTCTTGAGTAAGGCGGTGATCTCGGCCTTGTTGTCCTATTTCCAGGCAGCACACATTCCTATATTTTCAGCCACAGTGACTTCTAAGTGGCTGTCTACAGGTGATTCGGCGACCATTTTCTACATGGTAAGCTTATATAAATTATTTAACACCCACTTAACCATCAACACATAATAACCCATACTAATGTAAGCTTCCTTTACTTTTTAGGAGACAGTGCATATGCATTATGGCCTTGGATCTTACCACCATATTTAAACCCAAGTGCAAGGATTCAGCAGAGATACAACCGTGCTCGCAATATTACATGCACTGTTATAGAGAGGATCTTTGGAATACTAAAAGGACGCTTCAGGTGTCTGCACAGAATATGACACTTTACAACGCAGGCGTTACAACGGGTGTCATTACAACACATTTTTTACATCGCAAAATCCATTACAACGCATGTCGTTACAACACATGTCGTTACAACGCATAATCCATTACAACACAATTACTATTCTAACTCCGCCGGGGCGTTACTTTGAGGAATGCGTTGTAATGGATTATGTGATGTAAGGACATGCATTGTAATGGATTTCGCGTTGTAAAACATTCGTTGTAATGACACGCGTTGTAACGCGTGCGTTGTAAACGATGTTTCCCGTCTGCACAACAGTGGTGAAGCCATCCAGTCCCCTAGGATATATGTTGCAAAAATCATAGCTATATGTGCAATGTTGCATAATCTTGCTAATAAAAGGGGTCTTGGGTCAGTGTGAAAATTAATTGAGAATCTGATCCTAAGGAAGGAATACCAATAGGATGGCTCTTGTGCTGCTGAGTATAGAGCACACCGTAAAGAGATTACACACAGTTATTTTAAAGGTAAGTAAAACGAAAAAATGGTAAATACAAGAATGCATGTATGTTATGCTTTTAAGTTCCAAATATGCCTTTTATTAGGCAAGCCTCATATTGTTATTTTTTACTAAAGCAAATAAAATGTACCCAGACACAAGTTGTCCTGTATAGTTTTCTGTTTCACAAAACAAAATAGTCATAAATAAGTAGTATATGGAAAATACAACAACCACATTATTGCTTTTTTAGCTCTGCTTGCACTACTTTTCTCAGCATTACCTGCCTCTGGAGTACCAATAACACCTGTACTAGATGTATATCCATGTGTCCGCTTAAGGTTAGAGACATCAGATGCTGAGGACTACTTACAGATATAGTACTGGTTTGCATATCTTCCAAGGCAGATGTGATCTGCACTAAACCGTATGCCACATCTCTAAAGCAGTGACCCATCTCTGTTTCTATATTTACAGTGTACCTGGATAACGTGGTAGTCGCCTGTGCCAGACGGTTAATAGATCTGCTCAATTTATCAAACCGCAACATGTGTTGGTGATGCATATGCCTTTGCCTTGTATGGTGTTGTTGCATTGTTGTTGTGTTTGACCACAGAGTCTGTGAGTTTAGCAAAATTATGATTCATCATTAACTATTTTTCTAAAACTTTCTTGGCCTTCAAGGCCATTGTGTGATCCATACACAATAATTGGTGATTTGTACTTTTTATATGTCTTGCTTGCAGCCGCTGCACAGAAAGCATTGATGCCTCCAAACTGCCAAACAATTGAGATGTCTCCAAACCAACATCCATTGCCAAAACACCCGTATTACGAAAAGCTGTGACATTACGCTGACACTGTAACACCCTGCAGTGCATCCGTCTGGCTCCCAAGGATGTTGGGCTGGTTTCCCTGCCTCTGGTTGTTTTATGTGCTACATCTTCAACATCTGGAAGTGGTAAACTGTAGCTCTGCTTCTGAATGGTACTCGAGGTGTTTGTGTGGCATATATGTCTGTGGATTCCTAAATATCACAAGGACTTTCAATAATGGATTCTTGCTCTCTATCAAGCTCTATCTGTTGTAGCACATCTGTGAGAAATATATAAATCTACTGTTTATTTTTTTTAAATATTACATTTGTGTTACATATACTTCTCTCATTACTGTCTACTTTGAATGAGAAATTGTTTAAAGCTCAAAAAATGTACACGTGTTTCTACAAATCAAAATGAAGAATCATTATTTGCACTCAACTCCCATAATGGATTGGAAAGTTACAAAATGCCTAAAAAATTACTTATTTCTCCACAATGTGATTAAATTATTAAGTAAATATGCTTAAAATCTATGGAAATGACATACACATGATATATTATTACTTTAAGTTGATGATGGTGGATTTGAGGTATAAACATTGGAAACACCCACAACACTCATATCAGGCTGAATTGTTGCCTCAACTAAAGTTTCCATGGGTGTTTGTGGTGGCTGCTGAGATGGTCCTCCGCCTGTCCCACTTGCCTCTGCCAAGTGGCTTGCAACCTTCTCTTTGGTTCGCTATCTGAAATCATACCATCTTTTGCGTATTTCAGGGATGGTACGCTATGTGACACCAATGGAATTAACCTTGCCCAGGATGTCTGTCCAAATTTTGTTTTTCTGGGATTCTGGCACGCTGAAGGAATTCTTCCTAAACAGCTCCTCATTGATGAACATGCACTCCTCAGTGAGGACCTTCAGCTCCTTCTCTTGAAAGTTTATCTTGCACTTCCTGACAGCAAGATAATTATCACATACTTCACTTGACATAGATCCCCTTCTTTGCAGCACAAAAATCCAATAAGACTCCACAAACACACTCCCCAAAAACACTACCTTCCATTGTGTTACAGAACACTGGAAAGGAGGTGTATTTATTGACTTCCTCATTGTGAAGTCACGTTTCTGCTACCAAAACGTGACTTTTCCTATGTGCTATTTCCTATTAATGATCTACATTTTAGAAATTCCCTATTAGGAAATCCCTAAATAGCGATTTGGAATCAGACAGATCACAGCTAGAGAAAATCAACCTTTCGTACACTTCAAATAGCGATTTCCAATTAGAGATTCAGATGCTATCACTAAACAAAACATTCTTACATCTGGCACTTAATACATTGTTGTAATCTATCTTGAGCCTTTGACCGGGGACAAAGCTAAATAAAGGAGACTGAAATTCAAAGGTTCACAGGGATGACAGAGTACTCAAGATCCTTTCCTTTAGGATAACATTGACCATTGACATCAATGTTCATCGAATTGTCTTTCTTAACTAAGTACTATGAACCAATTTGGGGAGTCTTTCGAAACTCTACGAGGTTAAACTAGTCTGTTTGGTTGTTCATCGTTTTAACTGCTCTTCATTTTCTTTAAGAAAATAAACACCTATTATTTTGGAAGATACAACTAAGACTGGACATCAGATTTATTCTGTTTTATATATATCATATACAAGTAGGGTGCCTGCAAAAAAGATCACAGATACATAAGAGAACCACGTCCTAAATTCCCAGAGGGGTCATCCATTAAACACTAAATTCAGGGGTCAGATTAAAATGGGAAGGCCATCCTTAATGGAAGAGGATGTCTCACACACATGGTAGTGTCATGCTTTATCATCAGCATCCTCTCCCCACCCCGGTAAGATGGTACTACCAGGGCGGACTCAATCTCCGCGAAGACTTGGCGGAAGGAGGGAGGTTTTTTTTTAAACCTTTATTTATCTTTTTTCATTAAAACCACAATAGGTGTACAATTTCAAACATTGCGTCAGATTGGATCCACGACAAAGTGCAAAAAGGTGTAAGCAGTACATAATCACATTTTGCTTTACCAGTTATCTTATATCAAAATCTTGTCATTGAAATGTCAGGGATTTCAGCTCAAATCCTCCTCAGTTGAACGTTCACTCGCATCCGAGTCATGTTGATCACTTACCTTTGCATCAGGGTTTAAAAACACGTCACATAGAGGGAGGGGGCGTGGCCTGGAGCGTCAAGATGGCGGTCGCATTCTAAGAGTGCTCCGGACCCCTCCGTCATCCGCTCCAGAATTCGCTACCATCGGCAGCCATCCATCCCTCAAACTCATCGCCAACACTTCGCCATAGCCCGTACTGCACGCCTGTGGCGAGGAACGCCGCAGCATTGGGCGCAATGCCCGGTTTTCGGCCCATGTCTCCAAATCGCACCCATCCTAAAATGGCGGCACCCGTTCTTCATGCCTCGAGGCTGTAGCCTGTGCCTCACGCCGTGTGACTAACAGCGGACACATCCTGCCTGCAAACCGGGGACCCCCCCACACTGACTCGCCAACCGAGTGCCGGGTGGCTCACCTGGCGGCGGAGGGAGGAAGAGCAGTGAGGCCGCGGGACGTTCCCGCTTTCAGGTGGCCTGGAGAGAGGCATCCTGCTGTGCTGCCCAAGGTGGGGCCACCTTCCCTCGGCTGAATCTCTGGGGCTGCTGCGGGAACCTGCGCTGCGAAGGCTGCATCTGACCGGCGGGTTGAACGGAGGCTGGGGATCGGCTGCCATCTCGGGCAGTGGGGATTCATTGACAGGGCTGCCCCCCCCTCTGGGCGCCGTAATCAGCCGGGCCCGAGTGAGGTGGTGTCTCCCGCGAACGCCTTCTGGACCATTGGACGTGCTTCGGGTGGACCCGATGGTGCATGAGTGACCCCCATTAATTGTCCCGGTGAGTGCAAGAGGGGGCGACGCTTGGGGTGTGGAGGCCTGCCCTTGGGCGAATTCCCGGGCCTGGTGCGACCGCAGCCGTTGTCCCAGGAGCCCGCATCGTGATAGGCCTGGGGCGGGGTGAATCGGCTGCCTTGATCTGGCAGCGGGGGCTTCAGGAGAGGCTCCCCCCCTTACCCCCTCCATTCTCACACTTGCTCGCCCGGGGCGGGCCCGGCTTTGCGGCGCTACGACCTGGGCCCTGACCCCTTGGACGCTTGACTGAGCCCTAATTGGGGGCCCTCCTCCGCCCCCCACTGCTGCTGAGGTGATGCTGCTCTGGTGCGCGACCTGGACCCAAGGTCCAGAGTCCCACAGAGGGGTGTTCTGCTAACCGGATCCCCAAAGAGACCCGACATGATACCACAGGGGCACCCGTGAGCAAAGGATCGGCTGCGACATCGAGCAGAGATTGATTTCTGGACCACCCCTCACTGACCCATTGGATCTTACGAGCCTGTGCGGCCCCGGGTCGACCCTTGGTGAGGCCCCGCACACAGCACACTAAGAGCATACTGAGCCCTGAGTTGACCCCAGAACTGACCTCCCACTTTCCCAGCTGAAACAAGGCGGTGCTGCGAGGGAGGGGCCCTCCGGGTGGGGACTGGGCCCACCTGGCTGCCACTGCGATCCCAGAGGAGGCGCGGCATCCAGAACCCAATGGGTGAGGAGATCGGCTGCGAGGTCGCGCAGTGGTGGACTCCTGGGGGGGCCCCCTGCCCGACAGGATCCAACAACTCTGCGTGTGCACTCCCTCGCGGGAAGAAACGAACACTTGTCTCCTGCCAGGCCGCTGCACTGCCGCACTGGACCCAACACCCGTGGTGACCGACAACCACCAGACACAATCTCTAAGTGGGCAGGCGCGGAACACCCGCTTACCTTGTCTTACCCCTGGTCACATAACGTATCCTCGCAAACTATATTACCAGGAGACACCCTGGCCTTGGGCACAACCAGCCTTCACCTGGAGCTGATCGCCTCTCGCCCCGACCGAGCTGTGGCCACACAGCAGTAGAACACCACTCCACTCACAACGACTTCACCCGATGACGGTTGCAATTCCAGTTGGGAAACGCATGGAGTCCCCTTCAAAATAAGCGATCACCAGTCATCCACGAAAGCTCCACACCACCTGCGTGTGCTGGCCAATACACTTCCAGTGGGATTGTCTGCCGGCCAGCAACACCAGTATCTATCACTGGCCCTCCTTGAACCTCCCAGCCATGGGGAGAGACCGGGGACGAAAGCCACCTGCGACTCAGACTACAATGGACCAATACACATTTAATGACCATGGGTCCCGGTCCGAAAACGCAGAAGGACGCACTCCAACGAGCGGGGACCTCAACACGATCCTACAAGCCATCTCCACTTCGCAGGCTTCGGTCAAAAATAAGATTGGAGAAGTCTGAGTCGACATGGCCCTGCTCAGACAGGACCTTCGCAACGCAACGGCCAGAATCACCGAAGCAGAATCTCGTATCTCCTCAGTCGAAGATGACGTTGCCAGCCTAAAAGAACAGATGACTCACTTGCAGACCCAAGCCAAAGAACTTCACAGGAGGGCAGAAGATGCAGAAAACCAATCCAGGCGCAATAACTTGAGCCTAGTGGGATTCCCGGAAGGAGTTGAACACGGACCGATGGAATCATTCATCGAAACTTGGATTAATTCCTGGATGTCCAAGAACACGCTCTCTACTTGGTTAGCCGTTGTACGAGCGCACCGCTCCCTGGCTCCAAAACCTCCCACGGGTGCCCCACACCAACCCATCATAGCACGGATCCTCAACTTTAGAGACAGATCTGATCCTGCAACGAGCCTGTGTCCGGAAAACCATAAATTACCAAAACCACACCATCATGATATTCCCGGACTACACCAGGGAAGTCCAAACACAGAGGCGCTCCCATACAGATGTGAAACAGAAACTCCGCACCCTCAATCTACAGTACAGGCTACTCTTTCCAGCAAGATTACGTGTGGTCTTTCACGACAAAACACATTTCTTTGACAGTCCGGAAGCTGCCTGGACCTGGCTGACAGAAGAACGTCCCCTTCGACTCAAATCCATGTCCTCGGCCCCAGGGGCTCAGGCTGCAGATACACACAACCCTGCCCCACGGGGAAGACGCACGCAGTCCCGCAGAGGCCGGAAGACGGGCAGGACCGGAACGAGCTCTCCAATGGCTGTGTCTCCAAAGTCCCAACGCCGGGCCCTGTCGCCGAGACCCCGTCATCCACACTACGCCAGCTCCCATGACCGTTCACCTACAGAGAGCACTTCATCCAAAATTATGGCCATAGACTCTGCAGACTCTGATCCCTCCCGTGCCCGACTATCCCCAGCTGAAGCTCCACAGGGTTCTGCAAATGAAACCCATCACACTAGAACGCACCCATCTGAACAATGGCGAAATCCAGACCAATCAGATACCTCTGCCGATGTACACTTTGATCCTACATCGAGAGGGGTCCACCACATTTCTTTGACTCTAAACGTTATAGTTTAGTTCATCTCAACAGTTATAGGGCGACAGATGCTTCTGTTCTTGAAGTATAGGGTGGGGGTGGGGGCGTTGTCCTGAGTTATTAGTTGGTTAGCAACTCAAAGTTCACAGCATTTCAGCTCCACACTAACACGACACAACCTCGCAAAAGCACATCAACAGGGGGAACACAAGGTTAATGCATCTCAGCTTCTAAGACATCCACCGCACAGCAGACCTCCGCAGCACTACAGACCTCTCTCGTTGACCACGACACAATGACATATCGAGGACATTCTCTCCGTATCATGTCATGGAATGTTAATGGCCTGCTAGATAGGATCAAATGGACCGCGGTCCTGCGACACACCCAGAGACATGCACCCGACATTCTCTTGCTCCAGGAAACCCATCTCCTGGGCAATCTCTGTCCCTTCCTCGCAAGATATGGATTTGACAGATCCTGGCACTCAGGCTTCACACGGGGATCTCGTGGGGTCGCCGTCCTCTTAAAGCGCAATCTACCTTTTGTACTTACCCAAATTACCAGAGATCCCAATGGCCGTTTTGTTGCCCTCTCCAGAACTCTAGGCAAAGAAACCCTTAATGTCCTCTCCATCTACATTCCCGGCGCCACCCATGTGCAGACCCTAAATCGCATAGGTGAAATACTCTCTTCCCTGTCTCCCGGAACGACGGTTTTAGGGGGGATTTCAATGCTGTCGTGCAACCCAGGCTTGACACCACAGGGACTCCCTCCATCACACGCACCTCCCACGCCAAACAGCTCACGGACTGGGCTGAAGCCATGGGTATTTGTGACGTATGGCGAATATGGAACCCGCGGGAAACCCACTACACCCACACCTTAGCAGCACACCACAGCCACTCTCGCATTGACATGATATTTATGCCTGCCACCGAATGTAGTAAAGTCAGAGAAATAAGTATCCTCCCTTGGGGCATCTCAGACCACTCACCAATTCTTTTGACCCTGGGCGACCCACCCACTGCTCTCCGCCCAATGTGGAGGATGAACGCCTGGCTCCTCCAAGACCTGAAATTTAAAGAAACAATCAAAGCTGAAATCGAGCAATATTTCCTCACGAATCAGGATTCCGTCTCATCCCCGGGCACCCTGTGGGAGGCGGGTAAGTCCACGATCCGCGGGCTCTCCAAGAGCCACCTCAAAGCCCAACAAACAGCAAGAGACAGTAGGCTCACACTCCTTGAATCCCAAGCGATCCAGCTAGAGAGAGACACAACTGGCACATCAGTTGAAACTCAGTTGCGTCACCTGGCGCTAGTGCGGGATGAAATAAGACAGATTTCGTTAGACTCCGCAAAACTCTTATGGAGGTCATCGATTGCTTGAGTATACGGGTGGGGTGATAAGAATGGAAAAATACTACACAGACTAGTGTCCTACCCCCTAGCGAATCTGATAATTCCAGAGATCCATGACTCAGTGGGATGCACCAATCGCTCCCCCAAAGCGATGGCCCAAGCCTTCGCAGACTACTACTCAGACCTATACGCTGCCCGGAAGCCAGAACTTTCATTGATGGAGCTGATCGCTCTAGAGGACTTCCACCTCCCAACGTTCACTACAGTCGAGTCTGATGGAATGGAAAGTCCGATTACGTGCAAAGAAATACAAGGGGCCCTTTCACTGGTCGCAGCCGGCAAAACTCCTGGCCTGGACGGCTATCCACAGGAATATTATTCCGCCTACTGCAACATACTCACTCCTCATCTGGCTGCCCTCTACGAGGAAGCCATAGAAAAAGGCTCTTTCCCTCCAGAGACGGACATGGCTACCATAGCCATTATTCCCAAAACACAACCACCTTCACCAGCATGTGTGGACTACCGCCCCATCTCCTTGATTAATACAGAGGTCAAAATATATGCCATGGTTCGGGCTCAACGTCTTAAACCACACCTCGACAAATTGGTCCACCCTGACCAATGTGGATTCATGCCGGCGCGGAGTACTTGACATTGCCTGCGGCGCCTCCACCTGGCCTTGGCCAACCGACAGTCACTGGCCCCCTATTTGGCACTTCTCCTAGTCAACTTTGAGAACGCATTTGACTCAGTCGACTGGGGTTATCTGGGAGACGTCCTAAGGGTTCTGGGCGTAGGCCCCAAGTTTTGCCATATGGTCCAAGTCCTATACTCCAAGCCAACTGCACGGGTGCAGGTCAACGGAGTGCTCTCCGACATTTTTTCAATCAGAAGAGGGACGAGGCAGGGGTGCCCCCACTCACCCCTCCTCTTCTTCTTGGCCTTGGAGCCCCTGGCCAACCTCGTCCGCTCTGATAACCAAGTTCGGGCCTGGCATTGGGTGGGATCACACGAAGACAAGATTGTTTTGCATGCGGACGACGTCTTGCTGTTCCTCGCAGACCCAGCCCGATCCGGCCCCCGATGTCTACATATATTGCAATCCTTTGAGCGGGTCTCTGGGCTGCGTCTGAACTCAGCCAAATCGACTTTGGTCCCCCTGCATCTCTCAAGGGATTGTTTCGACTGGCAGTCCACTATCCCTTTCAGACGACAATCTTTCAAGTACTTAGGTATATGGGTCGCCCTATTGCCTGATTTAGCCTGGGCACTCAACGTGACCCCCTTAGTCGCTAAAACCAGACAGGACCTACAGAAGTGGCAAAAACTACCACTTGACTCGCTAGGGAGAATAGCGCTATTCAAAATGATGATCCTCCCCCGGTTCCTTTACGTCATTCAGACCATTCCACTCCATATCCCCCAAGCCTGGTTTAAAGGAATAGATCGTCTAATCATAAAATTTCTCTGGAACGGCCGGCGGCCGCGTATTGCACTCCGACACTGCCAGATCCCACCCTTTGATGGAGGCATGGGCCTAACGAACCTCTACCTGTACTATCTTGCAACCCACCTCCTGGTAATACACGATTGGTTCAATGGGGGGTGGTCTGACCCGGCTTACAAGACCGAACTCAAAGGCTTAGGCCTCTCCCAAATTCAGGCTATGTTGTACAGATTTCCCATCTTCAGGGACCTCCCCACAGTGACCCGAACAGTCCTTCTGGCCTGGCATGCCTCCCTGCAACACACTCAATGGCAGGACAAACTGACCCAGCAAACACCCCTTTGGCAGGGTGCATGGTTGCAGGAGGTGGGGGGCTTAGATAGTTTTAAAGGTTGGGACCTCATTGGCATCTCACAGCTTGGAGACGTGTGGGTCAGTGACCATATTCGCTCCTTTGCTGACCTGCAAGCTAGATATTCACTCCACCCATCCCAGTTCTACAGATATTTACAACTCCGCCACCCCCTAGACACACATATAAAACCCGGCACTTCACTGCCAGAACACAGTCGCCTTGAAGCCCAGGTCATGATGGGTAACCGAGAAGGGAGGAGTCTCACGTATATACCACTCCTTAACGAATAATGGTCCTCCTTCCCTAAACCAATTGAGAAATAGATGGGAGACATGGCTGGGCCCATTGGAGGAGGAGGATTGGAGGGATGCACTCATGGCTGCCAAAACCATCACTGTCTCAGCTAGACTTCGTCTGGTCCAGCTCTATTATCTACACGCCTCCTATCTTGCCCCTAGCCACCTACACAGAGCAGGCCTGATTCCGCACCCAACATGCACAAGATGCGGTACCGAACCCGCAGATTTCTTCCACATGGTATGGTCCTGCCCACACATAACCCCTTACTGGGCTGCACTAGAAGCAGAGCTCACAGAGGTGCTAGGATGGGAGGTCCCACACAACCCCTTGAACATATTACTGGGTATCACTGATGGGTTAGATGGATCCAGAGCAGATAAGGCGTTCCTGGGAACCGCTCTGGTAGTAGCCAAACACGACATCGCGATAGCATGGAAGAACCCCACCCCGCCCACCATAACTAAGTGGCGCTGAGAAGTAGATTGGTGTGCTGCACAGGAACTACCATTATATGAAGCCAGAGGTTGTCCGGCCAAACACCGGAAGGTCTGGGGCAAATGGTTGGGAATGTTAGACTGGTTGACTCTCTTGTTTCCCTGGGTCTAATTCTATGTGCCCCCTGGAAGAGGAGGAATAACATTGTATTTTGCTGCAAACTGTATTATTCCCCGAAAGCCACTTGTTGTGGTGCTGCTCATCATGCTGTACTGTTTGTAATTACGTTTTTATCACTTTCTTTTGGCAAAATCAATAAAATTGATTATCAAAAAAAGAAACACGTGACATAACTCCCTCCACATGCCTAGATCCTCTTCTAATTTTTCATCCCTCTGCTAGCCTTCATGTGGGCCTCCACCGCCAGCGTCCACTCATGCACATCCACATCCCATAGACAATCATCTACAGCGAGGTACACTTTCCCACTCCATGTTATTGCTACCATGTGTTCTGCTAAAACCAGGAGGAGTTGCAAGAGTTTATACGCCATCGTGTGCTTCTTGGGTTTCGTAATATATGTCCAAGTAAACAGTGTAGTAGGAGTTGTCTCTACCCGAATGACTGTACCCCTTTTCACCAGCTCCACCACCCAGGTCCAGAATCGGTACATCTCGGGGCACCCCCAATGCTAGATGCAAAGAATCTGCCCCTACTGTACCGCACCGAGGGCATTCATTTGAGCGGTCCGGGTCGATACGGTGCAGTCTCACCTGAGTCATGTATGTGCAGTGTAAGTAGTTGAAATGTATCAACTTGAAGCGCGCATTGCAAGACACTGTATGCGTAAGTGCGCTTATTGCTTTCCACATCTTCTCACTCAGGGGTTCTGTCACGGCCCCGTACCACACTGCCCGAGCCCTCAGTGGAGGGCCCCATGAGTTGGCCCTCATGGCACTATAAAGGCGAGAGATAAGCAGACGCCCAGAACCACAGGTAAGCATTATGTCCAGCGTTTGTGTCATTGGCGGGACATTTGGATATGTAAGCCATGTCACGCTTGCCAGGTCCAAGAGTCCGGCATACTGAAGATATTGGCCCTGACCCAGTCCTAAACAATCACAGTCCTGCTCATAGGAGATGAAGGTTTCGTTTAGGAACAAGTCCGCTAATACCTGACAACCTCCCTCTCTCCATGCCTGGAATGATATCATGTCCATCATTTTCTGCACTGGAGTAAGAATGCATATAGAGAGCTCCTGGTGAAACGGTGCGTGTTTTAGTATTCGTTGTACAAACGACTGCCATATACTCACAGTCTGTTTGACCACATAGGGCATGTCGCCCAAGATGCCCGCACCCTCCATCAATGCCGTTTGGAGCCTGTATGGCTGGACTCGCAACCTCAGAAGTCTTTTTTCTCAGTTGTCTCCATCATCCAGCCACTGGGTCGTGTGTTGTAAGTGAGCCGCATAGTAATATAAATCCAACCTGGGGGCTTCCAGTTCCCCCTCCTCATACCGCCGAGTTCATGTGTTCGAGGCAACTCTACTGTGGTGGCCTGCCCAGTAAAGGGGTACCAGTACTGAGTTCAATTGCTTGAACACTCGCATGGGGATGCTGCACAACGAGTTTTGGAGCACATACATGCAACGCGGTAGCACCACCATCTTAGACACCGCCATCCTGCCCATGAGGGAGAGAGGCAGAGTGTTCCAAAATACCACCAAACGCTTTAGTGCTTCGACCACCCTGTTCATATTGAGGTGTAGCAATTGCGAGTCCTCAAGTGCCACTTGTAAACCCAGATATCTGAAATACCCCGTCTCCCATCGCAATCCAAGACTCGGAAGTCGCTCCAGCGGCAATACAGACAATCCAGCCAGAGGAAAGAGCGGGGACTTATGTTTGTTTAGACGCAATGCAGGAGCTGCATTAGCCTAGGTATCACATTGCAAGGGGAAGAGATTTAGAACAGGGCATCATCCGCATATAAGGATATTACTTGCGATCTCCCCCCTATATGTATGCCCCACCGTTCAAGGTCCTTTTGGACCCAAACTGCCAGAGGTTCGATGGCCAGCGCAAAGAGCAGCGGTGACAATGGGCACCCCTGGCATGTGCCTCGCCGCAATGTCCACATCTCTGACCGGCTCACCCACACACGTACCCGCGCACATGGTTCAGTATACAGGAGTTTGACCCATCTGCAGAACCGCGGGCCAAATCCCGTGGACCTAAACACTTCCTGCAAATATCCCCAGTCAACGGTATCAAAAGCTTTCTCGAGTTCCATGGCCACTTGTGCCAGTTCCTCATCCCTGCGCTGTACCTCGTGCATGATGTGTTAGTCGCTCTATATTCATGCCTCTGTTGTGGCCGCGTATGAACCCACATTGATCCTCATGAATCAAGTGGGGCATATGCGGAGACAATCGTTTTGCCAGTACTCTGCACAGTATTTTAACATCGGAGTTGATCGTGGTTTGTGGACGATATGCCGCCGGGTCCTGGCCATCACCACCCTTAGGAGGGAGTTCTTACATAAATCTTACTGGACAGGGCAGGATCCAGAAAATCTAAAAATACCTCAAAGTTTATTGGTTAACACATTTATTTGTGAGGACGGAGGGTGGGGAGAGCGCAATGGCTCAAACCCGTCTGCTAGTCACCAACATGTTTCTGCCCTCAATAATTAGCCTATCTGGTCTGGGACATTCGACAGGGCTAAAGGATCCCTTCAAAATCAGCCACTAGGCTTAATTTATCTTTCCTGGTAATGCAGATGCATCACCAAACAACATAATTACCCAGGTGAGTCCTACCTGGATTTTTTTCAAATGATTCTCGTAGAAAACCATAGACTTTAGGGGATACTGGTAGGCTGGTCAAGGAGGGGTGGTGTCCTTTATAGTCACACTTGCATCAAAAGGTTCACCACTCCAATGAACCTAAACGTTCCCGCTCCATGCCGCTGATATTCTGTTTTACTACTGCTACCTGCCATATATTGCTCCACAGCTATTACCAACTCATACAATATGCCTTGATAACTCAACCTACCTACCTTTGGAGAGCCATGTGTCCAAATGGTCTTGCTTACTGAACTGAAGCATAATAGTACCTGAGGCCTTGGGACATCTGTAGAAAAAATTACAAACACCCTGTATGCTGCCCAGCAACCACTGACAGTGCTTATACCCAGAGAAAAAGCCTCATAGTTTGAGAATGTGGCAGAAGATCCAGATGATGCCACACATGTCACACCACAAGCTATTATCAACCCATCCAGCAATGGAGAGCCTCTCCTGTTTGACAGGTTCTGATACCTCTGGACCTGACTATGGAGAGAATTGTGCACTACCCAGTAGAGCCCATTCCTCTTAGAAAGGGCTGGTGTTTAAAATATTACACATACATTTGCCATTAACATCATAAATCAACCTCATAAATAATCCTTGTAGCCATGTTAAGCAAACTGTGTGTGTTCACTCTAAAATGAGGCAAGAGCAAAAAAGAGAATTAATATTTACAAAATTACTTAAAGCAATTCAGCAAAAGAAAACGAAATGGATTAAACAAGCAACTGCAATGCTAATATGTCTGGTTTTTATTAGGGGAAATGCTTGGCACTAGTTGGGTGACGTTGGGTATGTTGCTCGGAGCTGTCCTAGAAAGACAATTCCATAATGAAGCATCTTGGGTTACAACAAGTTGGAAGATGATATTAGGACCCAATTGGCTTTACATACTGCATTAGAACAGTTAGGCTGTACTCTCAAAGAAAAGCGTTATTAAAAAGGGTCAGAAGAAATTTTAAAGAAATTGTATTTGCGTTAACAAATAAAGCTGTAAATCCAACAACATGCTAACATGACAGCAAAGTTAAACAAATGAATGTGCAAGGACAATTGGTTAATAGCACTGTGTTTTCATATCAGCCTCAGGCATTCAGATATCTTGTTCCCTAAATAAAAAGCCATAAACCAACAGTTAAACATGTTGTTGTGCTACCAAAGTAAGTAAATCAAGGAACACGCTGTGACTGTGATTTACAAGCTACAAATCACGTCACATCTGCAAATGGTCTAATTTTTGCCCTATCAAAAAAACCTACTGGGAACACAAATTGGACAATGTCAAAAAAGAATAAAATCTCAATTCAATAATACAATAAGGACCTAAACAAAGGGAGAAGGCATCAAAGATTAGCTGAACGGCAGTAGAAAGAAAAACTTGCAAAAAGTTTTTTTCCCACTGAAAGAAAAAGGTACAAAATCAACATCTTTTAGGCTAAAGCCTTGTTCTTTAGATCTCAGACCAAGCGAGAAAGTGCTTCATAAAACTATTCAACATTATCAAGCAACACACCAGTCCTCTGTGGATGTTAGTTACCTACACATCTAAAGAAAGATGGAGGAGATTTATGAATTCTTTGTAGAGAAGATGAAAAAGATTAAATCTTAACAGACAAGAATCTCAGTAGACAGCCTTTCCACAACCCCAAATAGCAACGCATACTGGAGCGAATTTCAGTGAAGTCAACAAAAGATAGTTTATCATAATGATAGCTAAGACGAAACATGCCTCAGACTTTGTGTAACTCAATCCCCTCCACTCTAATCAAAGAGGTCAGCATTCACATATCCCCTTATTGAAGGCAGCTGATCAACTCCTCACTGGTCTACAGCGAAATTATGGGATTCTGAAAACAGGACAGTTCACCACACTGCTGAAGAAAGGAGGGGCCTGCCCTGGGGATCTGAAAAATATCCACCCAGTAACTAACCTCCATTCATAGCAAGGATTCTATATTGCATCTCAACTCAACCAATTCACAGATCTTGGTAAATAGAAATTTAATCACCCTCCCACTACTTGTAGTGGATTTATCGTATACCTACTGCTGAAATCTCTCTTGATCTTTTATTGCTGGAGTATTCCTTGTAATTATTGTAAAGTGCTCATATGCCCTTTGATCAAGTATGTACTATATAAAACTGCAATAAAAAAATCAAATAATTAAATAATAACAATATATCATAGACTTCATAGACAGCCCACCCAATCAATGGTAAACCATGTAAAACGCATGAAAGCCGATGGCTGAAGAGGAGGACCCAAAGACACATCTCTATTCTCATTGGACCGATTATTGAACTAATACAGCTAAAGCACTCTGCAGCCAGATCTGAACATGTGTGTGCTATTCACCACTGCATGTGAGGAATTAGTACTTCATATGGTATTATCATTGCCACAATTGACTGCCCTCCGCCTTAACAAAAGCAATAACATAAACCAGAAAGACAAGTAAATCTTAAGGCCCCATTAAGCGTGCTCTTAGGTTTCAGGCTGTCAAAAAAACAGGCCCGTAAAATGCAGCCGCAGCTGTAACTATTGTGCTGTCTTATTCTATATTTATTTTAAACCTCAGTTTCCATTGAAGAAGAGTAAAAATAAAAAAAATACAGATTTCGATTTTGAGGTATGCTCATACTGCATTACCATAGTTCCCCTTCATTTAGCAGGGCGCTGCATTTTTTTTCTTCACAACACTGCACTGTGGGGGGGAAGGGCCCAGGCTCCCCTCTGGCCTGACATTCAAATGGGACCTAAAGCCAAGATAGAGGTAGACATCTGACTTGACTCAGGCTCGAGCCTTTCTTAGCGCATGATATTATAGCCTCACACGCTGTGAATCCGGGTTCGACACTCTCATCATATGCACCCTACAACCTCCGTATTCAGGAAGGACATTTAAATTCTGTGTAAAAGCACCAGAAACGAAAACAACCACCTGATACCATCTACAACCAGACAGCACTCATTGTATACAGATAGAGCAGCCATCACAACTTCTGCAGGCAGGCATGATCCTCACACCCACTGCTCTCAGGCAGGAACTCCTGAAAGAAGGCAGGAGGAACCTCACACCAGGTGTATCTAGGCTGAACCTTCAGAGTGCCCATGAAACGAGCTGTACATCTTCCAATGAAGGCAGGATGATCGGACCTCTGCATCTCTAATGAAGGCAGCATGAGTGGACCTCTGCATCTCTAATGAAGGAAGGAGGATCCTCACACCATCTAGACTGATCCTTCAAAATGCCCATGAAAGGATGTCTTCATCTCTGAATGAAGGCAGGAGGATCCTCACACCAGGTGAATCTAGGCTGAACCTCCGCAATGCCCATGAAAAGACGTCTACATCACCAAATGAGGGCCGGGTGATCTTCAGACCAGGTGCATCTGACCACAACCAGCTTATTAGTCGCCTTTTTTTCCCTGGGAGTTAGGGGCAAGGCACTGGCCCTTCTGAAATCCTTTCTCACTGACAGAGAACAGAGGGTGGAGCTCGAAGGGCATAGCTCGTCCTGGTTCACCTTGCCCTGCGGAGTGCCACAGGGCTCCTCACTGAGTCCAACACTTTTTAATCTATATGTTACTCCCCTCTGCTTGCTCATAAAATCCTTTGGCTTCAAAACAGTGTCATACGCCGATGACACACAAATTGTGGTGTCCTTCGCTGGAGACCATACGGTCACCGCTCGAAGATTTCAAGAATGCTTGAGCAAAGTTGGGCAGTGGATGGCCCAAAACCGCCTCAAACTGAACGCAGGAAAAACCGAGGTGCTCCTTTTTGGAAACAATACCTCTTTCTGGGGTCCCAAATGGTGGCCACAGGAAATGGGCGAAATTCCCACTCCGATCAATAAAGTGAAAAACCTCAGAGTCTTTTTTTAGACCAAACTATCCTTTGAGGGGCAAATTAACGCTATTACCTCCTCATGCTTCTTTTTGATTAAAACCATCAGAAAGATCCTTCCCTTCATTCCGCTAGAGCTCCAGAAAGCGGTGGTGACAGCACTCATACTGTCCAAACTGGATTATTGCAACGGACTATTCCTGAACATACGTACCCATCTCCTAAATAAAATGCAGGTCCTATAAAATGCAGCAGCCCGTCTGCTGCTCGATATCCCCAAACAGCAATCGGTAGCACATGCTCTACCTTCCTTGCACTGGCTACCGGTAAAAAGAAGGATCGAATTCAAGGCCCTCTGCACTGCCTTCAAGGCACTCCATGGACTCGGACCGGCTTTCCTGACAAACAAATTTCAGTGGTATCTCCCTGGCAGGGAGCTCCGCTCTGCTACCTCAGCCAATCTTGTAGTCCCCAAAGTCAAATTGGCAACTTGGGGAGGGAGAAGCTTCGTGGCAGGGACAGTGAAGCTGTGAAACTCACTCCCAATACGTCTGAAGACAGAAAACAACCTCATGGTTTTTCCGCAAATCCCTAAAAACCTTGCTGTTTAACATGTAGTGGCTATCTCTTTTGTTTCTCCCGTGCAGGCTCACATTTCAGATCTGAGCCGCCGCGCCTAGACACCTCCGGGTATTAGTGCGCGTTACAAATCCCAATTTCATTTCATTTCATCTAGACTGGACCTCTGCATCTCTAATGAAGGCAGGAGGATCCTCACATCACGTTCATCTAGACTGGACCTTCATAATGACCATGAAACAAGCTCTACATCTTCAAATGAAGGCAGGATGATCAGACCTCTGCATCTCTACTGAAGGCAGGAGGATCCTCGCACCATCTGCATCTAGACTGGACCGCTGCATCTCTACTGAAGGCAGGATGATCCTCACACAATCTGCATCTAGATTGAACCTTCACAATGCCCATGAAAGGACGTCTTCATCTCTGAATGAAGGCAGGAGGATCCTCACACCATGTTCATCTAGACTGGACCTTCATAACGACCATGAAAGGATCTCTAAGTCTCTGAACAAAGGTAGGATGATCCCTAACACCATCTGCATCTAGACTGGACCGCTGCATCTCTAATGAAGGCAGGAGGATCCTCACACCACATTCATCTAGACTGGACCTCAGCATCTCTACTGAAGGCAGGAAGATCCTCAGACCATGTGCATCTAGACTGGACCTCAGCATCTCTACTGAAGGCAGGAGGATCCTCGCACCATCTGCATCTAGACTGAACCTTAGCATCTCTACTGAAGGCAGAAGGATCCTCACACCATGTGCATGTAGACTGGACCTCAGCAGCTCTACTGAAGACAGGAGGATCCTCACACCATGTGCATCTAGACTGGACCTCAGCATCTCTACTGAAGGCAGGAGGATCCTCACACCAAGTGTGTCTAGACTGAACCTTCACAATGCCCATGAAAGGACGCCTACATCTCCAAATGAAGGCAGGATGATCTTCACACCATGTGCATCTAGACTGGACCAATGGATTCAGATATGGCCATCATGTCCTCTAACCAGGCAGGACCCTTACAACCTCTGTAAAACAGAGCGTGGATTCATTGGAGGAATAAATGATTCTTCCTGCTTCAAATATATTGAGTTTTCCCGAAATAGGCTAAGGGTACTACTGCCATAACATCTCATGGAAAAAATCATTCTACAAAAATATCATACACATAATATTGTGAGGATAAAGATATCGGGAGTCAGGATATCATTTAAACATATCGTACAGCAAGTAGTAAGGTAATTATTAAGTTAGGTTTATAGCTAGGGCAAGGGTTGGCGGTCAGAGCTAAGCATGGGGCCAAGGCTGGGGTTAATAGTAGGTGTGCTCTGATAATTTTAGCTGAGCTATGTAGTTAACCATTATAATGTCTGCAATTATATGGTATGTATTACACCAAAAAATTAAAGTATATAAATGTAGTCGATATTATGGTAATATACATACGACATACTAAAAACCGGTATATAAGTGTTTGATATTTTGTACTCATCATAGACGAGGCACTGACCCTTTTCCATCACCAAGTAGTGCTACACATCTAAGGGAGGGACCTTGTTGTGACAGGGTTATCGATTGTGAGAAAAGGTCTGTTGTGCAAACCAAAAAACGGCAGGGCTACAATAAAAACACACCACTGGGACTTCACACAGAGAGTTCTCAGGTTCCCCAAGACCATGTGTGAGTAGCTCATTCACTCCAGGTTTTTACTTTGCATTCTAGAATTTGCAGTTCTGTTCAACCCATTAGAAAAGCTTGGCCACAAGTCCTAGAATGCAAAGCTAAAGCGTAGACCAGATGGCCTACTCACACATGGAATTTGGACACTACAGCACTCTGCACACATCACTGTGTTCCTTTTATGTCTTACAACATAAAGGTGGGCATTACTTGTGACCCAGTAGTTTAAAAAAAAGTGTATTGCTTCCTACACAAATTGTGCAACATAACCTTATTTATTAAAACTGATATGTAGGGACAGTAGTTTAATGGGTGCAGCATTCTAATTTTTAAGGAGGAAAAACGGAAGGGAGATAATTTCGGGTCACAATGTAATTTTGCAACATACTTAAACATTTTTCTGAAGGTGTTCTAAAGCATGCGTCGCAAATATAATCTTTTCAACAGCTCAGCCAAATAGCCTAGTACTGTTAAAAAACATTATATAAGAAGGATAACACATCTTCACTCTTGGACCTGCATTTACCAGCTGTTTGTATTTGACAGAGAATAGTAATTTAGCCTGCCGAAATAGCTGTGAAGGCTAATGCACCTATTGCACCATTTCCATCCTTTAAAAGGTCAATAATGAGAGTACAATTGTATTGGTAAAGGCAACTCATTACTTACAACGTTGCCTAGTTGCAAAACTAGCCACAAGAGCTACATATAAAAAATAAAACAGATATTATGAGGCTCTTTGGGCCTCATTCCGAGTTCCATTTTATTCCGGACTCAAATTAGAGTTTGCGCCAGAATCGCGATTCCTACGTTATTTGGCAATTACTGCCCCATGATCTTCCACTCTTTCCCTGCTGATTTTCGCCACTTAAAACCTGGTGGAATTCGTGCGGTGAAAAACACAGTTCCCAGTTTCACTCCTCGGATCATGGAGAAGAAAAAAAAAACACCCGGTGTAACCGAGTTACTCCCTATCCATTCAGAGGTGTGGAGCTCAGAATGAAGCAGTAATACCGCGCTTAGTAAATGCCCCACCACCTGTTATTAGTAGACTCAGGGTGCGGTATTTCTGCACATAGTGAGAGGCAGCTCTTTGCATCTGGCTCACATTTAGGGCCTCACAAAGGTTTCAAGAGAGGTATCTGTCGTTGTACCAAAAGTACATTGTCCCACCCTCCATACAGGCCACCATTTGATCTCTGGTTAGGCCCCTTCATGATGTTTGCCATGGGAGGTGGGGGGTGGTAAGGAAGGTATGCAGGGATGCTGGCAGAGTTACAGAGAGGCGGGTCCTTTGATGTTAGCTCATCTGGTTTCCTATCTCCCCTTCTACTAAATGTGTGCGCCACATGAAAACCTCCACCTCATGTTGGCTAATGCCATCAAAGACGCAGTGGCCAGTGAACTCTGCTCAGAACATTCCTGAGAGGCTCTTTGAATATGATAAAAGGCATTTAATGGCTGGAGCCTGGGTTAGGGCGTAGTAGGCCCAAGGTAGTATTTCCAGTGTAGTGTTGCACAGGGGCAGCCTCGTGCGCTGAAGGGGAGGTGTAGGGGCAGAGATCAGTGCTCGAGGTTAAGTGAGATAGAACTTGTGACAGGCTGGTGCCATCAAGTACAGGCTTCCCTGTCCAGTAAACTATCCAATTTCAGTACATCTACAGAGAAAACCTCTTTATTTATTCTTCTACGTTATTTATTTACTTTTTGTGATTTTTTAATTTTATTGCAAATTGTTTCTCAGCAATTAATCAGAGCTAGCCCCTTATCCAGATTTGTTGGATCCTTAGAAGGTGCAGTCACTCACAGATGCTTGTCTTGGTGGGCCAGGTGGGCTGCAGAACCTTGTCACTCCAGGAACAGCCCAAGCCCACCTGAGTTTAGCACTCTACGGGGTGACACAATACGGGGTAACACACTTAAGTAGTCCCGGCGGAATATCTCTCGTAGTCCCAAGTTTCTAAATAATGCAAAGCATTAACCCACTGTAAGGTGTGAATATCGCTTCAAAGTGCTAGTAGAAGTAAAGAATATTTTTCACTTGTGTCGATAAAGATGGCACTGATTGTTTGAGATGGACCCCTAAGGTTGGCAAACCTGGGGTGCCACTTCCACATGCCACTTCCATCCGTAGCATCAAAGTGGAACATTGACTTTGGAGACCAGTTGAAGCTGGAATAGGGTTATCTGAACAGCATGCAGTGCCCTCCTGTCACCAGCCACTGGATACAAGGTGTTCCAGTGAATTGGACATTGGAACCTTTGTGGCATCTGGGCGACAACAAACCTAGTGCTTGTGTAGGAATGGCGATTTCAGCAGATGTAATGTTGTGTCAGACACAGCTTTCACCACAGCATAAAGCGGTTTACTTAGTAGTTGCATATCTCATGGCCTGAACTGTTGTGCAGAATCTTTCAGTGCCTGCCCGAGCTGAAGCGCCTGTGAGGTTATCATTGGAATGATGGAGATGAAGAAAAAAGGAAATTAACAGTCAGTTGGGAGTGAAAGGCTTGAAAGAAAAGAGTCATGGGCTGACCAGAGATCGGTGAAGGCCAGGAGCCGCAGTGCAGGTAAACCCGATAGTTATTCCTAGTTTAGAGTTATCCTTTCTCAGGAGCATCCTAAGACAGGTACCAGGTTCCTGAAGAAGCAAAGGTTTTCGATGAAGAATTCTTCTTCCTCAATGAGATGCAAGCTGGAAAAGAAGTGGACCTAGAGGAAACAGTGTCTCTGGTGAACTTAAAAAATTCCACAATTTTAAAAACACTGAGGTAGCACAGTTTCCTATTATCATGTGTACCTGAAGAAATGTAAAAGAATATCAGGTAGGACCAACCGAAAGTGATGTAGGATTGAGATTAGTGACATTATGTGTGTATGTATGTATGCATGCACAAACTTAGTCAAAAAGCAGCGAAGCGCTGTATAGGGTCAAAGACAAGCATAAAGTCAACAAATGATAGGAGAGGTAACTGGGTTGTGGACTGGGTTGAAGGCAGTTAATGCATTGTGACGTATATTATATATGGGATTTCCATTTACTGGCGGTTACCTTGTGTGAACTTAAAAAAAATTGCGAGCTGGGAACCACAGCAGAGTCTGCCTCTTAAACACAGTTGCGTTAAGAGTCCTTGCAGTCACAGGTATATGGTTCTCACCAAAACGTGGTGTGCAAGTAAGTGTTTGTGGAATTTACACATTCAAAATATATTTACGCTAAGTTTTGTTTAGATTATTCATAGCGAAATGTAATGTAAAGTTTCAGTGCAAAGTGGATTATATGCGAGTTATGCATAGACAGAAAAGAAGCACACATATTTTGGTTATGCAGAGTCTGTGACCTACATAACTTTCAGTTGTTGCCTGTTACAGTTCAATAAACAGAAGAAGGTTTTACACCAAATACTGATTCTACTGACAGAGAACTCCATTTTCAACAATGATGGCTTTGTGTGTATTGTGTTAAAGAGAACACATAGATCCTGCAAGAAAGGTTTTTAATTAGGCAAATGTGAGGCACAGTGTAAAAAAAAGAGGAAATTCAATTTGAGAACTAGTCTTTGACTAACACGAGTGGTGTATTACATTTGAAATCTATATAAAGATGTTTAAGGAGTTTCCAAAACGTTCAGGCACACTTAGCCCCACCCATCTCCTGATATACCCCATACAACGACGAGGCATAACATGGGAGCAGCTCTCGTGTTCTCTTAAAACTGTTTCCATAGCAAACACTTGTGAAGCACATTGAGACCTCCCATTTCTTTAGCGACTGGTTTCCTTTTTTCGTGACATTTGTGGACTTGGATCTGGGTAGTATTTTTTGGTCTCGCCTAGGCAGCACATGCGCTGTCTCTCAAGACATGCTGTATCTACTGTAGGGACTTTCAGCACGCCCATCCATTTTCATTTGTTTCTTCATGTTCATTTTGAAATTCCTTTGTTTTCATTGGTGAATAGTTTACATTTGTCCCTCCTTTTGCAGTTTTGGGCACGCCCTGGAGGCTGGCCCTGGTACATGGATCACTTCACTATAGGCTATATAAGTTAGTTTTGGCACACTACTTTTTCTTTTGCCTGTGCTTGTTTGGCTTTCCGAACACGCTCAGCCAAGGGCTGCAAATCATATCCTTATCTTGTCTTTCACTGTCTTTGATTTCACAAGCACTTTTTGAGCCAGAGGCTATGTTGTTTTTCATCATATAATATTTTTGGTTTCATTAGCTCATATATCCAAACCTTAAATAATATACTTATTTAATGGAAGTGTAGTTTAAGAAGACAGCCGACAGTAGGATCAACCTATTTACATTGTGCTTTTGACAGTGTGATTATTTGGATACGATTAAATAGGTAAATTTGCTGTTATTGCTCCATTTTATGAAAATGGAAGCAGCTTTAAGTTGTGCGCTTTTCAAGGGATGCCTGCTCATGCTCTCCAAATGGGGCATGTAATGAGAGGTTACTTAACAATCCTACAAGTAGAGAGTGCAAAACAAACTTAGCACCACCGCAGCACCACATCAGCATCAGCGCAGCAACACTTCAGCACCAGTCAGTGTCACTGAGCACCACTTCAGCAGCACCCCCACAGCACAACCTGTGCATCACTTAGCAGCACTACCACAACACCAGCACAGGACCACCTCAGCATCACTCGGCCCCAGCCCAGCACCACCTCAGCCCCAGCGCAGCACCACCTCGGCCCCAGCGCAGCACCACCTCGGCCCCAGCGCAGCACCACCTCGGCCCCAGCGCAGCACCACCTCACTACTAGCACAGCACTATCTCAGCATCAGTGCAGCGCCACCACCTCAGCATCAGCGCAGCACCAGCACAGCATAACTCAGCACCACCACAGCATCACTCAGCACCAGCGCAGCAGCTCCTCAGCATCACTCATCACCTCTGCATCAGTGCACCACCACCAGCGCAGCACCAACTCAGCACCAGCACAGCATCTCCTCAGCATCACTCATCACCATAGCACCACCTCAGCATCAGCACAGAACCACCTACTCATCAGTGCACCACCACCAGTGCAGAACCAACTCAGCACCAGTGCAGCACCCCCTCAGCAGCAAATCAGTGCCAACACAGCACCACTTCAGCATTAGCGCAGCACAACCTCAGCACCAGTGCAGCATCACCTCAGCACCAGTGCAGCACCACCTCAGCACCAACTCAGCATCACTCAGCACCACCTGAGCATCACTCAGCACCAACTGAGCAACACCTCCATACAAGCACACCACCACCTCAGCACCGCCTCAGTATCACTCAGCACCAGTGCTGCACCACCTCAGAACCAGCACAGCATCAACACAGCACCACCTCACTATCAGCACAGCACCACCTCAGCACCAGCACAGCACCACCTCAGCACCAGCACAGCACCACCTCAGCACCAGTGCAGCACCACCTCAGCACCAGAGCAGCACCACCTCAGCACCAGAGCAGCACCACCTCAGCACCAGAGCTGCACCACCTCAGCACCAGTGCACCACCTCAGCACCAGTGCAGCAGCACCTCAGCAGCACCCCAGCACTAAAGCAGCACCACTACAGCATCACCTCAGCAGCACCCCAGCACTAACACAGCAACACTACAGCATCAGCACAGCATCACCAGGTTAGCATCAATCAGCAACACCACAGCATAACTCAGCACTATCTTAGCATCACACAGCACCACTTCAGCATCAGCAAAGCACCACCACAGCACCACCTCAGTATCAGCACAGCACCATCTCAGCACCAAACACAGCATTACCTCCGCATCAGTGCACCACTAGCATAGCCGCACCTCAGCACCAGTGCACCACCACCTCAGCAGCAGTTCAGAACCAACACAGCACCACTTCAGCATTAGCGCAGCACCAACTCAGCATCACTCAGCACCACCTGAGAACCAGCACAGCGCCACATGGTCACCACCAAAGCATCACTCAGGAGCACCTCAGCATCACGTAAGTATTACTCAGCACTACCTGAGCACTACCTCCGCACAAGCACACCAACACCTCAGTATCACTCAGCACCAGCGCAGCACCACCTCAGCATCAGCGCAGCACCACCTCAGCATCAAACAGCACCACCTCAGCATCAACACAGCAGCTCCTCAGCATCATTACAGCACCACCTGAGCACCACCTCAGCATTAGCACCATCTCAGCTTCAGCACAGCACCATCTCATCAGTGCACCACCACCAGTGCAGCACCAACTCAGCATCAGTGCAGCACCAGTGCAGCACCACCTCAGCACCAGCGCAGTATCATCTCAACATCAGCACAGCACCACCTCAGCATCAGCACAGCACCACTCCCTCAGAGCCCCACCACCAGAACAGCCACAACTCAGCAGCAATTCAGCACCAAAGCAGCACCACTTTAGTATCAGCGCAGCACCACCTCAGCATCAGCGCAGCATCACCTCAGCACAGCACCAACTCAGCATCACTCAGCACCACCTGAGCACCAGCTCAGCACCACCTGAGCATTAGTTGAGCACCACCAACTCAGCATAGCTCAGCACCACCTCAGCATCTCTCAACACCACCTCAGTATCATTCAGTATCTCCTGAGCATCACCTCTGCATCAGCACACCACCTCTGCATCACTCAGCACCACCTGAGTCTGCCCTCGGAATCTGGCATCTGTTGATTCTCCCCTAGTGTCAGTCCGGTGATCGTGTTGTAATTCAGGTAGTATTTCCCAAACTCCACCCTCCCATTGTGTATGTCCCCCCCATAACAAAAAAAAAAAAAACTATAACAAACAAGCATTAAAACTGGTAGGAAGACGTTGCCAGCACTGCAAAGAAGAAAAAAAACTAGAAGACATTTTTTATGTTCATTCTTTTTTAGGTCTCGCGCCTAGCATTGCAGTGCGCAGCACTGCTCGCGCAGCGAGAGACCTCATGTAGGGGGTTTAGAAACTGACCTAGGAATCGCACATGCTCGTGCGTGTGCTTTTCCTTTTTCCCCCGGCTATTGGGCTTTGCGTGCGTCTTTATAAGAAAGACAGCACGCAATTGGGCAAAGGGGGGCGCATGTCCCGCCTTTGCCTCGCCCATTCCCACCGGTGTCTAGCACGCGCAGCAGCGCGCGTTCGCCCTGCTGCCGCGCTCCCTTTCCCCCCGCTCCTCTGTGGTGCGCGCGCACCACTGGTTTCCCATGTTCCCAAAAACTGAGGTGATATATCCTTTCGTCCGCCACACTTAGACCCATGGGTGAATGTCCTGTTGGTTGTGGAGGTGGCGAAGAGGAGAGAGAAGGAGGTGGTGAAGAGGAGAGAGAGAGATTCAGAGAGAGAGGGAGAGATTCAGAGAGATTCAGCTCTCCGCGTCAGATTTTCATTGCCCGATGGACCAGTCGGCATAGGTGCCTCATGATGGCGGAAAAGCATTCTGGGAGCACCTTCGTCTGCCGCTGCGGTTCATCCACCGAATGCCCTTTCCATTCCAAGCTAACATGAGGATGTAAGACGGGGAAAAAGATGACGGTTCATTCCATAGACACGACAAGCACACAGTCTCGCTGTGAAGCAGAGCGGCTGTAAACCCGTGCCTGCCGACCCCCGACACCGTCATGAAGTGTTTTCAAGCGTGGTCGTCTCGGGAACAGATTTGGTAGACAGGGCCGGAGCACCGTGACGTGACCATGACTTGCTTTGAATTGCGACTGTAAATGCTAATTAAACGTCAGTTTACAGGCAATAAATGCACTATCAGCAGCTCATATCCGCTGGAAAACCTTCATAAACTGAACATTTTCTGTAACGATTTTGTGTGGGAAAAGATTTGCCAGATTTTTATGTCCGGTGTGACTGCTTTAGCAGTCAGCCAGTGTCTTGTAATAATAATTTTAAAAAAACTTGTTTAATACATATATGATCCAGAGGGGCTTTAGACCAGCACACATTGGCTATTGCTTCGCTTAAGTATCAACAATATTCTGTCCCAGTCTCCGCACAGTGTACGTTGAGTGGAGCAATTGGGCAGCACCTTCAATTGGTTTGTTGGCAGCATCATTCACATTTTAGCTCTTCCCACTATACAGCCGTTTGGTGTTTGTTTGCTCCGGTATTGTAAGTGACGGAATACTGCCTACTACCTTTCAGTCTCCGCTTTCCACGTGGAAGGGGCAGGCAAAGGAGTCTACACGAATCGGGCGCTCCTGGCTTGTGGGTGCTGCATTCGTGTCTGCTTGTGGTGAGCGGGTCACGGGATGAGCAGCGCTGAACTGTACTTTATCAGCGTTGGCTACCAGCGCCGCTGCTGCATGGTTTCCTTAGCAACAGACGTCGAACTCGCAGCGTGCGCGTGTCCTTAGTGCCCTGCTGGAGAGCCTCCCCTTAGCCATCCACAGCTGTGCTGTCTTTCTGGAGAGCGTCAATTTTTTAGCATGGCGTTGTAATCTTAACAATACATACACGTGTCCCCTCCCCTAGGATTACATGTATTGTACGGATCTGATAAATAAAACTTTGTTTCCGTTTAATTCGATGCTATTTATATAATCGGTACGCCAAACACGTACTTCTAAAGATGTCCGATTTTGCAAGCAATATTATAGACCCTCCGGGCCATGCGCATCCACAGCAGGGCCCTCTTTCTAGGGCCACTGTGTATGCCCGCCGTTCGTTTCCTGTGTTCGCGCTGTAACCAATTTTGCCCATGTGCAATCAGCAGCTTTCATCATCCATGCGTGATTATTTATCTATGTTCATATCAGAGCGTGAGTGCACGTGTATCATTGACCTGATACTTTATCTATAAATATACTTTGTTATACCCTGCTCAGGAGAAAAACGAGCACAGATATTTCAAATGCTGGGAATAACACTGTGCCAAAAACTAGCAAAATAAAAACCTGACTGGAATAAGATGCAAAGTGTATGTACCAGATGTGGTACCTATTGTGGCGCCAGACTCTGCACAATCTGTTTTGGGAGGTTTACCCAATTATCTTAATGAGGACCAGGTAACTATGGCACCATTTGTGATATCTGCTTTACTTGTTTTTCTCTGTCCATTGGATATTCAGTTAAGTAAAATATATAGATACTCTTCTAACTATAAACATTTGTATAAAAATGAAAAGTAAAAAACATTGTCATTTTCAACGTAGGCGTAGAGCGCAGTGGGCATAGAGTGCAGAGACGCAGAGTAGAATAGAGTGCGTAGAGTGCAGTGATGTAGAGTATAGTGGAATCGCGTGATTTGGTGCAGATTAGATTGGTGTAGAGTGTATTGGTTTTGATTAAAGCGGTAGAGTGCACTGGCATAGAGTACAGTGCTGCAGAGTAGGGTGTCACTGAGTGGAGTGGTGTAAAGTAGAGAGGAGTGGAGTGGTGCAGAGAAAGAGTGCAGTGACGCAGAGTGGAGTGGAATAGTGTGGAGTGGTGCAGAGTAGAGTGCAGTGGTGTGGAGTGGTACGAAGTAGAATGGAGAGGGGTAACATGGATTATGTATGGTATGGTAGTGTACCGCTATTACAGTCGAATCGGAGCAGGGTTGGGCCAGTGTGATGAATACGGGGAATTTTGTTACAGATCATGGGTGCATGCATGGAAAAGAATTGTTGCTTTGTTTTTTTTCTTACACTTTTTTGACTCCAGTCACTAAACAGTAAGTACTGCACATCAAACTCATGAAGCAGCAAAAATGAGACACTTGAGACATGATAAAGTCACTGCGGTTTTTAAGTACCAACATGGGGACTTATAGGCCACAAATTAAGGCAGAGAGGGCAAACATAAAAGCAGCTGAGTGGCACACACTAAACTCACCAACGAGTACACCTGGGGGCAGGGACATCCTAAGGATTTCGGGGCACCTGGACCAAACATATTTTGTGGGCCCCTGTTAAGAACAACTTTGAGTGTATTATCCAGTTTCAGCTCTTTCACCCTGTCTTTGGCCAGCGTACTGACAGTCGACAGGCACACTTATCTAAATTCTAAATGTGTTTACATCTAATTAATGTTCAGAGATAGTTATGTGTGTTTTCAATACTGTAACACAGCAGCAACTCAGTAATATTACTATAAATAATGTCTGTGACACCCTCACATGAGAGGCAAGAGTAAAAAGAGACTCAAAGGGGTCAAAGCAAGTGTGTCATTTGCAATGTCAATAGCTCAAACTCGCGTAAATGCGAGACCTATTGCATTGCAAATGCTTGTTTAATAAGGTCATTCAGTTGTACATAATGTTTTCTTGGTTATATATAAGGCAACAAAAATGCTTATAACACTCTTTTATTATAACTTTTCATCATACTGCACAGCAGCCACAATGCTCTACAACACCGCTTAAAGACATTGCCAAAGCCAATAGCTCTGGCTAAACACTTATAAGGTCCCAAAGGCGGGTCCTGTTGCCTATGCCAATGCTTGTTTTGTGTGTGGTAATTTGTCAATAGTCTGAACTCAACCACACTGAACTTCCCTACATTATACCAGGGCCACTGCAAATAGGGACGCAAGGCAAGCATATCATACACTACTTGATACATTTGCAAAAATCTGTCTGGCAGTTTTAGGCACTGAGAAACTTGTTCTTAGTAAAGAAAAGACAATAACACTACACAATATGCTTGGGAATAGGTATACAAATTAAACAAAACAGCCCACTTATGTAACCTTGCAAACTGTTATTTTATGCCATAATTCAAACTGCCGAAATTTCAGGTAAGAAAAGCTATAGAAATAATGTTCCGTTGAGTGACCACGATGCAAAGAGTGCAGCCAGCATCTACATTGCAGATGAAGGGCGGGGAAGCTTCTAAAAGCCTCTCTGTGTTAGTAAAGAGTATAAAGACGGAGACCCAGGAACTCTTCTAGGGGTGGACGCACCGCCTAGTGACCTTTCCCGGTTGAAGAGCTTCTGCCGAGACTGTCAACGTGTTCCCCAGTCATGCTGGCAGGATGATGCAAAACAGACAATCGGTGATGTATTTCAAGTTCTAATTACCTTATTCTTGTGTACATGCAGTTATCTTTCTATGCATTTATTCTTGTGTACATGCAGTTATTTTTCTATGCATTTATTCTTTTGTATCTACCTTCAGTATATGCATTTATTTTACATGTGCATTATTGCTATTTGATATATGGGAACTTGCTGCAATAAATATTTCCCTTTACTTAGTAAAATGAGTGCTGAGCTCTGTTTATGTTGTATCTTGATATTCTAAAGGGTGTAGAGTCCTATTTTGAAGAGTATTCCCGTTGTGTCCCGGTGTTTTGAAGTCTTGCTCAGGTATTCAAGAGAAAGCAAGACACTGTTGCATACAATACAGGCATCACTGCCCCTCATATTATTACACCCAGATTATGCAATCAAATCACTGGAAATGTAATTGCTAAGCTACAAAGAATCCATAATGTAGCATCCAGACAAGTACTAAAGCTAGACAGCGGGGACAACATTACCCATGTAAAGAAAATGTCTTTTAAAGCCCTTTAAGGCCCTCTGCATTGCACACCAGGCAATCCAGTGGCCCGGGATCAACCTTCCTGCAATCCAAACTCAGTTTATAAAATTAAGGGAGAAAACTCAGATCAAGGATGGCCACACTCCTCATAATTCCTTCTTTTTAAAAAAACTCTTTGTAAGTAGCAGTTTCTCAGTTCAGATGTGGAATCTATGGGATTTACTCCCAAAGGACCATCAACACCCACTGAGAATTCAGATGCGCAAAACGTTCTTGGTTTTTAACGAAACCAGGGCCATGGTGACCTCTTTGTGAATCTATTGTCACAAGTTTTCACTTTCCACCATAAGCATTAAATATGCTTGCTCATCACTGAACCACATTTGCAGCACACTCTCTGGTACTCGTGCACTACACCAATATTCAATACCAATAACTGCTCTACCAACACCCTATTCACATTCACATACTTCAAGAGTTGCAACCGCTCACCTAATGGTCTGGCTAGATGTTTGAGGACTCAACAAGAGGTAGAAAGCACTATCGAAATGCTACAATACAATACATTACCGTGAGGGGACACTTCAGTCCGTTTTTTAATGGAAACAATGGTGAATCTAGGGTTGGGGGCATGGGGTACAACAAAAGCAATGCAACCAGAGTTGTCAAAATGTGAACCCTCTAAAACAGATACACCACAAGAAGGAATGCTGTATTTTGGACGGTTTGCTAGCATCATACCCAGAAACACTCAAATAAAGTACATGCCAGACGTCCTGTCTAGCTAATCCCACCACATTACTGAACACCATGAAAATGGAAATAGCAAATAAGAACACAGTTCTCCACAACACCGGCAGTTCAAAGGAACATTACTGAGTCAGTGCCAAGATCTGGAAAAGTAAGGGGCATCTTTATTGCCAAGTTTTAAAACATTTCACATGAGTCAGTGCATGAGCTCATGTCTGGAAGACAGGTCTGATCTTTTGAGAGTATTCAAATGAACGTGTCAAAATATGTTCAATTGCCATTGAATTTCATATAACGATACAGCTTCACATCTTCTACTTTCAGGTACATCTCAATAATCAAATGACAATACTCGCCCTGAATAGGATCTGGCTATCAGCTTTACGTCAAAATGATAGTCATAGGATTCCACTATATCAACAAGGGGGCAACATAAAAATCATTTAAGGAGAAAGTGGCCCAATCTTTAGGTGGACCACCAGAAAATTAGGCCTGATACTAGAGTCAAATTAGGGAAAAACTCTGGAGTGCATTGTTACACAAGAAGTATGACTGAATCCCCCTAGGCTTTGAGAAACAAATGACCACCTGGTGGAACAATGCCTTTTCGGTGTTTCAAGGTACTACACTTGGGCTCACTCAGATGTCAATAATACAGAAGAGATCAGATTCCACACATGATTGTTTAAAGAGTTTATCGAGATAGATGTCATATTTGGACCCTGATGGTTACATTTAAGTAGTAAGATCCACCAGCTGCTCAGAGAAGTTAACATCTAATTTTCCCATGGGTGGGTGCTGAGATGTAAGGAATAACCTTCAAACTATGTTATGTCACACTGTAAGTGACAGCACCAGAAGTGATGTCACCAACGTGGTAATTATCATGTGGGACCAAGAAGCCAATGAACAGATAGAATATGAGTGCCCTCGCGGCTTAGGCTTGCTATAACAAAGTTGCCACAACACCAGTTAAACTCAGCTATTCAGAATCAAAAGCAACACCATGTCTCTCAACTTGTATAAAGTAATGAGGTGTGTAAGAAAATGCCTATTTTTGCATGATTACCCCCAAAGTTTTGGACTGATGCTGCTGGTTTTTCGACTTTGAGAGTGCATGGAGGCCTTCTAACCAGACCTCAGTGCCAGTGTTTTAACCCATTACAAAATGTATGTTGAATTGGCTACCGCCAATTGGCATAAGCTGACTTACATATAAGTCCCTAGTATATGTTACCAAGGGTGCCCAGGGGATGTAACACAGAATGTCCCCTCAGGGCTGCAGCACTGGTTGTGCGAGACAAAGTACATACAGGCTCTCAGCCTGCCACTGCAGTCTGGAAGTGCAGTTTTGTAACTGCTAGTTCGACTTTGCCATTTAAGCCAATGGCAAAGTCCCCACTTCCCTTAACAATATATATGTCTCACTAAAGGAAGGCCTATGGAGCCCTAAGGCAAAGAGCTGTATATTATTAAGTAGGACATGTACTTTTAATACACCCTAACAGCAAGACTTCCAAATTGTTGTTTTTAGTGTGGAAACATTAGTAGCCCCATTAGCTAACACAGAGTTACCAGCTGACCTCTCAGTCCAGCTACCTTCTGAATGGGACAACTAAAATGAGTACTTCAAGGTAACAAATTAATCATGGCATTAAATAAAATAGTAATAATATAGCCTTATAGCCCGCCGTAGCGGGCTATACCGGCTATTAAACGCCCGCTCCCGCGTTAAAGGCCTGAGCCGAAGGCGAGGGACTTTAACAAGGGACCGGGACTTTAATATCCGGTATAGCCCTGCTACGAAGGGCTATAAAGCTATTAGAACATTCTGCCACTAGAGGGCAGAATGTTCTAACAAATAAAACAAAGGCCTCTCGAAGCTCGAAGGGATTTAAATCCCCTCGAGCTCCGAGAGGCCTTTATAAAACATTGGAATGTTGCTCTGCGGGCCTTTACCGGCCCGTAGAAGCATGGAGCACTCCATTGTCTACAATGGAGCTACCAACATTCCAATGTTCTAATACATTTTAATACTATTTTATATTTCAGCTCTGGCCTGAGGCTTTTCTTTGTGGGGCGATGCTCCTCCGCTCAAACGGAGTCGCCGCCCCTGGCAATATATGAACCTGCGATGTAAAGAACAGAATATTTACTTTTGAAAATGTTTAACATTCGACCGTCCAGTGCTTCATGCGTGTACATTACTTCATAGTGCGTTTTAGTAGGTGTACAGTTCATTGTAGTACTCCATACATGCCAACATTTCAGAACAGGAAAGAAGGGGATTTTGAAAAAAATAATCAGGGGATTGTATTTTCCCCCAGTAACTTCTGTTAAAGCAAAGGCAAACGCAGGCTGAAGACAGCCAAAATGAAGCCACTTTTTGCTTCATAAGTTGGGAGTCTCCCGTCTGGAGACATGTATGTTACTCCATGCTGGTGCCGAAACTGTGGAATAGCTATCCTGATCTCACAACACGAACACTACATGTTGGTCATTGTTAGATGTCAGTAAAACCGTGGCTCTTTCACTACAAGATTTTTTGATGATGGTCAGTGTACTTTGTCTAGCGCCTTGATACAGGGAATTGGGAGATGCTTCTTTAGAGCTATGTAAGTAGGTAAACACGTGAATAAACTAAATTCTCTTTAGGTATTTACAAATGTGTATGTTTATAATATACTACTACAAATATGATGCCTCTAGGTGCTACATCTTATCTAAGATAACCAAAGTATGATGGCTCGAAATGCTTGAGCCAATGCCGCTTAACCTCTGAAAACTATTCTGGGTACTATTCCATTCCATCACTTTTAAATTCTATTAGGCAACTCTAGGCCAGTCAGTCAGTCAGTCAATTATCATTATTTCGCAGTATTTCTACTATATATGAAGTGCACAGAGTAAAGAAAGACATTAAAAACAATCTGAAATCAATTACATTAATAAAACAATATTACAATCAGTTTAAAATACATTTAAAACAATTACTAGTTCCTTTAAAATTCAGAATAAATCTTATAATATTTCACCCCTAGGAACCTGGGAAGATAGGTGTTATAAAGTGCTGAATGGCGATTAATATATATACATTCACATCTTAAGTGGACTCAGGATTCCCAAGCTAAGCAAGCTCGCCTCCATTTCATGCAGGACAAAAGGAAAAAAGCTAACGCAAAACACACAAGTGGGTCATTAAGTTTTTTAAAGAAACAAAGTGCTGGGCGACATTGGCTGAAATTATATTGATGTAAAAGAGGCCTTGACCTTGACCTTTGTACTTTATAAAAACAACAAAAGAAGATTAAAAGATCAGACTGCTCAGAACTACCATTGCAAGGGCATGCTGTTAAATCATTAAGCGAATACCTCTTCGGTGGAAAACCCATCATCAGGGGGATTAGATTAAGTCAGAAACTCACCAAGATGAATCTATGTTGTGAATTGCCCACCCTGTCTAAATAAAAGTAGTCCCCCTCCATAGTGGCCGGTGTCATTTGATATAACCTTACAGAAGATTTAAAATAGTTTTCTACTTTTCTCCCGTATTCTGCCTTTAATGCAAAAATTGCCCTTAATCTCATTTTAGGGAATTTCAAGCAGCTACTAGGGTTTGTATACAGCTCGGCCAGATCTAGAGAAGTCAATATGGACTTTACATACTGCAACCATACGATCTTATGTGCGTTATCCAGCGATAAACGATCTTTTATTATCGTTTCGGTTAGATTGACAGTATCCCTCCTACAGATCGAGTGCCATAGTAGGATGGGGGCAAGCCTAATACTATCCGACACATATGGTGAACCTAGTTCAATATGGCAATTGTAATTCAAACAGCAGCGAGGAAGGGCCAATAACCTCTTGAGAAATCCGTCCTCTAGCGTTTGCAGGGAGCCCCAGACCCCTGCCTCATACGTAACAGCAGGAATAGTCTTTGCCCTATATACCTTTTTTATTGGCTCGATGGGTTTTGACCGCAAATTTTTGATAAAATTTAAGATGGCTGTCACACTTCTCTCCATTACAATAGCCCTATTGGCCACCATATTTAGCTAGGAGTGCTTTTTGTCAAACAAAACCCCTAAATAGGGAGAAGTGTCCACCACTTCCAGCCTTCGATTCCCTATATAGAAGGCTGGGAGAATTCTTTTAAAGAGGATGTCCCTGTCACCAGTACAAAAGATTTTGATTCGTTCAAACTCAGATCCAGACTTTTCATAAAATCCACATAGCCACTATAAGTCTTTGTAATGCCACCCCTGTTCTTGCTATTAGAACAGCATCATCTACATATAACAGTATTGGATGTGGAACTGCATTAAAAGAGGGGACGTCTGGAGTAGAACCTACGACTGCGGCTTCTACCCCAACTCTAGGCATGTTTTTGTCTTTGCTACGCCATGCTGGTGAAGTGCAGCTGAAGTGTCTGCAACAGAGCAAGCTCGGTCCCCTGGTTTGTGTGTATATCCTGTGTACTTTAGGACAGCAAAAATTCAAGTATCAGTTTCAACTTGTTCACCTTTCTGCCTGTTGAGTGTTGGACGCGCAATGACTTGCCTTCTGCGGTCATAATGAAGGATCCAGCATCTGATATGTTTTTTCCATTGATCTTCAAAGCATTTATAGCTAATGTCATGGGAAGACTTGTGTTTTCTATTGAGGATGTTGGGATTGACACTTTTACGAGTGGTCAGTCTTGGTTCCACTGAAAGGGTGATTTGCCCTCAGACAGAGTTCAGACTGATCCATTTATTGGAGACAAAGATTAAAGTGAAGTTATGGTTAGCTTTCTTGTAAGGCCTTAACACATGTTTAAAAACACCTCTGAAATTCACTGAACAAATTCACTGAGTGCAGATATGGTTACGAAACAAAATCTAAAAACACTTAAACAGAAACACTCCCTATCTCAGCAGCACACATGCACCCATCACAGTATAATTCAAACGCCACAATAAACCACACAACTGCTGTAAAACGCTTCCAATATTATACTGCAAAACACACCATGATTTAGAAACACTCCTATGTGATACAAATATTCTACCAGAATCATAAGAGCACACTTTTTTGTTGTTGCAGTTTTATATAGTGCGAACTCGACCCGAAGGTATCAGAGCACTTAACATGAGCACCAGTTGCATTACAGACGGACACAATCTTTTTTCTTTAGGCTTGAGGAGATTAAGTGATTTGCCCAGAACTACAGGATGCTTGAGCCTCCCGCCAGACTCGAACCTGGTTCCCCAGCTTCAAAGTCAGTAGCTCTAGCCATTAAGCCACATCCTCTCTTAACCACCACATCCACTGATGAATACAAAGAACAATCAATTATACTATCAAAAGCAAGAACACATATGTGGTATACACTTTAGTAGCATGAACATATGGTGTTATACACTTTAGTACCATGAGCAATGTATTAAACATAAGCAAACATAGAAGTAGCCTCAAAAAACACACACCCCTGCCTTATATATATATATTCACAGAAAGTTCAGCATACACCTATATAATTATTACACATTCATTTACTACTACAGAAGAACCTACCATTATGTTACAAAAAACATACTTAACCAATAAAATGTATTTATGACTTTTCAATTATACCACTACAAAAACAATAGATCAAAATCACCATATTACAAAAACAGGTTTTACTCATATTACAAATAATATAGATATCTAAATTCATAATTCACATCATTAGAAAAATCAAAACTAGTGTCAACAGCAGTATACGTATGATGTGATCAGTGATGTCATCAATGATCTCATTTGAGATGTCATCAATTTTGTCATCTCAGATGTCATCATTGATGTAATATGTGAGTTCATAAGCAGGTCATGACATGCACAAGTTATGGAGTGTTTACTGATCCACTACTCATGAATATCAGTGGTTTTTAGTTTTGTTTTGTAACCATAATGGCACTTTAACTGTTTTTTCCCGGTGGATTTCAGATTTTCTTGCAACACACATTAAGGTCTTATAGGCAAAACTAACCATAACTTCACTTTAACATTTGTTTATTTTCAGTGAATTTTTGTAGCTTTTTTTTATCCTATACCACATTCAAGAGCTGCCTGTGCCCAACCCTTCACACACATCTGCATGAAATTTGGCAAACCTTTTGCATATTTAGATTTCTGTTATGTCACGTTTTACGCTGATAAACCGTGGGGAGCAAATTTAAAGGGTCTGGGCTCAAAGAAATATTTGATACGCTCATACACTGCTGTTAGTACCTTCTCCCAGATATGCACTGAATTTGTGAGACCTTTATCATGTTTAGCTTACTCTTGATATATTGAGTTTAATGCAAATCCATCACGAAGGAGTAGAGTTAAAAATTCAGGGCCAGTACAATGTGCATATGAAAATAGCTGTGATTCTGGTTAATGAATCAGCATGATATTTGACAGGCTGTTCACAAATTAAGCCCAGTGGGGGAATATAAGGCATCATGCACATGTGAGAGGGAAGCAAAGTTAAAGGTGTGGTCTAATGATTTTTGATTTGGCAATAATTTTGGTTCAATTTTACAGATCGAAACACTTGGCAGACAATTACCATATTTAGTTTACACCTGATATTTTAAACTGCATGCAAATCCATCATGGAACATCTAACGGGGGTAGTCAAAATGCAGTGTTTCCAATTTTAACTTCCCTGGGAAGCTTTGCTCCCAACTACAGCAAAAAAGTGCTGAATCAAATTGCACCAAACTTGCCATAAAACTACAATATTACTATGGGAAGTGCCTTTGCTTGGTTTGCTGTAAATTCATTGAGCATATTTGGGGAATTAGTGCTACAAATATAAGTTGGGTGGGTTTCAATAATGGTTGAAGGACTGCACATGGACTTAAATTGAATAACGAGACCCCCACTCTTTTAATTCACTTCATCGGTTTCGGGTCTGTGATACCAAAGTTGGGTACATGCACTTGAACGGTCTGATTGGCTGGGTGCAACAGAATATTTTCTGTTGTAATCACCATTATAGGACGTTGAGCTTGGTCCCCGTGTCTTGTGAAAAATAATCGAGAACATACAAAGGAGACAGGGAGAATATCACCTGGCTCACTTGCTCTCTAGAGGGTCCCAAAAGGACCCCTCCATGTGTTTGAATAAAAAGGAAAATTGGGGTTTGCGGTCCCTTTGCACAAACCTCTGAATATGACTCCAAGGACTGCAAAGACTTCACCTAGGTCCATAGACAACAAACAAGGACTCTTGGTCTTGGCACCAACGGAGCAGGAGGAGGAATCGCCATCGTCCACAGGAACACTCTCAGAGTCTCGACCAACACCGACGACACCCTCAGCACCGCCGAACACCTGCACTTCCAGATCCACACCGACCCCAACACCACCCTCAGAGGAACCCTCATCTACAGACCCCCCGGACCCCGACCACAGTTCAGTTCAGCGACTCCATCGCCGACTTCGTCAGCACACACGCCCTCGCCTCCACGGACTACATCCTCCTCGGGGACCTGAACTTCCACCTCGAGAACAACAACGACACCAACTCCACCACCCTGATCGACAACCTAGCCAACCTCGGACTCAGACAACTCGTCACAACACCCACCCACTCCGCCGGTCACACGCTTGACCCCATCTTCTCCGCAAGCCCCCACGTCTCCTTCAACCACACCACCGAACTCCACTGGACCGACCATCGCTGCATCCACTTCACCTTCAAGAAACCCACCACGCACCACCGCACCCAACAGATGCCTCGCTGCTGCTGGAGCAAAGTCACCGAAGACCAGCTAACCACCACCCTCGCCCAGAGCCCACCCGCCGACCCCACCGACCCCGACACCGCCGCCCGCAACCTCAGACAGTGGATCAACGACTGCGCCAACACCCTCGCCCCGATCAAGAAACCCTCCAACAGTCACACCAACAAGAAAGCCAGCTGGTTCACTGAAGACCTCCGGGCCTCCAAGCAAACCTGCCGAAAGCTGGAGAAGATCTGGCTCCGTGAACGAACACCGGACAGCCACGCAGCCCACAAGAACGCCACCCGCAGACACCATCACCTCATCAGATCCGCCAAAAGGGCCTCCTTCAAAGACCGCCTAGACAACAACGCGCACAACAGCAAAGAGCTCTTCAACATCGTGAAGGAACTCTCCAACCCCAGCTCCAACACCAACGATGTCCCACCCTCGCAAGACCTGTGCGACTCGCTTGCCACCTTCTTCCACCGCAAGATCGCAGACATCCACGACAGCTTCAACGCCACGACCGCCCCGACAACCACTGAGACCTCCACCCCCACGACCACCATCCGCACCAACCGCCTGCTCTCCTGGACCAACATCAACGACGACAACACCATCAAGATCATGAACACCATCCACTCCGGATCTCCGTCAGACCCATGCCCACACCACATCTTCAACAAAGCCAGCACAGCCATCGCACCCCATCTCCGGAAAGTCATCAACACCTCCTTCGAGACAGCAACCTTCCCGGAGAGCTGGAAGCACGCCGAGATCAACGCCTTACTCAAGAAACCCAAGGCGAACCCCAAGGACCTCAAGAACTTCCGGCCCATCTCCCTGCTCCCGTTCCCGGCAAAGGTCATCGAGAAGACCGTCAACGAACAACTGACCCGCTACCTCGAGGAGAACAACATCCTGGACCCTTCCCAGTCCGGATTCCGCAGCAACCACAGCACCGAGACTGCCCTCATCGCCGCCACCGATGACATCAAGTCCCTGCTGGACAACGGAGAAACGGCGGCCCTCATCCTCCTGGACCTGTCAGCCGCCTTCTTCACGGTCTGCCACCACACACTACGAACACGCCTCCACAACGCCGGGATCCAAGAGAAGGCCCTGGACTGGACCACCTCCTTCCTCTCCGGCAGAACACAGAGCGTCCGCCTTCCCCCCTTCCGCTCCGAAGCCACCGAGATCATCTGCGGCGTACCCCAGGGCTCTTCCCTCAGCCCAACTCTGTTTAACATCTACATGGCACCGCTCGCCCACGTCGCCCGTCGGCACGACCTCAACATCATCTCCTATGCCGATGACACCCAGCTGATCCTCTCCCTCACCAAGGACCCCCACACCGCCAAAACCAACCTTCACGAAGGAATGAAGGCCGTCGCTGAATGGATGAGGAACAGCCGACTGAAGCTGAACTCGGACAAGACGGAGGTCCTCATCCTCGGATCCACCCCTTCGGCCTGGGACGACTCCTGGTGGCCGACCGCACTGGGAACCGCCCCAACACCCACCGACCACGCACGCAACCTAGGGGTCATCCTCGACTCCACCCTCTCCATGACTAAACAGGTCAACGCCGTCTCCTTCGCCTGCTTCAACACCCTCCGCATGCTCCGCAGGATCTACAAGTGGATCCCCACTGAAACTAGAAGAACGGTCACCAAGGCCCTCGTCAGCAGCAGGTTGGACTACGGAAACGCCCTCTACGCAGGAGCCTCGGCCAAACTCCTGAGATGGCTCCAACGCATCCAGAAGGCCTCTGCACGCCTGATCCTCGACATCCCTCGCCGCAGCCACATCACACCCCACCTGAGAGACCTGCACTGGCTCCCGGTCAACAAGAGGATAACCTTCAAGCTCCTCACCCACGCACACAAGGCACTCCACAACACCGGACCAACGTACCTCAACAGACGACTCAGCTTCTACACCCCCACCCGCCAGCTCCGCTCCACCGACCTCGCCCTCGCCACAGTCCCCCACTTCTGAAGAGCGACCTCCGGTGGCAGATCGTTCTCCCACCTCGCCGCCAAGACCTGGAACACCCTCCCCATCCACCTACGGCAGACCCAAGACCTGCTGACCTTCAGAAAACTCCTCAAGACCTGGCTTTTCGAGCAGTAGCAGCATTCCCCACCCCAGCGCCTTGAGACCCTCACGGGTGAGTAGTGCGCTTTACAAATGATATGATTGATTGATTGGTTCTCCCCTCTCGGTTTTGAGAACCTAGGTCCTGTTTAGGGTTCATGAACCCTATATATATATATATATAGGCAGTGCATTGTGGGGGCTTAAGTTATAGTCAGCTCAGGTAACTATAACTGCTGCATTTCACTGGTTTGTATGAGTGAAATCTGAGCCTAATTATTTCCTAACTATAACGTCCCTATAACCTTTAGTGTTTTAAGTGAATTTCTAAGGTTTTTCAAATTCTATTTCCTAACTATAATGTTCCTGTAACCTTTGGCTTTTTAAGTGAATTTCTATGTTTTGTTAACTAGTAGTCTTGTTTGCAGAGTGGTAGAGAAAGGGGACGGGGCCTCAGCCCAGCTCTCAGGAATCCCGCTGTATGGGACTTACCAGAGGTAACAGGAGAGGTTTTTGGCCCCCAAGGTCCCTTAGCATCCAAGAGGACTTCATCCCCCAACGCGCCAGGAGGCGTGTTTGCAGAGTGGTGAATAAAGAGGGCGTGGGCTCCGAAGACGTGTGGGACTTACTGGAGGTGATAGGAGGGGTACTTGGCCCCCACAAACTGTCAGCAGCCAAGGGTACTTCATCCCACAACCAGTTGTGTGCCAGGAGGCGTGTTTGCTGAGTGCTGCTGAAAGGGGGCAGGCCTCTGCCAACTTGTTGGTCAGGCTTTTTTAAAAATTATTTTTATTTATTTGGGGAGGGGGTCCACGTGCCCCCCCTTCCCTGGGACGATTTCTGCCCCGGGCACCCCATCCCTCGGGCCAAGACTTTTTTGAATGGGGAGGAGGACCACATCCCCCAGGGTCTGGCCTCTATTGTGGGTGCCCTGGTCCCACCCACTCACCACTGATTGGGACCGCGGGGGAGCCTGAAGGCCCCCGAGGACCCTGCCGGGACCCCGTCTCCTGCAGGAGGCAGAGCCAGCATTGCTTTTATAGAGAGGGAGCTGCTGATCATGCACAGTGCTATCCATGCCGAACTGTAAAATGGCCAAAGCCTTTTACCACTCCAGGCACAGTATTACAGCTTTGGATTGGTAAAATACCATCCAAGCCAACCTGAAATGAATAAAAGCAACCCCTGACACGCGTTTCACTCTCATTAGAGCTCTTCATAGAGGTATAGCTTTGTCCATACACAAGGGAGCACCCAGTATAAGTCAAAACAATACTCTTTCAGGCATAAAGTGACGCATAAATTATGCAAAAGAAGAAGCAGAGAACTCTGGGTAGTTCTCAAGTTTAGGTGGAAAGCAGCTCCAGTATAGAGCACTCTCAACACCAGCGACACTCTAAATTTGCTCATCTCAAATGTCTGCTTTTCTATCAAAGTCTTTAAGTGTGGGATTAGCACAGTGCCATCCACGCCAAGATGGAAAGGACCAAAGTCTTTTGCCATTTCTACAGCAAAGTCTATAAGCATAGGATTAGCACAGTGCTATCCATGCCAAGCTGTAAAATGGCCAAAGCCTTTTACCACTCCAGGCACAGTATTACAGATTTGGATTGGTAAAATACCATCCAAGCCAACCTGAAATGAATAAAACCAACCCCTGGCACATGTTCTGCTCTCATTAGAGCTCTTGAGAGAGGTATAGCTTTGTCCAGACACAAGGGAACACCCAGTATAAGTCAAAACAATACCCTTTCAGGCATAGAGTGACGCATAAATTATGCAAAAAAAGAAGCAGAGAACTCTGGGTAGTTCTCAAGTTTAGGTGGAAAGTTGAGAGTGCTCTATACTGGAGCTGCTTTCCACCTAAACTTGAGAACTACTCACAGACCCCTCCGTCAGTACCATGGGTTCAGGATACCTCTATCCTAACCCCTTCAATCCTTTTTTTACAATATTCCTGCTGTTATCTACTGGCCACAGTGTGTCCACGCGAGGTCGAGACTCACCTGTAATAACCATTAGACCATTAATTTATGACTCCAAAGGTTGCAATTAACATTCCTCACCATATATGGTGCGACAGAGAATTTTTTCTCTTTTTATTCTCTTTATTGAAAAGTTTAAGTACAACGAACATACTGCATAATTACAAAGGTATCCAGCAACAATGCTCAATAATAAAAAAAAAAATTACAATTACATCAGGTTGTCGTCCACTTTCATGTGCCTTTTGCTGCTCACTCCTTGGAGACAAAGAAAACAAGCATTTGCAATGCAATAGGTCTCACATTTGCAAGAGTTTGAGCTATTGACATTCTAAATGACAATGCCTTTTATATATGTGTTGGTTTTGAAAACAGAAAACTAAAAGGCATTGTCATTTACAATGTCAATAGCTTAAACTCGCACAAATGCGAGACCTATTGCATTGCAAATGCTTGTTTGTAAAAGCGCCCCAAGCCACACTTTCACTTTAATAGCGGCCACACCCCTTTCTTTAGACGTAGCTTGTCTAAAGAAAGGTGTGCGGTGACCATTAAAATGAAAGCGCAGCATGGGGCGCTTTAAGACAAAAAAGTGAACAAATATGAAGAAAGAAAAACATGCCGGTACGTTCGGCGCTGCAAACAACAAATCAAAGGCACGAGGAAGGTATTCCATCTCATTCAGTTCTGTGAATGTGAAATGTTTGGAAGTGAAAGCATGCACTACAGATACAGGATTATTTAAACCACGCAGCAGACTTTGCTTTTGGATTCTTTCCAGTCGCCATTTTCTAAAACACCATTTCCCAAGTATGTTCGTCTTCAGATAATTTTTGAGGTCTGGAAGATGGTCTAGAGTAGCCATCCACCCTCACCCCTTGTTGCTTCCCCCACACCAGTTTTCATTAAAAAAACGTTTTTGCACTTTGGTTTTATCAAAGTTACAAATCGTGTCAGTAATTAGAAAGAAAACAATTATTTGCGGCCCCGGCGCTTTACCTTTAGACATGTTAAGCTAAAGCGCTGGTGCCGTGATTGCTGCAAAAGTAAAGAAATAGTTTTTTTTTCCTATTTCTTTACTTTTGCAGCAATCACGGCATCCGCGTTTTAGCTTAACCTGTTTAAAGGTAAATCGCGGGTGCCATGATTGTAACAAGAGTAAACAAATAGAAAAAAATGGCCCCTGCACGCTTTTTTTTTTCTGTTTGCTTACTTTTGTTACAATCTTGGCACCTGTGCTGTACCTTTAATAATGTTAAGCTAAAGCGCGGGTGCTGCGATTGCTGCAAAAGTAAAGAAATAGAAAGAAAAATGTTTTGTTTTTTTCTATTTTCTATTTCTTTACCTTTGAAGCAATCGTGGCACCCACGTGTTAGCTTAGCATGTTTAAAGCTAAGGCGCGGGTGCCGCGAATAATTTTTTCTTTTCAAATTCTGAACTGAGTTGTAACTAAAATGAAACCAAAGTGCAAAAACGTTTTTTTAATGAAAACTGGTGTGTAAAGCACCTGCGCTTTAGATTAACATGTTTACCGGTAGAGCGTGGGTGCCGCCAACGTAAAAAAAAAGTAAATAAAGAGAAAAAAGGGCATGTGAATGCGTTCGGCAATCTCAAGTAATAAAAGAAAAGCGTGGCCGCGCTGGTTAAATTAATAAAAAATCATTGCAGGACAGAGTGTCCTGCCAGCAAAAACAGGCAGGAGAAAGCCCTTTAAGACAATAGTGCTCGGAGGCTGTACTTAAAGCCTACGCAGTAACAACACATGTAGCAGGGGATGTCCTCCTGGGAGGTTACAAATGAGACAAGGCGGTACTTAGGAGGGACTACTAAGCCTATTGACCAATGAAAAGCCACAGCTTACAAAGGACAGTGACAGGAGCCAATTAAAAAGATGGGTGGAAAGTGGGCGGAGCTTCATGTCCATACCTGAACACAGCATGTCTCGAAGAGACAGCGCAAGCGCTGCCTAGGCGAGACCTAAAAAGGGGGGGTGGAGAAGCAAGACCTGCCAAACAATACAGACATAGGCTAGTGACCAATGGCAAAGGGTCAAGGAGAGAGGGAATGAAAACCCAAAAGGAAGAGACAAACAACAAATAGTCAATAAAACAATTACTTATCTTATAAAGTACAGGTCTTTAGGGTGATATGTTTGAATTACGAGGAACTGGTGTATCGTGAGGATCAGGTGTAGTCCCATGCTATAGTGTGTGGGTGGTGTCAATTGGTATGTACTCGCACCCAGAGAGTGTCAGGAAAATAACTGTAATGCCCTGAGATGAGGAGGGTTAAAGCAAGTAAACTCTATCCACGTGAGATAATGAAGAAGGGGACGCCACACAGCTTGGAATTTAGTGTCCATTCTAGAGAGGTTATGCAAGATTTGCTCCATGGCCAAGATGTGCCACAGGCGGGTAAACCATTGGGCTAGTGTGGGAATTCGAAAGGGGGTACCCCACTGTGGCTTTAATATGACTAAGGACCTCCATCCAGAAAGTAGTGATTGACTGCTCACCAGATGTGATGTTAATCTCAGCAGTCTTTACTGCATCATCAACAGAGGTCGGAGGACCAAGGGTAGATGGAGGCCAGCCGAGATGGGTATAATACCATTGATACATGAGTTTATAGGCTGTTTCACGGAGGGAGATACTACGATACATTTTGGGAATGTCTCGCCACAAGGTATCCCATTGATTAGAAACCATCTCTCCTGTGTCACCCCCTTCCACCGAACTTGGTATGGGAGAGTATGGGCAGGTGTGGAGGGTTGCAACATGGTGTATGTGTTGGAGATGAGTCCTCGTGAGCCATCATAAGCATGCATTGACTTTTCAAAAGGGTGTATGGTTGGATGGCCTCTGGATAGACCATATGGTATGGCACCCAGTCTCTCAGCTGTAGGTATTGTGTCTTAGTTGTGTCAGGGAGATGAAACTCCGCTTTGCACTGTTCAAAGGTTTCCATGTCCATCCCTATAAAAAGGTTGCGAAGCTCCTGGCAGTTATTGTCAGCCTAGTCTTTAAAAGCAGAGGGGAACAGCGCAGGGGCAAACGCCGGATTGTGTGCAATAGGTGTGATAGATGAAGGGAAGGTGGTCAGTCCCTTTGCTAGGGCCAATTTGTCCCAGATGTCCAGGACCGTCTTAGTAGGTGTGACTATATATGCACTGCAATGACGGGCATGTTGGGGCATCCACGCAAGATCCCAAAGTGGCCTACAGGCGAGGACTCTGTCCATATGGAACCAATGGGCTTCACCGGAAACTTTTATAGCCCATCATGTTTTGTATAAAAGAAGGACACTAACTGATTATAAATCGAGACAGTCCTCAGACCTCATGCCTGTAACTGTTTTCCCAACCGTAATGTTTAATTAAACAAACTGTTCCTGTTTTGCCAAACGTCTCTTGTCTTCTGTTTTTTAAAGGCGTTCTAACTCAAGCAATAGCGGAGCCTGCGCCTGTATTTTTATTTATTTTACAGCGGATTCTCTGCAAATTCTCAGTAAAAAAAAATAATTGTGTTTTTGTCCCCAGGCAGGGTCCCTGTGGGACCCCACCACCAGGCCTAGTGGGTCAGGGTATTCCTACCCTGCCCCCTTCTGTTTTTTTCTGTTTTTGTTGGGACTCAGGCTGAGTCCAGAGTCCCAGGATGGCTGCCATCACGCCCTGGTTGAAGTGGTGGCAGCCAATCAGATCTCATCATGAGATCTGTCAGATCTGCTGAGCATCTGCATCCCTAGATATACATAAAAAAATTCTTCAATAACTCCCAAACTACTGAATAACCAAATAACAAAAAGGACTCTTTCTGTACCAAGATCTACCTTTCTGCCAAATTTGATGAAATTCCATTCAGCGGTTCGGGCTGTAGTTGTGTCTAAAATCCCTATGAGAAATTGGATGGGGAAAAAGTGTTTTGGGACCCCCCTCCTTCTCAGCTCCCACTTGACGAATCACCCTGAAACTTTCCAGACCACAGCTGAAGTGAGTAGCAAACTAGTCTTGAAAAATTTGTGAAGATTCGTCAAACAAAAAAAACAGTTTTCCTATGGCAATTAGGTACTAACTATAACTACCTACTGACGACCATCAATAGGTAATATATACATACATACATACATATAAAAATATTGAAAGTGACTAACCCCTGCTTGGCTGCCCGCAATAATTTGTGCATCCAGCCAGCCACAACTACACACGGCCAAAGGCAGACCAACCCTGGCTGTGCATTGTATGCAATACTTTCACATAAGTTGGATGTAGTATATGTTGAAAAAACAGACATTCACTAAAAACCCCAGTTTAAGTGAAGTTATGGTTAGAAACAAAACTGAAGATAAACTGAAATTCGCCAGGTATGGTATGCAACGCACGCAATACATGCCATAATTCCCATAACATGCCATGTTTAACTCTTGCTTTTTTTTCGATTGCCATTTGCAAATAGCTCTGTGCATGGCCGTGATGTGAGTTATGGCATGCATTGCATACCATAACAGGCAAAAGTCAGTGGTTTTGCATGTTTGTGCCATAACCACAAGTCAGTTTTTAACTGTTTTTTCATTAAGCTTCTATATTTTTTATAATACACTTATTCGCAACTTCCGCTTCGACCATGCACAGCAGAGGTTGGTTACCCAACCTACTGCCTGTGGCCATCACCCACTGCACATATCCAATGGCCATGTGCAGTGCGTCTGGGCCACAGTCAAGGTACTGCACCCTATGCACGGCCAACCCCTGCTGTGCACAATCCCCACTGTGCATAGCAGCAGTTGGATCTCCCTTGTCCATTTTTTCTTCCTCACACCACTTCTAGCTTTTTATTTTTCACCCTATTGTAAAAGTTACAAATCAAATTGATTTGCCATTTTTACATGAAATGGCTGATAAATCCACTATTTAAAATGGTATCTGTTGATCACGATTGTGTTTTGAATCACAAGCAGTTTTCTATGGTTTTTCCTGGTCTCTTTACTTAAGTTTTCCATGCCTCTGGATCCTCCTTATCTCTGCCCAGGGGTCAGACACTTTTTATAGATGCTCCCTTTTCCGGTCAATTTTTTTTTTGCCTGAGCGTGAAAGCTGCGCTCTGAATTCAATTTGCGATTTTCAAAATTGCAAAAGAAAAATTCTTCAGAGACCTTTACTAGCTAATCACATTTGTCAAAAGAATCAAATCTGATTGACAGAGTCGTGAATCACTGAATAAAACTTTAAAGAGTGAAGCCATACAGAAGTGTCAGTCCTTTCAGGCCCAGCAGGCAACTTTTTCAAATGGCTATTTCGAAAACTACTGAACAGATTTTCATCCAACCAACACACACTTTGAGTAAAGTTCAACTTTCATGTCAAGTTTGGCGTGAATCCTTTCAGTAGTTTTTTCTGTAGGTGTGAGCTGAAAATCCTGTGGGACACTGGAAAACATGTCTTTTTCACACACTCCCTTAACTTTTTTCCCTGTACAGATCTTTACGAACATTGGCCTTATGTGACGAAGCCTTGCAATAGCCAAATTTGGTGCGGATCTATCTATGGTGTTAAAAGGTATAATATGCAAATCAAACTGCTTTTGAAAAGGCCAATAAGTCTTGCCTTTTGAATTTATTGGCTTTGCCAATGCTTTTAACAATGCCGTGGAGCATCAGCAAAAAGCATTTTTTGCTCATGCTGTAAATCATCGTCAAAAATAAGTAAAAAGTGCAAACATCTGAAATAAGGCAGTGTTTTTTTTAAATTTAGCGATCCAAGTTGGTGGATACCATTTGAATTGGTATATGGAAGAAATTAAATTCGACTTGCACGAAAAGGCTTTTTGTAAAGTGGAGCTGCTAGCAGCGAATGGCAGTTGCTTTGTCTTCCAAAAAATAAAATAAAATAAAACCAATAAAGGCTGATGGGGGTTGGGTGGAAACGGAGGAGTGGGTGGCAGGAACAGGTGGTGGAGGAAGCAACAGGTAGTGGGTGGGGACAATAAAGGCACTTGAGGATGGCTCAGAGAGCTAGGGTGTGAACAAAAATTATTAAAATGAAAATCCAGGGCAGAAGTCGGGAGAGCAATGGCCATGCTTGTGGGAATGAAGGAGCAACATGGAGCGAGTGAGGTGGTGAGGTTTGTTTGGGGGGAAAAAAAGCAGCGCTCATGAGGGAGAGAACTAGAAAACCTGTGCACTCTCATAGAGTGCTGAAACAAAAAGGAATAAATAATTCCCTTCATTTGAACAGTGGAAAACTACAAGTCATCCAATCAAAAGGATAGTGAAGAGGCTATGCTCCATGGGAGGTACAGGCATAGGAAGAGGCAAGAAATCCAGTAAGAAGCAAGCAAATGAGAGGGACATTAAAGCAAAGCAATGTTAAGCAGGGGGCGGTCTCCAAGTCCACAGTCAGTTTTGTCATGGTGGCCCACAAGAGACCTTTGCCTACAGACAGTTAAAAGTTGTCTGCAGAAGAGACATAAAAAGCCCTTTCAAAGCACAGGTGCCCGAAACCGTAACTACATTGGTTTCAAAGAAAATGAAAAAGAGTCACTGAAATTCACCAGTGATGGTATGGTACACAAACCATAACTTACTGGCATGCACTGTTTATGACATCAATAACATCACTATGTTTTTAATATGTTTTATTAGTATGCTTACAAACGAAACATCTTGCGCATTCATTGTATTATCACAAATTGTATCAACAAGCAGTAATCTCCGTTGAGACTCCATTTCATCTTGATCATAAATGTGTAAGCAAATCTACAAGTCAAAACAAACAGTATTCTGGAGTCCTCGGTATTTCATTAAATTGTTTTATTTCTATTGACCGGTTCCTACGTCGCCCTCCTCAGTCATTTTCTTCTACGGGTGATTGGCAGGTCGCAGTTAGAATGCAATCTGCCGGTGGTAGATCTTACTCCATAATTTACAATATAAATATCAAAAGACAAAAAGCGGCTGACCCTATGTTATGCACTACAACCTCTATTCAATATACATTAAGCTTCCTGTGCATTACACCTCCGGAGCCTGCCGCAATAAAGCTCCACTGTAGTCCAGAGCAGAAGTTATTTCTGTTTTGGAGGGTGCACCAGAGATGAAGTCAAGACCATCAGGATAAGTCCAAACAATTTATTTTTATTCTTCAAAAATAGTCAGAACAAAGACATCAGCCAACGCGTTTCGTTCAATAAGAACTTCATCAGGGCGTTTAATATTGATGAGAATGGAATAATCCAAAATATCTTTAAATTACAAGGATGAAGAGTACGTTGTAAAATACAAGAAAACCCCACGGTCCTGGGTTATTGCTGTACCATCCAGCATTGATACTCTGAAATGGTTCCTTCGTAAAGTGACGATGTTGTCAGTGTAAGACGCTGGATGGTACAGCAATAACCCAGGACCGTGGGGTTTCCTTGTATTTTACAACGTACTCTTCACCATAATTTACAATGATTGCTTTATCTTACTATATAAAATCGTTGAAGGTGCCCACAAGTTCAGGTCTTACTTATCCTCCTCGCCTCTGGGGTCATAAGAGGCTTGTGTGCCGTTTTTGTCTCTGATTTTATGCCTAGGTATATTTGCACATGTCCTCATATGTCTATACTGATTCTTTGTCAGAACACCTTTTTGCCAGTTTTTAAATAGAATTCGTCCCAATCCAGGGTGTTATCCCCATACCCCCTTTGTCTTCTTCTCCTAAAATTGTTCAGTATAGTGCATTCTGTTTCTGCCCATTTCAGTAAATTAGTCTGCCATTGTTTCAGCTTGGGGCCTCTATCTTACTTTAAATTTATCGCAATTAACCTCTTTGCAAGCAATATTGCTTAATCTATACATTTGCATTTACTTCCGTTTTTTTATTTCTTGTCATGCGGCCCAATAGGCATGTTTCCTGTTCAGTCATTTCCTGTAAGTACTTTGTTGCTTTGACCCTATAAACAGTAAGAACGAGTCCTGCCCATGCTTTGTGGTTAAAATCCACTCCCACATCAATCTGTCATGTTGCCCGGATATATTCTATTTAGCCTATAAGGGATTAAGGAACTTCTGTGCAGGAAACTGTATGCAAAAGCTTCAAGCTAGTGTTCCGCAAGAGACCCTCAAGCAGTGTCCAGTTGCTAAGCTCCAGTCTATGTCTTATAGTTATCTGCCTATATTGCCCTCCCGTTTACACCTAAGATCCTCTAAGTCACAGTGCAACAATTGTAAAAGTGTCTGATATAGCATGACAACTAGTTTCTTCCCACCACCGATGGTAAGCACATGGTGCAACATTTAGTGGGTAGGCGGTTCATCCCGTGCACTGCCTCAGATGCAGTGTATTGCTCAAGGGCGGCTCCTCCACTAGGGCGGAAGAGCTTCGCCCAGCTGCTTTCTCGCAATGCGAGGAGCAGAAACATAAAATGGTAAAACTACCATTTTATGTTTCTGCTTCTCGCACTGCGAGAAAGCAGAAGGGTTTGGTTGGGGGCGGGTGGGTCTGCTCTAGGGCAGGCGAGGAGTGGCTTGCACACTGCTGAGGGCGCTGACTGTTTGGTCGGCCCTCTGGGGCCGACCAAACCAATCATCCGCTCTCTGCCTTTTCTCCATGTATGCTGCATGCAGCCTACATGGAGAAAATGACCTCCCCATAGGCGCCTGGCTGGTCGGCGTCCCGACCAATCACAACGCTGCCATTGCAGCGTTGTGATTGGCTTAGGGGAGGGGAGGGAGGCTGCATGCTTCCTGTTCCTGCCGGAGGCAGGAGAGCAGGAGAGTAGCAGACACGACGCGGGACCGGGCTGGTGAAGGTAAGTTAACTTATTTATTTTAATTTTAAATTAAACCTCCCCCCCCGCGTGACTTCCTCCCCACGCGACCACCGCCCCACCCGCGACTCATGACGGCCGCGACTGGTATTGCTCCTACCACAACACCGTAATACAAGAACTATCCTACTTAATATTGTGCTGATACATAGGTCACTCATCCCGATTATCCCAGCCCTCATCTACACTTTAGATTCCACTGCGGTAGAAACTTCTTTCAAGTGTTGTATACACCACAATGGTAGTTCCTCTGCGTATGGCAACTTTGTCGATGTCCGTTTTAGACATCTGCCCCAAAAGTATCTAGCTGTATATATCATTCCAAGGACATCCTTAACCAGTTTCCTGTCTCCCCATATCATATATGGTGTGCACCCTGAATATCGAAACCAGAATATTGATGGCACAGAATATCCAAGCAAAATATCAAAAACGAAATATTGACAGGTAAGTATAGATCGTATATACCTAACCCCACATATATTCCCCATTGACGATATATATACATAGATGTGGAGTTAGGAATAGTAAATCTATACTTCCCTATATGCAATTACCTTTCAATATTTTGTCCCTCAATATTCTGCCACATTATTTGTGTAGGTCGATGTTCTGGAAGTTGATATTCAATAGTGCAACCTCATATACTGGCCCGTTCTCTGTTATTTAAGCTCCTCACAATCATTATGATTATGAGCCCTCAACATCAAACCACCTAGCCATCCAATAAAGCTGGGCCACTAACTAATATAGCTCAAAGTCTGGGGCTCTATGACACTGGTTAAAATGGGCAGGGCTGATTCGGCGATGTGCCCCAGTGGGTGTGGACACGAGGGCTCATTCTTTCATATGCTGTGGGATTGCCCACTGCTCCAAAAATACTGGGAGGCGGTGATGTCCTGTGTTATGAATGTGTGTGGTGGAGACATGACAAAATGGGAAAAGTGGTGCCTTTTGAATATATGGGAGGCTACTGTTCTGAATAGCAATGATCGCCTCTGGGAGACCATTGGGTTTATAGTGGCCAAGCACAACATAGCCAAGATGTGGAGGGCCTCCCTGCCCTGAGGGAGTGGAAGGAGGATATGGATTGGTGTGTGCAGGTGGAGAGGGTGGTCTACGAGAGTAGAGGCTACCCGAACAAATAGACCACAATTTGGGGAAAGTGGAACGAATATAGAGGGTTGCATGCCGGTTCCTCGAGTTGATCCAGTGGGGATGTCGGAAGAAACTGTGTTTGATGGGGCAGGAAATCTCTGAAAAGTCGGTGAGTTGGAGATACGTTGACTGTCTAGACACTGATACAGTTCACCCATTGTTGGACTATGTCTCAATATACTGTACCATGATTCCTGATGCCATCGCAATGTTATGTTTGATTATTGCAATAAAAAAAAATATTTTTAAAAAGTCTGGGGCTCTGAGCCCTCTATCATTAGTCGCAATGTGGGCTTAGGTAACGCATCTCTACTCCTTACAGCACCCCATATAAATTCAGAAAGCAGTGAACCAAGATTGTCCACCCCTCGACGGAGCTGCACTAAACACGACATACGAAAACAAACCTACATTAATCAAATGAATGGCAACTTTCGTGCTGAGTCATCAAAATAAGGCGAAGTTATTAGCAAGAGAAAAAAAACTGCCTTTCAGTGGAAAGTGCATTTGAGCATAACTACATTGTTGCTATGGACGACTGTGTAATATATGGTATAAATGCTGATGCGCAGAGTGGAATATACTATTTATTACTATTGCTGGGTGTGGGGAGAGCCCACGACTTAGGAGAGACGAAGTTTCCTGATGGGTCATATTGCCCCTCCCCCTCCTCCAATAATGGTAATAAATAGCACATTACACTGGTGTTCTTATGTATAATTTGTTCAACGACGTTTTTTTCATGTCATTTATTAAAATAAATATTCAACAAAAAGCAGAATGCATGGGGTTAAATTTGCACTGTAAATTGAAACTACATTGAAAAAGCCCAGTGACTATTAGCAGAGTTGTTCCCTAAATAAAGTCATTGTAGCTTACAGCTAATGAGACATTAAACGTGTTTTTCTCATCAGTCTCGCTGTACTGTAGAGAATAAATGCGAATGTGCGTTTATTAGTACAGTGCCCCTAAACAATATAATCTCCAGAATGTTGGGTTGGTGTCCTGTGCTGACCGAACGTTCTTTTCTGACGTAAAAAGTGCACTTGTCTGCTCTTCTGCACAGGAGCAGAGAGAGAGTCATCCGAGGTAACGCTGTGATGTACTTTAAGGGTAAGCTGAGGACCAATGCACAGTCTACCTTAATAGACCTGCTGGTCCTTACCTGACCCCACATTCCGTGCGTCTCGTGCCCATTGCCGAAGCTGTGTCAGAGGCAGCTCCGGGCAGGATGCCAGCACAGCCCACCCGCAGGCTGCACGCTGGGCCGTGTATCCTTCAGTCATGGGGTGCCCGGAGAAAAGCACATTTCCGAAACAGAGCAGCTTGTATTACAAATGCAAAGACCAGTACGTTTATGAGTGTATCTGGAGCCAACGGGATAGCCCAGCGGGTTAAGTGCTCGCTGTGATTTTGAGATTCAAATCATAGCAGGGTTGAATGGTCGGTTCAGCTTTCTAAAGCCGAACAAAGGAGCGCCAGTTTCGGCTGGATAACAGCTCAGTTCCAAGTGTTCTGTGTAAAGGTAGCGTGCAGATCAATAATTGTAAATCTTAGGGATGTCAAATCCCCTCTTCCACCCGCGGTTATCATAGATTTGGAGTTCTGTTTATCTCATGGACAGAAAACCTGGACTGGATGAATTACCTTCTCACGATTACACCTGGAAAACTCGATGACTCTGGAGTCTAACTCCTTCAGAGCACCGTTCACTCCTGGCGTGTCACTGCCTGACACTTTTATACCACAGACTTCTCAATGGGGAAAAGGAGCTGCGAGGGGTGTACTTTATGCTGTTGGCTAGCGCTTAGAGGCCTCACTCTTGGGTTTTGACCTTCATCTAGTACTGCCAGCTACACAGCTCGGGGGCATCGCACACAGCGGACACGGTGTAACAAAAAGAGCCACGATAACACAAAATGAGTTTTCCTGCTGGTGTCTGACTGCACTGGTCTGTGAAGCGTCAGTGCACACACGGCAGCATAGGCTATAGCGCTGCAAAGGCTGAAAGTGAAACGGTTTGTAGCTTTCGTTAGTTTGAACAGGCACGAGAGAGCATTCGTTTTCGTAACAAAGGGGAACAAAGGAGCAGAGAAAAGGAAAAACAGGAAGCAAGCCCGCGGTCATCATTTCTAAGAACATTAGGACAAATGTCGAAACTCTACTCTTGGCTAGATGCCAGGAGGTGGTGGGGAGTAGGGGGTAGAGGGGAGGGGGCGCTGCGTCATCACAAACAGTCATAGCAGCAATGTCTGCAACTGCAACCGAGGCAAGCCTGCCCCAAGCAGGGGTCCCTGCTCAGATAGAAGCGAGAAGCTGCAATTCCTCAGTTTTCTCACCGGACTCCCCACAGCGCCCCCTAAGTCAAAACGTATTATGGCCAGTTCCGCAACTTCCCTATATATACTGCTTTAGCCAACCCGCTTCCCCGACTGCTTCTGACATCGGCGTCAGACAATTGATACATGACAATTGGACCCATGCCTTGAGGATAACTCTGAACCAGTCCTGCTATTCCAATTTACAGCACTAAGCATGCTGGGGCTTGTAGTTCCATTTTTCTCGTGTTAAATATGCGCCTACAATTTCCAGCATGCTCCTTACTGCTGACTGAGAAACAAGGCTTGTTTCAAAGTCAGTCTCATGGCACGGCGCCAGTTTACGAGTAATCAGTCCCCATTGGGCACGATTACGACACGAGTCCGAACTCTGGAAAACGCAGCTTACACAAAGAGCCTTTGAAGTCAACACTATAATGTCGGCTGCAATGTCCCTTCCATCTCCGTGTTACCCCTTATCTTTGCGACCCACTTATAATTAGGCGCACGGTATTATGCGGCAAAGGGTACCTGATTTTGCGTCATGGTTTACTAAATTATGCAGCAAGAACAGGCACATTCTGTACTAGAATACGGCACATTCCGTGGCAGTATTATTTGCTTATTTTGTCCTACGCTAATACCATCTAAGTAAAAGTTTTGGCTCAACAATACGAGGTTACATACAGCAACTGAGCAGTGAATAGTTAATCCTTGCAAAGGGTCTGCCTCGGCGCGGCCCCATATGTTTTTATATTCAAGTTTGATCCATTTGAGCCAGAAACACATCTTTGTTCAAAGATGTAAATTAAGCATCAGATGATGTTATGTGGCAACTGTGGTACGTTATAGGGAGTTACCTCGAGTCTGATTATTCCCGTGGACTATTTTATAATGCATCAAAGCCACAGCAGTGGCTCAAATTCCAGCTGTGCCATTTCCCAAAACAAAAGACACGGCTGGCTCAACAGCAAGCCCTTTAATTCTTAAAATCGTATTTACTTCGGTGAACTGCGGTCATGTGGCTGAAAACTGACTTTTTAATAAGAATCAAAAAATTAAAACACTATGCCTGCAGCCGCATGTGTAAACCTCAGTGGGGGTCCTTCCCCACCCCTCCCCTTGAGGTGGTTTCCTGTCTGGGTCCGCCGCAGGGCTCCCAGCTGGGAATGTTATGAGCAGGAATTTCCAGGAAACGTTATCCACTGTATCCAGGAGCAGGCAGGAGAGAGACCCAGGAAAACACGTTACATACAGCCGGACACCCGAAGAGACTCGGCGGCCTGCTTCGTACCACGTAGAGATGTCACAAAAACTTTCCTCAAGTTTTACCACTTAATGGTTTTGCCAGAATACCACGATCGCCCCAGAAGCTAAAGGAAGCGCACAGCTCACCAAAAACAAGTATGCCCCCGACAAGGGCACTTACCAACCTCCCCACATCCTCCCAGCACCCCGTGTTTGCAAACAAGACAGCCGTGTCGATAAGGAAGTCAGGGACCCACCACACTCACCCCGAGGAGACAGACTTTGAGCTCCCGGATAGCCATCATCTGTTGCTGAGAGAATTCCGCATCCTAAGCGGGCGAAGCTCGAGCCAGCGGCGCCCCCTCCCTGTACAGACGCCGAGCTGAGGTTTCACTCCGGCAGCTCAATCGGAAACCGATGGGGAGCTGTTACTGGGCAGCCTGCTCGTCATTTAGTGCTTTTATACGCAGGAAGAAGTGAAAAAAGTCCGTCCAAATTTTAGCAGTCTATTGGTTGGCTCAAAATACACACCACCTTACTTCTGAGTCAGAGCATGCTGGACGGAATCGTCCCATGCCGTGCCTGTTTTATTTTAACATAGTCTGGTGTGGAAGGTGCCTGCAGTCAGCAGCCTCATGTGGCAGGCAGGAGTTAGTTTAATATCAGCTGTGCACATTGAAAGGTCACATCATCGTTTCTGAGAAAAGACCAGGAACGATGTTTTGTTTAATTCACCAAAACCTGCGTGCCACCCCCGTTTATCTACGTATCATAATTCTGTTTTGTAGAGCAAATACCAACATTCATATATTCTCCTATTTGAAAATAAACATCACTATGTCTATAGGGTTGGATTTGTCGTCTGTACTTCATATGATCAACTACAGGCATGACGTCCAAATACAGAGGTCTGTGTCTAGCAGTGCCCTCACATGCCTGCTCCCATATCCAGGGGTCCAGCCTTGTCTGTATGTATGTATATATTTATGTGTGTGTTTGTATAAATATATATGTATCTATGTGTGTGTATGTATATGTATATATGGAATTGCACTCCTGCTCCACCTTCACACGGAAAACAGGTACGGACCACAGCTCGTTTGATGAAATAAAGTGCTTTTATTCAGAGCAGATAAAATTCAGCAGCATTTTAGTCCTGAATGGGTCAGTACCCAGCCTTGACGCGTTTCGACCGTGTTTCCACGGTCTTGATCACATGTATATATATATATATATATATATATATATATATATATATATATATTTTTTTTTTTATATATAAAAATATTTATATTAATTGAAGCAGAGGAAAGGAAATCAGAAGAAAACATTATGCACTTTTGATCAACCAGCACTTTATTATAGATGTCATCTGACTAGATGGAGGGAAAAGAATCTTATATGAACCCCTCGTATATAAGATATAGCATAAGCACTTTATTTAAGCACCTTGCACTTTATGATTATCTATTGTATGATGAGATAGGGCCTTCATCAATAATGAGGGGTTGAGTAGGCATATCGCACTTTATTGCTATCTTTTGGATGACCAGAGACGATTTATTTATTATTGATGAGGGGTTAAGCAATAGCACGTGGCACTTTATTGAGAACCTTTGGGAGCGGAAATAATTACCGCTGAGTACATGGCACTTTAACATTGGCGGACAGGCTAAGGAAAAAATAATCTCCCTGTGTTTTTTAGAATTAACTTCTTGATGAGGGGTTAAGCAATAGCACGTGGCACTTTATTGAGAACCTTTGGGAGCGGAAATAATTACAGCTGAGCACATGGCACTTTAACATTGCCGGATAGGCTAAGGGAAAAATAATCTTCCTGTGTTTTTTAGAATTAACTTCTTGATGAGGGGTTAAGCAATAGCACGTGGCACTTTATTGAGAACCTTTGGGAGCGGAAATAATTACAGCTGAGCACATGGCACTTTAACATTGCCGGATAGGCTAAGGGAAAAATAATCTTCCTGTGTTTTTTAGAATTAACTTCTTGAAAACTGCATTTACACACAGGCTATTGCCCCTCTTTTTCTTGTTATCGATGTACAGGTGGTCACTCCTTTCTAATAGAAGGTGCATTGGAGAACATCTCTGATTGTCTATGCAATAGTTGGTTTATCTTTTTCGGCTTAATTATCTTTTCTGCTGTTCCTTACACTGATGAAACGAAATATAATGAAATGTGTATTGTAAATAGATTTTAAAAAAACGGGGGATAAAAACGAATGCCCATCACATGAAAACCCAAAAAATAAAAAAGTAAGAATAGTACAAAAATGTAGAAAAAGAAGAAAGAGGGAAAAAAAGAAAAAGATTAATTTGTATTGAAATACCTGGACATAAATGTAATAAGGTTCTTTTTAAATGTGATGAAGTAAATCACTGATGGCGGGGAACTCTGGCCAAAAAAAGTAATGAAATGTGTCACTTTAGTGGTCACCCAGGGGTCAATGATATGGAAAAGGGACATAGAATATAAGGAACACAATGTTGAACCCACAGTGACCCAGTAGAAGGCATTTCGCCGAAACGCGTCGGTCCGAGATTGTGGATATAAGGACTGTGCATTTGTGCCATTTGGAAGCCAAATAAATATGAACTTTTAAAAACTGACCTGGAAACAGTGGAGTCGGAGTTTGTTGGGCGGGTACCGCCGGATCGGGTGTTCAAGAGGAGGAACGCCAAAGGGAGACATATATATATATATATTTTTTTTTTTCCCCGTTCTTTCAAATGTGCAGTTATTAACACGTGCGCAGCATATTAACAACAAGGAGGTTTAACAGGCATGATGTCTGCCCCTGATTTTGTGATTTTTGCATCATCTATGTGTACTGCCTAGTTGTTTTGCATGCATTGGGGTTTTACTGTGAAGATCCGAAACTGGTCTTAGGTATTAAACCGGAGGTCTTCTTTGCTTAAAACATTGAAATGTGCAGTCACTGGTTGTATTGCATTTATTTGATGCAATAGTTGTAAAATGATAATATATGTAGGGCCCGCATAGACAATGGTGGTATTTTGTATTGAAACGAATGATGGCTGCATTAGCTTTTCCATGTCTCTGCACCACGTGCTCTGTTGAAGAACATAAACTGTTAATTTAGAATGGCGCTCAAGATGTGAGAGAAAGGCCGGTGCCTCGTGCTGTGTCGGAGCCTGTTTCTATTTCATAACAGGTATTGGGTGGAATATATATATATATATATATATATATATATATATATACAACCTACTGGCGGTCGCCAGAATGTAGTTATAGTTAGGTCATAGTTTCTATAGGAAAAGCGTTTTTTTGACTTGCCTATATCTTTGGTGCCGTTTAACGAATCTTCACGAAATTTTCCCAAAACAGTGCCCTCCTGATTCCTGTTGCACATGAAACGATTCGGGGTAATCCATCAAGTGGAGGCCGAGAAAAGGGGGGGGTCAAAAAACGTGCGTTTCCTATGCTAATTCCCATAGGACTTTTAGACACGGCTACAGCCCAAACTGCTGAATGGAATTACACCAAATTTGGCAGAAAGGTAGATATTGGTCCAGGGAAGTGCTTTTTGCGATTTGGTGTAAATTCATTCAGTAGTTTTTGAAATATTAGGGAAAATCCAAATTTGTATATATAGGGACGCGGAGGATCCGCGACCCCTCCCGATCTCGTGCTGAGATCAGATTGACTGCCAACACTTCAAACTAGGAAGTGTTGGCAGCCATCTTGGGACTCTGCTTGAGCCGAGTCCCAGAAAAAACGTAAAAAAAAAGAATAGGGGGCAGAAATACCCTGACCCCACCCCCTAGGCCTTTTGGGGGAATCCCTCAGGGATCCCACCGGGCAAAAAGGCATTAAAAAAAAAAAATTGGGCGGTATCCAGTAAAAAACAAATTGAAGCACGGACTTCCGCGCTTCTTTAATAATCATCCCGGGGTGGGCCACGTCCCGGGGGCATTTGCATACCAAGGGAGGGGTGGTGCAGAGGCCCCACTCCTGAGGCTTATTAACCCCCGGAGACCACCACCTCCCTGGGACTACTTTACAAATTAATGATTTTAAATGGGGGGCCTCTCGGACCCCCCCAGTCCAGGGACCGCTACCTCCCAGGGAATTTATTTTAAAACAATGCGGGGGAGGCTTTCGGACCCTCCTCCCGCAGACCCGGGGGCCCCCACCTCCCCAGGGCTTTACCTTGCATTGATGGGGTGCCGAGCAGACCCCCCCTCCCGCAGCCCCAGGGACCGTCACCCCCCAGGACTTTTCTCAAATTGATTGCATGGAGGCCATGAGACCCCCCGCAGCCCCGAAGACCACCACCTCCCCGGTGCAAAATCAAAGAAAGTAGGGGGGCCACATGGCCCCCCTACTCGAGCAATGAATGACCCTGGGGACTGCCACCCCCCAGTGCCGGCTCCTGCTACGTCTTGGGGTGCCCACCCCCGGGACATAGCTGTTTGCCATAGCAAACGCTCCTCTTCCAGCAAGCGAGAGCATTAAATATGCTCTCGCTTGCTGGAAGAGGAGCAATATTGCTTTCACAGAGAGGGAGTTGCAGGTTCAGCAGCTTCCTCTCTGTAAAAGCAATTCCGGCTCCCGCAGGAGGCAGGGAGCCGGCATGGACTGCGAGGGCCTTGAGGCTTGCCCCGCAGTTTCCATCAGAGGTGAGTGGGTGCCCTGGGTGGGACCAGGGCACCCACAATAGTGGCCGGGCCCCGGTGGATGGGGTCCCCGGGCCATAAGCGGCCCGGGAGGAGGGCCACAGGGACCCCACCCCTTATTTAAAAAAGAAATTTAAAAAAAAAAGGCCGGACCCCAGGAGATGGGGTTCCTGTGGCCAAGATCATCCCGGAAGAGGTGCCACTCGGCACCACCCTTTAATTAATTATTTTTTAAAAAGGCTGGGTGCCGGGGGATGGGGTCCATGGGGCCAAAATCAGCCCGGGAGGGGGGCCGCACCGCCCCCTCCCCATTCAAAAAAGGCCTAACCCAGGGGGGTGGGGTTACGGGGCCCAAATTGGCCCAGGGAAGGGGGCCACGTGGCCCCCCCTCCAGTAATAAATAAAGCATTTTTTTAAAATGCCGGACCGGCAAGTCGCCTGAGGCCCCTCCTCCTTTCACCACCACTCTGCAAACCCACCTCCTGGCGCACAACTGGTTGGGGGATGTTAGAATAAAAATGTCTTAGCTGTGTTGTTTATGTATTGTTCTGCATAAGTTAGCATTCGCAGCACCATTTTATGTTTGGCCTCCATTTTGAACCATGAGCGAAACTAATTTCTCTCTCTCTCTGCCCCTGCGAGAAGCAGCTTTGGTAATTTTCCTTTTCTCCAAGGTTGGGCCTTGCTGTACTAATGAATACACTGTTCTTATTAGCGCATACCTTTCCCACTAGATAGAGGCCTGCTCCCTCTAGTCCAGCGATGGGCGCAGGCAGAACGACCTTGGCATAGAGATAGTGTGTGCCCGGTCCCAGGATCGAAACGTATCCTTCTGTACCTCCTTTGTGTAGCCGCCTCCGTTTGGAAATTTCCAGTCTGGGCGTGCCTTCATTGGTTCTGAATCGTACATAATGTATCACCATGTTTTCTGATGTCAGTCCTCTCTGCAGCACCCCAAGTGACTGGGCAGACGGGGCTCCGCTCGAGTGTATCTGAATATACTTGGTTTGTATTCTCTCCTGTCTGACCGACTCTTCATTTGTATGGAAGGCTGAGAGGTGGTCGCGAGTGACCCGGGTGGCCCCAATCGGGTCACTTCCTTCAGTTGGTGCCTGAACAGAGACTCCATCAGGTGACCCATCCCCTCCCGTGGACGGGTGGGGAGGTCGGAGCCATCGTCGGATTGGACGGACGGATCAGGGATCCATGTACGAGGAGCATTGTTTGCTCGCAGCTGCCCCTTCTGTCCCGCCAGACTGTGCCTCGCCCAGCAGTCATCCCGGCTGGGGTCCTGAACGGCGAAACCCTTGGATCTGACCGTTTGGTCCGAAGAGTCGGCAGTGGAGAATACATTCGTTTGACCTGTGTGCACCAGGTGAGTTTGTTTGGTTCTTTGTGGATATGGTTAACCCTGGGCGGAGTTGGCGTAGTGCCACTACGCGGCGTTCCAGGGAGTTACGAAAAAAAATATGTGGAACAGGAGCCCACTTCCTGCGGCCAGCCGAGGGTCCGTGTGCCCGGGATGGGGGTTCCCTCATGCCCGGGCAGGCTCCCAGATCCCCCCAGCCAGGCTGGGTTGAGAAGCAGGGACCGGGCCCGGGGCCTGGTTTTCGGGCAGGGCCTGGGGTGATGGAGCCCCCGTCCTGCGGCCTGCCAAGGGCCCGTCTGCCCGGGGCAGGGGTCTCTGGTGCCCGGGGAGGCTCCCCCCTCCCCGGCCTGGCTGGATTCAGAAGCGGGGACCGGTTCCGGGGCCTGGGCTCCGGCGGGCCCTGGGGTGCAGGAGCCCATGTCCTGTGGCCAGCCGAGGGTCTGGGTGCCCGTCACGGAGGTCCATCGGGCCAGGGCAGGCCTCCCCCGCTTCGCCTGCGTGTCAAGGTGCCTTCGGGCCCCGGGTCAGAGTTCCGTCGGGGGGCCCCCCCTTGCAGCCCCGTGCTTGAGACCCAGCTAAGGGCTCTGATGAGCCCCAGGGACGCAGAACCCCCAAGCCCTCCAAAGGGCAGGTGGTAGCCCTCCCGCGAAGGCTCGGGCGGGCAGATTGGCGTCCTTCTTGCCCGGCCATCTGGTCGCACCTTTCCCCTCGGCCATCTGGTCGCGCGCAATGCTTTCCAATGGGGCGACCAGATGGCCGGGCCGGCCTGGAAGTCAAGGGCTCGCCCGCCTCCCCGATCCCAGCCAGGGCTCCAGGAGGTCGGGCGCTGCATGCCCTGGGTCCCCTCCGTCACTCGGTGTGCACGGGTTACCAGAAAGAAGGTTAGCTTTCCTCCGGATTACTAGGGACAGGGTATGCCGGAACCGCTCCCGGGCTGGCGGTTCTCAGCCAGGGACCAGATGGGCTGGGACCAGGCACCACCTTCCCCCCTGTCCGGGGCTCCGTCCTCCGGCCTGCCGCGTGGCAAAGTGCCCGGGACGGGCTCCATCGGTCCTGGGCAGTCCTCCCCTGGGCGTCCAGGCCCAAGAGCTCTGGCCGGGTGCTTCCACCCCAGGCTCCGTCCCACGCCCTGGGGCCGGGCGGGCCTTCCCCAGCTTGGCTGGGTTCAGGAGCAGAGGCCGGGGCCCTTGGTGGCCCGACACAGGCCTGTGGAGACCTCCCCCACGCGGCCTGGCCCGGGACCGCCGGGCGGGCCCAGGGATGGGTTAAGCTCCGCCATGGGCCTGGGTCGGCGGTCCGCCGGGGACACCCAATCTCAGCCCCGGGCCTGAGGCCCAGCTGGGGTCTCCGAGCCCCCGGGACGCAGAGCCCCCGAACCCTGCATGGGCAGGCGGGAGCCCTCCGGTGAAGGCTCAGGGCGGGCAGATTGGTGTCCTTCTGGCCCGGCCATCTGGTCGCGCCTTTCCCCTCGGCCATCTCGCGCAATGCTTTCCAATGGGGCGACCAGATGGCCGGGCCGGCCTGGAAGTCCCGATGAGGGCACGCCCGCCTCCCCGACCCAGCCAGGGCTCCAGGAGGTTGGGCGCCCCGTGCCCTGGGTCCCCTCTGTCACTCAGTGCGCACAGGTTACCAGAAAGAAGGGTAGCTTTTCTCCGGATTACTAGGGTCAGGGTATGCCGGAACCGCTCCCGTGCTGGCGGTTCTCAGCCGGGGACCAGATGGGCTTGGACCAGGCACCACCTTCCCCCCTGTCCGGGGCTCCGTCCTCCGGCCTGCCGCATGGCAAAGTGCCCGGGACGGGCTCCATCGGGCCCGGGCGGTCCTCACTTGGGCGTCCGGGCCCGAGAGCTCTGGCCGGGCGCTCCCTTCACTGGGCTCCGTCCTCCGCTCTGCCATGGGCCCGGGGCCCGTCGGGCATTCCCCAGCTTGGTTTGGGTTCAGGAGCTCCGGCAGGAGCCCTTGGTGACCCTGGGGTGGATGGTGCCCTCCCCACCCCGGGCTCCGTCCTGCTGCATGGCAGGGCACCCGGGACGCGGGCATTGAGGAGGCCTCCCCTGCGCATGCCGGCCCGAGACCTCCGGCCGGGCTTAGGGGACCAGGCTCCGTCCCCCTGCTCCGCCATAATCCCAGGACGGGGGTCCGTCGGGCCCGGGCAGGCCTCCCTCCTGCTTTGCCCGCCTGTCTAGGCACCTGGGGGACCCCGGGTCAGAGGTCCGTCGGTGACCACTGTCCGCGGGCCCGAGGCCTAGCCGGGGTCTCTGAGCCCCTGGGACGCAGAGCCCCCAAGCCCTCCAAAGGGCAGGCGGGAGCCCTCCAGCGAAGGCTCGGGGTGGGCAGATTGGCGTCCTTCGGGCCCGGCCATCTGGTCGCGCCTTCCCCCTCAGTCATCTGGTCGCGCGCAATGCTTTCCAATGGGGCGACCAGATGGCTGGGCTGCCCTGGAAGTCCAGATGAGGGCTCGTTTGCCTCCCCGATCCCAGCCAGGGCTCCAGGAGGTCGGGCGCGTCCGCGCCTTGGGTCCCCTCAGTCTCGCGGTGCGCACAGGTTACCAGAAAGGGGGGTACCCTTCCTCCGGATTACTAGGGACAGGGTACTCCAAAACCCCTCTCGGCCTAGCGGTCCTCAGCCGGCAGCCGAACGGGCCAGGACGCCTCCCCCAGCCCGAGGCTCTGTCCCCAGGCCCAACGTGTGGCGTGGTGCCCAGGATGGGGGCCCACGGACCCAGGGAGGCCTCACCTCTGCCCGGGAAACCCCGATGGGGTTCAGAGGCCCCAGGCTCGGTCTCCTGACCTGCCGCTCCACCAGGGACCCGAGACGGGGTTCCGCCGGGCCCAGGGAGCCTCCCCCTGCTTGGCTGGGTTTAGGAGCTCCAGCCGGGGCCCTGGAGAGGGTGGCCTCCCCACCCCGGGCTCCATCCTCGGGCCTGCCGCATGGCAGGGTGCCCGGGACAGGGTCCCACGGGCCCAGGGAGGCTTCCCCTGTGCCTCTGGGCCCGGGAGCCCCGATGGAGTCCGGGGGTTCCGCCGGGCCCTGGGTCGGGTGCTCCAGCCCTGGGCCCCGTCTTCCGGCCTGCCGCTCCACCAAAGGCCTGAGATGGGGTTCCGTCGTGCCCGGGGAGCCCCCCTCGCTTGGCTGAGTTCAGGAGCTCCGTCCAGGGCCCCTGAGGGCCCCGGGGAGGGCGGTCTCCTCACCCCGGGCTCCGTACTTGGGCCTGCCACGTGGCAGGGTGCCTGGGACGGGGTCTCGCAGGCCGGGGGAGGCTTCCCCTGCGCCTCTGTGCCCGGGAGCCCCGGCTGGGTCCAGGGGCCCGCCAGGCCCCGGGTTGGGTGCTCCAGCCCTGGGCCCCGTCCCCTGGCCTGCCACTATGCCAAAGGCCCGAGGCGGGGTTCTGTCGTGCCTGGGGAGCCCCCCTAGCTTGGCTGGGTTCAGGAGCTCTGTCTGGGGCCCCTGAGGGCCCCGGGGAGGGCAGCCTCCCGACCCCGGACTCCGTCCTCAGGCCTGCCGTGTGGCAGGGTGCCCAGGACAGGGTCCCGTGGGCCCAGGGAGGCTTCCCCTGCACCTCTGGGCCCGGGAGCAATAGCTGGGTCCAGGGGCCCGCCGGGCCCCAGGTCGGGTGCTCCAGCCCTGGGCCCCGTCCCCCGGCCTGCCGCTCTGCCAAAGACCCGAGACGGGGTTCCGTCGTGCCCGGGGAGCCTCCCCCTC